>JAHVAK010000016.1:14482500-15082500 GCA_019845155.1 Luehdorfia chinensis
ACGGTGTAAAGGCGTGAGCAACTTGAGATTACCCGAGGAACGGAATGAACAGTCATGAGAGTCTCCTAGGTATTTAAACTTACATTTCAAATGATCAGGAGCACATGGATCATTTAGCATTGTGAAAAGGGTGCAGAGTATTCTAACATATCTGCGCTGACTTTATTTTGGCGGCGGACGGCGGAAGGCGCGCTGAGCAATGTGTGCACTTACCTTCATCTTAGCGGCGGGCGGCGGAACGCGCGCACTGCTATGTGTGCACTTACCTTCATCTTGGCGGCGGGCGGCGGAAGACGCGCGCAGCAATGTGTGCACTTACCTTCATCTTGGCGGCGGGCGGCGAAAGACGCGCGCAGCAATGTGTACACTTACCTTCATCTTGGCGGCGGGCGGCGGAAGGCGCGCGAAGGCGGCGCGCGGGCGGGCGCTGGCGGCGGGCGCGGCCACTGACTTGCCGCAGTAGCTGCAGGCCACGCCCACGCGCCCCGCCTCCCCCGCCTCGCCCGCGCACGCACACACGCACGTGTCCAGCGCGCAGCGCGCCCACCACAGCCGCCACGAGTCCAGCAGTGTGCGGTAGCTGCGCGAACACACCACCCATATTGTAGTAGTCTCACAGTTTAGTTCGAGCTGAAACCTTAAGTTATAAAAGTACTACGTCTACCCCCCCCCCCCCCTCTCACTCTATCATACTATGCGAATGTCATAAAATCGACTAAAGTCGATACCTAAATGATCGAGATTGAGAATAGACAGCGTCATCTACTAAAAGTAGAAAAATTTTCGAAGCTCTTCTTCAACATTATCAATAACCATATATTTTATATGTTTGGGTATGTTATTACGATTTTGTCTTCGAACTTTTAAAATTGTTTTTATGTTAGAGAAAGTAACTTGGGATTTTGGCCTCTCTACTGCGTCCTCTTGTGCAATGCCTTAAGTACAACTCCAAACAGAACTTTTTTGGTTCTCCATTAATTCTCACTTTTTTTAAACTAGGATAAGACAATTTTTGACAATCTAAATACTAAAATCTTTCTACAATGAATCAACATCAAAACAAGAATTTATGAACGTCCAAATGTGCACCCGTTCGAAAAAAAGACTTGGCTGTCAGAGAAGAACCGACAAGATAGTCTGAAGTGTTTATTTTCAATGGCGCATTACAATGCCATTTAAGAGTTACATTAAGTGATGACCTCTCAAGCCAGTTGAGCACCCTGGGGTCGCGCAGCAGCTCGGGCGAGCAGCAGCGCGCGGCCAGCAGCGCGCCCGACTGCACGTCGCCGCTCTGCTCCACCCAGCGCTGCAGCAGCGCGATGCCGTCCGGGCTCACGCCTGCCACACACATGGCACACAGCGCAGCTTAGCAGCAAACGGATTCAGTAATACAAATCGTAGGTCTTCGGGACTGGATGTGTTGTAACTGACCCCGTGTTTCTGATATCCGCCTCATCCTCAGATCTTATCCCATAAAAGTTACATTGAACTTGCGACGGCTTACATAAAAATCCATAGATTACTGGTTCAGATCCGACTCAAAGGACCATTTTTTATGAGGGTTTTAGTCCACGCAAATAAACATTTTATTTAAATAATTTCAGGTACAAATTAACAAACACGTATTATTGCTAATATCATGAAAACACCTGTCATGACATTTGGCGCGTGGAACGTGAGAACGCTTATTGATCGTGATGGCAACGACTGCCCTGAACGTAATACCGCCATAGTAGCTCGTGAACTTCGTCGCTATGACGTAGATGTGGCTGCGCTCAGCGAAACCCATCTTGCTGATGAAGGAGAGCTGGTGGAAGATGGAGGCGGCTACACTTTCTTTTGGAAAGGTACCGCTTCCTCCGAACATAGACGTTCAGGTGTAGGATTTGCCATCAAGAACAACTTAGTAAAGCGACTTGAGGAGTACCCTATACACATCTCGGACCGCGTGACCACACTGCGCCTTCACCTGGATACAGATAATTTCCTTAATATCATCAGTGTCTACGCTCCAACGCTGGACAAGTCTGATGACATCAAGGATAAATTTTATGAGGAGCTATCTCAATGCCTTGACAGCATGAATGCCAGAGAGCAGGTTTTATTGCTAGGCGACTTCAATGCCAGAGTTGGTCGGGACTACGAGGCGTGGCCTGGAGTTCTGGGTAAACACGGAGTTGGCAACATGAACAGTAATGGTCAGTTGCTACTCAGTCTTTGTGCTCAATACGATCTTGCGATAACTAATACTATGTTCAGACTTGCCGCCAAGCACAAGACAACGTGGATGCACCCAAGATCCAAACACTGGCATCTGATCGACTATGCTGTCGTACGGCAAGGAGATATCAGTCAAGTCCAAATCACCCGCGTCATGCGAGGTGCGCATTGTTGGACTGACCACCGACTTATTGTCACCAAACTGCAACTCCGCCTCCGTCGACCACGTAGATCTCGTTTTAAAAGGCCTGCGTCTTTTAACGTGGATAGGCTGAACAATCGCGAGGTTACGGAGAAATATGCTGACGCCTTGTCTGGGAAGCTGTCGCTAGTTAAAGAGATAGATGATGTCGGTGCTGCATGGGGAGCGTTGTCTTCTGATCTCGTAGAAGCTGCTTCAATTGCTTTAGGTACTAAAAACCGGCGTAATGAAGACTGGTTCGATGAGAATGACGAAGCTCTCAAAGCAGCCTTCGACATACATCGAGTCCTCTTACGACAGCATACTAGACGCGGCGGAAGCGTTGCAGTGGTCAAAAAGAGTGACCTTGAATTGCGCAAGCTGTCTCGACAAATTAAAGACAGGTGGTGGCAAGACAAGGCCTGTCACATTCAGTGGCTTGCTGACACAAACCAGCTTGGGGAGTTTTACTGCGAGGTACGTAAGCTGATTAGTACGTCCTACCGAGCAAAAGTGCCTCTGAGGTCTTTAGACGGTAGGCACTTGTTGACAAGCAAGGGGGATGTACTAAGACGCTGGGCTGAACATTTTAATACCTTGCTCAACGTAGATCGATCAGCTGATCTACATAATATCAGTTTAATGCCTCAACTCCCTCTAGTCACCGAGCTGGATGAGCCTCTGTCGCGTGACGAGGTTGTCTCTGCCATCAGACAGCAAAAAAATAAGCGGGCGGTTGGCATTGACCTTATACCGGGAGAGCTGCTTAAGTACGGCGGTGAGGAGCTGCACACGTTGGTGTGGGAACTCTTTGTTCGCATGTGGGAGGAGGAGCGAGTCCCACATGATTTTAAAGTATCTCGCATAAGTGCCCTCTTCAAGAACAAGGGTGACCGTTCCGACTGTAACTCCTACCGTGGTATTTCACTTCTGACAACCCCTGGAAAGGCCTTCGCAAGAGTTCTTTTAAACCGCCTGAAGGATATATCCGAAAAGATCTTGCCCGAAACCCAGTTTGGCTTCCGACCTGACCGAGGTACCTGCGAAGCTATTTTCTCTGTGCGTCAACTACAAGAAAAGAGTAGAGAACAGGGTCGTCAGCTGTATCTCTGCTTTGTTGACTTGGAGAAAGCATTCGACAGTGTGCCTCGTGAAGCTCTCTGGATGGTGCTAGGAAAGCTAGGGTGCACTGAAAAGTTTGTAGGACTTCTGAGACTTCTGCATGACGACATGCAGTGCTGCGTCTCTGTAGATGGTGAACAGTCACATTTTTTCCCCGTTACCTGTGGGGTTAAACAAGGGTGTGTCTTAGCGCCCACACTGTTCGCCTTGTATTTTGCGGTAGTAGTTAAAGAAGTCCTGCAAACTGTTTCTGAAGGAGTCCGCATCCGCTTCCGCACTGAGGGCAGTCTTTTTAACTTGGCCAGACTTAAGGCGCGCACTAAAGTCTCGTACTCATTGATCACAGAGATCATGTACGCTGATGACTTGTGCTTTTTAGCGGATTCCCCAGATGGCCTGCAACAGCTGATGTCTGGCTTACACCAAGCATGCTGCAAGTTCGGCCTGAAGATTAGTGTCAAAAAGACTGAGGTGATGTCTTTAGACATACATGGTCGTGAGACACTGGTCATTAAGCTTGGTGAGCATTTGCTGAAACAGGTCGATAACTTCCGTTATCTGGGGAGCACTATAACATCCAAGTGTGACCTTGATGCTGAAGTAAACAGCAGGATCAGTGCTGCAGCTGCAGCATTTGGAAAGCTGCGTTCCAAGGTTTTCTGCTCGCACGACCTAAAGCTGGCCACTAAAATCTCTGTTTACATGGCGACTGTGCTGCCAAACCTCTTGTACTCCTCCGAGACGTGGTGTGTGTATCGCCACCACATTCGCACTTTGGATCGCTTCCACCTTAAATGCCTTCGTACCATCATGAAGATCAGATGGTCCGACCGAGTGCGAAATACCGAAGTTTTGCGACGAGCCAATGTCGGTGGCATTGAAGCCTACTTAATGCGTCGGCAACTTCGGTGGTGCGGTCACGTATCACGTATGGCGGAGGAAAGAGTGGCAAAGCGCATCTTCTATTCTGAACTAGAGGAGGGTAAGCGAAAACATGGCGGACAACTCCTCCGGTACAAAGATGTTCAGAAAAGACACATGAGAAGATGCAACATTGAGCCCTCTCAATGGGAAGGTTTGGCAGCGCAGCGCCCAGTATGGCGTGGTATTGTGAAGAGGCAAGTTCGCGAGTTCGAGGAGCAGCGTATAGCTGACCTCGACGCTAAGCGCGATGAGCTAAAGGCCCGGCCACCCGCGGCCATAAAATTCAATTATGTAAGCGGCGTACTCACGTGCCCTCATTGTGCGCGAGAGTTCGCTGCGAAGATTGGCTACATAAGCCATCTTCGGGTACACCAGCGCCCGACCGATTAGGAGTCGAAGTGGTCGCCATGGCCGAAAACGGTCGGAAAGATCATATCATATCATCATTATTGCTAATGGCGTTGCGTAGGAGAAAAAGAGGTTGTTAACGTTGTAAAACGCGTAGAACAAAAAAATATATCAGTCTCTTGAATTTTAATACTGAGAGAGTTCATGTTGGTATTTTGAGAATCAAAAAAAAATTTAAAATTTTATACATCTGCCTTTTTTATTGGCAAAAGGGACGAAACGAGTGAAACGTTCAATTAATGGTAAGTGCAACGTCTGCCCATAACAAATACTGTATCACCAAAAACATTTCTCTATGGCACATTGTGCCCGTCACCCCGAGACTCATATGCTCAGTGATTACACTAGCTCTTAGTACTCTTCAAACCGAAATAAAGTAATGTTTACACACTATTGCTTCACAGCAGAATAACTGGCCCTGGAGTAGTACTTATGTAAACGGATTCCTGCATAGAAATCTATAAGCAACAAGGAATTAAGGCATTATAAATTCAATTTTAGTTGTAGTTAGATATTATGACAACAAGATGCGTAATTTCCGTGTACAAACCTGTAAGCAACATCCCGGAGAGATCGCCTTGGTCCATTAGAGTGTCGCACATCTGCTTCACATACTCGTGGAGCTTTGTGTCTGATAGGAAGATGCAAGCGAACGCGACGCGATCTTCTAGACGCATCTCTGTCTCATTCTGTTAAAATGAAATCTTTAAAACTAGAAGTGTGGCGACAGCCTAAGAAAATCTAAATTCTTGTCTTGTCCTCTTTGTACCTTCTGAGACCACTAAGGTCTATGATTCAAAGATGAAGCGTCATCAGATAAATCTAGGCTAGCAGTGTCTAAAATACGAGATGTCTGATATGGCAATCGCTTGACAAACGCGGTGATTACGGCAAATCCTTTCGACTTGGGAGAGGTTTATGTCGCACAGTGGATTATACAGGTTGATGATAATGATGATTAGAATATCGTAATGTTACCAGCGCCTATATGTTACAAGCTCGTTTAAGAATCTTAAGCTACTCCCCACATGGGAAAATAAGTGTAAGTCGAATTACGCTAAGGCAATGTTAATTTGATTAAAGAGGCTTTGAAATGTTTTAATAGTCCTTTAGTTTACTTGTAAAAACATGTAATACCGTTTCGAACTCAGATCAGTTAACCCCCGCAGCAATTGATGGGTTACCATTATAAATTCTGATCCACTACTGTTTCTAAATCACCGGCAAACTATGACGACCCCCAACTAGATGGAGTGGCGACCTACACGGCTTTGCGAGAAGTCTACGGATGCAGGTAGCTCGGGACCGTATGTTGTGGCGATGTATGGGAGGCCTATGTTCGACAGTGGACTAAGATGAGCTGAAATGATGATGACTCACGAGCACGGCGCTGAGGTCGGGCTGCGCGGCGCTGCCGGGGCCCGCGGTGGCGGCCAGGAAGTGCAGCAGCGCGCGCAGGTATGCGTCGGGCAGCGCCGGCGCCGCCGCCGCCAGCGCCTCGCGCCACAGCCGCTCGTCCGCGCCCGGCCCCGCCAGCGCTGCGCACACACGCACACACTCAGCCGTCGCCCCACGCTCGCCCGCTCGCCCACTCGCCCACTCGCCCACTCGCCCACTCACCCAGTGCGGCCACGCGCAGCCGCGGCTCGCGCGCGCGCGCCAGCACGTCGAGCGCGGCGCGCGCGCGCAGGTGGAAGACGGCGAGCGCGGCGGCGCGGCACGGCGTGCCCTCGGCCTCGGCGCGCTCCACGCCCACGCCCGCGTTCTCCCAGCCCCAGCCCCAGCCGCATAGCTGCAGGGCGCACGTGCGTTCGGCACTCCTGCTTGTTATAACATCGTTTTGAAGTTTTACCTCTAACACGTACTTAACGCCAACTTCTCCTCCGATCTCACACACATACGAGAAGTATCCCCGCTATTTTACAAAATAAAATAGTTTGATATTTTCTAAATAATTTGTATTAAAATCAACACACGGCGCGGTAACGTAGCGCAGGACACTCGATGAGAGGCGACCGACGGGAAATGGACGCGTGAAGCCGAGGATCGAGTTCGGGGGCGCTTCCTGTGAGAGACCTACATCCGATAAAAACTGTTCCCTGTTTCCACGAGTCGGTCGCGTACCCACCTGTAGACGGTGACCTTGCGGTTGGGCATGTCGGGCATCAGCAGCGGCACGGCCTCGGAGCGGTAGCCGCCGTCACCCGGCGAGCGCAGGACGGTGCGAACGCCGGGGTGCTTCCACGGACTGTTCCGGAAACAACCTGCAAATAAATTGTTAACAAAGTTTATTTAATTTTAATTTCATAATTTATGCGTATTCTGATATATATACTTTAATAACAAATTGTTACACAAAATTGTTTATAAAATATACAAACAAAAGCCGACGTTTTCAATTTATCTGTTTATTTTTATATGTACCACTCACCGTCCTCTACCAACGACTTGCTTAGCGCCAAAAAATGCCACAATCCACTCAGCGCCTCGTCTTCAGCAAGATCTGCATTTTGCCAAAGGTCCGGCTGCAAGCAATATTCGATTTATTTGAAACACAAAAGGCTTTGGAGGAGAAAGTCAACCCAGTCGAACCTTATGGTCGATGTCGTAGACTATACTAATGAAATAGATAATTTAAAAAGATGCAATTTATACAAACAAAAGTAAATCAGTAAGTTATATATTAATTAATATATTTAATTTTCATTTATTTATTGACTTACTTTCTTGGTTCCATAGCTATCTCTCACAGGCAACACAAAGTTATTGGATAAGAATCTAGTGAATTCGTAGAATCATACGGCGTGCCACAGGGATCTCTTTTGGAACCCCATCTATTTCGTATATTTAAAAATGACTAGTCCATTAGATTCAGGTTAGCTGAGTCCAGCGTCACACCGGGTGCTGTAGCATTCAGTACCTTGAGGCCGTAGTCGGTGTTCGCGCGCTGCTGCATGAGGTGCGACACGTCGCGCAGCTCGGCGTAGAAGTCGTCGCGCATGAGGCGCAGCGCGCCGCCGCCCGCCCACACCAGGCCGCCGCGCGCGCCCCAGCCCAGCGTCACGCGCTCGCACACCGTGTACTCCACCACGCTGCCTAACATACATACATAACATCACGACTGTATCCCATAAGGGGTAGTCAGAGACTGGGCACTCACTGCAAAAACAGATGACTGCCACAATCCACGTTTCACCAAAACAACATAATGCACTTGGTGTGATAGGTGGTGAGCCCATCGCCACCATGCGCTGTTGGGTGCACAGTGCAGTTTAATTCCTTACTCGCCTTTTACGAGATCCATTGGATGAGATGTAATGGCAGTATTCTTTTAACGAGCCGCCACCACACGCCCATACCGCATGTTTATGACATTTCATTTAAATTAAGCGGTTTTATAACATACCCATTTCATAAAAGAGACCGGGATGCGTGACGCACTTGCGGAACCGGTCTTTTTTGTTTATTGTATAAAGTGATGAAACGAGCAAAACGTTCACCTGATGGTAAGTGCAACGTCTGCCCATAACAAATGTTGTGTCACCCAGAACATTTCTGTGTGACACCTCACTGCCCATCACCCTGAGATATCAGTTCTTAAGTCTCACATGCTCAGTGATTACGCTAGCTCACAGTGCCCTTCAACCGAAACACAGTAATGTTTCCACACTACTGCTTCACGGCAGAACAACTGGCCCTGGGGTGGTACCTACCTTGACGGATTCCTGCATAGGAATCCTACCACCAGTAACGGTGGCGGTTGGCACCGCCGCACCGAGATGCAAGCCAATTTGACATCAGAAAAAGTAAGTAATAATCATTAACCTTGGTTACTTATTCATTAAAATAAAAATTTACAGATTTTATCGCATATTTTAATTTATTTTATTTTTTCTACGTTTCTAGCGCTCTTCCGTATGCAGGACTGAGATTAGACTTCCTGGTGGCATAATTAATGTGGATTACCTTCGTCGTTTCGTCGTTTCAGCCTATCACACGTCCACTGCTGAACATAGGCCTCCCCCATAGAGAGCCTCAAAAGTTTGTAGCTCTCATATTGTTGGGATTTTGCCATAGTTGCCACGCTTGGCAGGCGGGTTGGCAACCGCAGTTTATTAATTCAGATGTTCCAAGAAGATGCAACTGCCCATCTCCTGGTTTTAATTTCCCTCTGTCGACTTTTACGACACCCACGGGATGGGATGGGGTGGTAGATTCTCTTAGGCCGCTACCATAAGGCAAATTTTTCACGATTTTTACCATCACGTTTCAATTATTAATTTTGGTCCAATCTACGCAAAATGAGCGTACATTGTTTTGAAGTCCGGCGGTAGTCTGCTCAACTTTGGATAAAAAAATTATTAAATATATTTTTGGATTAAATACCCCACCGGGTTTCCCACCTGAGAGACAGACGGCCAGCAGGCGAGCCTCGTGCGCGGGGTGCCAGCTGAAGGAGGCCAGCGGCTGGGCGGCCGGCGACACGTCGCGCTCCAGAACGCTGGGCGCGCCGCACTGCTGCTCGTCCAGCTCCTCCAGCGCCGGCGTTGCCGACATCTGCTCAACCGAATTCAATCGATCACGTCACTCTCCCATACTCGAGATGTGTTCTTAGTTATTATGTGTGACAAACGAACTGACAGTCCACCAGAAGTGTTTACTGTGGCCTATAAATCCCTGAAACAATCTAATAAAGGATGTCTCGTTGGCAACAACAATCTGGCGCCTGATGCCCTTCACTAACATTTAGTACCGCAGACTTAACAGTGTCATTGCTACGAGCGTGGTGATACCCCGGTGATTTTACCAGTTAAATTTATAGCGATAAAACAATTACAAAAGTAGTTAGTTTCTAGCAAATTGATTAAGAGTTTTTAGAGTATAATACCGATCTTAGTCACATCTTCGGGAATATATATATATATATATATATATTTAACGATATAAACCTAAACAAAACCTCGTATGCTGAGTACGTGGAACAACATATGGCAATCATCTCGAACTACAAAAGGTAAGTTCTGCCTGTCAGGCCATGGTTTCATATCTACAGGAAATTTACCAAACCAATCACCACTGTTATAATCAGATTACGCCTGGGTCATATCTGCTCTCCTGTGTTCCTTGCTAAAATTAGAGTAAAAGATAGTTTCCTGTGTGAATGTGGCCTGGATGAAGGATCTCTGGAACATCTGATCTGTTTCTGTTTAGAGTGCAGCCATCTGTCTGTTGCTCTGTATGAATAACTACCCCTCAATATGAATAACTACCCCTCAATATGAATAACTACCCCTCAATATCCCACGTCCTGCTAAGGTTCCTTTTTTTAACCTTAACAAATACCCCATTTGTCAATGTTTTAGCAAAATTTTTGAGGATTAATCCAAATTCCCACGTTATATGTTTATATTTTAATTTCAATAATTACCTTATATTTCTTACGTCGAAATATAAAGAATTTTCATTTCATTTACTCCACCTCGGCTGGTGGGCCGAAGGGCCTCGAAGGGCAGGGTGATCGGTGCCGACTTACTCCTCTTCCCAGCAGTCCTCCAGTTCGCATCCAGAGTAGGTTTACCAAGCCAACTCGGAGCGACCTCCCCGGGCGTCAGGCCGATCACTCTTGTACTGACTTGGGTACAAGACTTTAAGAGATTGTATTGTGTTAAAGGGGCCTGATAAAAGGTTAAAACGGGCGACAATTTAGCTCAGAAAGGCGAGCACAAATACTAAATGAGCAACTATTTACGACCATAAAATACTAAAAATGCATAATATGTATTTTTATATGAAATAAATAACCATAATTGATTGAAAATAAAGAACTTACCGAACTGTCGAAAGATTGGGTACTTCTGTACTCCTGTGCCTGTTGTATGTCATGCAGGCGCAAAGTGCTGGAATCACGCTGCAGCGAAAGTAGAAGATTGCGTCTGAAACAGTAACACAAGTTTGAATTCTTAGATTTCATATCACAATTTTGCCGTGTTGTGGCGGCGTTACACGTTTCATCTCGAGAGTTTCGCAAAAGTCGACAAAGCAAAATTTCAGTAAAACCACTGTACGGAGTGCGGCGCACCTGGTGGGGCACCACTGTATGGAGTGCGGCGCACCTGGTGGGGCACCACTGTACGGAGTGCGGCGCACCTGGTGGGGCACCACTGTACGGAGTGCGGCGCACCTGGTGGGGCACCACTGTACGGAGTGCGGCGCACCTGGTGGGGCACCACTGTACGGAGTGCGGCGCACCTGGTGGGGCACCACTGTACGGAGTGCGGCGCACCTGGTGGGGCACCACTGTACGGAGTGCGGCGCACCTGGTGGGGCACCACTGTACGGAGTGCGGCGCACCTGGTGGGGCACCACTGTACGGAGTGCGGCGCACCTGGTGGGGCACCACTGTACGGAGTGCAGCGCACCTGGTAGAGCACCACTGTACGGAGTGCAGCGCACCTGGTGGGGCACCACTGTATCTTGCGCGGCGCGCGCGGCGCGGGCAGCGGCAGCAGCGGGCGAGCGAGCGCTCGCGCGTCCCACACGCAGATGCCGCCGTCACCTGGTGGAGCACCACTGTACGGAGTGCAACGCACCTGGTGGAGCACCACTGTACGGAGTGCAGCGCACCTGGTGGGGCACCACTGTACGGAGTGCGGCGCACCTGGTGGGGCACCACTGTACGGAGTGCGGCGCACCTGGTGGGGCACCACTGTACGGAGTGCGGCGCACCTGGTGGGGCACCACTGTACGGAGTGCAGCGCACCTGGTAGAGCACCACTGTACGGAGTGCAGCGCACCTGGTGGGGCACCACTGTATCTTGCGCGGCGCGCGCGGCGCGGGCAGCGGCAGCAGCGGGCGAGCGAGCGCTCGCGCGTCCCACACGCAGATGCCGCCGTCACCTGGTGGAGCACCACTGTACGGAGTGCAACGCACCTGGTGGAGCACCACTGTACGGAGTGCAGCGCACCTGGTGGGGCACCACTGTACGGAGTGCGGCGCACTTGGTGGGGCACCACTGTACGGAGTGCAGCGCACCTGGTAGAGCACCACTGTACGGAGTGCAGCGCACCTGGTGGGGCACCACTGTATCTTGCGCGGCGCGCGCGGCGCGGGCAGCGGCAGCAGCGGGCGAGCGAGCGCTCGCGCGTCCCACACGCAGATGCCGCCGTCACCTGGTGGAGCACCACTGTACGGAGTGCAACGCACCTGGTGGAGCACCACTGTACGGAGTGCAGCGCACCTGGTGGGGCACCACTGTATCTTGCGCGGCGCGCGCGGCGCGGGCAGCGGCAGCAGCGGGCGAGCGAGCGCTCGCGCGTCCCACACGCAGATGCCGCCGTCACCTGGTGGAGCACCACTGTACGGAGTGCAACGCACCTGGTGGAGCACCACTGTACGGAGTGCAGCGCACCTGGTGGGGCACCACTGTATCTTGCGCGGCGCGCGCGGCGCGGGCAGCGGCAGCAGCGGGCGGGCAAGCGCTCGCGCGTCCCATACGCAGATGCCGCCGTCACCTGGTGGAGCACCACTGTACCGAGTGCAGCGCACCTGGTGGGGCACCACTGTACGGAGTGCGGCGCACCTGGTGGGGCACCACTGTACGGAGTGCGGCGCACCTGGTGGGGCACCACTGTACGGAGTGCAGCGCACCTGGTGGAGCACCACTGTACGGATTGCAGCGCACCTGGTGGGGCACCACTGTATCTTGCGCGGCGCGCGCGGCGCGGGCAGCGGCAGCAGCGGGCGGGCAAGCGCTCGCGCGTCCCACACGCAGATGCCGCCGTCACCTGGTGGAGCACCACTGTACCGAGTGCAGCGCACCTGGTGGGGCACCACTGTATCTTGCGCGGCGCGCGCGGCGCGGGCAGCGGCAGCAGCGGGCGGGCGAGCGCTCGCGCGTCCCACACGCAGATGCCGCCGTCACCTGGTGGAGCACCACTGTACGGAGTGGAGCGCACCTGGTGGGGCACCACTGTATCTTGCGCGGCGCGCGCGGCGCGGGCAGCGGCAGCAGCGGGCGGGCGAGCGCTCGCGCGTCCCACACGCAGATGCCGCCGTCACCTGGTGGAGCACCACTGTACGGAGTGGAGCGCACCTGGTGGGGCACCACTGTATCTTGCGCGGCGCGCGCGGCGCGGGCAGCGGCAGCAGCGGGCGGGCGAGCGCTCGCGCGTCCCACACGCAGATGCCGCCGTCACCTGGTGGAGCACCACTGTACGGAGTGGAGCGCACCTGGTGGGGCACCACTGTATCTTGCGCGGCGCGCGCGGCGCGGGCAGCGGCAGCAGCGGGCGAGCGAGCGCTCGCGCGTCCCACACGCAGATGCCGCCGTCACCACGCGAAGCCAGCTGCCAGCCGCCCGGCTCCGCGCACACGCCTAGGCACTGCCGACTCGTCGCCACACCCATCGCCTTGCCCGTTTGTTCTGACCACATAAATAAAGTTTCATCTTCATTAGCTTCAAAATGACACTACATTCAGATCATCCGTGAATCACACTCACACATCAGTTGAAAATCAACGCTATATTATGATATCATTATGGTGAACTGATTACTTTTGATTGTCGCGAACACCGCTACTTTAAGATTAAGTCATTTTGTTGTTTTTAAATGTTGTTTTTGAATGATAAATAAAGATTTTCTTTTCTATTCTATTACTCTAACTAATCCCTTGCTGCAAGTAAAAAGACGATGATAATCCGGTAATGGTTGTCTGGTGTATAAACCACGTCACCGATCAGGGTATTTTAGGTAATTTCCTTAGTCGATTTGAAATACATGCTCATAATGTTGATGTCAGATTTCAAATAAATAA
Source organism: Luehdorfia chinensis (assembly GCA_019845155.1). NCBI lineage: Eukaryota > Metazoa > Arthropoda > Insecta > Lepidoptera > Papilionidae > Luehdorfia > Luehdorfia chinensis. Next base: position 14,496,171 of record JAHVAK010000016.1, read on the forward strand.
ATAAAGACATTTTTATAAACAAGAAAGAACTGAAACTTAGACTTAAACTATTTACAAAAGTTTTAATGTAAATACTGACCTCTGAGATCGAAAATTTTTATATGCTTCAAATTCATAGAAGCAGCAAGAGTGCGATTGCCAAGATTGGTCCAGGCTACACTATGTGCCGTTTCCGATAACGCAAGCTCTGCAATCGGTCGTAACGGCTCGGATGGAGGTGGAGAAGAATTATCTAAAAAAACAAGCCAATATCAATACATGAACGACTTGCAGGTATTGTCACAAAAGTTTGTAGCTCTCATTTTTGGGGGACTTTGCCATAGTAGCCACGCTCGGCAGGCGGGTTGGCAACCGTCGTTTATTTATACAGATGTTTCAGAAAGATGCTGCTGCCCATCTTCCGATTTTAATTATCACTCTATCAAATTCTATAACACCCACTGGATGAGATGGGGTCGTAGATGCTCTTAAGCCACCAACACATGGTAGCAAAAAAATTAATAAAAAATAAATACAGATTGTAACTTTGCAATACCTGTAAATTCATCACCACACATGGAAGAACGATGAACATCCCACACTTGTATGCAGTTGTCACTGCGGTGCTTATCCATGGCCGCAGCAAGAAGATTGCTTTCATTATGGTTCCAAGCCAAGCCATTGCAAGGGCGAACATATTTTGTCACTAGTAATAAATAAAGATACTCGAATTAGTACTAAAAGATACATACCAGTTCTCAAAACAAAATATATTGACAACTTCCTTCAACATGTTACATAAATTTTACATTATTTTTTAATACACTAATACTTTTTTTTTACTGGTGGCGGGATTCCCAGGCAGGGATCCGTCTAGGTAGGTACCACCGCAGTTATTCCGCCGTGAAGCAGTAGTTTGTAGACATTACTGTGTTTCGGTCTGGAGGGCACTGTGAGCTAGAGTAATCACTGGGCATACGAGACTTAAGAAATGATGTCTCAAGGTGACGGGTGCAGTGTGGTGCCACTCGTTGTTCCGGGTGAAACAGCATTTGTTATGGGCAGATGTTGCACTTACCATCAGGTGAACGTTTTGCTCGTCTCGTCACTTTATCCAATAAAAAGAAATAAAAAAATAAAAAAACTATTGATTGATGAGATGAGCTATATAATCAAACAAAGTTGTACAGTTTTAAGTAAAACTGTAACAGTCTGTAAAATACCTCTTGCTGTCCAACGGCCTTGTCTGATTTTTGGCAGGGTTTTGAGACAGTTTAGATTCAACCAGACTCAAATCCACACCCCGGTATGGATTGGCAGTCTTCACATAAAGTAAAAAAAATTAACAGCCTATAAATGTCCTACTGCTGTGCACAGGCTACCTCTAATTTCTGAGAGTTTTGAAGTCGGAAAGAATTCAAGACACTGTCCCATGCGGGTTGGTGGACTTCGCATGTCCTTGAAATATTTATTATTTCTCAGACATGCCGGTTTCCTCACAATGTTTTCCTTTGAAAATCATATTATAGTTTTAAAAACAAAATTAATAATCAAATTACAGTTTAAAAACTCGAAAAACATGAACATGCAACATGAACAGTAACTTGAGCTGATGAAGATTGTTGTTTTATTTAATTTATTTTTTTTTGCATAGTTATTGTCTTGGAGGTTTATGGTGTAAATTGTTAATTTATAGTGCATTTATTATTCTATAATCTTTGATAAAGTAATTTAATTTGTGTGTTTTGTTTTATAACTAAGTTAATATTATATATAAATATTAATAATGAACTATTAATTAGTGAACAATGTCCAAACCAGATATCGAAGGCAACTATGATTTAATAAGCGCCATCTAGCGCGAATATGGGTATACGTAAGACATTCATCAAGTTTAAGAAGATAAGATTTATTGCATTCAACAATTAGTGTATGAAATAGTAAGAACAGAATAATGTGTTTAACAAGTCTTTATCAATACATTACAGTCAATAACAATACATTGAAAAAAAATTATAACAGTGACTCTTCCATAAACACTATAACAAAAGTTTAACCCACACAAGCAAACAGCTATAGCAAAATATTTAACTGAGAAAAAAAAATCAGGAATGTCACATGCTGTAGGAGCATTGTCAATAATCTATTCCATAAACAGTAGTTGTCTCTTTTTTGCTAAAACAATGGTTGTGTGCAAGCTAGACAAAGGATGTTTCTCAATAATGCTTAGTAAGAATAATATGCAGGGTGCTTATACAGATTCACCTACACATACAAACCAAAGTGTCTTGTTTGCCTCAAATCTCACTTCAAAGATATTCATACCTACAGGTCATACAGGTCATGCTACTTATTACTATTATCATGCCAATTATATTATTATTAAAAAAATATTATTATTAAAAGCTAATTATTAGCCTTTTTATTCATCCTTAATTCAAAATATAATTCTTCTTATTTCAATTCTTTATTAAATTTTTATTAAGAATCTCTTGTTGAGTAAAGACCTCCTCCATTTTCCTCCACAATTATATTACTATTAAAAAAATATTATTATATAAAGCTAATTATTAGCCTTTTTAGTCATCCTTAATTCAAAATACAATTCTTCTTATTTCAATTCTTTATTAAGAATCTCTTGTTGAGTAAAGACCTCCTCCATTTTCCTCCATAGTTACTAGTCTTTGTCTTTGGTTGTCCGGTTTTCTCCTGATGTATTTTTAATCTCATCGAGCCACATCTCAAGGGGTGTTCCTCTATTCCTTTTTTTTTCAATCAAATCAAGCTAATAAATGTGTGTTAAAAACACACACTTCAAGAGGATATAATATATAAGAATGTTCATTTCCTCAATAATACATCTGCTAATATTTATTGTAACTAATAACAATGGAAGTTAGTCAGTCATTTTTTTCCCTTATGGTTGTGTATCTAGTGTAAACAGTTATATATTTACATAGTTTAAATATATTTAGTGTAATATTTGTACTAACCAAACTCCCTCCCAACTAGTCCCAAAGGATCATATGTCTGCTTGAGACTAGCTAGGGTCACTCGGCCACTAGCATGGCCCAAAGCCAAGAGGGGATCTGGCTGATCTGCTATAGCACTGATATCCACACAGCGCACTCCACTTGCACTCTGAGAGGCCACTACTGTGGCACCTCTCGTCGAGGATATCGGTGTGACTGAAAACAAGTATCAAAAAGAAAAGTTTATAAGCTAAAATTTAGATTAAAATTTATGTTACATTTACAAATTTAAATAATGATCACACTTCATCTTTCCAATCTTATATCTTATTTTAAAGTATATTGTGGATGGGGAGAAAATCTTGTTTTTCGATACCAAGAAACTAGCTTTAAGAACAGCTTTAATTTAATTTTTATCAGTGACTTTCTTTTTATATGACTCAAAATTAATGAATGTGTAATAATAATTAAATCGTGGACTATCCTTTTTTAAATACATACATGAAGTCTTTTTCTCTATTTCTTTAAGTCTAGCCACTTCATATAAGGTTATATCGGGTCCCCATATAATAAACTTATCGTGGTGTACTGGAGACCAGATCACATCTAATTTAGCTCCTGACATATTTTCCATTAAGGAAAGTAACAACGCCAATACGATAATCTAAATATATAACTCAAAATTATATAATATCAACAACATAATATGTAAAGTTGTTATCATTTATCTTTTTGTTATGTTTTCTTTTGATATCATTTGACGTTAGTGTTATTTTTTTAGTCATTAGGATAGACAAATGTCTATATGATCATACAGCCATTTAAGGTAACTTCATGATTGTTTCAAAATTTAAAAACTTCACTTACAATTCCTAAAACCATAAAATGTATTAAATTGTCGACCGCGTAGCCCAATGATCAGAGTACCTTTTTTTTTATTGCATAAAGTGATGAAACGAGCAAAACGTTCACCTGATCGTAAGTGCAGCGTCTGCCCATAACAGATGCTGTACCACCCAGAAATTTCTGTGTGACACTACACTGTGCTCATCACCCTGAGACATAGGTTCTTAAGTCTCATATGCTCAGTGATTACGCTAGCTCACAGTGGCCTTCAAACCGAAACACAGTAATGTTTGCACACTACTGCTTCACGGTAGAATAACTGGCCCTGGGGTGGTACCTACCTAGACGGACTCCTGCATAGGAATCCTACCACCAGTAAAACCTGACTACTACGCTGCGGGTTCTGGAGTTGAATCACAGCTGGAGACAACATTTGAGCAAAAACACAAAATGTTGATTTTCGGGTCTGATTGTGTTGTGCATGTGGAATTTATATCTTTAAAACACACCCACGGTGTTAAAGATATTCCACTCAAATTTTTTTTTTATTAAAGACAAAAAAATTAAACACAGTGGTCTTTCTTTTTAGTCTTTTGAAGATCTTTTGAAGATATTTTAAGAATGCTTTGATACGTGACATCCTGTGAAACTGTATACTCTCATGTTTAGTTATTGGCCCCTATCTGTAACATCACACCTAACCATTCTTTCGACCTTAATTTCTACTAAAAAGGCGATAATCACGTAAGCTGGCCACTTAAATGATATGTTGTCTCAGCATGTCATTGAACGACATCGCCATCGCAACACAACACTAAAAGTTATAATTCTATTTGTTAAAATCAATTGATTTAGTTTGAATGAGTTTTTCTAGCTTTCATTAAAACTTGTATTTTTGTAGAGGCCGCTAGTGTAGCTGTAACTCGTTAATCCACTTTTCATTGACATTATACTCTCGTGTGACTGTTATCTACTGTCTGTTCATCTCACTTCAGTTCATTTCGTTCTTCGATCTCATCCTAGTTCATTTAGACATTTTTGACAGATTTGCGACATTACCCTTGTAAGTGAATGACCAGTGACTAAATTAGTGAAATCTATTTACACAGTGAAATTTTCCAAATAAGAAATCTTCTAAGCGAATTCTTGGGGATCCAGTGAGTCCGTAAGTTTTACAATATTGCACGTCGTTATACAGAAAGTTGATTTTAATTGGTCCGTATTTAGGTTCAGTGACGTGATTGTTTACTACAATGGCAACGCCTCTCGGTCTCCCACAGTTTCACCCGTATTGTCTTACGGTTCTCACGTGTAAATGTGCCCAAACCGTAGCGGCTGAGGCACTAACTGTAGTTGTTGTTTCTAGTACAGTTACGCCCGTTGGAATCTGACGGCGTTGTCGGCACCTAGGATAGTGACTCACGCTCTGTCTCTGATTGATTTCCGCGAGTTTTTCTCGAAGTTAGGGTTCCTATTAGTTTGCATATTTTATACAATAACACTTACAGTTATTTTACGCCTCCAATTGCACCTCAATCAAGTGATAAATTAGCATGGGCACATTAGAAATTTATACCATATCAGCACTGTTCAGTGCTCAGTAATGTTTTCGGCTATTGCATACAAATTATCTACGACTTTTCTTGAAGAACAGAAGGTGAGAAACTAATTTACACAGTGTTATTGAATTGCAAATAGTAATATCTTTTTGTGTAGACTTTTTAAGATAAATTATTCTCTTTACTTGTACCTTACTGGTGGTGCGATTCCTGTGCAGGAATCTCCCACAGTAGGTGCCACCGCAGGGCCAGTTATCCTATTGTGAAGTAGTATTGAGCAAACATTTCAGTGTTTAGGTTTGAAGGGCACAGATATTATACTATAATTACAGGACATAATGAGACTTAAGAATTTATGTCTTAGGATTATAGCACAATGTGGTGCCGTACAGAAATGTTATGGGTGACACATCATTTGTCATGGGCAGACATTGTACATACTATTAGGTGAACAATTTATTTGAACCATAAAAAAAGCTATTATAAAATGAGTAACTGTTGCATAGTTGTCGACAATATTCTTTTTTCCTCAACAGGTAAACATGCTATTGTCGTTGATGTTATATTTGTTTCTCTAAATTGTGTAACTGTTTGTCTGTGTGTTGTATTACAACTGCCGAATGAGGATTTATCATAATTGCCTCACATAGCAAAGAGATTGGCAGTTGCAGTACCATCTGTGTGTTTGTCTGGAATTTGATTATAAAACGGTTATTCCACCACTTGCTGAAGCAATTTCTCTTAATGCACAAGAGTGACTGAGACAACAAGATGTGGTGTCCGATTTTCTTAATCTGCCACTGTACAGAATATGGTTTACTGCAGTAGTATATTTTATTTTGTGCCTTACTTACTGGTAATTTTAAGCTATATCTTTTTGTTTAATTCATATACACTACTGCCATGTTGTTTAATTGAATTTGTAATGCCTTGATACTGTCATTGTTGAATCATGTTTTATATTTACATCTTAGAACACAGTATTTTTACCACTATAACTTTGCTTTTCATCCCACAACAATCAATTTCATAAAAAACTAAAAAAACGTTTTTGAAATGGAATTAAGTGACTTGTAGAGAACATCATGCACCGGGGTTGTAAGTTCAACGACTGCCCCTAACAATTTCGGTTTCATCCAGAACCACCATGTGACTATCATGATTTTTTTTAAAATGCACATCCCAAGGTCTATGTTTTAAAAAATAATGTTAAAAGACTTTCATAGCCATTTGGCCTCAGTGTTTTCCTTTCTATGAATAGTTTAAATTTGTATGTAAATTTATTTAAATGTATTGAACAATGGAATTTTGTGCATATAATGGTGTGTAAATTTAAACAATTACTATTATGAACATATCGTCCTTTTTTGTAAAAGCTTTGTTTGTTTCTTATAAAATATATTGATGTGGAATCAGTGGATTTTGCTCAAGAAACAATTAATTGCAGTTTCAGTCAACTATTTTTAATTGGGATGTGATTATTGTATTATTTTAGATTTTGACATTCATAAGAGCTTTAGACAATCGTAAATTGAGTAAAGAAATTTTGACTTTGACTTTGTATAGAGGTTTGCGTCTATTTTAAATCGGTAATTATTCTAGCTATGATGTCATCACAAATGCTTTACAAGTAAACTGTTTAGTCATTACTAGATTTTGTAAGTTGTTGTAGTTTTGAATTATTGTTGTGTGATCAAGTGCAGTTCAGTCTTTATCATGGTCTTTTGTGTCACTTGCACACAGACTCCAGCATAAAGGGGGCTGCCATATGCTGTAACTGAGTGCCTCAGTATTTTTAATTAATATAATAAAAACAAGACATTACTTTCTTAGTTCCACACATAATTAGAAACTCATGAGAATAGTACATGATGATAGGATCAGTAATAAAGCCAGTACTTTTAATTGAATTAATTAGGAAACAAATCATTACTTTTTTAGTTCAAAACATAATAAACAACTCATAAGAAACTGTCCATAAGCAATTGAAGATTACAGCGAAAGGAGGAAAGTCAATAACACACACTAAGATAATTTAGAATTAAAGAAACAAGAATATCATTTATATCTCTTTTTATTTAAAGTAAAGTAAAAATCAAAAATGTTTATAAGGTCAGAAATTATACTACAGTTTATATACAACTATTCGAAAATATCTTTCCGAAAGAAAAAAAAGATTCGGCATTCCTTTTGACAGTACTGACCATCAACATTTTTTTCCTGCAGATAGTATTTGGTTTTTTTCATATGTTACAATGCGAGTACAATGTTACAGTTTGCATTTCATCAACATCAAATGAACACAGTTAAAGCTAAACGCGATTAATATTTAGAACGCCCGATTTTCGACGCTCAACTCTTTGAACGCCTTTGGAGAGCTGTCATTCTCAATTGCACAACAATGTTAACACAAAAATAATTATTAATTGGTTTTGCTAATTGTTTGCATATCTATGTGACCTATGCATGAAAACAGGCTGTTTGATGTCGCAAAATGCGACATACATCGAGTTTTTGTTTTAGACTGGGACAATATTTCATGCAAATGTTTTTCTAAACGCGATCAAAATGGAGCTGGTGACATCAGTTCAATGAAAAACAAGATCAAATGATACATTTGAACTCAGTGAAGTAAAACGAGGTTTTATTAAACTAAGTTTCCAAAGCGATCGGTGAAATCTGGTCTAAGCCTGTTTGTATTCAGTTTAAAGGTTGATATAATAGTACTAGTAACAATATTTTAAATGGCTTTATTAACTGAATTTTGACAAAAATCGACTCCTAAGAGACACCTTTCCATGTTGCTTTTTGTGTGAAAGTATATTATGATATTTTAATCCACTTTTATTTTCTTTTTTTGGCTTTCCTAAGTGGTTTCAAAGTAGTAAGAAGTAGGCCTGTGTGATGGCTGTGATAATGTTTATCTCTACAGACCGGTCAAACACCAAACTATAAACTTTGCTAGCAGCAAATTTTTTTCTATCAAAACTTCATTTTTTATATAGAAAATTCTTAAAATTAGCAAACAGTGGCGGCATAGATCGTTCCGTCAATGTGTCTGCTGTTTGGCTGGAATTTTAACACAAGAATCGACTCAATGGGCTGCTAAGTCATATGTAATACAAATGATACTGATGTAGGATTCCTATGCAGAAAACCGTCTACGCAGGTTATTCTGCTGTGAAGCAATAGTGTGCAGACATTACTGTGTTTCGGTTTGAAGGGCACAGGGAGCTAGCGTAATTAGTGGGCATATGAGACTTAAGAACTCATGTCTAAGGGTGACGGGCACAGTTTGGTGTCACACAGAAATGTTCTGGATGACACAGCATTTGTTATGGTCAGACGTTGCACTTACCATCAGGTTTCGCTTCTTTTGTCACTTTATTAAATAAAAAAAAGATTTCTGATAATAAACTTACAACAACATGGGTCGCAACAGAAAAGAAAGGTAGTTTCAATCACACTAGGTCATCAAACTCGTGCACAGCTGTAGACGCAAAAAGTAAACTTGTAAATACACGTGCATGCCTGATAGCGATCAGTATGCGGTGCGTTCTCACCACGCGGGCCATTGTGTTCGCGGATTTCTATTTCTTAGCAAGCCGAGTGGAAAATGACGTTTTTCTTATTCCATATAAGCAGTGTCGTGCCGTGGTAGCTCGGGGGCTAGGCGCTCGCTTTAAATTTCAAAGTAAGCGAGTGATCTGGAGTTAGATTCCCGGTGCCGGCACCACTGAAATTGTTAATTGCAATTTTAAGTGCTGATTTACCACGTGCTCGGCGGTGAAGGAAAACATCGTGAGGAAACCGTCATGTCTGGGAAATAAAAAAATATTTCGAAGACATGTGCAGTCCGCCAACCACTACACTAGTCGATGATATACATATATACTTCCGTATTTTAATCGGATTTTGGGGTTTTAATTTTTTTTGCGCGGAACTCTAATTATTTTTCTAAAATTAAAGTAAATCGGCCCAGCCGCTTCGGAGATTAGCCGGAACAAACAGACAGACAGATAAAATAAAAAAAAAAATGTTTCTTTAGTAAGTAGTAAAGTACCGTATATACTTTTATAAGCATTGAGTAAAAAGCTATTATTTTGATATTACAAACAGACAAATCAATTTTATTTTTTGTATAGTTTTAATATAATTACCTTAATTTCTATCATCTATCTTACTACTGAAATAAAGCTTGAGAGTTTATATTTTTGGGAGCGCTGAAGTCATGAAATACTAAATCGATTTAAAAATTTGTTTTAATTAGATGGTCTGTTCCTCGGCGTTGGCATATCGAGTGACGTTCAGTTCAGCGGTCATCTAGAAGGGAAGGCCAAATTGGCAAAATTTGGCGTGCGCAGTAAACTTTATAAGGCGCAATGTCGGCCTCACATGCAATACTGTTCTCATCATTGGGCGGGGGCACGCCAGTGTCAGCTTCTTCCATTTGACCGAATCCAACGAAGAGCGGCTCGAATCGTCAACGACTTTGCATTTTTGGCGGAGCACTCACTCCGAGGAGGGGAGTGTTTCGAGGAGTTGCACAGGTTAATTACTGCTGCCAAATTCAATTTTATTGGTTGAAAATCAGTCACGGGGACATCATGTAATATATCTGAAATCATGTTTAGTTATAAAGTAAATGGAGTTATTAATTTTTTACTCGATATAATCGGGCGACGTGAGAGTGTTTTATACCTGATATGTAAAGGTGAAGCGATTCGGCACTCTTCAAATGCCTCTATCACAATTATATTGCACTTATATGCTAATTTGAATAGATTCATATAAAAAAAAACTCTTTAATTCATTCATTAAAATTGTTTTGAAAAATCATCTAATATTGCTACTATTAAAAAAAACAGTAAAAAAAATTGATGTGGTCACGATAACCCACGAAAAAATTGACATACCGAGACCGGGTTTCTTTATTGTGTCCAGAATTTTATACATACAAACATACATAAGATCACGACTGTATCCCATAAGGGGTAGTCAGAGACTGGGCACTCACTGCAAAAACAGATGACTGCCACAATCCACGTTTCACCAAAACAATATAATGCACTAGGTGTGATAGGTGGTGAACCCATCGCCACCATGCGCTGTTGGGTGCACAGTGCAGTTTAATTCCTTACTCGCCTTTTACGAGATCCATTGGATGAGATGGAGTGGTAGTATTCTTTTATCGAGCTATCTGGTTTTCTATTTCATATCAAAAGGCTAGTACCTAGTAGTTATTAAGAAAAATAATCGTTTTGCACGTCTCATTTATTTTTTCTTATTGTTTTCATCAAAAATGGAAATGACTGGAAATATTTTAAACCTCAATACGATTTTTTTTCATAAGAGTTAAATGAGCGTCATGAGACTTGTAATTTATGATTTTCCAAATTTTATTTTTGCTCATATTTAATTATTTTACATCGGAAGTTTGTATGGTCATTATTGCAGTTTGACCTTGCGCAATTCGTCTGTTGGAATTTCAATACGAATAAAGATCCTTTCTCTCTCTATATAAATAAATTAAAAAAAAAAATGTCTATCTAAAAACAACTGTAAATAACATTAAAAATACTCTAGTTACATATTTTGACGATTACCATGTTATAGCAAATTGTTATTACGACGTCTTAAAGAAAGTAGCATACATTTTTTTAATTTTTTATATTAAACGTTAAACGTTAGCCGTGTGGCGGCGGCTCGTTAAAAGAATACTACCACTCCATCTCATCCAATGGATCCCGTAAAAGACGAGTAAGGAATTAAACTGCACTGTGCACCCAACAGCGCATGGAGGCGATGGGTTCACCACGTATCACATCAAGTGCATTATATTGTTTTGGTGAAACGTGGATTGTGGCAGTCATCTGTTTTTGCAGTGAGTGCCCAGTCTCTGACTACCCCTTATGGGATACAGTCGTGATCTTATGTATGTATGTATGTAAACGTTAAACCAAAACAACTAGTATAGTGACTTCATATTATTGGTACAATAAATAAATATCATCGTCATCATTTCAGCCTGCCACTAGTCCACTTCTGAACATAGGCCTCCGCCATAGATTGCCACCAGTTTATAGCTCTCATTTTGGGGGGATTTTCCCATAGTTGCCACGCTTGGTCTGCTTGGGTTGGCAACTGCAGTTTATATATTCACATGTTCCAGGAAGATGTGTCTTCCTGCTGCCTATATATAAATGTACTGCTAATTTTTAGCTGGACCTAAAATAAAAGGGATGACTAGAAAAGTAATTAAAATTGAATTAATAGTTACAGAAAAATGTTCTTTTTTTTTATTGTACAAAGTGACGAAACGAGCAAAACGTTCACCTGATGGTAAGTGCAACGTCCGCCCACAACAAATGCTGTGTCTCCCAGAATATTTCTGTGTGACACCGCACTGCGCCCGTCACCCTGAGACATCAGTTCTTAAATCTCAAATGCCCAGTGATTACGCTAGCTCACAGTGCCCTTCAAACCGAAACACAGTAGTGTTTGCACACTACTGCTTCACGTCAGAATAACTGGCCCTGGGGTGGTACCCACCTAGACGGATTCCTGCATAGGAATCCTACTACCAGTTAATAGTATGTAAGTACTTTGACGATTCTCAATCAAATTTAGTTTTGGCGTCAACACGAAAAGTATCAGAATTTTTTTTCGGTGCTCCTAAAAGTGTACAATCGAAAACAATATGTAGCAGATATCTTTACCGCCAACTTTATAATAAAAAAGTGTATTTAATATTATAAAAAATGGTCATGTGTTTTTGTTAAATATATATTCAAAGAACCAATGTCTAACAACCATTTGAACAGAAAATGTATGTATGTTTATATAATTTAAAAAGTAGTAAAAATATTGATATGAAAATTTTACAGGCCGGGATCATAATCTGAGCCCGCCATTCTTCTCGCCGTTCTCCTAGCACAAGCTTTCAAGCGGTTAATATTTCCGATATTAGTAATGTTAATAGTGTCGTTAGTGTTATTTAAAAAGAAGAGAATTGTGATGGTGAAGTGATTCTGACGAAACGCTATGATATCAGATATAATGATTCATGGAGAGATCGTTAGTATTGTTCGCAATGGCCGCCGATAATGCACGCATATTTTTCATATCGGTTAACTGACCGGCGACAGCTTTACCAATTAAATTCTAAACAAACGTTAAAACCTGCGTTCATTTTTAAATAATATCTGATTAATATTGCACAAAAATGAATTAAAAGCGTATAAATTAGTATGACTATTTCAAAAGTTTTCTCAAATTTTATTTTAGTTTTTTTTAAAAGAAATTTTTGTTTTTCTTCTTTTTTGATCCTGGCAATTAGCTACCAAATCTTACCATTTTTCGAATGTCGAGTAAAATTTAATCATAACAAGGACTTCGTTTCGACCGACAGTAAAATTATAGTTGACTTTTACTGAAGATTTGTTGGACTGATGAATGGTGATAGAGATGAAGATTTGCTGGACTGGTGGAGACGAAACGAGAAGTACAATTTTGGTCTTGAATTGAATTTTCTAATCACTGTACACTTTCACGAGCACTTGCTGCATAATAAACTATCAATATAAAACATCAAAACTCAAAATATACACAGAAATTACAAAGTTGGCACCAAAAGTCAAAGAAAGTTTTAGTTTATCCGCTATTCGAAAATGACATGTTAAATGTTTCATGAGTATGTTACTTTGACGCTATTAATAAATAAATAAAAAACTATGTATAAAAAATATGTAAAAAAGTATTATTTTATAATGGCGGTACAGTTGTGTCACATAGTTTTTTAAGCAATTTAAGTTTTTTTGTACAATTGTTTGTTGTTCTTTATTAATTAAAAAAAAAAAACGCGAGTAACCTGGGTACGATCCCCGGTGCCGGCATTACCAAACATAAACCATTTTTAATTGCTACTTTGAAGAAAAAGTAAAACATCGTAAGGAAACTAGAGAAAGGAGAATGTCTAAGAAAAAATATTTCTGTGACATGTGAAGTTCATCACACCGGAGTCGTGGCTTTGAAACCCTTTCAGAAAATACAACTATGCACAGTTGTGGGATGCCTATAACAGCCAAATGGTCGATAGGAACAAGCAATTCGTTAATAAACATCGAAGGAAACACAACCGGTTAAGTTAGTGTCAGGTTTCTGGCAGCCCTGGATGCAATTCGTCTTTGACATATGGGTCTCGGTCGGCATCGATTGCACTATCTAGTTACGTCGCAATTTATGTTATTCTATCTTCGTTCATTTTGCATTACGAGCATGATTTATGGAATGTAGTGGAGAGATCGATTTCTTAGAAGTCATTGTTAGAAAGGTCACGAAGCATTTATGTCGCAAGCAAAATGCTCACGGCGAGACTATGTATTTAAAAAAACAAGTACTTTTGTTTTGTCAGCAACATCTGCGTAAATCGTTGTGTTGGAATTCATTGCACGCTGCACGCTTGACCATATCCAGAGCTGCTGGGTCGCTGTGCGTTTGATTATTGGGGACCTTCGACGCCACGTGAATAAACTATGGACTGTCACTTCCGCCATATTGTTGTGTTAAAGCCTTGTGTATTGTAATATAATCGCATGTAATTGGATTACTAATAAACAACGTCTCCTCACAAGAGCAAAATAATTTCGTATTTAGATTATTAAGTGAAATAACTCGTCCCATGTATCTCCCGTCATACTAACCGTATTGTGCAAACGTTACTGTGTTTCATTTTGAAGTCCACTGATAGCTAGTGTATTCACTGGGCATATGGGACTTAAGAACTGATGTCTCGGGGCGACGGGCGCGGTGTGGTGTCACGCAGAAATATTCTGACACAGCATTTGTTATGGGCAGACGTTGCACTTACCACGGGGTAAGCGTTTTGCTCGCCTCGTCACTTTATCCATTTTTTTTAAGTACGTCTTAACATAGATATTGCTTTCTCTCGGCTCTTATTTTACATATAATGTGCGTCTAACCGTGTAACCGTGTGTCACTGTAGGTCTATAGGTCTATTGTTTTATATATTTTTTTGTAAACAACTGTTAGTTGCCAAAAAGAATAAACAATGACGAGACGATCATGGCGTTCACCTGATGGTAAGTGTGACTGCCCATAAATGCGACCCCGAATAATTCCGTGTGCCATCACACTGCGCTTGTCACCCTGAGACATCAAATATAGTTAATAGAATCAGGCGTTACTTTGCGGAAATCCATTATAGTAAAGGAGAGAAAGTTAATTTGCTAAGATCCGCATGCATCAAGTGACTGTCGTAGAGTCAATATCACTTGATTATGCCTCGTTTTGAGGTGAAACACGTGTCGTGTTCTCGACTTCAATGGTGTGTATTGCCTGGTGATAGTGTTGTAGTGGTGGAGGTTATCTGGTGGCGGCTTCCGGTGGCGGTATTGGTTTTCTTGTGCACGCTGTTGAGGGAGGGCGGGCGTTGTTCTTCAAAACTAGGTAATACACACCATTTTACATTTGCGGATCTTAGAAAATGAACTTTCTCTCCTTTCCTGAGACATCAGTTATTCACATTATTACACTCCGAAATACAGTAATGTAATGGTTAATGATTCGACCTTAACTAAACTTACCCCCTGACGCATTGTTTGTCTGGTTCTGTCTAGCGTGTCTATCAGTTCGCCGATCAGTATGACTAAGTTCGGCAGATTGGACGAACGCGAAACAATCGCTGTACCTACGGTCCTTTCCAGTCGGAATACGGTTTGAAATCCTGTGGTTTTTCTATTCAGAGCTGTAGCGCTGTGAAGCCTGTCGGTAATAGCTGTAAGGTCTATATTTCTGTGACGCTGTTTCATGTAGGCTTTGGGCTACATCGTTGTTTTAACGTTGATTGTCATGCAAAATATTTGCAGTATGCGTGACGGTTCTCGTCTGTCTTTTTTGTTTTTTTTTTATTGTAAAAGTAATAAAACGAGCAAAACGTTCACCTGGAGGCAAATCTGCCCATATCAAATGCTGTATCGCCCAGAACATTTCTGCGTGACACCACACTTACCTGAGACATCAGTTCTTAAGTCCCATATGCCCAGTGATTACACTAGCTCTCACCTCTCAGTGCCCTTCAAACCGAAACACAGTAATGTTTATGCACTACTGCTTCACGACAGAATAACTGGCTGTGGGGTGGTACCTTCCTAGACAGATTTTTTGTATATTTGACGGTTGTTTTTATTGAAGAAAGTGACGAGACGAGCAGATCTTTCGCCTGATCGCAACGACTGCTCACAACAAATGCCATGTCACCCAAAATATTTCTGTGTGGCACGACAATGCGCTCGTCACCTTGAGACAGTTCTCTTGTGCCCAGTAGTTACATTAGCTCTCTACGCCCTTCAGGCCGAAACATAGTAATGTTTGTACACAGCTGCTTCACGGCAGAATAAGTGTGCTTACGGTGGCGGTAGTCGGAATCCTACCAGTAATATCGATAAAACTTCAATAGCGCGATGCACGACCTAGAGCTATTTCTTGAGAATTTATGCGGCGACACAGGTGTCGTTAAAACCTTTTTGGGGTTCCCCAGAGAGTGTGGGGATAGTTGAATACTTCAAGGTTCCCGACATGTACCTCAGTCGACTCTTACGACTCCCAAAGGTTGAGATAGATTTGCTTGCGCCGCCGCCATTTTATACGGCCCGCGGTTTCTATCGCGTAGAATAAGTTGACCACATGCCTTGACAAAACGAGCAAAACGTTCACCTGATGGTAAGTGCAACGTCCGCCCACAACAAATGCTGTGTCACCCAGAATATTTCCGTGCGACACCACACTGCGCCCGTCACGCTGAGACATCAGTTCTTAAGTCTCAAATGCCCTGTGATTACGCTAGCTCACAGTGCCCTTAAACCGAAACACAGTAATGCTTGCACACTAATGCTTCACGGCAGAATAACTGGCCCTGGGGTGGTACCTACCTAGACGGATTCCTACATAGGAATGCACGAAGTCCGTTCCGCTTTTGTAAATAATGTGCGGTTCTCAGCGTTTTATAGCCTACTAGATGCAGCCCGCGACTTCGTCCGTGTGGTTAAAGGTTATACTATATACTTCCCTTTTTGAATCGGATTTTGATCGTATATATTTTCATAAGCATTGATTAAAAAGCTGTTATTTTCTTACTTACAAACAGACACTTTCATTTTATTTATTTGCGTGGATACCCTCCCTCAATAAACTGGCTATCTAATGCAAAATAATTCCTCCAATCGGATCAGTATTTCCTTAGATTAGCGCGCTCAAACCAACGAACTCGCCAACGTTATCATACTATCATCATTTCAGCCTATCACTAGTCCACTTCTGAACATAGGCCTCCCGCATACATTGCTACAAAACATGTAAGTTTATAGCGCTCACTTTGGGGAGATTCTGCCATAGTTGCCACGCTTGGCCGGCGGGTGGCAACCGCAGATTATTTATTCAGATGTTTCAGAAAGATTCTGCTGCCCATCTTCTGGTTTTGATTTTCGCTTTGTCGATTTTTACGATACCCACGGGATGAGATGGTAGACTCTCTTAATCCGTCACCACACGGTACAATACAATATAGTATCTAGTAAGATTATTACAGCAGTAAGATATAAAATTTAATTTATTTAGAATTCCGTTCAAATAAAAAGGTAAGCTATTTATGATGTTTCATAGAAATATGAATCGACGACCTTAGTATAGTTTTTCCGCGGCACCTATCGCGAATTGTCACGAACGCTTTTTGTTGGTGTATAACATCGCCGGTAAAACTTTACGTGGAATTTTAATAAAAAATGACGATGGTAGCGTGTCGTATTTGTTTGTTATTATGGGTCTTTTTTTATTTGATATAGTGACGAAACGAGCAAAACGTTCACCTGATGGTACGTGCAACGTCTGCCCATAACAAATGCTATGTCACCCAGAAAATTTCCGCGTGACACCACACTGCGCCTGTCACTCTGAGACATCAGTTTTTTAGTCTTGTATGCCCAGTGATTATACTCGCTCTCAGTGCCCTTCAGATCGACACAGTAATGTTTGCACACTACTGCTTCACGGCAGATTAACTAGCCCCGCGGATGGTACCTAGACGTTTTCCTGCATAGGAAACCTACCACCAGTAAAATATCTGCATATCCTACTCCACACATTTATAACTACACAAAAACTCACCAATGGTAGCTGTTGTCACGTTACACGCGTACTCATCTATTGAGCTAATTACCGACATACGAGTTCATTGCCTCAGGAAGGGGGCGCTTTTGTAACTCGTACCTGCGTATTATTCATAGTTTGTATCTATCTGGCCGTGTGTTTTTAATAGGTATATACCACCCCAGGGCCAGCTATTCTGCCGTGAATAATTAAAAAGTTATTTGAACCTTGATCTATTAGGTCAGCTGCGTGCTTGTACAAATTAGTTTAACTGAAACACTAAAGGGCTTACTAACAAACTTTGTACAGCGAGTGAATAGTTACTTAGTTACATTTTACTGGTGGTAGGATTCCTATGCAGGAATCCGTCTAGGTAGGTACCACACCACGATCCAGTTATTCTGCCGTGAAGCAGTAGTGCGCAAACATTACTGTGTTTCGGTTTGAAGGGCACTGTGAGCTAGCGTAATCACAGGGCATTTGAGACTTAAGAACTGATGTCTCAGGGTGACGGGCGCAGTATGGTGTCACACAGTAATTTTCTGGGTGACACAGCATTTGTTATCAGCAGAAGGTACACTTACCATCAGGTGAACGTTTTGCTCGTTCCGTCACTTTTATGAAATAAGAAAAAAAAAACATACCTAATTTCTCTCTTTCTGTGACCAGTAATTTGACATTCGAAAGAAGGAGACAAAGCATTGTGTAACAACCGCTATACATCGTTTATTAGTAAGGGGGTAATAGGTAATAATAAGGCAAGACTTAAGTCAATTTTAATGACTGCTAGAAAATTTTCCTTTTGCAACAGGTGTATATGAAGCAAGCTGTATTTCACTTTCAACTGCACATATAAAACACATATCTATTATACAGAATATAAATTAAACTTTTTTTTGCCTTTACATACACTACAACTATACAATATACCATACATAGAGTATTCAAAAAAGGAACATTTGCAATCACACAAAATTCACAGCTCAGCGAATCTGTCAGTAATTATTTGATGACAACATTTCCCTCTACCCCCACCCCATCTCGGTGGTAGGATTATTATGCTGGAATCCGTCTAGGTAGGTACCACTACCACCGCAGGGTCAGTTATTCTGCTAACAAGCAGTGGTGTGCAAACATTACTGTGATTCGGTGTGAAGGGCACTGAGAGATTGTGATTACTGGGCAAATGACTTAGGAACCGATGTCTTAGGGCGAAGAGCGCAGTGCGCCACGAGAAATGTTCTGGGTGACGCGGCATTTGTTATGGGTAGACGTTGCACTTACCACGTGGTAGACAATGTGCTCGACTCTTAACTTTCTCCCATAAACAAAATCCTTAGTGCAACAGACCGTTTCAGATGTTTTAAATAAAGCTAGATATGCATTGGTAGGTCAGCGGCTTATTACGAACGCCTACCCACTTCCTTATAAGCAGATTCATTATATAGAGACAGATACGGTACCGCGTTAGCTCTACCATCATTTAAGCCTATATTGTTTTATATTTAAGTTACTGTGTTTTATTTTAGTTTATGAGTAAAAGCGAAAAAAGGCGCAGTGCTCATTACGCACATGTCGATATGTTGTTTTAAAATTAAACATGCAGCTTGAATTTGTTAGTCTTGATGATGTAGGAATAAAATAAAGTCGGACCTATCAAAGTTACTAAAGGCACAGACTTTTTTTTCATACGAGTGTGGGGTCCGGGACTGGGGGGAGGGGGTCAGATAAAAATCATCACATACATACATACATACATAAGATCACGACTGTATCCCATAAGGGGTAGTCAGAGACTGGGCACTCACTGCAAAAACAGATGACTGCCACAATCCACGTTTCACCAAAACAATATAATGCACTTGGTGTGATAGGTGGCGAGGTGAGCCCATCAATTATTGCAAAATTCCCCGGAAAAGTCGGCAATTTGGATGTAATTTTCGCATTAAAATCTTCTGCAGATGGGCACGTGTTATAAAATAATTATACTTTATTTTGCTAGGCGCATTTCTCATTTTTCATTACTAAATTGCATTGCGAAGCCGGGGCGGGTCGATGTTAAAAAACCAATTTACTGAAGCAAACAATTCGAATGAATAATATGTAACACAGTGAAACCTCCTTAGTTCATTAATTCAGTTGCCAAGTTGTGACGCACAAGACGCAGGCTCGCGTAGATCGTTGATCGCTTTAAATAGATTATATATTAATAATAATAGGCCGTGTGGTGGCGGCTCGTTAAAAGAATACTACCACTCCATCTCTTCCAATGGATCTCGTAAAAGGCGAGTAAGGAATTAAACTGCACTGTGCACCCAACAGCGCATGGTGGCGATGGGCTCACCACCTATCACACCAAGTGCATTATATTGTTTTGGTGAAACGTGGATTGCGGCAGTCATCTGTTTTTGCAGTGAGTGCCCAGTCTCTGACTACCCCTTATGGGATACAGTCGTGATCTTATGTATGTATGTAATAATAGGAACGGTTGCCGCAGTGGTTAAGCGATTGGCTACCGCGCTAAGGATCGCCGGTTCTTTTTTTTATTGTACAAAGTGACGAAACGAGCAAAACGTTCACCTGATGGTAAGTGCAACGTCTGCCCATAACAAATGCTGTGTCACACAGAATTTTTTTGTGTGACACCGCACTGCGCCCGTCACCCTGAGACATCAGTTCTTAAGTCTCAAATTCCCAGTGATTACGCTAGCTCACAGTGCCCTTCAAACCGAAACACAGTAATGTTTGCACACTACTGCTTCACGGCAGAATAACTGGCCCTGGGGTGGTACCTACCTAGACGGATTCCTGCATAGGAATCCTACCACCAGTACCCCGCACTGAGCATATATTTGTGTGGCTGTAGTTGCTTCGGGTTTCGGTGTTTGTTTATGTAGAATTTTTCTGTAAAATGCACCCACGATACAGGGGCAATCCTAGTAACTAGCTGCCATTATTGACATACAAAAAGAAACACTGATAGATTAGGTAATGGAACGCAGTGATATGTGTGAGAAAGGCTAGGACAACCTCTGCCAAATTATCTTAGGGGTAGCTACCTGCCAGATCGAGTGGTCTGTTCGCGGAAGGACGTCTCCTCCGACCAGTATTTTTTAAATGTTGTATATATAGTTCGCATCTCATATCAGCATAGAGCAAGGAGATGCGATGCATAGAGAATAGAGCCGTCAATATGATCATACATCATTATACTACCTATATATATTTAAATAATCATTTTCCACATTATTCTTCGACGTGGTGGAATAAACCAGCTCCAAAACCACCTTAAAAGGAGAGGTGGCCTGTGCTGTAGCGAGACATTCATAAGCTGTTTATTTTATTATTCTTTTTAGTATGTATGTATGTTGTATACATACATACATAAGATCACGACTGTATCCCATAAGGGGTAGTCAGAGACTGGGTACTCACTGTAAAAACAGATGACTGCCACAATCCAGGTTTCACCAAAACAATATAATGAACTTGGTGTGATAGGTCGTGAGCCCATCGCCACCATGCGCTGTTGGATGCACATTGCAGTTTAATTCCTTACTCGCCTTTTACGAGATCCATTGGATGAGATGGAGTGGTAGTATTCTTTAAACGAGCCGCCACCACACGGTGGTATGTGATTAACACTACTAAAATAATCTAGTTACAAATTTCGGAGGGCGACTATTGCTAAAGAAAAGAATAGCTACCCGTCCAGACCGGGTGCTCTGATCTGGTAAGGATGTCTCCTCGTCGTCCCACCAGCAATACTTAGACGTTGTATATATGGTTCGCACCATAGAAACTTTTCATAGCGCGTTTATGGAACTGAATGAGATATTTCTCGAGCTACTCATGTGGCAACATTGATGTCGCCACACAAATATTGCTGGTACGACCGACTTGGCTAAAGAAATATAAGTTATACTTTCAAATTTACTTTAATTAATTCAGATAGTTGCGTAACGGTACAAAACTATCGAGATGATTTCACAATCAGCAGAGCATTCGATCCGAAAATCGATCTGTTATTGCTCTTTGGACCACTTTCCCCTCGCCCGGAGCTGGTAATCTCTAATGAAAGCGATTAATGTTATTATTTTAAAGAGCATCGTTAAGGCACACCGTTAACCTACTTTTGTTGCTGGTTACTTCTTCAACGTATTAAAATGTAGTTAAAAAAAAGATAAGGTTACAGCATGTAAATGTCGTTAGGTTTTATAAAGAAAGTTTTTTTTATTTTTATTTAATAAAAGTGACGGAACGAGCAAAGCGTTCACCCGATGGTAAGTGCAACGTCCGCCCATAACAAACGCTATGTCACCCAGAACAGTGTGACACCACAATGCGCCAGTCACCCTGAGACATCAGTTCCTAAGTCTCATATGCCCAGTGATTACGCTAGCTCACAGTGCCCTTCAAACCGAAACAGTAATGTTTGCACACTACTGCTTCACGGCAGAATAACTGGCACTGGGGTGGCACCTACCTAGACGGACTCCTGCATAGGAATCCTACCATGTTCATAAACGTATTAAAAGGTAGTTAAAAAAAGATAAGGTTACGGCATGTAAACGTTAGGTATTTTATAGAAAGTTACGAGATGTTTCTACCTGATGGTAAGTGACGGTACGTCTGACCGTAGCAGTTGCGATGTTACCCAGAACATTTCGATATCAAGTTGTGTGCGGCACCACACTGCGCTACTGGTGATAGGACACAGCAGAATAACTGGCCTGCATGGTACCTACCTAGACGGATTCCTGAATAGGAATCCTCCCGTCAGTAATGTAATGCATGTAATTGTGAATGTGTAATAAGCATGATGTTTAAGACAGTAAATAAATACTATTTCTTTACTTCTAATGTGCCAAACTCATTCTCAACTGGTTCTTTCAGGTGTGTGGGGCATCATCAAGCGCGATGTCGAAGAAGCCGGCGGCGCAGCCCACGCTGCACAAGGTGATCATGGTCGGGTCCGGTGGCGTGGGCAAGTCCGCTCTCACGCTGCAGTTCATGTACGACGAGTTCGTGGAGGACTACGAGCCCACAAAGGCCGACAGTTATCGAAAGAAGGTGCGTAAGAACCTAACATCAAGCCCTGTTCAGGTTATTTAATTTGTTTATGTTAGGTAGCGACTAGACGAGCAAATTGTTCGCCTTATGGTAATTGCAACGTCTGCCCATACCAAATGTGACACCACAATGCTCTCGTCACCCTGAGATATCAGTTCTTAATTCGCATATGCTCAGTAATTACCCTTCAGACTTAAACACAGTAATATTTGCACGCTACCGCTTCACGGCAGAATAACTGGCCCAGCGATGGTATCTACCTAGGCGGATTCTTGATTAGGAATTCCGACACCAGTTAAAGCGATAAAGCAATCTTTGGAGTTGGCGGATAATAAATGCAATGCATGATGACCCCCGTGGTAGCTCAGGGGCCTGGTGCTCGCCTTTAATTTCATAGTAAGCGAGTAACCTGGGTTCGATTCCCGGTGCCAGCACCTCTAATATTGTTCTACAATTTTAAGTGCTGATTTACCACGTGCTTAGCGGTGAAGGAAAACATCGTGGGGAAACCTGCATGTATATATATTCCTCGAATAGAGAAATATTTAGAGGACATGTGAAGTCCGCCAACCCGCATTGGAGCAGCGTGGCGGATTCTTCCTAGCTCCAAAACCCTCTCAGAAATGAGAGGAGGCCTGTGTGTGGCGGGCTCATCTCGTGGGAGTCGTAAAAGTCGACAGAGAGAACTGCCTGGAGCATCTCATGTATCCCGCCTTTACCTAGCAAAATATCAGACCGAGATTACACAGAGCGGTGACGGTCCGAGTGCTAGACTTGGTGGATATGTCAAATTCCACCTAGGAGAAGGCTTATGTCCAGCAGTAGACTATTGATGTGCTCCTGGCCGATTTTCCACCACAGCGACAACCGACTGCTGTCCGAAGTTACCAACTGCGCAGGAGATGTCGTAGTGCCAGAGATGTACTCACAAACACAGGGGCGCCCACTCGTCCCAACCTACCCGTTTTCAATGTAACGGTCATGCGATAATATTGGAGGAAGGCTAGTGTTTTTGCGGAAATGTTTGCCCCGGCTGGAATTCGAAACCAGGACTTCGGCGTGGTAGTCGGGTACTCTAACCCCTAGGCCACGCGGTCGTCAAACCGTAGACTATTAAGAGACTCATAATCAAAGTTAGCCTTCTGCTTTGAAATAACCAATATGTGAAGACTTTTAATTGGTATATAATGTTTCATACTGTAACTACATATTGTAAAATGCTACAAATCTTCTAAAATATATAAAAAAAGAAGCGGTTGTATAATGACCATATATCATCAGGTGCAGAGTATGATCGCTTGTCCCGTGATCTTTCCAGGCATATTAAAAGGATACTTCCTGTCTAGTTAATAGAATCAGGCGTTACTTTGCGGAAATCCATTATAATGAAGGAAAGTAAGTTACTTTGCTCGGCGGCCGTCTGTCGTAGGGTCTATGACGCTTGATAATGCCTCGTTTTGGGGCGAAACACGGGTCGTGTTCTCGACTTCAGTGGTGTATATTATCTAGTGGTAGTATTGTAGTGGTTGGTGGAGCGTACCTGGTGGCAGTGTTAGTTTGCTTGTGCACGCTACTGAGGGAGGGCGGGCGGTGCTCTTCAAAAAACTAGGTAATATACACAATTTTTTATATTTTGCATGCGGATCTTAGCAAAGTAACTTACTTTCCTTCATTACTTCCTGTCTCTCTCTCTCTCTCGGTGTGAATTCGCGAGCAGCGATTGTGAGAAATAATTAGTTCTTATATTTTCAATAGGTGTCTGGCAGAGTAGAATAGCACATACCTACCTCTTTCCTACCAAGGTGTCGTAAGAGGCGCCTAAGGTATATACGGACAGGCTTTATTCGTTCAGAATAACACCATAGTATGCAATTCTGTCGTTGTACTGCTCGTGGGAACGCAAAGGGGAATAAGATTTTTTACGTGTACCAAAATGGCGGAGACGTGGTTCGCCACCCGTTACGCTCGCTTCCAGCGGGGGTTTCGCCCGTGTGTGACCTCTGCCTATCTCTTTTATGGGAAAAAGACGTGACTTTATGTATGTATCTTTTCAATCTTTGTTGTCCGTGGTCGGCAGGTTGTCCTGGACGGAGAGGAGGTCCAGATCGACATCCTTGATACAGCGGGTCAGGAGGATTACGCAGCTATCAGGGACAACTACTTCCGCTCCGGAGAAGGGTTTCTCTGCGTCTTCTCTATCACCGAACCCGAGAGCTTCGATGCCACACAGGAATTCAGGTATACTAGAGATTTGATGCAAAACGAGTTTTATATGGTAAGATTTTTTGATGCCTCGATGATTTTCGCTTTCCGTTAAACTTATCTAATTAATAATTGCCTTCTAATCAATTAACGTCTGATTAATTTTGTCAATGTCACTTCAGAACCCTTCGATTCGTTTGTAAGGACATTTGCAATGCTGTACATTCGAAAACTTTGACATCGTTATTTTGTTACAAGATTGGTAGAATTAAGTAACGACGATATATAGGTGTCCGGCAGAGTAGAATAGCACCTCTACCTCTTTCCTACCGAGGTGTCGTAAGAAGCGACTAAGGTAAGATAATAGATAGATATAATATAATGTAAGATATAATATATAAGAGGAGGATACTCGGGGAAACGAAAATGGGGTGTAAAAATTTCATAACTCTTACCAAAATGGCGGCGACGTGGTTCGCCACCCGTCACGTGTCGTTTCCCGCGGGGGCGAAAATTCTGTCTGTACGTATGTAGGTGTCGTCGCAACTAAAGGCACGACTGCTCGTGGTTGCGGCGTAAGCAAAAATCCCGTTCTGCCCCCCGCAGGGAGCAGATCCTGCGCGTGAAGAACGACGAGAACATACCGTTCCTGCTGGTGGGCAACAAGTCGGACCTGGCCGACAAGCGGCGCGTGCCGCTGGACGCGTGCCGCGAGCGCGCCGCCGCCTGGCAGGTGCCCTACGTCGAGACCTCCGCCAAGACGCGCGACAACGTCGACAAGGTCAGCCCTACCGCCCTCCACTGCCCACACTCCCCCCTCTCCACCCAGACCTTCGCTACTACCTTTGCACATCTCACCTCTGATGGTCCCAAACCGCACTGTGTTGTCTACTCGGTTAGGTTGCTACTAGGGAGACACATTTTATTCAACACATTTACGATTGTCATAGTGCGGTATCATAGTTTTATTTTTGTATAGTAACTCACGAAGATCGGACTAGAATTAATAATTCAACTATGAAGGTAGCCTCGATTAACAAGGCCTTCACGACATCTAAACTCAGGCCCTCCCGTGACCATAGGTGTTTCAAAGCGCTCTCAATATCGACTAATAAATAGTAAAATAAAACGCAGTAAAATCGTTAATTTAGTTTACTTAAATTAGCTATAATTAAAATTTTGCTGATTGAAACGCCCAACTTCATAACCCTTCTATCGTCTAAAACAAAAATATTTTGGGCAAAAGATACTCCTTTTCCAAAATGTACTGATGCCTCAGACCCCCCCCCCCCCCCCATAGCCAAATTACTTTAAAACTCCTATCTCTAGTTTTTTTGTGCCTCGCGGTTTCGCCCGCGTAAAAAAGCCGTCCCCGATCGATGATAAGCATATATACTTCCCTATTTGAATCGGATTTTGGAGTTTTAATTTTTTTGCCGCGGAACTCTAATTATTTTTTAATCAAAGTAGCCTAAATTACCCGCTAAAATATCAGCTATCTGTCTGTGAAAGTCTCGTCGATATCGGTCAAGCCGTTTCGGAGATTAGCCCGAACAGACAGACATACAGACAGACAGACAAAAATAAAAAAAAAGATTTTTCTCATAAGTACCGTGTATACTTTCATAAGCATTGAGTAGAAAGCTGTTATATTGTTATTGCAAACAGACACTTCAATTTTATTTATTTGTATAGATAGCTACAACAATTAAATCTGGTCCGACAGACAGATAGCGAGTTCTTTTTTAACTTCTAATTTTGTCAGATAAGGAAATCGTGTATAGGAAAACGTTAAAATCAAAAATTATAGGTCTAGTTAATAGAATCAAGCGTTACTTTGCGGAAATCCATTATAATGAAGAAAAGTAAGTTACTTTGCTAAGATCCGCATGCAAAATATAAAAATGGTGTATATTACCTAGTTTTTTGAAGAGCAATCAGTAGCGTGCACAAGCAAACTAACACCGCCACCAGGAACCGCCACCAGGTACCCTCCACCAACCACTACAATACTACCACTAGATAATATACACCACTGAAGTCGAGAACATGACACGTGTTTCGCCCCAAAACGAGGCATTATCAAGCGTCATAGACTCTACGACAGACGACCGCCGAGTCAAACGGCTCTTCAAAAAACTAGGTAATATACACCATTTTTATATTTTGCATGCGGATCTTAGCAAAGTAACTTACTTTCCTTAATTATAGGTCTGTTATTTGTAATATTGATTATTCTGTCCCGTCAATTCAAATTGAAAAAAAAAATAAGACAATATTCAACATCTTTACGCAATTACTAATTGTATTTACTATTTATAGAGTAATAAAATAATTAAATTAAACTATTAATTAATAAAAATAATTCATCAGCTTGCGCTTCCTGCACCGCTTCGGAGTGGAATGGCTACTGTAGCTAGGCTCGCCTACTTCTGTTCTCTTCTACATTTTTAGTTTAGTTGAATCAGATCAGGCTCACGTTTCTTTTATTAATTGTCTATTGAGTGAGGAGGGAAACTATTTAGGAAATATTAAATGAAAAACAGAACGGACTTTGAAAGAGAAGTTATAGCAAATTGGAGATGACAAACCATGTTACTGCTGCTAGGATTCCTAGGTATCACCGCAGTGTCAGTTATTCAGCCGTCTGTGTTTCAGTGTTAAGGTCAGTGATTGCTAGTGTAATTTCTAGGCATATAAGACATAAGTACTGATGGATGCCTCAGGGAGACGAGCGCAGTGTGGTTTGGTTTTATTGGATAAAGTTACGAATCGAGCAAAACGTTCACGCGAAGGTAAGTGCAACGTCTGCCCATAACAAACGCTGTGTCACCTGGAACATTTCCGTGTGACACCGCACTGCGCCCGTCACCCTAGGAACCGTCATCCGTTCTTAAGTCTTATATGCCTGGTGATTACGCTAGCTCTAAGTGCCCTTCAAACAGAAGCGTAGTAATTTTTGCACATTACTGCTTCACTGCAGAATAACTGGCCCTGCGGTGGTACCTACCTAGACGGATTCCTGCATAGGAATCCTATTTAAATGATATTTGATTGTTGTATGATCTGTGCCGCCATTGTGATTGCTTATTTGAAGATGGATCTTAAAACTGAACTGTTTTCGTAGAAAAAAATGTTGCCAGTCAATGTTGCAATTCACAATTCGGGGGCTTAGCAGTGAATTATCCTATCCTAATTTTTTGGCCCCTGAGCTACCACGGTTGCCAACCCGCTTGCCAAGCATGGCAACTAAGGCAAAAGAGCTACAAACTTTTGTGGCCATCTATGGGGAAGGCTTATGTTCAGCAGTGGACTTGTGATAGGCTGAAACCACGAGCTACCACTTCTAATATGTATGTAAAAAACACTTATTGTGTTTATTACACATAAAAATATCGTTTTTGGCGCCAACTCGAAAAATGACAGTAGTGTTATTTATTTAATTTTGTAATTTCTGTGTATATTTGTAGTTTTGATGTTTAATATTGATAGTTTATTATGCAGCAAGTGCTCGTAAAAGTGTCCAGTCATTGGAAAATTCAATTCAAGTCCAAAATTGTGCTTTTCGTTTTGTCTCCATCAGTCCAGCAAATCTTCAGTAAAAGTCAACTATCAATTTACTGTCGATTGAAATTTTGAAGTCTTGCTGCTTGAAAGATTGTATACTTGGATATGTTACTTGACACTGGAAAATAGTCTATGACTGTTTTCATTAATAAATAAATAATAATAAATATCGTTTCTCTGAAATTATCTCGTAACGTTACGTCGGACGCGGGTAGGTTGGTACGAGTGAAAATATGTGTGTTGTGAATGATTGTTGAATAGTTTTGATAAAAGTTTTTTACGGAAGGAGAAATCGTGCACTTGATGCTATGATAAAGATGTTTACACACTACTCCGTGACAGCTTTATGACTGGCACTGGGGTGGTACTTAGAGGGATTTCTGCACAGGAACCCTACGATAGGTTCCAAAATAAAAATGAGCAGTGAGCCTGATCCTTGTTTGGCGAATTCTCTGTGGTAGTGGTATATTTTGATATAAGCAACACATTACTTACAACTATTTTATTTCGAATGTATATTATGTTAGTCAAATACTTGTATTCCCAAAACTTCTAACATCCAAATACTCTGTGGAATAAAATTAAGGATAAATTTGACACAATGCATTTCATCCGCTTATAAGAAAAGTAGGTAATTTATTTACGTTTTTAGGCATTTATGTTTATCAATCTTACTTTATTTACTGTCATAAAATACATTTTAGAAGGCGTTGATATCAGTCTCATCTGTGTACAAGTAAAAATTGCAAAAAAAATAGACAATAACATGATAAACGATTATTAAGCAGCGCCTCTACTCAAAATGGGAGACCTGTGCATAGTACTGGGGCTTTTTTTGGTTTACTTAAATTTTTAGTAAGATAAAAAAATTGATGTGAAATCGAACCAACTGACAAATAAGGCTTACCATGAAATAATTGCAAGAATCGATATAATATTTTGTTTAATTTTGTGTACTAAAATATGCCTGCAGGCATTGATATAAAACCCACTTGTATAAAGTACACAGTTCCATACAAGAATCACTTCAAAAAGCGTCCTCGATCGATCAAAACATGAGAATAATGACTAAGAGATCACAAATTCCGATTCAATAAACACAAATTTAATGTTATGCCCACGACATAAAGTAGCTTTTTAAATGAAATCAACTATCGTTCTAAGATGTTTTAAAATTTTGTTTTTGTTGACACGGCTGACGTGATGCTAATCGAAAAGAGCGCGTTGTGCGCTCTTTTTTGGAGGACGATTTTGAGTCGCTGACTTACACAGTCAGGGCCTAGGGTTTCTTGAGATCAATGCCTGCAGGTGTCACACATCTTTGTGGTGGTGGGTTTTCCTGGCTGTCGTGCCACTACTTGTCAGTTGTGGGCTTGTGTGTGTGTCCGGGTGCCGGCTGACCGTGCGTCTCCCCGCAGGTGTTCTTTGACCTGATGCGCGAGATCCGCTCGCGCAAGTCGGACGACAGCCGCGCCGCCAACGGCAACGTGCGCGACAAGGTCAAGCGGAGAAAAATCAAATGCGCCATTTTGTAGACACGCACCGCCATCTTGTGGCCGCGCGTGTCGTCGCGTCGCAGCTTCCACCGGGGATATCGTGCCTCCGATATCTGTATAAATTGTATCTATGACGTTCGGCCGTTTTGGTGCTGGTATTATATTGAATACTGTTCCTAATGAAGTTTTTTATACGACACGAACGAGCCAGTCAGTATACGTTGCAAGTGAACTGAAGCGATAGATCCGAGCTCATTGCGAACAGAATTCTGTAAATGCGTTTGTTACATTTGTAAGCGTATGCGCTTGCGCGTTATTTTCTAATTATATTTAGTGTCTCCATAATTTGATCTGAATACATTAACTGACAAATCATTCAATGGTGGCGTATCATTACTGTCAAATGTCGAAAGAATTCGATCTCACTTAGTAACGTTACGTTTCGGTGTTGATATGTCATTATTGCATATTTGTTTGTTTATGGTTAAACTCGATTAATACAGTACGTTGTCTCCGCTCAGTTAGTTTATGTCTGCATGTTACGATGTGGACGCGTGCACGTCCCGGCGGCGTGACTTGTATTTATTTCCTAGCACGTAAGCGCTATGTGTCGTGAATTGCATTGTGTCCGTATTTATAGAAATATTTTCATAAATATCAGCGTTGCTTAAGCCAAGTGATATACTTCATATGCTAATATTTGGTATGAAAACTATGGTAACTATCGATGAAATTTATATAAAGATTTCTCGTTTTGTAACTTTATACTGTAATGAGATATTTCTATAAAATCTGCAATAGAATGTTTGCACCTGTCATGGAATGTGTTTCTGTGCATCTAGGGCCGTTCCACAAAGCTAGCTTACAGCCTTTAAATGTTTTTAATAATACACGATAAAAGGCAACGGCTTTTAATTTTGTTTCACTTTTAAGTAAATTTATTTAAACTTTAATATACCTATGCAATAGTTCACATTTTTATAAAAACGTTAAAAAATATATAATTGTTTGATAATGTTTTCTTTTATTTTCGCGAATATTACACATTTAAATAAAACTACTTTTTACGGATTTTATCGCGTTTAATTTATAACTATTTTTAACCCGACGTTTCGGGCGCTTTATGTTATGACCATGGGTGCTGTAAAGCGCCCGAAACGTCGGGTTAAAAATAGTTATAAATTAAACGCGATAATTGTTTGAGTCGATTTATTCAAATTTGAAAATTTTTCTTATTATCATAGTAAAATACAGCTGAATCCTACAATAATATGGTTAAATGGTATTCAGCTTTTGTTGGACGGTCCTTTGATGGTTGCTTTATGAGACTTACTGTAGATTTTTAGTGTTGCTATTGAATTGAGTGTAGTTTGGTGTTAATCGTTATATCTATGATAGCTATCGCAACGTGTTGTGGTCAATATGGTGATTCCTATTTATTGGGAAATTCAACGAAAATCCTTGTTGCTTTATTTCTTGTACCAAAATTAAATCAGTCAGAAGCTTAGTTGGTTAAAAAGCTAATAAAAATCTAATCTCTCTTGCTTGAAGAGTTTTATTTTGCAATGGTCTGGTGAGCGTCAATAGAGTACCAATTCTTAATTACAAGTAGTGTATTACCAATTGAACTACTGCGGGCTGCCATTTAAAATAAATAGAACCGAATCCTTTGCACTTTGCGAGAGCTGACATAGCCATTATATCTAAACAGTCCTATTCACAGAGTCAAATGATTTATAGTCATTATTCTTTAAAATCTTCCCCAGTTTCGTATTGCATATATTTTTAAAAAGAACTCAAAATCAAATGTGTATGATTTCAACTTTACTATCCGATGTATATCTTTGAACTGAATCTATTTCTAACGTCAATTCGGTATTGGATCTGTTTGTTATGCAGATCGATATAAATGTCTTAGTACTAACGTTCAATGTGTTTTTTTTTTTAAATTAAATTCCGCACAATTTCAGAATCACTTGTACATATAGTGTCTGGAATCTTTTAGTAGAATGTCTCTATGAATAGGACTTAATTTATTTACGTTATTCTTTTTTTATTTATCACGATCTATAATACTTTATGTAGCATATTATCACTATTGCAATGTTTGCATTGCTTCTTGTTAAAGATCTAATAATACTGTGTTTAAGATGAGTTTCTCTTGGCGCGTTAAGGTTAATTTTAGTTTTTTTTTTCTTTATAATAGTCTAAAATATGTTTTGTCTATATGAATATCATTGTTTAAGGAGTTATATTATTCTTACACCGGTTAGAAAAATGCTAGCAATTTTATAATAAATGTAAAATTTTGATGCCTTTTGTGTCTATTAATGTGGAATTTAGACATGATCTGTACTCACCAACGAATTGTTAACTACTAAATAATTATAGTATCACCATACATAAGCATTTTCATAATGTTTAAACCTTGTTTCTACTGATACTTTTTTTATATTAAAGGTATTAGAATTAAGATTTACACTACACAGGTGAAATGTTACATAATATACTTTATCACTTGGTGATTATGTTCATTTTCAATGCACTAATTTAATATTTTCATGCTACGCCTGCTTAGCATAACAATTATGCCAAATACTGAAATATCTTTATTCGACAAAAGAGAACATAATTATTTATATGTAAATTTATACTTCTGTATATTCCAGATTTTTTTTTTGACAATTGTGAAAACTTCCACTCACAATCCTAGAGTCTGATTCATATAAATTTTATTACGTTTGAATAAATGTGTTGATTTGATGTAAATCTAGGACAAAACGAATAAAGACTGCCAGAGATGGGCTTCAGAGATACGGTACGTCTGCCGCGATGCAGTGTGCACCTCTGGTTCGTAAAATAACTATTTACGGATAAAGTTGTATATTTATTTAATTTCAAATGTATTGTGGAATTGGAAGTAATACACTACTAGTTCCTATAATATCCGGGTTTAGGTTCTTACCGAGGCTAGTATGGACAATGTAAACTGTAACCGTTAATTACGAGCTACCCACATTCTGTAAGTTAGTTAAATTATATGGTGAAATGTATGTTCGCTGCCTATATCCGTCAGCGACTGAATAAATTTACTAGGGTACCGAAGACAATGCATGAAATATACAGATTTACAAAACTTTTCGTGTCATTTGTCAAGCATGTTATATTAAACCTTAAATTTTACATTAATACATATTTACAATGTATCCATTCACTCCGTTCCCACACTGCACAAGCATTTTTATTAAATTTCCGAAGTTTGGATCCAGGTGAGTCACACATTTTACAAAGTATGCATTGAAACAAAATTCGAAATGTAATATATATTTTTTTATGATTAATCAAAATAAAAAAAATATAGTTAAATGGTCCATTAATAAGACTTAATAATGTAAAAAAATACACTGGTTCTTAACTAAAGGAAACATTTTGCCGTCCACAGGCTTTCTTGGCGCTGATCCGTGCGATGTCGCAGCAAAAGAAGGGTCTGGCGGCAGCCGAGCAACCCTGCGACGAGCGCAAGCAACGTTGCTCCATACCCTGTTGTCGCATTGTGTAGCAACTGTACTCTTTTAATGGAACGTAGCATTTTCGTATGACTTGGCGCACACTTTTATGATTGACGGCTTTCGGTAAAATATGGACGTGCTAGCGATATTTGAGGGACAGGGGTCACATGTGACGCGGCTCAAACATTGATTTTGTTTACATTTAAATTACAAAGACACTTGTACTTTAGAATACAAACGCCGTGGTGTTTAGTGTCCAAAAGACATACATACATACATAGGATCACGACTGTATCCCATTAGAGGTAGTCAGAGACTGGACACTCACTGCAAAAACAGATGACTGCTACAATCCACGTTTCACCAAAACAATATAATGCACTTGTTGTGACAGGTGGTGAGCCCATCGCCACCATGCGCTGTTGGGTGCACAGTGCAGTTTAATTCCTTACTCGCCTTTTACGAGATCCAATGGATGAGATGGAGGCAGTATTCTTTTAACGAGCCGCCACCACACGGCTTAAAGACCTTTATTAAAAAAAAACGAGCTCCAGTGCGGGTAGGCCGGCACGCAGGTTTCCTCTCGATGTTTTCCTTCACTGGGCTCGTGGTAAAGAGGATTAGAAATTGCAACTAACAATTTTAGCGTGTCTGAATCAGAGATCGTATCAAGGTCACCCACACATGAAATTTAAGACAAACGACCGGCCCCTGAGCTACCGCTGTTAGTATAATAGAATGGCCTCGTGCATCATTTTTTAAACTTTAATATAAGACAATTGACTCAAGCTAAAGGCACATTTAAGAAAATGTTGATCGTGTTTGAAGTGCAAGCAAAATTCCACACGGAACGTAGAATTTGAATACTTTATCTCTTAACACTAAGGGCAGATTTCACCGTTGAAACTAAACGCGATCAGTTCAAGAAAAAAAGAGTTTAAGCGTTTAACTGAGTTCAATGCCACAGTTTACATTTTATCAACATCAAATGAACGCAGTCAATGCTAAACGCGGTTCAAAGTCTGAACGCCCAATTTTCGACGTTCAGCTCTTCAAACGCTTTTAGAGAGCTGTCATTGTCAATTGCACAACTATGTAAACACAAAAATAATTTTTAATTCGTATTATTTATTGTTTGTACATAGTAACCTACGCATAAAAACAGGCTGTTTGATGTCGCAAAATACGAAATAAATTGTCTTTTTGTTTTACATTGTGACGATATTTCATGTTAACTTCGTTTTTCTAAACGCGATCAAAATGGAGTCGGTGAAATCGGTTAGACGAAAACCGAGATCAAATGATACATACGAACTCAGTTAAGTAAAACGTGGTTTTATTAAACTTGGTTTCCTAAGCATTCGGTGAAATCTGGTCTAAAAGACGATGTTTCGTCTGTCCAGAATTGCTGTTGCCAGGGTATAAAGTTGGCTAAAGTTCACAGTGCGCTGGCTTAATTATTAGATTGTATGATACAGCTGCTTTAAAGTTCGGAAACTTTAGTACAAATGGAATCGTAATAATACAATAATAATGATGATATGGTTAGGCGGCAATGTGTCCACATTATTGGTTTACGGGTTTTGCACGCAGTATCCGTGTTTCTAACATTGAATCGTTGTCTTCGATGTCAATTATAATAAAGCCAATTTTATTCTCGTTTAATCATCCAACTGTCCACTGCGTATGATGATTATCATTTATCATACGCGGTGAACAGATTTGAAACGAAAAGATGTTGATGTGATTGTAAGCGGACAGAAAGCTGCTATATACAGCTCATGCTATATACTGCTATGTTCAGCGACATATCATTAGTAATAAGACTTGCAAAAAGTGTGGAAGAAAAATTTGCGACCATTACGAGTGAGCTAGCGGAAATCCATTCCACCGCCATGATTGTGCTTTGAACATTTCCGTGTATTTCACCTTATTCCATTATTATTAAATAAACAGTATTAAGTATTTAAGTTTGTTCGTATATTTTAAATGTATGTAAATAAATGAAATGTACATAAATAGATATTTACGTTTTATTTCTTTTATAAAAAAAATTACAAATTACAGTATCTCAGTCAAAGTATATAAAATTATTCCTTACCCTACAGTTAAAAGAGCTCTGCCGATTATATATTAAATAAACATATATTACAACTCTTGTATGAAACATTTAACACAATATTGACAATTAAGAAGACTTTAATTGCATATAACAACTTATATCCATACTAATATATAAATGCGAAAGTAACTATCCGTCCCTCTGTCTGTTTGTTACCTTTTCACGGTTCAAATGCTGAATCGATCATGACGAAATTTGACACAGAGATAGCTTGCATTTTGGAGACGCACATAGGATACTTTTTATCACGGAAAATCATATAGTATCCACTGTATATTTATAAAAAAAAAAACCTATATCTACGCGGACGTAGTCGCGGGCATCAGGTAGTTTCTTATATATGAATACAACCATTTTGTTATTACACGCCGACAGACAACCGATTTGAAAGCACGTCGATTGTTACAATCGATGTATCTATAACAGAGATATTATAGATGTATTGCTTTCGGTATGTATTTTATAGTTGCTTCCTGAAAAACTGTGATGTGATGTTTTCTCCTAGCCGATTTCGACCACGGCAACAACTGCCGACTACTGTCGAAAGCCATCAACTGCTCAGGAGATATTATAGTGCCACAAGTGTACGCGCAAACACAGAGGCACTCACTCGTCCCAACCTTCCCGCGCCCGGATGTAACGCTGATGCGATAAGATCGGAGGTAGGCTAGGATGCAGTGTCGGAAACACGGGGACAATCACAACACAACCAGACCCGATAAACAACAATTTATGTTTTAGCACAAATGTTGGCTCTGACCACTAGGCCACGCGGTCGTCAAAAACTAACTTTAACATTAACTAAAAATGAATAACTAAAACTTGGTGAACCAGTGAAGGTGATTTACATTTTCTAAAGTATGGATAAACTAAAGAAATATCAACCCGGGTGGGTGGATATTAATGAAAGAATTATTTCAAGCGAAGGACCTATTACTGGGTAGTTGTAGGTCCTTCGCTTGAAATAATTCTTCGCTGTAAATATTATAACAGAAATCCTACATTAAAATAAATCATATGAATAAACATTGCAAGCGCTGCAGGATTAATATTCGCAGACTAGAAGAGATGAGACTAGTCGATTTTGACGGTTCGTCTTCGAAAATCTCGTGCGTACATTGTATCTGAAATTGCAAAAAAATATATAAATAGAACCGTTGTATCTGGTAACCTCAATTATTAAATTCAACAACCGTGCAGTGATGGCATCAGAATCTATCAATCCATCTGATGCTATGGATGTCGACAAAGAGATAAACATAGGCCTCCCCAATTTTTTATTCTATTTTTTTATTTAATTTCATAAAAGTGACCGAACGAGCAAAACGTTCACTTGATGGTAAGTGTAACGTCTGCCCATAACAGATGCTGTGTCACCCAGAAAATTACTGTGTGACACCACACTGCGCCCGTCACCCTGTGACATCAGTTCTTAAGTCTCATATGCCCAGTGATTACGCTAGCTCTCAGTGCCCTTCAAACCGAAACACAGTAATGTTTGCACACTTCCGCTTCACGGCAGAATAACTGGCCCTGGGGTGGTACCTACCTAGACGGATTCCTGCATAGGAATCCTATCCCCAATTTTATTATTATATTTTTTTTCTATGTTCGGAAAACTTACAGGTAATTTACAAGCTTTAGTTGTTTGTAAATTAAGTACTTTTTTTATAGAATAGGGGGCAAACGAGCAGGTGGCTCACGTGATGGTAAGTGATCACCGCCGCCCATGAACATCTACAATACCAGAGGAAAAGCAGATGCGTTGCCGGCCTTTGAGAAAGGAATAAGCTCTTTTCTCGAAGGTCCCTAAGTCGTATCGGTCCGGAAAAACCGCTGACGGCAGCACATTCCATAAAGTGGAAGTGCGTCCGTACTAAAAGTTAAGCATCAAAAAATAAAGATAAAAAATTAGACAGTGAACGTCTAAGTTGAACAACGCTGGTACAAGATAAATCAATGTATATTGCTTGATACAACGTTAAACGACCTGCACGACCGAATTACAAAAGAATTTTGCCGATACATACTTCTAGAAGAAGGTACAGAGAGCAGCGATGCTTTACGTAAACTAGATGAATGCGTGCGTAGTCCAATTTTACTTGATAGTTCTGGGCAATCGACACTTGCCGCAAAACACGGTTCTCAGCCACTCAGATGGATGCAGATTCATCGACTACCCGCAAAACACGGTCCTCAGCCACTCAGATGGATGCAGATTCATCGACTACCCGCAAAACACGGTCCTCAGCCACTCAGATGGATGCAGATTCATCGACTACCCGCAAAACACGGTCCTCAGCCACTCAGATGGATGCAGATTCATCGACTACCCGCAAAACACGGTCCTCAGCCACTCAGATGGATGCAGATTCATCGACTACCCGCAAAACACGGTCCTCAGCCACTCAGATGGATGCAGATTCATCGACTACCCGCAAAACACGGTCCTCAGCCACTCAGATGGATGCAGATTCATCGACTACCCGCAAAACACGGTCCTCAGCCACTCAGATGGATGCAGATTCATCGACTACCCGCAAAACACGGTCCTCAGCCACTCAGATGGATGCAGATTCATCGACTACCCGCAAAACACGGTCCTCAGCCACTCAGATGGATGCAGATTCATCGACTACCCGCAAAACCGTGCAGGTCGTCCATCTAGTGGGCGGTCGCTCTATATTTTGTATTGCGGGCACATTGTCACTTTGTCTTGCAGATGCTTAGGGCTACGGAGGAATAATCACACAGAAATGTTCTCCAGTGACAGCATTTGTTACGGACAGAAAGGACAACGACTCGAACGAACGAACTCGTCACTTTCCTATATAACAAAATAATACAAAAGTAACAGAAAACCACATAGATGTATGCAGAGTGTTGTATTATAAGTAAACAGTAAGAAAGAAACCGAAGAAAGAAACCAAAAAAAAAAGAAAAGAAAAGAGACCGAGTTCGTAACGGGATAACATTGCAAACTTAAGTTTTTTATTGTGAGGCCACTAACTTTAGTGTAATTATAGGGCATATGGACTTAACACGCAAGAAAAAATTCTTACGTATTGAGCCCATATGCCCTATTCTCTGACTCGTACCAAAATGGCGGCGACGTGGTTCGCCACCCGGCACGTCTCGTCTACCGCGGTTGCGTAACGTGGACTGCATGTGTGTTCTCTGCCTACCCCTTTTATGGGAAAAAGTATCCGATACTAATCGCTATACGGAGCCACATAACTTGCTAACTCAGTTTCGAAACAACAGAGAAAAGTCACCGTAATTGTTATAGACACTGGCACTTACCATCAGGTGAAAGGTTTAAACGTATCTTGGCTTTCTAACATTAAAAAAAATTACTTAAAAAGTTACTAAAATATATGCACTTTAATTTCTGCCTAATCCCCTATAAACATGTCCACGGTGTATTCCCGATATCAGCATAGATGGTGTAGCTTTGATAAGCATATGCAAGAAAAGCTGAATTTGTACTGGATTACTATGCTGTGGAATCTTGATAGAACTTGAAGAAGGAGGAACTCTAACATGAGTCAAATAAAGAAAATGGAAGTGGCCCTTAAAATAAGACGGAGAACTTTATTTTATTTTACAGGCAAACAATTGTACGTTACCATTACCGGAATCATTAAATATTTGATAATAAATCGTTTATAACTGAATGAGTTAAGAGAAACTACCACCCGACGTCATCCCGTGGGTATTCTGAAAGTCGACAGAGAAAAAATAATAACCAGGAGGTGGGCAGCAGCATCTTCCTGGAGCATCTTAATAAATAAACTTCGCTCGCCAAGCGTGGCAACTATGGCCAATTCCCCCCAAAATGAGAGCTACAAACTTTTGTGGCAATATATGGAGGAGGCCTATGTTTAGCAGAGTTTGAAATGATGATAATGATGAACTGAGTACTAGCCAAATTCTAGATTCTACGCCTTTGATAAATAGTCATTATAGCTTCAGATTGAACAAGAAACACTTATAATTAATAGAATCAGGCGTTACTTTGCGAAAATCCATTAAAGTAAAGAAGAGAACGTTAAATAGCTAAGATCAAAACGAGTAATTCTCAAGTGATATTGACTCTACAACAGTCAACCGCCGCACGTTTTGAGGTGAAACACGTGTCGTGTTCTCGACTTAAGTGGTGTATAGTAGTGGTAGTGTTGTAGTGGTGGAGGGTATCTGGTGGCGCCTCCCGGTGGCGGTATTGGTTTTCTTGTGCACGCTGTTGAGGGAGGGCGGGTGGTGCTCTTCGAAACTAGGTAATACACACCATTTTACATTTTGCATGCGGATCTTAGCAAATTAACTTTCTCTCCTTTACAAGAAAAACTTAAGTGAACAGAAAATATTTTTAAAGATTATATTTGTACAATGAGAAGACAGATCTGCATAATACAAATTTACATAATCAATAATGGAATGAGAGAAGTTTATGGGAAGCTGAGGGGGCTCGGTGGCAACAGTGAATGATTTCAGAAACCTTTACTTCCCAGATCTTATTTTGATTCACGTGGAAGCCAAGGTTTTTGACAACATAGTGAATATAATGGGATCATAGTTCCAATATAGAAACTTCTCTGGAAGTTATTCTCTCTTAGAAACGCTTCCGTAGTAAGTCGTATTGTATTTAACAAATTACTTTGTTTAATACTACACCAGCATTGCATAGTATAGCAAAAACTAAATAACAAACAACCAAACACATGATTATAGAATCAAATTGTTATTTTGTTTTGTTATTGAATCGATCTGTTCGGAAGCATCTGCTTTTGTTGTAACATCTGTACTGTGCGCTCATCTCACTTAGAATAGCACTGTTCCATTGCTATTTGGTTAGGCATTGGTCGTTTTCTGTTAACTTTCTGTTGGACAGACGTCTTTTCGTAGAGTCAGAGGTTTTTGAGAATTGTTCTGTATATTTTGTAATAAATGAAGGCACACAGGTTCATGAATTTTTTTCACATCTTTTCACTAGTTCCCTTACTTGGTCAAAATAAATACCTGGCAAACAGGACTCGGTGTGGGCGGTGCGCGTGTCAGGCCCACTGGCAGCGATGGCCGAGTCGGGGCCGCTGGCAGCGGTCGCCGCGTCAAGCCAGCTGGCAGTGGTGGCCGCAGCCAGCCGGGCACAGGCCGTGCTGCTGCATCCAGCTGCGCATGTGCTGCAGGTGTCCGCCGTGTGAGCAGCCTTGGCACCATGCGTACAGTCCGCGCACCACCTGCGGCACACGGAGTTATAGCTGCTGCCAGCAGCGCTGCGGTGCAGGGTAGCAGCGCTGTGGGCTGCTGCGGCGCAGGTGGCCCGCCCGTACTTGGTGGCAGACGGCACACTCGATCTGTGTGCCGCCTGCCACCAAGTACGAAGCGGCTGGCGCGGCGCGGGCTTCAATGTGACCGTCCGCAGCACGCCGCGATGCTGCTGGACTGCTGCGACAGCGAGCACGTGCGGCTCAGTACCTGGTGGCAGACGGCGCACAGGTCGGGCGGCTGGCGCGGCGCGCAGCGCTCGCAGGGGGCGCGGGCGCGAGTGCGGCGCCCGCAGCGTCCGCAGCACGCCGCGATGCTGCTGGACTGCTGCGACAGGGACCACACGCTGCTCAGCCACGCGCACCGCACCACCTGCAAACGAAAATCTCCTAATGAACATTTCAATGCCCCCCTCCTGACCAGCGACACCCAACATAATTCCAACAACCTACTTCTGTTGCTACGTTCCACAACTTGTGCCTATGCAGCAGCTCGATGTATCCCAGCAGCCACTGCTCCTGCAGGCTCTCATCGATATATGCGAACAGGTCACTTCTGCAAATGAATCAGCAACTCAATTACAACATGACGTAGGGCAGACAAGGTGCCGCACGGAGACAGCAGCTCTACCTGTACTCCTGCAGCACGATGCAGACCACGGCGGCGGTCTGCACGTCGCCAAGGTCGGCGTGCTGCTTCAGCGCTAACGCCAGGAGCGGTGCCACGTCCAGTTGCGAGCTGCGCGCTTCGCCCATACGCACTGATAAAGGACCGACTTCCCCTTCTTCCATCTATCAACAATTAAATATTATTTTCTCTTTTTCTTATTCATTATTTGTCAAAAATTGCCAAGTTTGGCAAGCGGACTAGAGATAGCAATCTGTCGCTACTGCATACAGCGGTCTGGTTAGTAATGGTCCAACTTGATTGAAATGGTTAATCCGTCATCATTCGGAAGGAAAGAGATTTTCTTGATTTTCCCTTAGTTGACTTTTACAACACCCGCGAGGTAAATTGAGGTTGAAGAATTTCTAACAACGCCTCCACACGATTTTAAGATGACTCATTATTACATCGCTTTCATTCGTGGTAATTTCCGCAAAACCAAATTGGAGCCACGTGGCAGACTCTTTCTTGCTCCAAAACCTCTCAGAAATAACAACTAACAACTTTGTGCAACTGTCAAGCGACTGTAGTATATAAATGGAATAGTCGAACGATGTAGGACCACGCTAACCATACTTGCAGAATACCGTATGCATCAGTTTCACCGCTGTGTTTCCAAGCCAATTAAAATTGAGTAACAGGCTTAGTGCAGCGAACCATTTCCATCACGATTCGTTATCGTTTTTAGATGCCGGTGTCTATTGGTCACTGCGACCAATTAATTACAAGTAGAAAGTGTATTCGGTTGTCACATTGTAACATATAAACACTAGCGTCTAAAATTTAACACGATATTTGGTCCTTTCAAGCCTAATTCTTACCATCTCCTTATAATACGAAATGTTAAGTATTTTAAACATTCTTTCTACTGTAAGTGAAATTTACTGTAAGGTAAGCATAACACGTGTAGATATATAGAGGTAGAAATAAAGGTGTTGTCTGCATATGAGTAGTACACACACTGAGTAAACAGATGTAAGGAGTTGATACGACCTGTGACTCGAGTAGAACTAAAGACGAAACTATTTATTTAGCGAACCAACATCACACAATTCTTACAATCATTTCAATTTAGTGTCCCATACAAATTTTATAGAATTATTATTTATTTTATATGTTATATATTATATCTCTTATTTATTAACGTTGTTTAAACGCAACATGCATTGATAAACCTACCGTTGTAACAGAGTGCTGCTGGCTGTAGG
This sequence comes from Luehdorfia chinensis, assembly GCA_019845155.1. Classification (NCBI taxonomy): domain Eukaryota; kingdom Metazoa; phylum Arthropoda; class Insecta; order Lepidoptera; family Papilionidae; genus Luehdorfia; species Luehdorfia chinensis. Next base: position 14,538,797 of record JAHVAK010000016.1, read on the forward strand.
TCCTGTTGACGTGCTCGTGCGCCGTGGAGCCCGTGGAGCCCGAGCCGCCCGAGCCGCTCGAGCTGGAGCCGCCCGGCGACGAACTGCCGCCGCCCGCTGCAACACCTGCTACTTAAAGTGCTACGCCAGACACAATTGTATATCGAATTCTGTTAGTCGAAATTTAGTTATTTGTACTTTTCTTATAGCTTGGGGCTAGGCGCTCGCTTTAAATTTCATAGTACGCGAGTGACCTGGGTTCGATCCCCGGTGCCGGCACCACTAAAATTGTTAATTGCAATTTTAAGTGCTGATTTACCACGTGCTCGGCGGTGAAGGAAAACATCGTGAGGAAACCTGCATGTCTGAGGAATAAAAAATATTTCGAAGACATGTGAAGTCCGCCAACCCGCATTGGAGCAGCGTGGCGGATTCTTCCTAGCTCCAAAACCTTCTCAGAAATGAGAGGAGGCCTGTGCTCAGTAGTGGGACATTTATAGGCTGAAACTTTACTTTTTTTTTACTTTTACTTTTCTTATAGAAAGTGACGAGATGAGCAACGTTCACTTGATGGCAACTGCAACGTCTGTCCATAACAAATTCAGTTTCACTCAGTTTTATGAGGCACCACACTGCGCTCGTTCCCCTGAAATATCAGTTCTTAAGTCCTACATACCCAGTAATTACGGTAGCTCCCTGTACCATACAAACCCAAACACAGTAATGTTTGCACACTACTACTTCATGGCAGGATAACTGGCCCTACGGTGGTACCTACCTTATACGGATTTCTGCATAGGATCCGTGATCCGATCACATTTATTTACATCCATAATTTTATTACATGAGAAAGTCAACTGACAAAAGATGAAGAACCTTACTTTTACGCGGGCTTTACCTGGTTGCAACTTATCGTTCTTTTTTCGGGTTAACATTTACACGAGAGAAGTTGCACTTGAATCTAGCAAATACATATAAACGGTGGACCATCGGTCAATAAGATAAAGTGAAAAAATTTCATAATTTTATTTAAAGCCGTTTGGGTTAAGGAAGGCACCAGAGACATTTCTAAGGATGATGATGTAGAGTACTTAAAAACGATATACAGATTAAGGTTGTTAAATTATTATAAGATAGATCCAAGCTACTATAAAAGCTGTTCCGCAAAATGAACATCATCATCATCAGCCTATCACTAGTCTACTGCTGAACATAGGCCTCCCCCATGGATTGCCACAAAAGTTTGTAGCCCTCATTTTGGGGGGATTCTGCCATAGTTGCTACGCTTGGCAGACTGTTTGGCAACCGCAGTTTATTCAGATGCTGCGGCATGAGATGGGGTGCTAGGTTGTCTTATGCCGCTACCACACGGCATAGAAAGAACATAAGCAGCTATAAATAAAAAAAAATGTATTTTCGAATTGTACTGACTGGTGTCGTGTTCTACATCATCATAGTGCGCGGCGGGCGGGAGGTGCGGCAGGTGCGGGAGGTGCGGGAGGTGCGGCAGGTGTGCGTGGTGTGCGTGCGGCGCGTGCGGCGCGGGCGGCGCGCTGCGCAGCGGGAACGCCTCCTCGGGCAGCGACCAGTCCACTGCCTCCACGTCCACGTAGTGCGCTGACGCAGCCGACACCCAGCCGCACCCGGCTTCTGCACACGGGACCATCTTAACGACGACTTTCTATACAAACATTAATTCTCGAAAGATGATATATTCTTGAAGTAAGGTATTCTGCTAACCGTTTGACGACCACGGCGACAGCCACAAAATACTATCAACTGCGTAGACAATATTACAGTACTTCGAATGTATGCGTAACCTCAGAGGCACTTACTGGTCTATCCACGCCCCGAAGTATGTATGTGTAGTGTCACAGACGCAAAACCCACAAATTTTTGTTTTGCAAAAATGTTGGTTGGCTGAGAGATTCGAACTTAGAGCCCGCGGTGCAGTAGTCACATACTCTATCAATTTAACCATACGGTTCTTAAGACTACGTGCAATAAATTTATGATATTTATAGAAAATGAAAGACGTAGTTTACCATCGTCGCGCATCTGCTTGGCAAGTTTGGCGGGTGGAATGTAAATGCTCTGCGTGGGTAAGCCCAGCACCCCACTATTGTGAAACTGGTTTTCCGCCCACTCCTCTTCCACTTCGCCCATTGGCTCCTCTTCGACGGCGCTAGAGAATACATCAATATTGCGTAATATGTATGTTACGTTGAAGACAATGATTTTGGTACTTCTAGATACACTAAATATATAAGTTCATTTCAGGTTCCTCGTGGTGCTCACTCAGAATAGTAGTACTTAAGAGGTGGATGGTGGTAGCGTCTGCCCATATCACCCGTAGGCAGTCGCAGAAGTAGGTTATGAGCAACGTATCACAAAAATATCATCATGATGTTCTCACTAATAATAGCAGAATAATCATATCACTAAAAGTTATCGCAAATTAGACTCTTTATGATTTTGATTTTAATGAGAGTTCGAATCAACACATTCCCAAATTATACAATATTTCAAGAAAAAATTACGGCCTTGTTCGTGTCGGACCACGCATAGCTAAGGGCAGTGGACAATAGTGTGTAACCGAAAATACCTCATCATCATGTTATTCGTAAAAGTTAATTCCTCTCCATGTGATAAAATATTTCTAAATAACTTGTTTAGCTTCTAAGCTAATTTTAAACTATTGCTTTCTTTTATTAAAAATGCTGGCGTTCCACAAGGCTGCGTGCTATCGCCAACTCTATTTTTTCTTCATATTAATGATTTGTTAGAAATTTTGTAACATTCATTGCTATACAGACGACAGCACAGGCGATGCCTTGTACCCCGGCCGCGTCTCGGGAACACGTCAACGAGTACCGAAACAAACCTGTGTCTAAAGTCGAGGTGATGTAAGACAAAATCGCAGTTCAACCCCAAGAAGTCACAAGTTTGTACGTTTACTGCTAAAATGAAACCCTTCGTCGTCTCATTTTGAGAGCATTGCCTCAGCTGGCCCCGCACACCGCGCGCACCACCTCCTACACGTGCCTCCTGCTACACGTTCGACTCACCAGTAGGCGGGCAGCGCGGGCGGCGGGTCGGCGCGCGGGGGCGGCGCGCGGGGCGGGGAGGCAGCGGGCGGCCGCGCGCGCCCCGCACAACGCGCGCACCACCTCCTACTCACTGTTAGCCCGAAGGCTTTTACAGCTTCGCCGGATTGAAAGGTGGCATAGCGCTGAGGGCGCTTAGCCGAAACCTTTATTTATGGATGACTGGCGCAAGGGCCCCCGAGGGGGGACCTCGGCTTGGACCGTCATCCTGTTCGCGAGAGTAACAGACTCGAGGGTGCCCAAGGGGGCCGGCCTCGGCTCGGTCAGTTACTGCAATCGGGAGGGCAATATTACTACTACTATCATTACTAATACCATGATTATTATTACATAGTGCCTAGTGGTCGCGTCGTCAGGGTCCTCGAGGACGTGCCTCGGTCTCCTTTTTCCGCGGGTCGAGTTTTGGTGTATCGCGGGGGGGTTGTATGTGGCCCACCTCCTACACGTGCCCCGTGCTACACGTACGACTCACCAGTAGGCGGGCAGCGCGGGCGGCGGGTCGGCGCGCGGGGGCGGCGCGCGGGGCGGCGGCGGCGCGGGGGGGCGGCGGGCGGCCGCGCGCGCCCCGCACACCGCGCGCACCACATCCCACACGTGCCCCACCTGTTACACGTGCACACCTCATAATTGTTGAAAACTGTGGCCATTTCCGATAAAAATATTTTATTTGCTGTAATCATCATCATCACTTAAGCCCATTAGAAATCCGCTGCTATGCATAAGCCTGCCCACATATTGACGGTCTCACAAAACATTTTAGAACATCACGGTCTCACACAACCTTCTAGACCATCACGGTCTCACAGAACCTTCTAGACCACCACGGTCTCACAGAACCTTCTAGAACATCACGGTCTCACAGAATTTGGCTAAGGCCTTCCACACCCTTTGCTTGCAGGGAGATAGCTGCATACAAAGCAGCTTCGAGTAAATAGAATTTTACAAATAGACATTTTAATGATTATAGATAACATATTTTTGACATTTTAATTTTTTTACTCGCTTAAAAATATTACGTAAATTTCTTATATATACACTCAGCGTCACAAAAATCGCACCTCTCTGAGTTTGTGCGAAAAATGGCTGTAATGGCTAGAAACGAATTATACTTATATAAATATTGGTATGTTTGAAATGGGTATTTGAATAGCTTTACATTATTAATAAAAAAAATCATGAAATCATTAAAACATTTATCATTATAGAGCGTCAAAAATAAACAATGTCAAATGCTCGTTAGTAAGGACGCTAGTTACACCACCTAAAAAGGGTATAAAAGGGTCGATCTGGATGAAATATGGGCCAGTCGTAATTTAGACTTTGCAGTGAACACACGTGAACAAGTAACCCAAGTAAGAACAAGTAAAGATGGACACCAGCTCTGAAGAAGCCGCTCAAGTGATTGCCCTATTGCAGTCGGGGATGCGGCAGTGTGACGTTGCTCGACAGTTGAACCTGTCCCGTTTTTCAGTTCGACGGGTGCTCCAACGTTTTCAGCAGACTGGTGGTTATGTTAGAAAACCGGGATCTGGAAGAAAACGGTGCACATCAGAAAGAGATGACCGTTTCATCGTTACGATATCTTTACGAAACCGTTTTACAAATGCTGTTGAGTTGCAACAACAGCTTCGATCAACTCGGAGAACATCTGTGACTGTTTCTACGACAAGAAGAAGGTTACACGAAAAGAGTTTAACAGCCCATAGATCTGCGAAAGGTCCAAAACTTACTGCACAGCATCGCAGAGATCGCCTAGAGTTTGCTCGCAATCATTGCGAGTGGACTCTAGAACAGTGGCGGACCGTACTCTTCTCTGATGAGACGAGGGTCTGTCTCTTCTGCAATGACAGGCGTAGAAGGGTCTACAGAAGACAGGGGGAGAGGTTCACACAACCCTGCTTCGAAGAATCCGTCGAATACGGGGGTGGCTCTTGTATGTTTTGGGGCGGCATTTCCGTCGACGGGAAAACGGAACTTGTGTGCGTTTTCCGGACTCGGGGTGGCCGTGGGCAAGGGTCATTAAATGCTGGTCGGTACGTTACTGAAATCCTGGAGGAACATGTGATCCTGTATGCTGGTTATGTCGGTGATGGATTCATGTTAATGCATGATAATGCTCGTTGCCACACCGCGGCTATTGTATGGGATTATGTACAGGAGGTCGATATCCCTGTTATGCATTGGCCAGCACGAAGTCCAGACCTTAACCCAATAGAAAATCTCTGGGATGACCTAAAACGGCGCGTGCGAGCTCGAGATCCAGCTCCAGCCACTCTTCAAGAGCTCCAAGATGCGGTACTTGAAGAGTGGGAACAAATACCCCAAGAGGCTGTTGCGATCCTTGTAAGGTCCATGAAAGATCGCATGGAAGCCGTTATCAAGGCAAGGGGGGGGTAACACTAGGTTTTAAGAACTTTTTTTGTATTTATTAAGTTTTTTTTAAATTATTAATTTGCAAATTTGTACATACCCTGTCTTTTTCTTTAATTTCTCTTTCGTAAAGTAAAATTCAATAAAAATCCCTGACAGCTAATGAAATTACCTTTCGAATGATACCCTCAAACCACAACATTGCCATTGGCCTGTTGTGTTAAAATAGTATTTAAATTATTTTTTTCGGATGTGATTAAGAAAATACAGTTAATTTGCGTGCAAAATATAAAATGGTGTATATTACTACAAACTAACACTGCCACAACTACAACACTACCACTAGGCAATATACACCACTGAAGTCGAGACCACGTGTGACACGTGTTTCACCTCAAAATTAGGCGTTATCAAGTGATATTGATCTTAGCAAATTAACTTTCTTACCTTCTTATTATACTTAATATTAATTAAATTTGACTTTAAACTAGGGCATGCTACATAATTTTATCGGTATAATCAAAATTCAGGTTATCAGAGCGTTCTCTCCGATATAAATTTGTTTTGTATCAATTATTACTGTAACACCGACAGTGCTGCACTCTGGAGCAGTAACACGTGTAAAAAAAGTAAAGTAAAGTTTCAGCCTATAAATGTCCCACTACTGAGCACAGGCCTCCTCTCATTTCTGAGAGGGTTTTGGAGCTAGGAAGAATCCGCCACGCTGCTCCAATGCGGGTTGGCGGACTTCACATGTCTTCGAAATATTTTTTATTCCTCAGACATGCAGGTTTCCTCACGATGTTTTCCTTCACCGCCGAGCACGTGGTAAATCAGCACTTAAAATTGCAATTAACAATTTTAGTGGTGCCGGCACCGGGAATCGAACCCAGGTCACTCGCGTACTATGAAATTTAAAGCGAGCGCCTAGCCCCTGAGCTACCACGGCTACACGTAACACGTGTATTTGCAAATAAATAAAATTTGAACGTGAATTCTCGAGAACTTTTCTTCCTAACAGTTTCTGGTTCTACGAGTTATAGGGCCAGCTCAAGCTCAGGACCGTGTTATTCTAGTTCTGCTGCGAATATCATCATTACGGATTCAATAACGATAAAAAAAAGAATTTTGAATGTAATATTTTAAACGACATAAAATATTTGGCGGATGTGATTGCCAAGGACGAGCTTACGAGCGATAGCTACTCGCCAGATCGTGTGGTCTGGTCTGGAGAGGACGTTTGCTCCTACTAATAATATTTAGATGTTGTATATACATAGTTTCGTACAGCGCGATTATGGATCGTATGAGATAATTCTTGAGCTTCTCGTGTGGCGACATAGATGTCGCTACAAACATATCTTCCATATTGAAATTTTGTTTTTTAAAAATTTCTTGTTGTAATAGGTGGTAGGATTCCTATTCCGGTATTCGACTAGGTAGGTACCACTTCAGGGCTAGTTATTCTGCCGCGAAGCAGTAGTGTGCAAACTTTACTGTGTTTCGGTCTAAAGGGCACCGAGAGCTAGTGTCATCATTGGGCACATGAGATTGAAGAACTTGTGTCTCAGGGTGATGGGCACGGTGTGGTGTCACACAGAAATGTCCTGGCTGACACAGCATGTTACGAGCAGACGTTGCACTTGACATCGGATGAACCGTTGGGTCGTCTCGTCACTTTATGAAACTAAAAGAGAAGGTGGGATAGGAAAGGAGGAGCGGTGGGCGCGCATACGTACGCTGTGGCGGTGCGCGTCGCGGGCCACCTGCGCGTTGATGGCGGCCAGCAGGTGCGGCGGCTGGCCGCGCAGGCGGTAGCGGCGCGCGCAGCCGAGCAGCGCGGCGGCCTGCGCGGCGGGCGCGGCCGGCGTGTGCCGCGCCAGCGCCGACGCGGCGCCGCCGGAGAACGCGCGCTCCAGCGCCGCCTGCGCCGCCGCCGACAGCGACCCCGCCGTCGGCTGCTTGCGTCTACCGACACCACCTTCCGATCTCCATCATCCGCTACCGAACACGGGCCTCCTCCATAGATTGCCACAAAAGACAGCTCTCGTTTTGGGGGGATTTCGCTATGGTTCCCACGCTCGGCAGACGGATCGGCAATCGCAGCTTATTTATTCAGATGTTACGGGAAGACTCTGCTGCCCGTCTCTCGGTTTTCGTTTTCCCTCTGTCGAATTTCACGACACCCACGGGATGGGGTGGTAGATTCTCTTAAGCCGCCAGCTCACGGTGAATCGCTTGTTACATTTATCTGTGCCGTCTGATGTGCGCAAATATTACATTATCATAAAGACTATTGCAATATGTAATCAAAATATAAAGAAACCTAAGTTGGCACACTTTTGAACCTAGTAATAATGCAGACACTGCCACCGTTCTTAATTTCTAAAAAATGTAGTGAGTTGGTATTAGGCAAATTATCGAAAATTGTTTTAAAATATTTCAAAGGATCGGAAACTTTGTATACAAATCGGCAAGTAAATTAGTAGCTAGCAATGTATACGCTTCAGAGTCCCACAGGGTAATATGCCTAGGTCTACATGATTTCTTTTTTACATTAACAATGTTCATTAAATATGTCTATAAAAACACTGATTTCTATATGCTTCGCCGTACAGAAATCACTTTTTTGGACATACATACTTAGAAGACAGTATGTTCTACTACTAAAAAGATGCAACTTTTTCAATAGTTCTAAGCACAGCTTTCTTACGTTGAACACTATGAAGACTGTCTTACTAGAAAATTACAGTGATGGCCAAAACAATAACATAAATATAAAAATAGGTTATTTATACAATAACCGGACAGTCAGACAAGAGAAATACTCCTGGAAGTTCCAGCTACTGTCGCGGATGAGTCCAAGATACCTAACGATATGAACGCTGTGGCCGCACCTTCCGATTCGCGTGGCCACAGCCAAACCAACAGAAGTCGAATAACTATTTCAAATATTCCAGACCTGTACCGGCACCTTGGCAATGCAATCGCCAATCCGCCTAACTTAGCGTAACTAACGGTAAAGCCTCCCAACTTAGGATCAGATTATGTATAACCTGTACTATGTTTAAAGACTAACGCAGCCGGTAATAAATAACGTTCACTTAGTAGTCAGCTTAATTCATTATTATCGTAAACCAACAATTAGTCGAGTGCATTCAGGTAGGGATCCGATTTTACCACTTACCCGAGTCCCGGTACATGGCGGTCGACTGGCGGCGATGTCTGCTGGCCTGGAGCCACCAAATTCGGCAACGGACACTCGGGTATGGCATGGGCCAACTCGCCCCGGGCAGAAACACAAACACCCTGCGGGTTCGCCCATAGCACTGGATGTGCCGCCTCCGTGAACCGATGCCGGTAAAGGCTGCAGTCCTAGAGGGAGAGGGGAGATAGAGTAGGTATACAAGTTAGTATTTGTATCATTATAGTTTTAACTAGCTGTGCTGTACCGGTTTAATCCACGTAAGGAATATGACCCCGATCGATGATATACACATATACTACCCTATTTGTATCGGATTTTCGAGTTTTAAATTTTTGAGAGAAACACAATAACTTTTCTAAAATTAAAGTAGCCTAAGTTACCGGTTATAATATCAGTTATTTTGTTATTACAAACAGACAATTCAGTTTTATTTATTTGTATAGATTACTATTAATTACCAAAAGAAATTGAGCATCGTGCACAGGTAGAAGTAAGCTGATAATAGAAAATGTTTTCATCTTATTTGTTATTCAGTGCCTTACAGTTATTCTACCGTGAAGCAGTAGTGTGCAAACATTACTGTGTTTCGGTTTGAAGGCACTGTGAGCTAGCGTAATCACTGGGCATATGAGACTTATGTTGCCGACATTAAGCTTATACTGCTCGGACGTTCGCGGGGACTGAACGCGGGGCGGGCGAACCGGGTCGACGACCGATCAGCTGACAGCGGCGAAAAAGCACTGCGTCATTGTCCGCCGAATCGAACGCACTCTGTATCGCGCAATTTGTAACCGCTTTATAACAAATATAATTTTTAGTGAAGTCCACGGCTGTTATTTAACACCAAGTTTAGGTTACCTAAGGAACCTCCAAGGGCCCTAGACTCCTTTACACTTAAGAACCTATATCTCAGGGTGATGGGCACAGTGTAGTGTCACAGAGAAATTTTCTGGGTGGCACAGCATTTGCCACCACAAAAAAAAATACTGAAATACCGAAGACATGATATTTGCTTTTTAATTAATATTGCTTATCCTGAAATGTTCACTAACAGTGACAGCGTCCTTTACCTTATTAATATGTAATTTTCAATATACTTTCACAAATTCAAAACTAACTCGAAATCAGTTGGGAGATGGATTAAAAAAGAGATAAGCAGAACAGTTTGAAGGTGACTGCGATAAAGGTAAATCAAACCACGACCTCATTAGATCACCTTTTTCTTTTTAAAATAAATAAGTCTACAAACTAGCGTCACAACCCAGATATATTCGGTTCCGGCAACAATACAAGTGGGAAAACATAATCAGGCGGCTGTTTTTGCGCATGGGCCTCCTGGTAACTTGTGGTATGATTCCTATGCAGGAATCCGTCTAGGTAGGTACCACCCCAGGGCCAGTTATTCTGCCGTGAAGCAGTAGTGTGCAAACATTACTGTGTTTCGGTTTGAAGGGCACTGTGAGCTAGCGTAATCACTGGGCATATGAGACTTAAGAACTGATGTCTCAGGGTGTCGGGCGCAGTGTGGTGTCACATAGAAATATTCTGGGAGACACAGTATTTGTTGTGGGCGGACGTACCATCAGTGAACGTCTTGCTCGTTTAGTCACTTTATAAAATAACAAAAAAAAAAGCCTCCAACCTGAGAAAGACTCCATTCACAGACCACTAGCGTAAAGGAGAAGGGCCGCTGTAGCGTTTCATGTGTTGAGGACGATGGATGGGAAACCCAAATCTTAACTAGCAACGAGACGTATCTTAGGGGTGTATTTTCGGCGAGGATCTGTAGGAGGTGGGAAAAAGTGTCGTTTTGTCAGCTATAATAAAAGTAGAGAAGAGCGTCAGGTCACCCGGCTGGTGGAGAGGAAGGCGGCGTGCGAGAGCCAGGCGATGGCGGTGGTGACGTCCCGGTGCTCCGCGAAGGTGGCCAGCGGCACGTGCGGCCGGCGCACGTCCCACACGTGCACCGCGCAGTCCAGCACCAGCGCGCACGACGCCACCTGGTGCCTGCGCACACACACAATCCCGTGTCACGCTGCCGACCTCACCGGTGCGGCTGCTGCACACTCAGCCAGTTATTACAAGATGTCACAGTCCACAAAACAACACAGGTCACGTGTGATTTACAGAAAATCTTACTATGTATATGCGATACTTTACTTCACAGCGTGTTTTCTTTTATACAAAAGGGGGGCAAACGAGCAAAAGCTGACCTGAGGGTAAGTGAATACCGCCGCCTATAAATCGCGAGTGCGTTACTTTAAGAAAGGAGTAGATTCTTTTTTCGTAGTTTCCTAAGCCGTAGCCGTACTGGTCCGGAAAAACCGCTGGCAGTAAATTCCTTGGAAAGCTCACAGTGGTGAAATGCCTACCATCAAGGTGATGTTGTATAGCGACGGTAACACAAAACTACACTAACAGTAATTTAAACAAATATGAACAGAAGAGTTATTTGTTCATCTATCCATCCGAATGGATGTAAACTTATAAACTACTAAAGTTACTTATGTTAAGTTTGTAGCAACTGTTCAAATTTTTTTCATTGTTAAATATAAAAAAGTTATTAAAAAGTTAAATATGGACTCTAAAAAACATACGAACAAAGTCGGAGCCACACTTATGGTCCTTCAAGCAGGATATATTTAAAGTTATTTTTTTAAGAAATTAAATAATAACTAAAAGGTGATTCCGTAAATCTCTATGTGGCTGGAACTCTAACCTACCTACAAATGATAGCTGACAAGAAGCTATGACTAACTTAGAGAGCGTAGTGGCGGGCAAAAACAAGGAAGCTCGATATGAAGTATTCAAAAATGCTTTATTTGAAACGTTAAAATATTGTAATTTTAAGAACATATCACTAGTATCAAAAGACATCATATCATACATCATATCATAACAAAAGAGCAATGGCTTACACCACAGGGCGTGTTCCCACTTGTAAATTACGTTCAGAAAGCCGTGGCCGTGCATACCATGCTGAGTAATGAGACTAATATTTTTTGGCCTACCCAGTATCGTAATAATGAGCCGCCAAAACAACGCAATAGTAAGCTGCTTCCTGAACGTGTTGGTAAATTGAGCCCGCATTATAACGGACAAATGAAGCGATTAGACTTACTTCTTCTGCGGTCGCCATTTCACGTGTCCAACTGAAGCTATCGTATAAATGGTGTGCTCTAGATTCGGCTTAGCGTGCATATCCCACACCTGTAACGTATAAATGAAGTTAGGATTGCTACAATACATAGTTTTTTCTTTAACCGACTTCAAAAAAAAGGAGGTTATCAATTCATGTGTCCTGACAGAAATGTACAGCTCAAATTATAACGTTTACTGGTGGCAGGATTCCTACGCAAGAATCCGTCTATGTAGGTACCCCCAGAGCCAGTTATTCTGCCGCGAAGTAGTAGTGTGCCGCGAACATTACTGTGTTTCTGCTGCTGAGAGCTAGCGTAATCACTGGCCATATGAGACTTAAGAGCTTATGTCTCAGAGTGATGGGCACAGTTTGGTGTCACACAGAAATTTTCTGGGTGACACAGCATTTGTTATGGGCAAACGTTGCACTTACCATCAGGTGAACGTTTTGATCGTTTCATCACTTTATACAATAAAAAAGAAATCTTATTGGATCGTCCGACAGAGTGAGAAATAACCATCTAGAAAATAGCAGGCCGAAAATACACCGACCAGTGACGGCAGCAGCGCCTGCCGTGTGTGATACCGGCCAATCCTTCCTTCTTGGGCGAGGCGTCACGCCGTCCTAAGAGACGCTTAATGGTCGCTTAAGTAATTCCTACTTAGTATTTTCTATATTAAATTAATAGTAAGGAAGGAGTTACTTAAGTGAAAAAAATTAATAAATATATTAAAAAAAATATATAAAAAAATATAAAAATATATATACTTAAATATCTCTGTCTGCGGCAGTCAGTAATCGATATTTAATAAGTAGATTAATTTATTCCAAATTTATCATTCCTTTTTATTGTCTAAGTTTATGAAAACTATGTTTATAACTATTTCATACTTTTAATTAGTATATATACTATTAGTATATATAAAATTAATAAATATATTAAAAAAAATATATAAAAAAATGTAAAAATATATATACTTAAATATCTCTGTCTGCGGCAGTCAGTAATCGATATTTAATAAGTAGATTAATTTATTCCAAATTTATCATTCCTTTTTATTGTCTAAGTTTATGAAAACTATGTTTATAACTATTTCATACTTTTAATTAGTATATATACTATTAGTATATATAAAATTAATAAATATATAAAAAAAAATATATAAAAAAATATAAAAATATATATACTTAAATATCTCTGTCTGCGGCAGTCAGTAATCGATATTTAATAAGTAGATAAATTTATTCCAAATTTATCATTCCTTTTTATTGTCTAAGTTTATGAAAACTATGTTTATAACTATTTCATACTTTTAATTAGTATATATACAATATCATTATATATGAGTTATGAGGTTTTTTTTCTTCCTCTTGTCTTGTCATCTCACCACTCCATGGGTTGACTGGGAGAAAATGCATTTACTTATACTTATAGGCATTAAGTCCGACCTTTGTATTGTAAAGGAAGCAATAAAGGTTTAAAATAAAATAAGCACTCATTTTAATGTTTTATATGCATAGCTTTATATAAAAACGTATCTGAGGAACAACGTGATAAGGGAACGTTGCGGTGTGGTAGAAGATGTAGTGACAAAGATAGGGAAAGGGATGCTTAGATGGTTTGAACACTTAGAGGGGATGGATGAAAGAAGAATAATGAATATACGAAACAGATTTATGAGGCGAGTGTGAATGGGCATGGCGGTAAGGGTCGACGTAGGCGAACGTATTACGATCAGATCGAAATCGTTTTAAAGGAAAGGCCACGTCAAAAGTATCCGCAACCGACGAGCTTATATGAAAACACTAATGAAGAGTAGAGGAAGCTGAAGATGTGTGTCAGGATCGTAGCAAGTGGAAAGATGTGGTCTCTGCCTACCCCTATGGGTAAGAGGCCTGACTCTATGTATGTATAAAAACGTATCAACCCACATCAAACCTAGGTCAGCTAAGATATAGCAATATAATTAAATTAGCTTATTAATGAATTGCTAATAAAAAAAAATATTTGCCAATTAAATGAATATTATTTTCGAAATGTGTGTATCGGGCATGTTTTTTCGCAATTTGATCATGTGATGAATCGAGCAAAACGTTGATGGAAAGTGCAACGTCTGCCCAAAGCAAATGCTGTGTCACATAGAAATGTTCTGGGAACATTACACTGCGCCCATCACCCTGAGACATCAGTTCTTAAGTCTCATGTGCCCAGTGATTACACTAGCTCACAGTGCCCTTCAGACCGAAACACATGTAATGTTTGCACACTACTGCTTCACGGCAGTATAACTGGCCCTGTAGGTGGTACCTACCTAGACGGATTCCTGCATAGGAATCCTACCACAAGCTTACTTTTTGTTTTTGCATAATTATAATAATATGCTAGTAAATTTACGTTTATTTCGCTCGAACTTGTTTGCCAAATATCAGTTCCCCAATTTCTTTGACAAAACAGTTATGTTTCATGGAAAAGCAATTATACATTCAATGGAGTGTATACGAAAACAAGTTGGAAACAAGATTCATATATTTGGTACGATGTTTATTTGTGAGGAGTATGTCTGAGCACATCTGAATAAATAAACTGCCAACCCGCGTGCCAAGCGTGGCAACTATGGCAAAGTCCTCCCAAAATAAGAGCTACAAACTGTTGTGGCAATCCAATGGGGGAAACCTATGTTCAGTAGTGGACTAGTGATAGGCTGAGTTAAATGAATTAATGAATGAGTTTTTATGGCCAACTTCCGGCTTCATCATCAGACCTGCTTCATGGCACCAAATTATTGTGTGATTTGTGCATGTATGCAAATTTTCAGCACGATCAACGGGAAGTGGGTCAAATTAAACTTGTAAGATATGATGAAAAAAAAAAGTAAGTTACTTTGCTAAGATCCGCATGCAAAATATAAAAATGGTGTATATTACCTAGTTTTTTGTAAGATATGATTACCCACAGACACACCAGGACAGGTGAAACCAAAGTAAGGCTTGAAAAAAATAGTCATATATGCTTCAGTTCAACAAACTGAATATGGGCTGAGATTACGGATGACACCCGAGTGCGCAAAACCGAAGTCATTGACATAACAATCGCCACCCAAAGACAGAGCAGTCGGATACGGAGCTAATTATACACGAGCCGCATCGTTATCGCCGCGACCCAGATCCGTCGCGCACGTGCCCGCAATCAGCGCGAGTTCATAGCACTCCCTGATAATACCCACCGCCAAGATCTGTCGTCTGATTAGTGTACTCCGCGGGGCCTGGGTTGGAATCACAGCCAGAACCGACATTCGTGCACGAAAATAAATTGGTGGTTTTCGGACGGACTAATCTCTGCATCTACTGTGCAACTGTGGTTGGTTTCGTGTTCGGTTTCATTAGATACGAGTACCATTAACCATTTATCGGCAGATGAGCGGGATGATGGGATAGGAGTGCTGAGCTCGTGAGACGGGATGAAACGAGTTGATGTAATGGGCAGGTGTTGTTAGCTGAAAGGATGCGCTTGTGGGACCTGATGTGACTGTGTGCCTTGATGGTGCCGGTTTCTAAATACTAATTCCTTATGTAATATATATTTTTCTGCTATACAGAGTTTGTTTCTTCTCCGTACAGACGAGACTCAGTACAGAGATGATGATGATGTGATGTTCTCTTAGCCGATTTCGACCACGGCGACAACTTCCGAATACTGTCGAGAGCAATCAACTGCGCAGGACTTATTATAGTGCCACAAGTGTACGCGGAAACACAGAGGCACTCACTCGTCCCGACCTACCCGCGCCCGATGTAATGCTGATGCGATAAGATCGGAGATAGGATAGGATGCAGTGTCAGAAACATGGAGACATTCACAACACTACCAGACCCGAAAACAAACAATTTGTGTTTTAGCACAAATGTTGGCTCCGGCTGGGATTCGAACCCAGGACCCGCGGCGTAGAAGTCTGTTACTCTGACCACTAGACCACGTGGTCGTCAACGTACAGACACAGTACAGAATAGCTCATTAAGAAACTGGTGGAAAAAATTACATTCGACAAACGAAATCTGGATTTCTTACGTCATAAATAAATCAGAGAATAAATATATTTACACTAGCTGATGACCCCGACTTCGTCCGCGTGGATAGGTTTTTTAAATACCCCGTGGGAACTATTTGATTTTTCGGTGTTGAAAGTATCCTAGGTACCAGGATGCAAGCTATCTCTGTGCCAAATTTCGTTGAGATCGGTTCAACGGTTGAACCGCGAAAAGGTAACAAACAACCAGAGGGACAGAGAGAGTTACTTACGCATTTATAATATTAGTATGGATTTCGGTTTGTGGGACGGGTTTATGTGAAGAGTCGGTGTGGCGAGGCGATATGGTAGGCAGTGTGGTAAGACGGCGCGAGCGGGGTACCTTGATGGTCTTGTCGCGCGAGGCGGTGGCCAGCCAGGGCACGTCGGGGTGCCAGTCGCACGCGAACACGGGCCCCGAGTGCGCCGTGAACTGCTGGAGGCAGCGCTCGCTGCGCCGCGAGTCCCACACCTGCACCGTGCCGTTCTCCGACACCGCGGCGAACGTGTGCGCCTGGTGCGGGCTGAACTGCACGTCGCGGATCGACTCCGTGTTGCTGTAACATGCAACATGTTACACCTACTCTGTATCATGGTAGGTTATTCTGCCGTGAAGGGCACTGAGAGCTAGTGTAATCACTGGGCATATGTCACTGAAGAGCTGATCTCACGATGACGGGCGCGGTCTGATGCCGAGTGACACAGCAATTGTTATGGGTGGTCGTTGCACTTACCATCAGGTGAACGTTTTGATCGTCTCGTCACTTTATCCAATATAAATATGCACACACTCAGACCAGGAACAACTATTTGAACCCGCGATTCGTAGCGTTCAGGTAAATCAATTTGAGATGAGAACCTGCCATAACCCACAGTTAAACATGTGCTTCTCATAGGGAGCCAGGAGGCTTCACACATCTCTCCTGGCTCCTAGCGTCATCCTACCTGCAATGCGTTAGTGTTTTACATAAATAAAACACTAACGTTGCTCATAGTAGAATTCCTATGCAGGAATCCGTCTAGGTTACTAACTACATAGTTTTAAAAACTAATATACATAGAATGATTAATAGAAGATAGATAAAGATAGGTACCAGTTATTCTGCCATGAAGCAGTAGTGTGCAAACATTACTGTGTATCGGTCTGAATGACACTGAGAGCTAGGGTTATCACTGGGTATATGAGACTTTAGAACTGATGTCTCAGGGTGAGGGGCGCTGTGTGGTGCCAGACCGAAATGTTCAGGGTGTCACAGTATTTGTTATGGGCAGCCTACCCCACCATCTAAACGATTTGTTCGTCTCGTCACTTTCTTCTATAGAATATCTCGGACGTAGGTTTGCCAGGCGTCAGGAAAAAGCAGGCCATAGTTAGGCTTAACTGGCTGGCCTGTTCGGATTTCTGGTTTTAGGGCCTAGCAACACTAGCGGGAAGCTACGTTTCAGGTTTGAAGCGTTGGGTACTACGATCGCGAATCCAACCGCTACCCATCAAAGGGGTTTGGTGTTAAGTGTTTTACATAAATGATAGCCTCGGCTGGAAATAATAGATCGACCGCGTGACCTAGTCGTCAGAGTACCTGACGTCTACGCCGCGGGTCCTGGTTTCGAATCCCAGCCGGAGCCAACATTTGTGCTAAAACACAAATTGTTGGTTTTCGGATCTGGTTGTGTTGTGATAGTCCCCGTGTTTCTGACACTGCATCCTAGCCTACCTCCGATCTTATCGCATCAGCGTTACATCGGGCGCGGGTAGGTTGGGACGAGTGAGTGCCTCTGTATTTGCGCGTACACTTGTGGCACTATAATATCTCCTGCGCAGTTGATGGCTCTCGACAGTGTTCGGAAGTTGTCGCCGTGGTCGAAATCGGTTAGGAGAACATCAGCCTCGGCTGGGATTTAAAATTAGGACCCACGATGCAGCTTTGTAATACTTCGACAGTTTAATCATAATGGTGCCAATAAATGAGCAGACATCGGTGATAAGTGACCTAAAAACCTAGTATAGACCTAATTGATTAACACTAAAATGTGATCAATTAAATTGTAGTAAGTCACACCTTTTCCCCATACAAGGGTAAGGCAGAAACCACATCCTTAGTCCAGTTTTCGTCCCTCGGCAAACGAGACGTGACGGGTGGCGAACGAGTTTTTTGGACATACAAAACGAAGCAAGCGTATGCAATTTTGAAACTTATAAGAATTTCTTATTTTTACGCGAATACTCACATTGAATAATATCTTATACTAGCCGATGGCTGTGACTTCGTCTGCGTGGATATAGGTTTTTGAATATCCCGTGGGAACTGTTTGCTTTTTTCTAAATAAGTATCCTATCACCGTCTCCAGGATGCAAGCTATCTCTGTGCCAAATTACGTCAAGATCGGTTCAGCGGTTGAATCGTGAAAAGGTAACAAACAGACAGAGGGACAGAGAGTTACTTTCGCAGTTATAATATTAGTATGGTTCTCCGAGGTATCTCCACGATATACAATGCTGTCATTATATTGCTTGTGGGAGCGCAATAGGGAGTAAAAATGTTTTTGACTAGTACAAAATAGCGGCGACTTTCTCACACGTCACGTCTTCTTTCCCGCGGGAGCAAAACGTGGGCTACAAAAAGGGAAAAACCGGTACCATATAAACGTTAGGCAGGCGGTAATGGTCCTCCCGAGCCGGTGGTTGTACCCAGACATCATCATCTTGTCTCGCGTCTCATCCTTGGAAAAATTTAGACGTTGCGTAACATCGATGAACTATGACATTGGGACTTTGATTCCTCGGATAAGCCCAAACTTCTCCACCAGCCATTCAAAATTATTTGTAACAGTTCCGTCTTTGAAGTATTTGAAAAGAAAGCTGAGGGCTGTTGTGATTACAGGGCATATGAGACTAAAGAATTGATGTCTCAGGTGACGCGAGCAGTAACACACAAATGTTCTGGGTCACCTCATTTGTTATGGGCAGATTTTGCCGTCAGGTCAACGATTTGCCCGACCCGTCAATTTCTTCTACATAAGAATAACAAGAAATCCCTTTAAATTGTTAGTGTTGTTTTACGCCTTCGTGCTATGCGTTCTATGATTCCTCGCGTTTGAATCCTGAATGAAAGCGAGATCTGCCCATCATCATTATTACAGCCCATTACAAGACCACTGCTGAATGTAGGCGCGCCCCACATAAAGATCGCCACTAAGCTCGGTCCTGAACCATCGACTTCTCGCAAGAAATCCATCCTCCATCTAGTGGGAGGTGTTCCGACACTGCGTTTGCCGGTACGAGGTTGCCAATCCAGAAACTTTCTTCCCATACGGTTATCGGTTCTACGAGCTATGTATATCACTGCCACCTAGACGGTAGGTAGGTACCACTGCAGGGCCAGACATACCGCCGTGAAGCAGTAGTGTGCAAACATTACTGTGTTTCGGTTTGAAGGGCAGTGAGAGCTAGTGTGGCACTGAGAGCTAGTGTAATCACTGGGCATATGAGACTTTAGAACTGATGTCTCAGGGTGACGTCAGATTTTATCTCACAGAGAATCTCTGTATTGATGATGATGAAAATAATCATGAAGTATTTGAATCACAGAAGGTAATGTGTACTGACCTGATGAACGTTCGAGCAACCTCCTTCATGCGAAGGTCGAAGCATTTCATCATGCCATCCTGCGACCCGGATATGAGGAGAGCTGGCTCCGTCAAGTGGAAGCTCACCTGGACAAACATGTACTTTTACTGTAAAATTTTGAGACTTAGACAGAGATTAGTTTAGCAGTTATGTGTCCGGCAGAGTAGAATAGCACCTACCTCTTTCCTACCGAGGTGTCGTAAGAGGTGACTAAGCTATTGTACGGATAGCTTTTATTCGTGACATGCAATGCTATCACTATACTGCTCGTGGGAACGCAATGGGGAGTAAGAATCGTACCAAAATGTTAGGCGGCGACGTGGTTCTCCACCCGTCACGTCTCGTTTCACACGGGGGCGAAAAGTGGGCTATGTGTGTGGCCTCCTCCTACCTCTTATATGGGAAACTGTGATTGTATGTATGTTGAGACAGAGAAAAAAACTAGTGTTTTTTCTTTTCATAAAATTCATATGACTGCATCATGATGATCAAAAAGTTTTAATGAAGGAATGGAAGTTAACTTCCTAAGATCCGCATGCAGTATCCTGCCCATTTATACTGTTGGTTACGTTGACGGTCTTTGACCGCGGCGCACACTCTGCGGCTGTCTGTCGTAGAGTCAATATCACTAGATAATTTATTTATTTATTTATTTAAGCTTTTATGCACTAGTGGTACATATGGCGGACTAAATGCCGGAAGGCATTCTCTACCAGTCAACCATAAGGCAAAGCAGAGAAAAACATAATGTCATAGGCGGAGCAGCCAACAATAAGAGTAAAAAAAATAATTTATTATGACCAAATCTATAAATATAAATACTTTAATAGAATAAAAAAGATAATGCTTCGCTTTGAGGTGAAACACGTGTCGTGTTCTCGACTTCAGTGGTGTATATTTCCTAGTGGTAGTGTTGTAGTGGTGGAGGGTATCTGGTGGCGGCTTCCCGTCGCAGTGTTAGTTTGCTTGTGCACGCTGTGGGAAGGCGGACGGTGCTCTTCAAAAACAGGGTTAAATACACCATTTTTTATTTTGCATGCGGATCTTAGCACATTAATGTCCTTTATATTAGATTTTGAATGAAGGAAAACGTGAGGAAACCTGCATGTCGGAGGAATAAAAAATATTTCGAGGACATATGAAGTCCGCAGCGTGGCGGACTCGTCCCTTCTCCAAACACATTCAGAAAACGCTTCCAGTCTCCAAGCACAGGCCCCCTCTCAGTTATGCCAGTGCTCAGCAGTGGAACATTTTTAGACTGTTGTTTTACTTTTTTACTTTTACTAGTTTACTGCTAAAATCAGTTTCAGCCGAATAATATTAATAGCACTGAGTAAAATACTGAACAGCTTATTTATTCAGATGTTCCAGGAAGATGCTCATCTCCAAGTTTTTATTATCCCTCTGTCGATTTTTACGACACCCACGGGATGAGATGGACTGGTAGATTCTCTTAAGCCGCCACCACACGGCACCCGTCTATCTAATTAGGAGCGAATGTTCATAAAATCGTTTCATAGTGTATCAGTCATGTTAGGTAATGTAGTATCGGAGGACCTGGGACATGGGAAAGAGGAGTGGTACCAAGATTCTTGCAAAGGATATTCGAAGCTTTTGATATGATCACAGGTGTAACACAGCTTCATTCTTAAACTTATTTCATAACTAGCTGAAGCCCGCGACTATGTCTGAGTGGATTTAGGTTTAAAAATGCCATGGGTCTCTTTGTTTTTCCGGAATAAAAAGTATCTTTTGTCCTGTCTCCAGGATGCATGTTATCTCTGTGCCAAGTTTAGTCAAAATTGAGTCAGCGGTTGGACCGTGATAACAAACAGACAGAGGGACAGAGACAGTTACTTTTGCATTTATAACATTAGTATGAATTTCTATACCTTGTTGACAGTTCTCTTGTGATCAGAGAAGACATGTTCCTGTTTGGAGCGGCCTGATCTCCCAAGGTTCCACACAACCACTGCTCCATTTGTTGCTGCGGTGGCTAGAGTGTTCTCTGTATACAAATATTAATTTTACATATTATCACTAATGACAGTATTTACTGAAAATCAAAGTCAAATTCAAAATTTCTTTATTAGATTTACACTTGTTTAAAGCTCTTATGAACATCAAATCTACACTGGTTCAAAAAATTACTTTCTCAAGAACTGGTAAGAAACTCTGGGGACTTTCTTTTTTCAATGCCATATTACATAACATCATTTATAGATTACTAAAAAACCACATCATAAATTTAGTAGCCAGGGGGTTTGCAAGTATAGAGTATGAGTTATTTCCACACATCTTTGTCCTCTATATAATGATCTATTTTATTATATGCTTTATCAGAGATTAATTAATTAAGAAAAAAGAATACAACACTTTTACATGTCCCGCTAGACACAGTCTGCCTCACACTATTTTTGAGAGGATTTTGGAGTGTCTAGACGATATTGAAGTATATATACTTAACATGTCATTGAAATATTTTAATTTTATTACAGACATAGGTTTCCTCTATTTTCTTTCACAGTCACATGGTAAATCATACAAAAAAAAATGTTTAGCTTCTTAATTTCCAAGGCACAGTTTTAATTTAATAATAAGAAATTATACTACATATGTTTTCTTTTTCAGGGTACAAAAACAAATTATAATACAAAATGTAGATGTTCCAATATTAGATAGAATGAATTTATCGTTCTCAATGAGCAATAAATTCATATTATTTATCTATTTATGGAAACAGTTGCATGTTATTTTTCAGTATCAAGTAACATATTATCCAGGTATACCATCTTCAAGCACTGAGACTTCTAAATTTTTATATTTGACTTTTATTATAGATTTGCAGGATGGAGACAAAAAGTAAAGTACAATTTTGATCTGGACTTGGATTTTCCAATCACTGTACACTTTCTTGAGCATTACGCAGTTTAGTTTTACTTTTAGTTTATTTATTTTTTAATTTTGGGAGATTTTGCCATAGTTGCCATGCTAGGCAGGTGGGTTGGCAACCACAGTTTATTTATTCAGATGTTCCAGGAAGATGCTGCTGCCCATCTCCTGGTTTTTATTAAGCCTCTGTCGATTTTAACAACGCCCACAGGATGAGATGGGGTGGTAGATTCTCTTAAGCTGCCACCACATGGCTTTAATATTATTTAAACTGTTATAATGATGATATTTACCAGTAATTACAGATAATAATTGTTATTAATGAAATAAAAACAATGTACAGAAAAAATATCCAATTTCTTTCTCAAATAAAATTACTACTAATTTAATATTTAATAAAAATGTTATACCTTCAATTGTACTCCAGGCGACATCAATTGAAGAAAAATTCAAATTCAAATTTTTCCCCACTCTCAGATTACACACCTCAGAGAAGTCATTCTCTCCTATAGAGAAGACTTTGAACACTGGAAGGAAATTATTTTATTCATACTTCAAAATTTAACATTTGTATGGTATGTAAAAAATTTATATAAACCATTTTTACCATTTCTTCCAGCTATAACAACTTGTGAACAGTCTTTATTTAAAGCTAATGCATTTGCAGGACCCTCCTGCGACACGCAAATTGTATTAGAAGGTATCATTATCGTAAAAAAAAATAGAAAAAAGTATTTTAACTTTTACACAAATACTGTTCTTTAAGTTTAAAGCAAGTCAAAAAACATGATTCGACCACTATTATTTTAACGACATATTCGTAAAACAAATATGTAGATACTGTCGGTGTCGTGTGATGTTTATGATTGAACGATAACACATTTATTTTATAATATAATACATATTTATTTACAAATTTACTCTATGTAACACTGTTATTCTTATTTGACAGTCAGCTTGTCAAAAACATGAAAATTTAAATAACAAAATTTCACAGATTAAAATGAAACCGTGGAATTTGAAAAAATAAGTCACATACGAAGATCAAAGTTTCCAAAATATAATTTTTTATAATTTACCAATATATAAAAAACCAAATTTTATGTTAATAAGGTAACAGACTGGATCATATTAATTAAATTAAATTAAATGTTAATATTAATATCGAAAAGTGGTCAAGAAACGTCATTGTCATTTTGATGTACAAAATTTTGATTACACAAAACTTATGTTGTTGAAGAGTTTTTTGTAAATATTTGTGTTATACTTATTTCAATACGCATAATAACTATTATTATGTAAAGAATCTTTATGGATTTTTATGTGAAGTAGCAATGGATGGCGGAGACAGAATCCTGGTGGCGGCTGGACTAACAGCAGCAGTTGTCGTGGGAGCTTTCGTATTATGGGGCCCTGGTGGTGCCCCCCGGGTGAGAAAACGTCGCGGGCAAATCGCAGGACTTCAAAATTTGGGACGAACATGTTTTCTGAACACACTTCTCCAAGCATTAGCCGCTTGTCCTATTTTTATAGAATGGCTAAAAAAGTATGCGAAAGCCGATGCACACAACAGTATGATAACTACATTGTATACAGTAATTGAAGGTTTGTCCTTTTTGTCAAACTTCCTGCCAATATAATTCTGTATAAATTATTGATTAAGAACCATTAACCATAAACTGGGTCAACAGGAACCCTATTCTTATTACTGCTCACTCATCAATTGTATCTATATAACCTTTTGTCATTTCTGATATGCCATTTTGGGGTTTTCAAAAAAAATACTGTTTTTTTTACTAGTCTTTACATATCAAAAGATGGATCCTTGTTAGAAAATGTATGTTTTAGATATATGCTATTTTCTAATTCTTTTTATCTTTTTTCTTGGTGAGACTTTTAACTTGTTACAAGAAATTAAGAGAAATTCACAAAAATACTACTATTTACCTGGTTAACACTATTCATTCCAGTTTATGGAATTTAAAGTTAATGTATTATTAGCAGCTATAAATTATATACTAAAAGAAAATTGATAATTTTAAAAACATCACATGTGTATATAATATATTATTTAAATGCAAAAAATAAGGATATTTTAATATTTCTTCATACTTCTATATAGTCTACTTCTTTGTTCATTCTTGTGCTACTTCTTCCACCTTCATCTAATCCTATTATTTATGGAAGTTTTATGAGTGTGCGGCTCACAGATGACGGAATTGTTTTTCAATGTTATTTAGTATCCAATTCATATTGTTATTAAAATTGCATTACATTTATTGCAGTGGTAAATGGAACACATGAGTCAGCACGTGGTACACCAGTGTGCCCTCTAGGTGTGTTGCAGTCATTGAGGGCTGCTGGATGGGTGATACCTGCAGACCAGCAGGATGCACATGAATTGTTACATGTTCTTCTCTCTTGTATTGAGGAGGAGACTACTGCTATGGCTAGGAAGGTAATATTTTTACTTAATAAGCATTTCATGTTGTCTACCAATAGTAGGATTCTTATGCAGGATATGTCTGTTGATAAATTTTACTGTATATCCTGGATGATTTTTGTCTATGGCGACAACTTTCAAATACAGTCAGAAGCTGTTTACTGTGGAGGAGGTGTTATAACACCAAAAGCAACACATATTCCATCCTACCAGTGTAACAGTCATACAATAAGATTGGAGGTTGGCTAGAATGTAATGTGAGAGATGTGGAGACAAATAGCATAACCAAAGTGGAAACATTACATACAGAGAGGCAACATAGCCGTCTAAATAGAGCAATTATGCAGCCAGCGCAGGGCAACCCATACTGGCCACAGCAGTATGGGACCTATGTTGAAAGGCTGTCACATCGCTCTTGCGTATAGTCAAGTTGTTAAGCCAAATATTCATTGAAGTACTATTTTAACTGAATATTAATAACAAATCCACATGTGCTATAGCAAATTGTAAGTTGTCTTCAAGAATAAATAAACAACTGAGTTATCATCTGTTTCCATATGATTATGAAAGATGAAAGTATGTCATGTTTTCGCCACCATGCGCTGTTGGGTGCACAGTGCAGTTAATTCCTTACTCGCCTTTTACGAGATCCATTGGATGAGATGGAGTGGTAGTATTCTTTTAACGAGCCGCCACCACACCGCACGTGACCATGTTCTGGATCATCCCAACCATTACATCAGATTTGATAGACCACAAATCCTTGCAAAAGAACATCAATTCCTACCAAGGATGATTCGCGAGGCTATTGAAATTAAAAAACATCCTAATTTCAATAGGGAAGATGGTTGGGTATTACCACCGGCTTGGGATCCTATTATTAATAAAATTAAATCAAAAACCAAGCATACCACTGCAAGGCTTCAAGACACAGTAAGCTCTTTCTGCATAGATCGGACTAAAAATAATAATTAAAAGCTGAAGGTACTCCGGGTTAACTATGACATCGGGACAACTGTCACCTAAGTCCCCCCGTGACCATGGGTGCTGTAAAACGCCCGAAACGTCGGGTTAAAAATAGTTATAAATTAAACGCGATAAAATCCGTAAAAATAGTTTTATTTAAATTCAAATTAGTCTATGTTTGTGGTCAAATGTCAAATTTTTTGAAAGTTATTAGTGTCAAATCTCTTGATGATCTTGATCTCTTTTACGTGACGCAATTTTTCGTATTTTTAAGTCTTAAGTCACATTTAAATGATTATAACATATTGTTATGAGTAAATTGTCATCTCTTAAATGTTTACTATCTCTTTCTTGTATTCACATTGAGTAAAAGAGATATAAAGCTTATGTCTCCGACACTATTGAGGACAGCCCCATCATGACAGTACTCAATTTTCTTATTTTTGATTTGTCTATGTAACCACATAATCAGATTTTTTTGAACGCCTACATCTCCAACACTTTGGGGCTCCTCTAAATACCCTTTACCTTATTGAATGGTTCAGAGAATAATTTTCATTTCAAGTAAATTTTTTTTTTTTATTAGGTGAAGTGACGAAACGAGCAAAACGTTCACCTGATGGTAAGTGCAACGT
The DNA here is from genome assembly GCA_019845155.1 of Luehdorfia chinensis. Classification (NCBI taxonomy): domain Eukaryota; kingdom Metazoa; phylum Arthropoda; class Insecta; order Lepidoptera; family Papilionidae; genus Luehdorfia; species Luehdorfia chinensis. Next base: position 14,565,231 of record JAHVAK010000016.1, read on the forward strand.
CTGTCCATAACAAATGCTGTGTCACCCAGAACATTTCTGTGCGACACCACATTGCGCCCGTCACCCTGAGACATGAGATCTTAAGTCTCGTATGCCCAGTGATTACACTAGCTCTCAGTGCCCTTTAAACCGAAACACATTAATGTTTGCACGCTGCTGCTTCACGGCCGAATAACTGGTATAAGTTAATGGCGATGGCGATGGTGTGTGCGATTGCAGCCGGGCTGCCTGTCCGACGCGCTGGGGCTGGGCGGCGGCGGGCGCGCGTGGTCCGCGCTGGCCTCGCCCTCGTCGCCGCCCGCCGCGCCGCTGTCGCTCCGCCCTGCTTCAGCCGCGCCGCCCGACGAACCTGACCTCGCTGACCCAGGTAGATCCGCGCTTTTATTTGTTTATTTAATAATGAAACACCATACCGTAAGGGCGGACTTAATGCCTTGTAGCATTCTCTGCAACCCTGGGGGAACAAAAAATAATGTTGGCAGCTGCGAAACTAAACAAAATTGTAATGATAATAATGAAATCTATACATATACATACATAAGATCACGACTGTATCCCATAAAGGGTAGTCAGAGACTGGGCACTCACTGCAAAAACAGATGACTGCCACAATCCACGTTTCACCAAAACAATATAATGCACTTGGTGTGATAGGTGGTGAGCCCATCGCCACCATGCGCTGTTGGGTGCACAGTGCAGTTTAATTCCTTACTCGCCTTTTACGAGATCCATTGGATGAGATGGAGTGGTAGTATTCTTTTAACGAGCCGCCACCACACGACACTATACATAGATACATATATACCGTTTAGAAGCTGCAACCGTACCGCAACCGCGAGCCCAAAACTGTAGTTTTTCAGAATTTTTTATTTCTTCAAACGGTAGTAGTGCAAAATATTCAGTAGTACTTATTTTCTAGTTTATATCATTCCATCGTTTCAGCCTATCAAAAGTCTACTGCCGAACATAGGTCTCTTCCATAGATATCCACAAAATTTTTTAGCTCCCATTTTGGAGGGATTTTACCATAGTTGCCACGCCTGGCTGGCTACTGGTGGTAGGATTCCTATGCAGGAATCCGTCTAGGTAGGTACCACCCCAGGGCCAGTTATTCTGCCGTGAAGCAGTAGTGTGCAAGCATTACTATGTTTCAGTTTGAAGGGCACTGTGAGCTAGCGTAATCACTGGGCATTTGAGACTTAAGAACTGGTGTCTCAGGGTGACGAGCGCAGTGTGGTGTCACACAGAAATATTCTGGGTGACACGGCATTTGTTGTGGGCGGACGTTGCTCTTACCATCAAGTGAACGTTTTGCTCGTTGCGTCACTTTATACAATAATAAAAAAAATAAAACCGCAGTTTATTTATTCAGATGTTCCAGGAAGATGCTGCTGCCCATCTCCTGGTTTTCATTTTCCCTCTGTCGACTTTTACGACACCCACGGGATGAGACGCGGTGGTAGATTCTCTCAGGCCGCCACCACCTGACAACATTCCAATCAATGTGTAATCAGATCAGTGGCGTTACTAGTCCTAAATAGACCCTCTATCAAAATTTGTTGGTGTCCCTTTTTACCCGACTGCAGCGAAGCTCCAAGGAAGATAATGTTTGTATTTAACCGTGTGGTGGCAGCATAAGAGAATCTACCACCCCGTCTCACCCGTGGGTGTCGTAAAAGTCGACTGAGGGAAAAAACCAGAAGACGGGCAGCAGCATCTTCCTGGAACATCTGAATAAATAAACTGTGGTTGCCAACCCACCCGCCTAGCATGGCAACTATGGCAAAATCTCCCAAAATTAAGAGCTACAAACTTTTGAGGTAATCTATTGGGGAGGCCTATGTTCAGCAGTATACTAGTTGTCGGCTGAAATAATGATGATGGTGAATAGTTAATGGGGCAAATTGGCCCCCAGAATGAGAGCTACAAAGTTTTGTCACAATCTATGGGCGAGGTCTGTTCAGCAGTGGACTAGTGAAAGGCTGAATTGATGATGAATGATGATAAAGCTTAAGGTTTCGTTAAGAAAAATAGGATCCGGTAAAAAAAACCTTATGATACAGAGCATTGGTACTACTACTGGTGGTAGGATTCCTGTGCAGGAATCCGTCTAGGTAGGTACCTCCAGGGCCAGTTATTCTCTTTTCTTTGTCTTTCTCTTTAAAAAAAAAACGATGCCCCCACAGTAGGATTGCCCCTGTGTCGTGGGTGCGTTTTACGTACATAAAATCCACATGCACAAACCACCCAGACCCAGAACAACTATCTGTAGGCCATACAAATAAGTAGAAGTAAGAAGAAGTAGCCAAGGGCTTAGCCACTGCGCCAACCGAGCCAACAAATATTCTGCCGAGATGCAGTAGTGTGCAAACATTACTCCATTTCGGTCTGAAGGTCACTGAGAGCTAGTGTAATCACTGGGCACACGAGACTTAAGAACTGATATCTCGGGGTGACGGGCGCATTGTTGTCCCACACAGAAATGTTCTATGTGACACTTCATCTGTTATGGGCAGACGTTGCACTTACCATCAGGTGAAAGTTTTGCTCATCACGTCACGTTATCCAATTAAAAAAATTGTTTCCAGAGCCGCCACCGGAGCCTGCGCGTCTGTCGCGCGGCGTGTCGCGCTCGCTGTGTCACCTGGGCGCCGCGAGCCGCCGCTGGGCGGCGCCGCCCGCCCGCCCCGCGCCCGCGCCGCCCACCCGTGGGACGCTCGCCTCGCGCCTGCAGTGCACCGTCTGCTCCGCCAAGGTCTGTCTCCCGTTGGCTGACTCGCGACCGACTGCGAAATAAATAATCGAGGACATGTGAAGTCCGCCAAGTTGGAGTAGCGTGGACAAACCCTTCCATAATTTCAAGCAGGCCTGCGTTCAGCGATGTTACATTTATATGCTGTTACCTTATTTGAAGTAATTTTTTTTTTAATAGATAGCTTTTTTTTTAATTCCGCAGAGCCCAGTTCGCTACGACAAGTTCGACAGCATCTCACTGTCAATGGCGAATGCCAGCACAGGCCGGACTGGTTCCTTCAGTTTATCTGGTAAGGAGAGTATTTAGAAATGTGCTGTGCTATGTAATACTGTTACCCTCTTTCATCCCGCGGCTGTCGTAAAAGTCGACCGAGGGAAAAATGACATACCCTCTGATTGATAACGAAATAAGCAACTTTGAAGTGACGAGACGAGCAAAACGTTCACCTGATGGTAAGTGCAACATCTGCCAATAACATATGCTGTGTAACCCATAATATTTCTTTGTGGCACCACACTGCGCTCGTCACCCTGACACATTAGTTCTTAAGTCTCATACGACGAGTGATTACACTAGCTCCCAGTGCCCCTCAAACCGAAACACAGTAATGTTTTCACACTACTGCTTCACGGCGGAATAACTGGCCCTGGCGTAGTATCTACCTAGACGGATTCCTGCATAGGAATCCTACCACCAGTAAAACCAGATAGATAATATTAATGAATAGCTCAAATTATAACATTAACTTAATAAATAATTATAGCGTTTATAATTTGGGGAAAATAAAAGGGCTATAATTATAACATAGTTCTTAATTTACTTAAGATTTTTAAATTACATTTCAGCATTTCGCACATTGCAATATATGTTAACACTATATTAGAAATCACCGCTCAAAAGCGTACCCACTTAACATATGGCCACAGCCTTATACGCGAATATCGCCACCTCTATCAAATTGGCGCTAAGCCGCCGTGCTAGCGAAGTAGAGTAAAAGAGAGAAATATATGTTTACTTCAAAATATTAACTGGTTTGAATTCTATGTCGTAGCGATTGAATACTGGTTACGCTTTCTTTGACGCGTTAGTGTCGGCAGCATCATCTTCCTGGAACGTCTGAATATATAAACCGTGGTTGTCAACCCGCCTACCAAGCGTGGTAATAATGGAGAAGCTACTAACTTTTGTGGCAATCTATTGGGGAGGCCTATGTTCAGCAGTAGACAGTGGCAGTGTTATATTTTGCATGCGGATCTTGACAAATTAACTTTCTTTCCTGCATTATAATAGATTTCCGCAAAGTAACGCCTGATTGTATGAATTGTTTTCTCGTAGGCTTGCTGCGAGCTTTCACAGCGCCCGAGCTGGTGAAGGGCGTGCAGTGCAGCAAGTGCGCCGCGCCCGACCACGGCGCGCCGCACACCAAGCACATACGCACTGTCAGCTTTGGAAAGGTACCATTTCAGTGGTAGGCTTACTGTGCAGAAATCCCTCTAGGTACTGGTACCACCGCAGGGCCGGTTATTCTGCCGCGAAGCAGTAGTGTGCAAACATTACTGTGTTTCGGTCTGAAGGCCACTGTCAGCTAGTGTAATCACTGGGCATACGAGACGTGAGAACTGACGTCTCAGGGAGATGCTGCAGAGTGGTGGTACACAGAAAGCGTTTGGGTCACACAGCATTGCAATGAGCGGACGTTGCACTTCTTATATCGTGGTAAATTTCACTTGACCCTAGTGGTCATCGCTTGGTTTTTCCTAAACTTATTCATCAACGGAAACGGTGCACTCAAATTTTCTTCCCATTCATATGGCATTTACAATAACTTGAAATCGACCGTGTGGTAGCGGCTTGAGAGAATCTACCACCTCATCTCATCCCGTGGGTGTCGTAAAAGTCGACAGAAGGAGAATCAAAACCTGCAGATGGACAGCAGCATCTTTCTGGAACATCTCAATAAATAAACTGCGGTCGCCAATCCGCCTGCCGAACGTGGCAACTATGACGAAGTTCCCCAAAATAAGAAGTACAAACTTTTGTGTCTATGATCAGCCTATGTTCAGCAGTGGACTAGTGATAGGCTGACTGATGATGATGATGAAATCGACCTTGTGAACGACGTGGTTTTTGCCGTTAAATTGTGTTTTTTTTTTTGGTTTAGCTACCATGCTGCCTATGTGTACACATAGCGCGGGTGGAATGGTCGGGCGGCGAGCTCAGCAAGCGAGGCGAGTTCGTCGCGTTCCCGGAGACGCTGTCCATGGCGCCCTACGCCACCGTGCAGCAGCCGCAGGTGACTCCGTCGGCTCGCCTCGTGTCGACTGCCTCGCGACTTGTCGATGCGAACCACGTACCTGTTTCTCTCTCTCAAGCAACTCTGTTTACGGATACGCGCCTATTACATAAGCAATCAGTCAATAGATCCTACATCTACCACTATCGGAGTATCTACCATCCCATATCATACCGTTAGTGCCTTAAAAGTCAACAGAGGGATAGTAGAAAAGATGGGCAGCAGCTTCTTCCTGTTGCCAACCCGCCTGCCAAGCGTGTCAACTATGGAAAAATCCCCCAAAATGAGAGCTACAAACTTTTGAGGCAATCTATGGGGGAGGCCTGTGTTCAACAGTGGACTAGTGATAGCTTGAAATGATGATGATGATGATGACATAAGTAATAAATATAACATGAGATACAGTGTCGTGTCTGTCAGTGTATTTTGTCTTTATAAGGGGCAGCAGAAGTCACTAGCCCACTTTTTACCCCCGCGGGAAAGGAGAAATGGCAGGTGGCGAACCACGTCTGAGTAGACGAAGCTCGTACCATAAGTATCACCTAATCATAAGATAATTTAAGCTATTTAATTTAACTTAATATTGGTCTCCAGGGATGAATATTATTTAGATTTTGACTTTTCCATTTTATTGTTGTGTATCAGCCGCAGCTGGCAACCTTGATGGCGGAGGGGCGTCTTCGCAGTGGTTTTGCCGCTCTCAGCGCGGCCAGCAACGGCAGCGAAGCGGACCGGGCCACGTACCGGCTGGCCGCCGCGGTGGTCCACGTGGGCGGACCACGATCGGGTCACTTCGCCACTTACCGCCGGGGCAACGGCTTCGAGAGCAAAAGGTAAGACCATAGCCCTCTAAAAGCTTTTGAAAACGAAATGGACCGTAAAGTTTTTCATTTAAAAGGAAAACAAACTCGATAAATTTTTTATCCGGCTCGAAGGACTTCTCCTATAAATTTGTGATAGAGTTCGCAAACGAGAACTCGAACCTTGAAAACCGTCTTACTCTTTCATACTAATAATTATTACTCTTTGTTATGAAATATACATTGTTAATCTCCACTTCTTCGAAACTAACGTCAAAGGTGTCATTTTTGCTTTTGACCTTATAGTATGATTTAATCGAAATACCAGCGATTTCGAATATTTTATAATAACTTTGAAAAGGTTCTATATTCTTCCCAGGACTGTGACAACCGTTTCCGAATCAGTGTAGATAAAACAAAATCATTTGGAAAAGTTACTCTAAATGATCTGGTATAAAAATTCATTCATTTCCTTAATTTGTATAGCATTAACCGTGTTAAATACAATGATCTGATGACTGATCATTTTCCATAGATGGTGGTACACATCTGACACGCTGGTACACGAGGTGTCCCTTCAGGAAGTACTCCGCTGCACTGCATACATGCTGTTCTATGAGCGAGCTAGACCTGAACCACTGACACAACACTTTTAGATCGTCCGTAGATAGTTTTGATATGGCATTGCCTGGCTGAAAACACTGTTAGGTGCTCCACTGTAAAACCGGTTGGTGGCGTTGCTTTGGCTGAAGAGTCAAGAGCTTTACGCTCGGAGCTCGACAACCTTTAAAGTCAAAATTTCTTTATTCAGTTTAGGCTTATATAAAGCTCTTATGAATGTCAAAATCTACATAAAATAAGACCTTACGACCCTTTACATGCTCTTTATCCCAGTTCTACAATATTGTAATTTGTACCATTGTGACCATTGTTCTTTTAAGTATATGGGGCCCTGCATAACTTTATGTGTAGCCAGAACGTATCTAAAAAGGCACGACTGGCTGTACATAGAGGAGGTCCCCACATTTATGTACGGTAGTGAATGTTGGGTCTGGCGTGATAAGGGAACGTTGCGGTGTGGTAGGAGGTGTAGTGACGAAGATATAGAAGAGGCTTAGATGGTTTGGACACGTAGAGAAGATGGATGAAAGAAGATTGACGAAACAGATTTATGTGGCGAGTGTGAATGGGCATGGCGGTAAGGGTCGACGTGGGCAAACGTATCGCGATCAGATCGAAGTCGTTTTAAGGGAAGGCCACGTCAAAAGTACCAGCAACCGACGAGCTTGTATGAAAACACTAATGGAAGTAGAAGAAGCGAAAGATGCGTGTAGCCAGTGGAAAGATGTGGTCTCTGCCTACCTCAATGGGTAAGGGCCGTGACTCTATGTATGTATGTTCTTTTAAACCACGGATATCAGAATCTATACACGACCTGCTGTCATATTGTATCTTAGATATTTTTCCTGTTATGGTATTGTATAAATTATTTCCAGGGTTAGAGATATGTGATAAGCTAAGCATGAAGGCTGAAATAAAACTTTGTAAACTAACCCTTGCCCAGTTATCATATTTTTTTTATATTTATGATATGATGACAAATTATGACTCTTTTACAATGTAATTTATCTATATATCTTAAATAAGGATTCTCAAATATTTCGTTGAATATTTATAAAATTGTCATTGAAACAAAAGACCTGAGCACAAGCCGCCTCTCATTTTTGAGAGCATTTTGGAGCCGGAAAGGGTCCGCCACGCTGCTCCAATACGGGTTGGCGAACTTCACATACCCTCAATTTTTTTTTATTCTTCAGACATGCAGGTGACCTCACTATGTTTTTCTTCATCGAGACATGATAAATAAGCACTAAAAATAGCAGAATATTTTTACAGGTGCCGGCACCGGGAACCCAACTCAGGTCACTAACGTACTATGAAATGCTACCACGGCTCTCTGAGCTACCTTTGATAAATACGTGCATAATATACAAGTACCCTCCTAAAGCAATTAGCCAAAGTTATCTGTTAATCCAGTCCGTCTAGGTAGGTCCGGGCCAGTTATTCTACCGTGAAGCAGTAGTGTGCAAACATTACTGTGTTTCGGTTTGAAGGGCACTGTGAGCGTAATCATAGGGCATACGAGACTTAAGAACTTATGTCTTAGCGTGATGCGTGATGGCACAGTGTGGTGTCACACAGATAATTTTCTGGATGTACACAGTATTTGTTATGGGCAGACGTTGCACTTACCATCAGGTGAACGTTTTGCTCGTTTCATCACTTTATGCAATAAAAAAAAAACAAAAAACATCACCTACCTCTTTCCTACGACGTGTCGTCGAAGGTAATGTACGGGACAGTCCTTTATTAGTGCAAAATAACACCGTAATAATGCAGTCCTGTCATTATACTGAAGGAGTAAGAATTTTTTGACCCGTACCAAAATGGCGGCGACGTGGTTCGCCACGTCACGTCTCGTTTACCGCTTGGGCGAAAAGTGGGCTACGTGTGTGGCTGTATGTATGTATTTGTTATTGTCACTTGATCTTGTTTATTGATGAGATAATGACGTCATTCTGGCTGATTTCATCACAGGGACAACTACCACTGACTAGAAATTGTGTCTGCATAGCTTTATGTGCCCAATGTAATGCATATGTGAAAAGTCGGAGAAAGAGACAGATGCAGTCTCCGAGACACGAACATAGTCACAATACATCTCGATTAAAAAAGCTCGTATAAAAAATTGTATTCGTTTTTATAAGAGCAAGTGACGAGCCGAGCATAACTCACTCGATAGTTATCCAGAATACTTATGTGTGGCACCACACAGAACATCAGTTCACAAGTCTCATATGCCCAGTAATTACGCTGGCTCTCAGTGCTTCAAACCGAAACACAGTAATGTTTGCACACTACTGCAACTACATAAAAACAGACAGAAGACGGATTCCCGCATAGGAATCCTGCTATCAGCAACGTTAGTGCTTTATTTATGTAAAACACTAACGCATGGCGGTTGGATCGACGCTAGGGGCCAGGAGAAACATTATGTAGTCTGTTTCCCCTTGGCTACCCATGCGAGGCCCATGTTTAACTGAGACATCAGTTCTAAAGTCTCATATACCCAGTGATTACACTTGCTCACAGAGTCCTTCAGACCGAAACACAGTAATGTTTGCACACTACTGCTTCACGGAAGAATAACTGGCACTGGGGTGGTACCTACCTGTTACCCATCAATAATATATTTTATTAATCATTCAATGTATATTAGTTTTTAAAACTATTACCTACCTACACGGACTCCTGTAATAAAACACTAAAGTCCACATAGTAGTAGCGACTTTAGTGTTTTATTTATGTAAAATACTAACTAATGGCAGGTGGAATGACGCTAGTAGCCGGGAGAGATCTGTGAAGTCTCCTGGCTCCCTATGAGAAGCCCATGTTTAACTGGAGTTATGGCAAGTTCACATCTGAAATCGATTGACTTGGTCGCTACGGATCGCTGGTTCGATTCCTGCACGAGGCAAATATTTGCATGACCACCAGTTGGAATGTATGTAGCAGAAGCGTTGTCTTCGATTGTGATTTGTATCCAAGACTCACGGCTATGCGAATTTTTTTATTTTGAATGTAAAACATGTACTTTGTATTTATGAATACCTCCCGCCTGTCTATGGCATATTTTTTAGAGTTTACACGATACCCTCCATTGGTTTAGTTATATTTTGAACTCGCAATGCATTTACTTCAGATTTTACAATATTTGACATATTTCATCATCATCATCATCATCATCATCATCATCATCATCATTTCAGGCCCATCACTTGTCCACTGCTACACATAGGCCGCCCCAAAGATTACCACAAAAGTTTGTAGGTCTAATTTTTGGGGGGATTTTGCCATAGTTGCCATTTCCTGGTTTTCATTTTCACTCTCGACTTTTACGACACCCACGGGAAGAGCTGGGACCTCGAATATTACACGTAAATTTTTTTTAAAGTACATGACTAGATAGATAACTAATTCCACCTACCTCGATTTAATAATTTAAACGCACGGGAATCTTAGACAGAATCCCGCACGGGAATTCTACCGCCTGTATAATGGAATGGAAATGGGAAAAGGCAAAGTCTTATTGGTTGTACAGAATATACCATAGAGTAAAGTAATACGATCGATGAGTCTCAAATATACTCTGTAACTTTCATCCCCAAGTTTATTTATTTAGCCAGATATGTTGTCAATAATTCATTATTTTCTAACAACGCAAGCAACATTACGCTGTAATGAATCTGTCCCTATACTATCCATTGACTATACATCATGTTTAAAATACAACATCCATATTAATATTGTTAATGCGAAAGTAACTCTCTCTGGCCCTCTGTCTGTTTGTTACGTTTTCACAGCTCAACCATTAAACTTTACGAAATCCGGAACAGAAATAGCTTGCATAGTAGAGACGTACATAGTATACTTTGTCCCGGAAAACCAAATAGTTTCCACGTGATATTCATAACTTATAATCTACGCTCGTTGTTAATATTCTTTATTTCCTTATTTCTTGATATAATAAACATATTGTAGTTGTTGGTTGTATACTTATATTTGGGCTATGTACATATAAGTAACTTCTGTATTTGTTAGTATTTTGAATATTCTAAACTATGTTGTTATATTTAAACAACAGTGGCTATTAATATTGTTTTCTTAAAATAAATGTTATATAAAAAAATCGTATTGATGTTTGTTAGACAATTAATGCCTCAAACACTAAATTCTATCCATTGAAACGACTTAGCCAAGCCCTTTCTTCAAGGGCTTCACCAAGGGGGAGCAAGGAGGGGCAGCTGCCCTCCCATCCCCTCGTTAGAGACTCGTTTTGTTTACCTAATACCAAGCCAACTTATAGCAGCATTCGGTAATTGTTAGTGCGGTCGTGACCCCCTTCCCCTGGCTCATCGGCCTCGCTCTTGGCTTTCTTTGTCACACAATGCATATAAAAGACAAGGATAAAAGTAGACGAGTAGATGTAACTAAAATTGGCCAGTTGGCGTAGCCATTATAAAAAGGAGTATTCTCACTTTTCATTTCTCATACTCTACCAAAATGCCTAACCGATTAATTGAGATACCATTTTTCGTTTCAGTAGATATAGTGTTTTACTTTATACACGCGAACCGCCCGGCTTCGCTCGTGTAATATTAAGATACGAAGATAGCCGTGTAATATAAGATAATATTCTATAGATGACGGTTAAAACCGAATCAAAATCCATTCGTTACTTTTGAAGTCTCAGCCAAATACACTGACACAGCGGCGGCTTTATGAAAATATATTGTACTTACGATGAAAGATTGTGGTGGCGGCTCGTTAAAATAATACTACCACTCCATCTCATCCATTGGATCTCGTAAAAGACGAGTAAGGAATTAAACTGCACTGTGCACCCAACAGCGCATGGTGGCGATGGGCTCACCACCTATCACACCAAGTGCATTATATTGTTTTGGTGAAACGTGGATTGTGGCAGTCATCTGTTTTTGCAGTGAGTGCCCAGTCTCTGACTACCCCTTATGGGATACAGTCGTGATCTTATGTATGCATGTATGTAAAAGATTTTAATCGCATTTGAAATGTTAAATACTACATAAGATGTAATTTGTTGCAATTTCATATAAATCTACAGATGTTTCTTCTAGACGGTAAGAGAATAAAATATTTTGTGACTTTCGTGTCGAAGACTTTCAATGTTATAGTTTTTGAATCAATTTTATATTACTTAGAATTTCTATTATCGCTACATATCTAAGAGCTTTTCTGCTTAGTTTGTGTGAGATTAGATATTGGAATAATTTTAATGAAATTTTAAGTCAGCTAAACTAAGAGGTAGACTTGTTTTCTTTGTTCCTCTTTATTTTACTCATGTAGAATAGTAGTACAGTATCTAAATGTACAGTCAGCCACATGTATTATTAATACTCCGAACAAAAAACTTTGCAGTTGTTACAATATGCAATCGACTGTACTTAATTTTACGTAACAAATTGTGTGTTTTATGAGACAAACAAAAACCTCCTACATTTTTTGTTTTAAGTCTGAAGAATTACTTGTGGCCTATAAGACTAATTCTGTAAAGGAGGTCAATAGATAGTTGTTACATAAAGTTCAAAATGTCCTGTTTGTTTTTCCATACATCAATGATCGGTGATTATGACGGTCATTAGACGACTTAAAATCATTTTGAGATATTCTAAATCGCGCAAGCACGCAGCGAACGTGAGCGAAAATTTCGAGGTTATTGTACTAGTTTATTTATGTATTTATGTTGGGGTCAAACCTGGCTCGCGGGCCCCTGACCCGTGAGCACAGTATCCGATGAAGCTGTAAAATCCAAAAAAGGCTAACAGCAGTTACATCACCGAAATTATATATCACAAGAGTGTCGTGTTGGGGTAATCCATACTTTCATAGTACTGATATCCATACTAATATTATAAATGTGAGAGTAACTCTCTCTGACCCCTCTGTCTGTTTGTTACCTTTTCAAAGTTCAACCGCTGAACCCATCTTGACGAAATTTGACAGATAAAGCTAGCATCCTGCAGACGGACGTAGGGCTTTGTTCCGAAAAATTAGACTGCCGGAAGTAGTTGCTGGCTTCAGCTAGTCTCATATAATTTCATAATCGTTTTCAACGTTTCCAACACGAAAAAGTCATTGTGCCATATAACATTTAACAAAAGTTCTTATGCAATGATATTACTGAGCAAAGTATCTTTTTTATAGAGAGATAAACGTTTAAATATTATGATTTTAGATATATGTAATGATAACGGACGATTATGAACTTGATAAATAACGAAGTCCAAAGAGAGAAATCATTTTGTGGCCGTTGTTCGTCCAAAACAAATTCGCGCCAATATAGCTGACCGTTGTTTTTTTTTTAATATATCAATCGTGTTGGGCTTTTGTTTATCGTAATATATATAAAAGCAAATGTATTAAAATCATTCAGTTGATACTGGCAATAATTTAACAACCGATAACGTGGGTGTTTTAAAAAAATACTCAGTCATACGTAAATCGCGTGTAAGGAACTGTGTAATATATTTATAAATTTAATATTAAGATGTGTAATAATATGAGAATATTATAAAGTTAAGATGTTATTTTCCAAGGAAGACCTTGGATATGTGGTACATTTTTTAACTTTCTTCTAAGATCTTAGGTATTAAAATCAACAAGCAGTTTATCACCGTATTAGGGTTGTAAGCATAATAGTGATTTCATGTATAAGAGGATATCTCATACTTGGGTACAAGACTGGTTTTAGATTGTTGAAAGATGCCAAATTGGATGATATTTATAAAACATTTATTTCGATAAATCAGACATTAATATAAATATTGTTTACTAATGTGTTTCCAATTTTTCATAATTTAGCTGTATGAATTGTACTGAATTAATATTGATCATTGACAACGATTGAAAAACAATAGCATAGTAAAAAAAAATAGTATCTATGTAGTAAAGAGCTCTGCTCTAGTGCAGATACGAATTATATCTTAGTTACTTTTGGCCTCATTTATACCTGGTTTGTTATAGACGCTAACAATTTATTTATTAATGTTTTCAATACTTGATGCTACTTATTATATAAATGTCAAAGTGAAAATTATATCGTTGTTTTACGTTTAATCGTCGCGGTATGTGCGATGAGTTTTCTATTTTAATTTTCGATTGTTTTGTCCTTTAAAGTTAATCATTAGATAGCAAGGAACAGCGGTACCTTCTGGCAACTCCAACTACAATTTTAAATTATTAAGTTAAAGAAAATACAGTGATTATCATTATGAGGTTACTTATGTCACAAGCAAACGAGCATAGAGACATGTTACTCACTACATTAAAAACCGAATAATATTTTAAATATTTAATAAGTTAAAGCTAACATAGTTTTTCTGTACGGTGTTGAGTCGTAAATTTTATCGAATTGTGTGACTAAATTTAAAACTATGTTAAACGATTGGTCTTAACTTTGTTTAATGGAAAGACTGTGTTTATCTGAAAACGTAAATAAACAAAATGGCTGCGACTGAATTGAATAAATGACACAGGTGACCTTCATGTTCGGTGCTTCAGCTACTTCTTATGAGCTCACTTTATTTTATCTAATGGCCACTTTACTTTGAGTGAGTTTGAGGTTATACATGAAGGCTCCTCTTTACGATGGCCCATCGTGTGGAGGGCGTATTGATAAATTTAATGATGGCGGACGATGCCGCTATACTGACCCGTCATGGTCCACTAAAGAAGCTACGCTACTAGTGTTTCACGATAGCTACGCTATTGTCACTTTAATTATTAATGCATAATAATATCGACTTGTGTATTTGTTTGTGAGAGCTCATTGACGTTGCGAGTTGGTGACTGTACTTCCAGAGTAACGCATGTGGCAACTGTAGATAGTGTGGGTTGTTTGTGCTATTTGACAAATGTTTGTATAATAAATTATATTATAAGGAAAAATCTTTCTTTTAACCAATTATATCCAGTACTATATTAATTTCATATCGACCGTTGTTGCGTTTACTTACAAATATGATAGACGTTAATCTATACCTCGGATACTCTGCCGTATACCGCATCTTTCCTACCGAGGTGTCGTAAGAGGCAACTAAAGTATTTTACAGACAGCTTTTATACGTGCAGATTAATACCAGCCGCTGATTTTCACCATCGCACATTGCGGCACAGCGCGAAATTCCATCGTCACCACCTTGATGGTTGGCATTCCAGCACAGTGCGTTTTTCGCGCAATTTTCTGCCCCGCAAAAGCACCATATGGAATTGCTGCCGCCAGCGGTTTTTCCGGACCGATACGACTTAGGGACCTTCAAGAAAAGAGCCTATTCCGTCCTCAAAGGCCGGCAACGCATCTGCTATTCCTCGGGTATTGTAGATGTTCATGGGCGGCGGTGATCACTTACCATCAGGTGAGCCGCTTGCTCGTTTGCCTCCTCTAACATAAAAAAAAAATACTATAATATGCAATGCTGTCACTATACTGCTAGTGAGAACGCAATGGGGAGTAAATAAATATTGACTCGTACCAAAATGGTGCCTACGTGGTTCGCCATCCGTTACGTCTAGTTTTCCCCGGGTGTGGTCTCTGCTCACCCCCTATGGGAAAAGGCGTGACTATATGTATGTATGTACAAAGGTGAGTCTTAAGAAGATGTCAGGATGACGAGCGTAGTTTGGTGCAACACAGAACATTTCTTTGGCATTGCATTTGTTGTGGGCGGACGTTGCACTTACCATCGGGTGAACGTTTTGCTCGTTTCGTCACTTTATACAATAAAAAAAAAGTTTTGCTCGCTTCGTCAGTTTTTCATATATTAGAGGAGACCGACAGTTCTGATACGGTACGAATGGCACTAAGCTAATGTAATTATTGGGCATATGATATTTAAAAATGACGGTTCGGGTTAACGGGCGCAGTGTGGTGCCGCGCAGTTGTTTGCAATATTTTAAACAGTCCAATGTTTTAGATGATAAAGCAATTGTCATAGACTGACGTTGCATTTACCATCAGGTAAACTATTTTCTTGTCTTGTCCCTGTAATGATTATAACCCCCTAAAGGGAGTAATCTGCGCTACTAAATCATCATCATCATTTCAGCCTAGCACTAGTCCACTGAACATACGCCCCTCCCGTATATTGCCACAAAACTTTGTAGCTCTCATTTTGGAGGGATTTCGCCATAGTTGCCACGGTTTATTTATGCAGTTTATTTATTCAGATGTTCCAGGAAGATGCTGTTGCCTGTCTTCTGGTTTTCCTTTTCCCTTTGTCGACTTTTATGACACCCACGGCATGAGATATGTGTTAGATTCTCTTAGGCCGCTACCACACGGCGATAAATACGTAGGTAACGTTTTTTACACAAAATACTAATTGTTTAGAATAATTGCGAGGTGATCCTACTGCGTAAGTATAGTTTCAGTTGATCACTATTAGTGGGTGTTTTACCTACCTAGATAGTCCTTTACCTTTAGTTTTCGATGCCGCTGTGAGACTAACTGGTGAAGACTTCAAGCAAGTTTTACTGGTGGCAGGATTCCTATCGCAGGAATCCGTCTAGTTAGGTACCACCCCAGGGCCGGTTATTCTGCCGTGAAGCAGTAGTGTGCAAACATTACTGTGTTAGGCCGCTACCACACGGCGATAAATACGTAGGTAACGTTTTTTACACAAAATACTAATTGTTTAGAATAATTGCGAGGTGATCCTACTGCGTAAGTATAGTTTCAGTTGATCACTATTAGTGGGTGTTTTACCTACCTAGATAGTCCTTTACCTTTAGTTTTCGATGCCGCTGTGAGACTAACTGGTGAAGACTTCAAGCAAGTTTTACTGGTGGCAGGATTCCTATCGCAGGAATCCGTCTAGTTAGGTACCACCCCAGGGCCGGTTATTCTGCCGTGAAGCAGTAGTGTGCAAACATTACTGTGTTAGGCCGCTACCACACGGCGATAAATACGTAGGTAACGTTTTTTACACAAAATACTAATTGTTTAGAATAATTGCGAGGTGATCCTACTGCGTAAGTATAGTTTCAGTTGATCACTATTAGTGGGTGTTTTACCTACCTAGATAGTCCTTTACCTTTAGTTTTCGATGCCGCTGTGAGACTAACTGGTGAAGACTTCAAGCAAGTTTTACTGGTGGCAGGATTCCTATGCAGGAATCCGTCTAGTTAGGTACCACCCCAGGGCCGGTTATTCTGCCGTGAAGCAGTAGTGTGCAAACATTACTGTGTTACGGTTTGAAAGGCACTGAGAGCTAGCGTAATCAATGGGCATATGACACTTAAGAACTGATGTCTCGGGTGACGGCCGCAGTGTGGTGTCACACAGAAATGTTCAGGGTGACACAGCATTTGTTATGGCCAGACGTTGCACTTACTATCAGATGAAGGAATTGCTCGTTTCGTCAATTTATCAAATAAAATAAAGTTTTGTTTCGCTGTAGAGTCTGTAATTGTTATGAAACATGTCGATGCGAAATATCTACTGCGGCATCATTTTTCGCCCGACTGCCAGCCGGCACTGTATAAAGGTAAGTACACACAAAGGTATATACATATCTTCGTCTTATATCTCATGGAAAGCCAATAACGATGCACTCGTGAAGGTTCAGATGCAGTGTGTTGACACTTAGGTTAATTAGGACAGTGACATTATGACCCTTAAAACCTTAATACTGGTGGTAGGATTCCTGCATAGGAATCATTACTGTGTTTCGGTTTGACTGAGAGCTGGTTTAATCACTGGGCATATGAGACTTAAGAACTGATGTTTCAGGGTGTCGGGCGCAGTGTTGTGTCACACAGAAATGTTCGGGGTGACGCAGCATTTGTTATGGGCAAACGTTGCACTGACCATCAGCTGAACGTTTTGCCCGTCTCGGCATTATTTCCAATAAAAAAGGCAATATTGTGTTGCATAAATATTGACTTTTCCTAGAAATTGCATCGAAGGCCAACGACTCATTAGGCAGCTAAGTTAAATATTGCATAACAATAAATACTTGAATAACTATCGCATAATTAATTGTCGCTCAGGTCAGGTAGTTTCAATTTCATACGCCGCATAAACAAAACCAAAGTAGAAAACACATCTAACTAAATTATAGCCGACTAGCTCCGCCCCGCGGTTTCTCCCGCCGTTAAATTTAAAAGAAATCGCTCTAAGGGTCGTAGCGTGATTTTATATAGCCTGTAGCCTTCCTCGATAAATGGTCTATCCAACACTAAAATATTTTTTCAATTCGAACCAGTAGTTCCAGAGATTAGCGCGTTTAACCAAACAAACTCTTTAGGTTTATAATATTAGTATAGATTGGTGTCCGGCAGAGTATAGAGTAGCACTTACCTCTTCTGCCGAGGTGTCGTAAGAGGCGAATAAGGTATTATACGGACAGCCTTTATTCGTGCAGAATAATACCATAATATGCAATACTGTGTATACTGCTCCCACGAGCGAGCAACGCAATGGGGAGTACGAGGGGTGATCCAAAAGTAATGATAATCAATAATAAACACAATGAATAAAATAAATAAATAAATTTATTTCTCAACATAGTCTCCTAGCAAGTCTATACATTTAGTCCATCTCTTTTCTAATCCTAAAATTCCCTTAGAAAAAAAATCTTTATCTTGACTCTCAAAAAAGTCCTCAACCGCGGCCATCACGTCGCTATCATCGTCAAATTTCTTGCCTCGGAGGTGTTCCTTGAGTCGTGGAAAGAGATAGAAGTCGCTGGGGGCTAGATCTGGTGAATAGGGGGGGTGTTCCACCAGCTCAAAGCCCGCTTCCTGAATGGCAGCCATGGCAATTGCAGCTTTGTGAACCGGTGCGTTGTCTTGATGGAACAGCACTCCAGCCCGCAGTTTGCCTCGCCTTTTCTCCTTAATAGCCTCCCGCAATCTTCTTATTTGTTCTGCATAGTAGGAGCCTGTAATAGTGGCCCCCTTTTCCAAGTAGTCCACCATGATTATTCCTTCAGCGTCCCAAAAAACAGACGCCATAACCTTCCCTGCTGAGCTTGACACTTTGAATTTCTTCGGCGTCGGTTCATCGGATCGTTTCCATGTCATCGATTGTTGTTTTGTTTCAGGATCAAAATGGTGGATCCAGGTCTCGTCCATGGTCACAAAACGTGACAAAAAATTATCCTTGTCTGCCTGGAACTTTTCGAGATTTGCTCTTGACATGTCGACTCGTTTCTTCTTTTGCTCGTCGTTTAACATTTTCGGTACCCAACGCGCGGAGACCTTTCTCATATGCAATTCGTTCGCAAGGATTCTTTGAATGCTGCCATATGAGATCCCTGTGACCTCAGCTACATGCCTGATAGTCACTCTTCGATCTTCCAATACAACTTCTTCAACTTTTTTCACATTTTCTTCAGTGAGGGACGTCGATGGGCGTCCTTCGCGGTGTTCGTCTTCCGTCGATGTTCTTCCCAACTTAAACTCCTTAGCCCAGCGTGCAACTGTGGAATATGGAGGAGAAGAGTCCCCTAATGTTTCCACCAAGTCGCTGTGTATGTCTTTGGTAGACATTTTTTTCAAGCAGAGGTATTTAATGACAGCTCTGATTTCGTGTTTTTCCATTTTGATGTTCACTCCTTGACAGTCCGTATTCAAATGAATGTAGCTCCCGGGAATCGTGGCCTATTTATATGATTTTTTTTCCCTGAACTAGTGGTTAACTGAGTAAGTGACTGAAATTTTTTTGTATTTTTGTGTGCACTAGAAATAACTGATTATCATTACTTTTGGATCACCCCTCGTAAGATATCGACTCGCTCTAAAATGGCGGCGACTTGGTTCGCCACACGTTACGACACTTTTTCCGCCGGTGCGATATCTGCCTACCACATTTGAGAAAAGACCTAACTGTATGTATGAACTATTTAAATTCGTATTCTTATCACTTGTTCCTCAGCCCGATGAGTCAAGGTTATTTGTAAGATTACGCAACGGAACTTCGGTTGCGAATTCACTTTTATAAAGTAATATTGCTTAATAGTTAAGGAAGTCGGTAGAATCTCAAGGAATGAGTCATATGACGGCTATAAATATTTATATTTTTACGTATACCAGACGAGTCTGATGATTAGTTATAAGGGTTTTTCCTAATTCTCACCACACTCGGGCACTGTCGAAATTAACACACCGATCATGTAAAAGCTCTGTGATTATTGTCCCTCTATCGATTTTTACGACATCCACGGGATGAGATGGGGCGGTAGATTCTCTTAAGCCACCACACGTCGAAGTAACAATAAATCGTTTAAGTAAGTAACAATAAAGTCAAAAATGGCTCGACAGTCTTTGTTGGCATATGTAAAAAGAAATTTTAACCTTATCGCTATCTAAATTCAATGAACAGTGTTGTATTATTGCTAACCGATAATTTTTGGGCCGCACTTTTTTTTGTTTGTTTTTAAGCATGTGGTTAAATTTGAATGGGTTTTGTCCGTCGAGGGCAGGTAGGTATTTCCAAACTATTTTAGGCAAGAGAGCCCTTTTCTAAAATGAACTGATACCTCAGACCCCCATAGCCAAATTACTTTAAAAATCCTATCTCTAGTTTTAATTCTATTAATACAAAATACGCATGCATATTGACTTGTTGAGTTTTTTAAAAGTACAGCAATGTTACTTCCTTATAAAATATTAGTCATTCTTAAAACAAGTTGGTACACGTAACACAACTTAGTTAACTAGAGTATCTAGAAAGTTAGAACTTGTGTTAATTAATAGGGGTCGATTTTTAGACTTCGTCTACCCCCAAAATCAGTTTTCGTTTACGTCGACCCCTGGGTCCACTTTGGGAATCCCTGGTCTATGTGCATCACCTAGTGAACTAGCATAGCAAACTCATCTGTATTTATAACATGGGTAAAATTGTTAAAGTAAAAAATATCCTGAGGCTATACCGTTGAATATAATTTAGTAATTTTGGCTCCAGCTGAGATTCGAAGTCAGGACTGGCGGCGTACAATTGATTATTAAGGTATTCTAAGTACTAGGCCATATGGTCCTCAAAATCTACTGCTTTAGACAATGGATAGTGGAAATTAAAATATAAATCTACTAAATAACATTGAATATATACTGCCGAAAAGAACAGCCCTAAACCGTCTCCATCCATGGTGCAAAAAGCATGCTGCAAACCTGTTCCAGTTGTTGCTCCATCTTGCCACTATATAGAATAGTGCAGTATATTTTGTATTCAACACAAACGTATTAGCCTACCACTAGTCCACTACAGAACATAGGCCTCTACCACAGATTGCCACAAGTTTGAAGCTCTCATTGTGGCGGTATGTTGCCATAATTGCCACGCTTAGCAGGCGAATTGACAATGGCAGTTTATTTGCATCAGTTTAACTGGTGGTAGGATTCCCATGCAGGAGTCCGTCTAGATAGGTACCACCCCAGGGCCAGTTATTCTGCCGTGAAGCAGTAGTGTGCAAATAATACGGTGTTTCGGTTAGAAGGGCACTGAGAGCTAGCATAATCACTGGGCTATGAGACATATGGCATATGAGACTTAAGAACCTATGTCTCAGGGTGATGGGCGCAGTGTAGTGTCACACAGAAATTTTCTGGGTGGCACAGCATTTATGGGCAGACGTTGCACTTACCATCAGGTGAACGTTTTGCTCGTTTCATCACTTTATGCAATAAAAAAAAATATTCAGATGCTCCAGGAAGATCCTGCTGCCCATCACCTGTTTTTCATTTTCCCTTCTGTCGACTTTTACGACACCCACAAGATGAGATGAGGTGGTAGATTCTCTTAACTTATATTTTCATAACACTTATTGAAAGTTATTTTTTTTAAATCAACCACTGATTCTAAAGAAAAATGTCTCAGACCTGGGAAGAACTAGCGAGATACCTAGTGGAGTTTTTAAAATTCAATACACAATTCTTAATTATAGTACAGATATTATTATTTACACTGTTATGGAAATGGGTTGGCTGCAATCACCTGAATCCCAGGGGTTATTTTTATCCATGTATTCCTTAATATTATAATAACTCCACTGGTGGTAGGATTCCTGTGCAGGAATCCATCTAGGTAGGTACCACCCCAGGCCAGTTATTATAATGTGAAGCGATAGAGTGCAAATATTACTGTGTTTCAGTTTGAAGGGCCCTGTGAGCTAGCGTAATCACTGGGCATATGAGACTTAAGAACCTATGTCTCAGGGTGATGGGCACAGTGTGGTGTCACACACAAATTTTCTGTGTGACACAGCATTTGTTATGGGCAGACGTTGCACTTACCATCAGGTGAACGTTTTGCTTGTTTCATCACTTTATGCAAAAAAATACTGATAAATTTTGTGTAGTTTCTAGGTGTACATTGTAAAAATGTGTACAGTGCACAATGAGAGAGTTACTGGCTCTGTGAGTTTATGTAATTGATAATCAATAAATAAAAACTACATATTTTCAAACTATTCTTGGCAACAAACTTGATAAATTCATTATCATCATCATTTTAGGCTATCACAAGTCCACTGCTGAACATAAGCCTCCCCCATAGATAGCCACAAAATTTTGTAGCTCTCATTTCGGAGGGATTTTGCCAGAGTTGCCACGCTTGGCAGGCAGGTTGGCAACCGCAGTTTACTTATTCAGATGTTCCAGGAAGATGGTGCTGCCTATCTCCTGGTTTTCACTTTCCCTCTGGTGGTAGATTCTGTTACGCCACCACTACACGGCAAATTATGTAAATATAAAAAGTAATGCACAAAAACTACCTTTAACTTTCATTAATTTAGCTTCATAACTTTTAATGAACAGAGATAAAAAGTTTTAGTATAGTAAAAATTACCAAAAATCACAAGCCTAGACTTCCAAATGATACTAAACAATAATAAAATTGATTAATGCAAATGGATTACAATAATACATAATCAAATGCATAACTTTATGAGGGAAGTAAATATTGCGCAATGTTATTAAACAAATACTGAAAATAAGATCACAAACTACCTCAGGTTTATAGTATTTTATGAATGAATATATTTAAAGAAAAAAAAAAGTCAAATCATATATTTGTTTACTTATGTATACAAACACTGGTTCAAGCCTTGGTCTGTTCAACAGAAATTTTACAATGAAAAAGGTGCTTATGAAACAAAGTATCACATAAAATTTTATGCAACATTACCCACAGAGGAGAGCAACAGTCATATGTTATGACATGCTGTCAATGAGTGAGGCACGCATGGTTGATGTGATGGCGGTTGGTTTGGCATCATTCAGCTTGAAAACACTCTCAATCACAGAGATTTCTGTCGACGTTGTGTCCATTCCACAGAAGGCACTCCAGTCATTGACTACCATTCCGGCTGCTACAACTTCGCTGCCTCTGTTCACAGTGCCAGCAACAAGCGGCACTTGTAGTAAGGAAGACAGCTCGTCCTGATCTTGTATTGTGGTTTTAGGATGGACAAGACCACCTTGGTTGCTTAGTGTTATGTAAGAGCCGACAAGGACGTTCTCTGCGACAGTTTGTCTGAATACTTCTACATTGAGCGTATCGGCTAGGATTTCTTCAGTATCACGGTCAAGATCTGGATGAACTAAAGCTACGTAGTCATTACACGCTATGACGTTCCCGAGGGCGCTGAGCCTCTCTTCAACTCGATGTACCTTGACGTTGTCCGGTAAACTGTTGCGGATATGTTGTAACTCAGTGTCTGTGGTGGAGGACGGTACCAGCAAACCGTTCTTGTTCGCTACAGTCATCCGGCCAATGATACGGCAACCGGCAATACTCACATGAACAACAGGAATAGCTTCCGACAATTCCGCTTCAAACACGCTGTAGAAATTCTCTGAGCCGCCGATTGCGACCATACAATACGAATTAGTTAATTTACTAAACACTCCCACTTCGTTATTATTTTCAAATTGAACGCGTACCGCCATGATTATTGCTTTTGTTGAGTACTGATTATCTTTTGAAGAATTTCACAAGATAAATCAATCTTCACGTGGAGGGAGTAAAAGAAGTAAGGCTAAAAACAACAGATTCACCGACGTTTTATATGTCATATCAGTCTATACGTCATTTTGGCAGTCTGAATGTCATTGAATTGATGCGACGCCATGTTGCGCAATCGGCTGTGTTAACAGAACAAAAATTGATGAAAAAAGGGTTTGTATTCAAAGCATTAATTGTATCACCGATAGGCGATAAACAATACTTCCGCAAAATTAACCAGCTTCTTTTAATCATTCTTCATTTTAAAATGAAATTATTATTATTTTATATTTATTATTGCACTTGTACCCTATTTTTCTAGCACTGTTCAATTAAGCGTCAAACGTTCTAATCAAAATTGTCAACCATGTCTAAATAAAGTTCCAATATTTTTTAAAGATATAAATCTTAATTAATATTTATCCACAAAATGACCATGATCCTGAAAAATGAAAAATGCGTAAATTTGTTATGTTAAATAGTTTAATCGAAAACGACGACACTTCAAGATTTTCTAGGATTGCAGTCCAAAATTTAAGACGTACATTTCTGGCACCATCAGGATATAAACGAAATATTCTGCAAGCCTTACAAAGCGTTAATTTCAAATTTCACAGACGATGCAGTTATAGCAATTTAATTAGGGTAAAATGGTTGATATATTATGATTAACGTCCGACTAAAATATTCGTTAGGGTTTCGCGTATTTGAATGTCATCATTGTAAAGGTAGCCTAGCAGAATTCCACTGCTGAACAATAAGCTTCCCTCATAGATGGTCATAAATCTATGATCTTGAGTTATTTATAACCAAAGACTTCCCGTACACTTGAAAGTAACCTTCAAGAAATTTTACATTATTTTAAAAAATATTTAGAAATAAAAAATAGGCCCAAATATTGCAAGCTGTAAACCGTTTTAAGTCTGACGAGATGCTAAAGACAAATGGCATATTTAATATTGCAAAGACTTTGACTTTGTTTTGATTATTAATAATAAACATTGATATTTGTTGTGCTTTCTGTGTAACAGG
The DNA here is from genome assembly GCA_019845155.1 of Luehdorfia chinensis. Taxonomy (NCBI): domain Eukaryota; kingdom Metazoa; phylum Arthropoda; class Insecta; order Lepidoptera; family Papilionidae; genus Luehdorfia; species Luehdorfia chinensis. The sequence continues at coordinate 14,589,716 of JAHVAK010000016.1, forward strand.
ATTACAATGTTGGAGAAGGACAAACTTTTCTGATTTTTTGGGGCTACGGCAGCTCTGATAGCAGGATAACTATTATGTCGGCTTCCAGTAACACTTCGCTCTATATGCCAGTATGTATCTATTCAAGTTGTAGGTTCTAACTCTCTCTCTCTCTCTAACTAACGCAAAATATTATGATATATTATTACTTATAAATTATAATAGCAGTCATATTTCATTACGTCTTTCTGTAGTATACGGTATCGGTACCTCTATTATAGTGTAGATACTTACGTTCTATTCATCTGTTCGGTATGGAAAATATGTTTTATTTTTTATTTTTATTGGATACAGTGCTGAAACGAGTAAAATTTTCACCTGATGGTAAGTGCAACGTCTGCCCATAACAAATGCTGTGTCACCCAGAAAATTTCTGTGTGACCACACTGTGCCCATCACCCCGAGACATAAGTTCTTAAGTCTCATATAATATTAAAATCTAAAACATTTTATCATTTTATTACCGGTGGTAGGGATTCCTATGCGGGAGTCCGTCTAAGTAGGTACCACCCCAGGGCCACTTATTCTGCCGTGATGCAGTAGTATGCAAATATTACTGTATTTAGGTTTGAAGGACACTGTGAGCTAGCGTAATCACAGGGCATAAAAAACGGACCGTGTGGTAGCGGTTAGCGGTTTAAGAGAATCTACCTTCCCATCTCATCCCGTGGGTGTTGAAAGTCGATAGAGGGAAAATAAAAACCAGAAGATGGGCAGCAGCATCTTCCCGAAACATCTGAATAAATAAACTGCGGTTGTCAACGCGCCTGCCAAGCGCACCAACTATGGCTAAATTCCCCCAAAATGAGAACTGGAATCTTTTGTGACGATCTATGGGGATGGGAGGCATTGTGTAGCAGTGGAGTGGTAGTGATAGGCTATATTGAATTATAGAATACGAAGAATTGCAATTAAACATCATAAAATAATATGTTAAGAATTAATATTTAAATGTTTCCAGTCAGGTTCGCCCAATAATCAGCGCGAATTGCGTTCCACGAGTCAACAGACCGACATTAGCTGTCGGTACTCTGGCTATTCCTCACCAGGTCTTTGCGCTAATTATAAAATATATATATTACTTTTTACTATATTATTTTGCGTTTCGTCATTGTCAAATAAAAACGATAAAACTATAAACGAACGTTACAATCAGATTTCACTGAGTAAACTTCTTTTTATTTATTTGATAAAAGTTACGGAACGAGCAAAACGTTCACCTGATGGTAAGTGCAACGTCTGCCCATAACATATGCTGTGTCACCTAGAACATTTCTGTGTTACACCACACTGTGTCCGTCACCCTGAGACATCAGTTCTTAAGTCTCATATGTCCAGTGATTACGCTAGCTCTCAGTACCCCTCAAACCGAAACACAGTAATGTTTGCACACTACTGCTTCACGGCAGAATAACTGGCCCTGGAGTGGCACCTACCTAGACGGATTCTTGCATAGATTTGTATAATCGATCAACTATGACATTATAGTGTCTGCATTATAGTAGTTTTTTCAAAGGCGTATTCAGTTTAGGAATCATGGCTTTTATACTTATAATAATAATAATAAACCTGGAGCGACCAGTAAATTGTGGAACGGGTCAAGGACCGAATCAGGCCGACATGATCGCCTTCCGGCGCAGCCTGTGGTCAAAGCCCGTTAACCACAACGACGGCCCTTGGACGGAATCAGTGGTGAGTCAGTGTGCAAGTATCACACCTATGGACCCCGTCGTCATAACATCGGAAGACGTAGCTGAGGCAGTCAGTAGAGCCCAGAACTGCAAAAGTCCGGGACTCGACGGGCTGCACCATTACTGGGTAATAGGGTTCATACCACCAGAAGTCGCTTCCGAGCCTCTTCACTACAGGGGTTACTTATCTGCTTCCGAAAGACCAGTTTACCGCAGACCCGAATAAGTACCGCCCCATCACGTGTCTACCCACAATATACAAGACACTGACATTCATTCTGAGCTCCAAGATTAAACGACATCTTGACTGCAATCAAGTAATGTCGCGAGCCCAAGTTGTCGGGGCGGTGGGCGTGGGACTAAGGAACCACTCCTTATTGGCGCGGTCATTGGCAAGGTGGTTAAACGCAATCGTCGGAACTTCTCTGCCGCCTGGACAGATTATAGAAAGGCATTGGACTCGGTGCCTCATTCGTGGCTAAAGAGGGTCCTCGAGCTGTATAAGATTGACTATTACAGTGAGGGGCTTCCTCGAGTAGTGTATGGGGCAGTAGAGTACGACCCTTTGTCATCTAGGCGTGCGGATGACGGCTGCGGAAGACCGCATAAGCATACGAAGGGGTATCTTCCTGGGCGATTGTTTGAGCCCGATCTGGTTTTGCCTATCCTTGAACCCTCTCAGCACATTACTGGAGGGTTCCGGAAGGGGATTTCAGCTTCGGAGAGGAGGGACAAAATTGACTCACCTTTTCTACATGGATGACCTCAAGCTGTTCGCTCCGAATCGCTCCCATCTGATGGAATTACTAAAAGTCACTTGCGACTTTAGTAAATCCAACGGAATGGAGTTGGGCACGGATAAGTGTGCGGTCCTCCATGTTGAAAGGGGTAGGGTCGAAAACTGCGAAGGCATCGACTTGCCTATGCCTGTCAACATAAGGACCCTTTCCGAGGCCGGAACATACCGATACCTGGGTATGTCACAAAACTTGGGTATTGATGAGGCTGGCATGAAACAATCGGTTCGCAATTAGTTTTTTGCACGCCTGACAAAAGTTTGTAACAGTCTTTAGTCGGGCGTGAACAAGGCACGTGCGTATAACGGTTGGCATATTTTTTATTTGGCATACTCAAGTGGACTCAAACCGAGCTTAACGCTCTGGACAGAAAAGTCCGCACTATTATGACGTCCCACAGGATGCATGACCCGAGATCGTCAGTGATGAGGCTGTAATTACCACGGAAGCGTGGTGGGCGTGGTTTCTTAAGCGCGCTCACCATGCAAAATGGTAATCGTGAAGTGTGCAGTCTCCGCAATCTGATGAGATCTGGTGAACCATTCTGTGCGGACGTCATTAAATGTGATAAAGGACTTACCCCTCTATCCTTGGCCAACGAGCAATGGCAAGACCTGGCAGTACAGAGCATTTCCGACCGAGAGGCCGTATGGAAAGAGAACGAACTCCACGGGAGCTTCTACAAAGCTCTTCATGAGCCTTTCGTAGACACAGTCGCCTCTCTCCACTGGCTACGTTTCGGTGACCTCTTTGATATTAGGATATTTTTGGTTGACATTACCATTCTATACGACGAGAACCTCGTGAAAGCCGAAACAGATAAGAAGACAAAATATCTGGACCTGGCTCACGAGGTTACCGACATATGGGGTGGTGTGCCAACCGAAATTATTCCGGTGATCATGTCTGCAAACGGGTTGATCCCGGTCAGTCTCTCGGGACATCTGAGGCGACTGGGACTCCGCGACGGGCCGCTTACGTGCTCAGACGATGCAGAAGGCGGTGTTCCTCGATACGGCCCGAATGGTCCGCCGGTTTCTTTCCCTTTCCCCCTAACCCTCGGCCGTTCCGTCTCCCCTGCCGAGGGCTCCCGTCTGGTTGGGATTTTATTTATATATTGTATTGTATTGTATAGTATTGTTTAGTATGTCTCATAGTATCTTATTTATTTTATCTTATTTTATATGTTTATCTATATATTTATATTTATACCAACCAGACGAGAAAAATATTGAAATACCACAAAATAATAAATATTAATAATAAATGTAGAGGTCTAGAGCCTAGCACAGGTGCCGGGCGCCCGTCTTAAATTTAATAGTACGCAATTGATCTAACCTAAGTGCCGATACCTTTAAAATTGTTCTGCAATTTTAAAAGCTGATTTAACACTTACTCGGCGGTAAAGCAGAACATCGTGAGGAAGCCTGCATATCTGAGGAATAAAAATATTTCGACGACATGTGAGGTAGCCAACTCGCATTGAAGCTGCATGGTGAACTCTTCCTGACTCGACAATTCCTTGATGTTTTTAACAAAAGCTATTTTTCTACCCCCCTCTGATAATTACAACAGAGAACTGTCAGATTTATGGTCTGGCAAGTGTGGCAAGTGTGCTCTTTTTATGACACTCATCTGATTTTTTTTAAATAAATACATGTGCCTAACAAAGAGCATACCATTAAACCTAATTATTCTAGTACACCGTGTGGTGGCGGCTTAAGAGAATCTACCACCTCATCTCGTCCCGCGAAAATGAAAAGATGGAAATGGGTAGCAGTATCTTCCTGGAAAATCTTTTTTAAGCGTGGAAACTATGGCGAAATCCCCACAAAATAGAGATAGAGAGCTACACATTTTTGTGGCAATCTATGGGAAAGGTCTATGTTCATCAGTGGACTAGTGGTAGGCTGAAATGATGATTGTAGTACTCCAACTGCAGCCGGAGCAGCATGCAAATTGTTGGTCTTCGGATCAGCTGATCTTGTCGCATAGGTTCTGCATCGGGCACTAGAAGGTAACGAGCGGGACCTTTTTACTTCCGCGTACTATTGCGGCGTGTGAAAACATCGTAGCTTTCATAAAAAAGAATTGGCGGTGTCTGATGATAAACATGTTGAATTTCAATCAATCAATCAATATACTCTTTATTGTACACCAATACAAAAATAAAGACTAAGTACTATATTTAAGTTAAGGTACAAAAGGCGGTCTTATCACTGAAAGCGATTTCTTCCAGACAACCTTAGCGCAGAGAACTAATACAGCAAAATGAAAAACCAGAAGAAGAAAAAGAGGGTGGTGTACACTAACCAACTTTTCATTACAACTTATTTTTATTTTATTCCTCACCTTCCCAACAGTAACGACACACTATCTGATATATTAAAACAAATATAATGTAATCATTTGTAGCTCCTTTAAATCGTTGGGGAGTTCATTCCTAAAAATAAAAGAAAATGTGCAGTGCTGGTGGCGGAGGTGGATGAGCAGCGGGTGCTGCGCGAACGAATCGCGGACTCGCTGACGTTCTCGACGGCCGCGTTGTCACCGCTGCAGTCAAGCGGTCGCTCTGTCTCTATCTTGGGATCTGTCTGTGCTCTTCTACTTCGAAAACAGGTCGTTTGTTTATCTTAACTGTTATGTCATTTCGTCGTCGTCGTTTCAGCCTATCAATAGTCCATTGCTGAACATAAGCCTCCCCCATAGATTGCCACAAAAGTTTGTAGCTCTCGTTTTGTGGGGATATTGCCATAGTTGCCACGCTTGGCAGACGGGTTGGCAACCGCAGTTTATTTATTTAGATGTTCGAGCAAGATGCTGCTGCCCTTCTCCTGGTTTTCATTTTCCCTCTGTCGACTTTTACGACACCCACGGGATGAGATGGGGTGGTAGATTCTTTTAGGCCGCTACCACACGGCCTATGTCATTTGCTACACGAATATTACTTTTCAAGTTTAGTTATGTTGTGACAATTTGATGATATGAGCGCCACTGAGTTTGCGACTCGACTTTTACGCAAAGTAAATTATTACTTTGTGTCGTTGATATTGTTGGTAGCAACATAAGGTCATTGGTTTTACACGATACTAACTAAGCTAATAGCGAAAGGATGTCGAAGATAATATTGCATCCTTAAGTAACAACGCTGCAATTTTTTACTCCCACGAGTCTACCACAAGTATGTTCAAAGTAATTCTGTCATCAAGTAGACGTGTTCAAACACCATTGCATTTCGTCTGGAAAGGCCCCGAAGATTGTGTAAATTCAGGGCATTAGATACTTAAGAACCGTTGTCTCGTGGTGACGAGCGTAGTTCGGTGTTGATTTTGGCAGTGCAATTTCTGAGAGACATCGCTATTGTTACCAATGACTTGCTAGTCTCATTAGTGTTAGAAAGCCATAAAATAACGTTAATGCTTTTATTAATATTCTACCCTCAAAATTGGAAGGCTTCAAAAGTGCCTATCGGTTTTGTTAGGGCTCCTCAGCCGCACCCAAAGAGGTTTGTGAGGTTAGTCGCAGCTGGCAGTCGGCGAGTATCTGCCGCATCTGCTTCGGCGGCGCTTCCCACGAGCGGCTGGCGCGGCCCTGCGCTTGCCGCGGCACTGTGGCGGCTGTGCACCGCTCTTGCCTGGAGCGCTGGCTGCTGCAGGCCGCCACCTCGCACTGCGAGCTGTGCCGCCACCACTACGTCGTCACCAGGACGCACAAGTTTGCACCATACCCCTAAATTTTTGTTACTGATTCTTTACAATTGTAATTTATTGAAAGACTAATTAACTACAGCAAATGGTTTTCAAGAGGTGAAGTCGGCTTGGTTGCTGACGTACTGTAAGCATGTTTCTTTAGAGCAAAATGTTCACCTGATAATAAGTGCAACGTCTGCCCATAACAAATGCTGCGTCACCCAGAACATTTCTGTTTGACACCATACTGCGCTAGTCACTCTGAGACATCAGTCCCTTAGTCTCATATGCCCTGTGATTACACTAGCTCCCAGTGCCCCTCAAACCGAAGCAGTAATGTTTGGACACTACTGCTTCACGGCAGAATAACTGGCCCAAGGGTACCACCTCTACCTAGACGGATTCCTGCATAGAAATCTTACCACCACTGAAGGTGATCGCTTCATGTTACAGTTTTTAATACACTAGCTGTGCCGCAAGGTTTCACTCGCGTAAAATAAGCCCACAACATGACTGTTGTTAAGTAATATTTCATATGATCAACGTAACTTTTAAAATAGTTTCGGAAATTTCTGATGGTATTTACTATACTAATATACTGCCCCGTATGCCGACCTGTGACTGACGGGATTCCTTCACAAGTGTGATTAGTAGTTCGGTGTAATATGGTATAGCTGCCAAACAGCATAATTTTCATAATGATTTCTTATATTTACGCGAACACTACACATTTAAATGAAACTAAGTTTACGGATTTTATCGCGTTTAATTTTTTTTTTATTTTTTGCAAAAGAACACCGATTCCTACCAAGGATGATTCGCGAGGCTATTATTATTGAAATCAAAAAACATCCTAATTTCAATAGAGAAGATGGTTGGGTATTACCACCAGCTTGGGATCCAATAATAAATAAAATTAAATCAAAAACCAAGCATACCACTGCAAGACTTCAAGACACAGTTAGCTCTTTCTGCGTAGATCGGACCCAAAAATAATAATTAAAGCTGAAGGTACCCCAGGTTAACTATGACATCAGGACATCTGTCACCTCAGTCCTCCCGTGACCATGGGTGCTGTAAAGCACTCGAAACGTCGGGTTATAAATAGTAAAAAATAAAAAAAAAATTAAACGCGATAAAATCCGTAAACTTAGTTTCATTTAAAAGCATAATTTTCTCCCAGATAATATCTATCAGTTGTCATGTGAATCCTCCAACAAATATTTAGCAATGACAACATATTTAATAAAAACAATATTTAGTTAATTATAATAATTTTAGCCTATCACAAGTCCATTGCTGAACATAGGCATCACTCCAGTGCATCCATCGCCTTCCCGCAAAACCATGCAGGTCGTCGCTCCGTCTAGTGGGGCGTCGCCGTACACTGCATTTTTGTTTATTTGATAAAAGTGACGGAACGAGCAAAACGTTCACCTGATGGTAAGTGCAACGTCTGCCCATAACAAATGCTGTGTCACCCAGAACAGTGTGACACCACAATGCTCTCGTCACCCTGAGACATCAGTTCTTCAGTCTCATATGCCCAGTGATTACGCTAGCTCTCAGTGCCCTTCAAACCGAAACACAGTAATGTTTGCACACTACTGCTTCACGGCAGAATAACTGGCTCTGGGGTGGGTGAAGTACCTAGACGGATTTGCCGGTACGAGGTTATCGCTCAAAACCTTTCTTCTCCAACGTTTGGAGATTGCTACTTTAGCTTGCTGATCCTTGGCGCTATGTCGGTTACTCTAGTTCTATCTCATATTCATATACTCAATGATATTCCCCTGGCCGATTACGACCACGGCAACAACTTTCGAAAAATTGTCGAGAGCTATCAGCTGCGCAGGAGATATTACAGTGCCACAAGTGCGTACACTGATTCTGTGCAAACACAGAAGCACTCACTCGTCCCAACCTACCCGCGCCCTATGTAACGCTCATGCGATAAGATCGGAAGTAGGCTAGGATTCAGTGTCAGAAACAAGGGCACAATCACAACACAACCTAACCCGAAAACCATCGATTTGTGTTTTAGCACAAATGTTGGCTTAGGCTGGGATTCGAACCCAGGACCCGCGGCGTAGAAGTCAGGTACTCTAACCACTGGGCCACGGTCGTTGTAGACAAATACCTAATAAAGCCCTTTTCAGCCTCAGTGTATATGTGGAAGAAAGAGAGCGTTGCGCAGGTGGTCGTGGTGGCGCGGTGTGGTGGCGTGGGCGCGTGCGGGCGGCGCGCGCGCGCTGCTGGCCGACGCGAGCCGTGGCGCCGCGCTGTGCGCCGCAGCGCTGCTGGGCACGGCGCGCGCGCTGCGGGCTTGCGACGTTGCGCTGCAGCTCGGCGCCAGCCGCGGGGGCGCCTTAGCACTCGCTGCCAACGTCTTCTCTTCGCTGCTCATCGGCCTCGTAGGTGAGCTTGCATTGCTCCACCCCGTCTCAGCCTGTCTCACCTGCATTGGATGAAGTGACGAAACGAGCAGATCGTTCACCTGATGGTAAGTGCAACGTTTGCCCGTAACAAATGCTGTGTCACCCAGAACGTTTCTTTCGGCACCACATTGCGCCCGCTACTCAGAATCATTAGTTCTTTAGTCTCGTATGCCCAGTGATTACGCTAGTGCCCTTCAGCCCGAAACACAGTAATGTTTGCGCACCTAGAAGGATTCCTGCATAGGAATCCTACCACCAGTGATTTTTTCCTAAAAAGTATGACCAATAAATGTGTTAAGTTGCTGGTACCACTGTCTGTCGGCTATGGAAATGTTTGGGCCATGTGGAAATTATTGAACCCACGACCGACAGACAGACCCGTGCAGAAGACAACTGCTTAGCCACAGCGCCGACTAAACCGACTGAAGGTGCTTTGGTGCTGCAAATAACTAAGGGTGAAGCGATCTTTTTACTCATTTCCGCTCTCTTCTGCATGAGTGGCCAAGTTAGAATTATGTCCGCAGGCGCACTGAATGGCCTATTGACAACGTGGATGCTGCTGAAGGTGCAGGAGCACCAGGCGGCCTGGCGCGCCTGGCGCGACTCCACGCTGCACGTTCACGTGGCGCTGCCCGACCCTACGCCCGAGCCCTCCCTGCAGCCCTCCCTGCAGCCCTCACTGCAGCCCATCTCGCAACCCTCCTCACAGTCCACATCGCTGCCCGCGTCCCCGAGCACGGAATCCATGCGCACTGTGACTGAATCGCCAACTACTATCGATCGTTCTACTAATATTGCTGACCTTATTGCCGTGACATTGACTGCCCCCGGCATACCAATTAACTAGTTTAGATTTTTTCAGTAATTATTCATTTTCTACATTATAAATTTTACATATATTTATGAGGAATAAAAAGTATCTGATAAGTAATTATATTTATTCTTGTTGAAGTTATTTCTTAAAACAAACGCAAATCTTCTATCTGTAACCATTTCTCGTGCTCTCCTCTTTAAGAAATATCATAAAATGTCGCAAATGTTTATATTGTTTATGGGAAGCACATGTGTTTTCTTCTTTATTTTGATATCTATGGTTTTATGTAAACAATTAAAAAGGAACCGAACAGGAAGTGTAAACAACGTCTGAATAAACATACAGCCATTATTTTCTATTTTATTAGTTAACTTTTTTATTAGTTAAAATAGTTAGTGACGAGAGCAGCAAATCGTTCACTGATGAAAAATGCTATATCTGCCCATAACAATCGCTGTAGCACCCATTACATTTCTGTGTCGCACCACACTGCGCTCGTCGCCCAGAGATCATTCAGTTCGTAAGTCTCAGCCTTGTTATTACACTACATACTTAAATTAAAGGAAGGAAGTTTTACTGGTGGTCCGTCTAGGTAGGTACCACTCCATGGCCAGTTATTCTGCCGTGAAGCAGTAGTGTGCAAACGTTACTGTGTTTCGGTTTGAAGGGCACTGTGAGCTAGCATAATCACAGGGCATATAAGACTCAAGAACTTATGTCTCAGGGTGATGGACACAGTGTGGTGTCACACAGAAATGTAACCTACCATCAGGTGAACGACTGTGTGCTGGAGCAAGTAGAAATAATAAAAAATAAAAATAATAACATTACACAGCTGAACGAGCTAACAAACGGGCAGAATTCACATAGGAATTCTATCGCCACTAAAGTTTTCTTAAATCAGTGAACCGTGATAGAGTGCAATATGACTGTCAAAAGCCTTCATCACTTCAGACCACTGCTGAACATAGGCTTCCCTCAAAGATTGCCACAAAAGTTTGTAGCTCTCATTTAGAGATTGCCGTAGTTGCCACGCTTGGCAGGCGGGTTGGCAACCGCAGTTTATTTATTCAGATATTGCTTCAAGAAGATGCTGCTGCCCATCTCCTGTTTTTTATTTGCCCTCATTCGACTTTTACACCCACGGGGTGAGATGGGGTGGTAGATTCTCATAAGCCGCCACCATACGAGCCACCACAAAAGACTTAGTGTTCACAAATTTGAAAGTCAATCAAAGGCAAAGAGATTTTTGGAATCCATATCAATCCATCAATATTTGATGAGTGCTCGTTTTAGAACTACTATATTCTTAGTTCCTTCGCACTCGCTGCAAGTCTTATAAAGATAATGTTTTTATTTAACTTTACATATATAGTCGATAGGTTTCCGGCAGAGTAGAATAGCATCTACCTAATTCCTACCGAGGTGTCGTAAGAGGCGACTAAGGTATTGTACGGACAGCGTTTATACGCGCAGAATTTAATAATATGCAATACTGTCACTATACTGCTAGTGGGAACGCAACGGGAAGTAAGAATTTTTTGACTGGTACCAAAATAGTGGTGACGTGGTTCGCCACCAGTCACGTCTCGTTTCCCGTGAGAGCGAAAAGTGGGCTACGTGAGTGGTGAATGACAGATGAAGTAGGAGTAAAAAGTTTTAAGAATATAAAAAAATATGTATTTAACCGCTTATATTTAATAATTTGTTGACATTTTATTTAGACTTATTTTGAATCTAAGTTCGCAGCTGCGCTGTTATTTTTTTTAATAATAATTACTGTTATTAATACTCTATCTTTTTGCCACTAACCATCTAACATCGTAAATAGCCGTTACTAGTACCATAGTGTTGGTTGTCGCTTGCAAGAGCTACGTTTGTTAATCGGCTGGTGGTCTTTGATTTTTTGAAATAATTTCTTTCTTAATCATATCATTCATGAGAATATTCAACCTTTTCTGACATAACTGCTGAATATTTTTTTAATAGAATTCTATCAATTTTAGTAGTATAAACTGTTGACTTGTGTAAACTCTTATGAAAATAGCAGAAGTATAGAAACCGTCTAAATAAAACAATACAGCAATTAATTGTTAATCATATTTATTTCATTTCTAATCATATAAATTAATCATATAAAATTAATAATAATTATAATAGTCAGTTTCTTAAAATCAATAGGCGATTATTTCAAGCCGCTATTATTAATGTCAAGTAGAAAAAAATAAGAATAAACAGATAAGTAATGTTAAAATATCATAAACGTCAGCGCAGATTATGCACTGAAATAAAGGCAAGGATACAACTTGCTTATGTAGATAAATAAGTGAAGGCGATCCCCGCGGAAAGTTCGTTCGGATATTCTCACGAAATCAATAGCGAAAATACACTTAAGAAAACTACAGACTATGCATGACGTACATCAATATATCGCTCGAAATAATGTTAGTCAAACTTACAAACTATTTTATGAGAAAAATCACATACATCTTGAGATTATAATACGAGTAAATAGGAGGACTGTTTACGAGACAGCGCTTGGAGAAACGGCGAGTTGGGCGGGACACTGACGGAGATAAACATCTGATATAAATCAACAAACAATTCAACAACATACGATCTTTGGACGAATAAAATATATCGAAACAACGCGTAAATACATTTTTGTGACCACCAACGTTCAACTACTGATATCTAACGCCCTATTCGTTGGATATACGGACACGCCTATTTTGTACGTAAACATACCATCGAAACGTAAACAATTTTATATATATTTAAATACAGAGTTGGGTTTGTTTACACAAAAGACACGTGTCCGAGTTGGAACGCTGCGTGACGTGGGTGCGGACTAGTGCTCGTCCTTAAAGCGGCGGTAGATTGACTGCACGTACGTGAACACGCACTTCCAGTCGGGCTTGCGCATCACCACCATGTCCTCCACGTCCAGCAGCGGGTAGATGCCCGCCTTCTCTCTGAAACATTGCACGAATACAAAACAATTCTTTAAATGTGACATGCTGATGGAAAATAACTGGGAGCAGGACTTCTATGCAGGAGTCCGCCTGATTAAGTACCACCCAGTGTCAGTTATTCAGCTGCCGAGGACATTTTTTTAAAACAAAACGACGCCCTAAATCGAGAGTGCGTTTTACAGACATACATTTCACATGCACGACACAACCAGACACGAAAACAGACAATTTGTGTTTTGCACACATGTTCTCTCCGGCTGGCACAACCCGCGCACCACGCGGCGTTCATCGTGTTCCGGTTTGAAAGGCACTGTATCTAGTGAATACTGTGCGTATGGGGCATTTAAACCTTTTTAAAGAAAAGTAATAATTTAGCGTCACGAATAGATAGAAATATTAATGTCACTTAAAAGCTTAGTCGTCGTCGTCGTCGTCGTCGTCGTTTCAGCCTATCAATAGTCCACTGCTGAACAAAGGCCTCCCCCATAGATTGCCACGAAAATTTGTAGCTCTCGTTTTGGGGGGATTTCGCCATAGTTGCCACGCTTGGCAGACGGGTTGGCAACCGCAGTTTATTTATTCAGATGTTCCAGCAAGATGCTGCTGCCCATCTCCTGGTTTTCATTTAGTTTAGTTGCTATAAAATAATTTTTAATTGCTTGCAAAAAAAATAAAATACACCACATATAACTTTTTCCTTTGAAATATTATTACCGATAGCATATTTAAGAAACAGACCAAATAATATTTTTTTTAACTTGTTACAATATAAAGACAAGTATTTGTAATATTACCATTTTCTTTTGAACGATACAAAAAATGAAGCAAGCGATCGGAGTCAATGTAAAATAGTCCGTAACCTAGAGAACGGAACAGAAATAGTTTTGACCTTGATGGTAAATATTAACTCACTCGGCAATTTTGAAGGCGAGCGTGAAATTGTGTCGGCGCTTGTCGGGCGAGAGTTCGCTGTAGTCGAACGCGTCCGGTAGGAAGTGGTGTAGCAGCGCGCAGAACGCCAGTCCGTCCGCCCAGCTCGTCGAGAAGTTCTCCAGTTTCACATTCTGCAACCAGCCAGCGTCAGCACGCTCAGTAGCGACCTCACCCGCCGAGTCAGTCGTGCGGCGGGTTCACTCATTATGCGTTCGGGTGCAATAATACGCTTTTACCATATGGGATTTAATTTATAAACGATTTAAAACATGTGTTCTTAAAATCTTATAAAATTGATAGACACATAAGACATCCAGGACATTTCAATCAAGATGAAAGTGCGTCGTTACTCCAGAGAACTGTGAAGAAATACCTCGATGCCAGACATCGAACGCTGTTACTTTACGCTATATCTATGAATGTGCCCTTTCCCGGTAGAGCCAATCTTTTTATGTGCTACCAACAGTATAGTTTTACAATTTAAACCATGACACTTTACTATCATTTAAATCGTTATGGTTTTATAACCCACATTTACATTTACAATAACTTGTAGTGCTGACGTGCAACATACAGTGTATATGTAAGTTAAATAAAATTAATAGTAATTTCAGCACATATTCACAACATAAAAACGGTTCTCGTGGATATAGTATAAAATATATATATATAACAGGACAGAAGCTAAAATTCTAGCACCGGAGGATACTGCATTAAATGTTGCCTGTTTCAAAATATATAATTTAGCAAGGGCTTGGTGGATAAATTTGCAAGAGTATAAAAAGAAAAAAAAATCTAAATAAATAGGGTAACATAACGATCGGGGACCTAAATCATTTCACAAATATGAACATATATGTACCTATAATCATGGCCGGAATTGTCATAATTGGGGGCCGTCAGTTTATAAAATACAATAAAAAAAAAACACTTTCATGCACTGTACAAATGAAAAACGTTTATTGTGTTACTTAAACACATTTCAAAGTTAGTCTTAGCCACTCGGACAACCTCTTTCATAATTTTTAAAACAAAAAAAAGCGTTTCTTAATTAAAACACTCGCTTCTCTATTGTTTTACTTGTTTAGATTTGATGTCGATGAAGTCACGTGTTATGCGAAACCAAAGTAATAGAATTTGGTCGTGTGATGAACATGATAATATATAGTCTGTATTACGTTCAATACATATATACAGGGAATAGCACAGCGATAGAAAGCGTAAAAGAAGCGTGAACGTTATGAGTGGCGTGAGGTGGCGGCTTTATAGTGCGCATGCTGCGGGTCGCGGCGCCGCGGTACGTCGCACGCCCCGGGCTGCAGGGACTGGCCAGTGCAAATGTTACCGCTTAAAAGTCAAACTCCCAAAAAACCCTCCAACAGACTTCAATTTTAATTTCTTATATATTGATGTTGAAGACATTTTTCAAAGTTTTTAATAATTAATATTTTTGCTAAATAATTCTAATGTTCAGGTTTATTATGAAATTAATGAGAGGTATTAATTTTCTATGGAACTTAACCACCACTTAAAGTCTAAGTGTAATACAAATTCAGCAATGTTAAGTTTAAGATAAGTAATTAATTTTGAAGTCGGTTTAATGTTTTTTTTTAAGCGTACTTCTTCATGAAGACGAACTTGAAATAAAATTTGCATTCGCCAATTACTGACGCAGAGAACATCCCCATTATGTTAACAAGTGTAAACCAAATATATTGGAAAAACTGTGAAGAAATATTAAGTACGGTAGCAAATACGGGTGTCTAGACACACCCGTATTTGCAGACACAGATTATAAAAAAGAGCAAGTTACATAGCGAATGAAGATAATAAATTAGAGAAAAAACAACGTTAACAGAGTGGGTTGTGGCGGGGCGTGGGCGGTGTGCAGTGTACCTCGTAGTCCCGGGTCTTGTCGCGACACCAGTGCAGCAAACGTTCTTTAATAGTGACGGCGCTGGCTTGCAGCGCGGGGTCGGTGAACTTGAAGTAGGGCTGCGACGGAGAGCCCGGGCTCTGCGGGCTCTTGGGCGAACTACAACCGGGGCTCAAGTTAGTCGCGGACGCACGCCGCATCCTTATTGAAACTGCGGCCACTGAACGCGTTATGGCCCGCGACACACTAGCAGATTTAGCGAGTTTGTCTAACCGACGCTGTTGAATTTGGTGTTACGTTTTTTTTAACTATGTGATTCACTGATTTCACTGTAATCTGATTCAACTATCTAATAGGAATGATATCACGCTTAAAACGCTAGTGGCAGTAGCAGTACAGAAGTACGAAGAAAGCCACCTTCAAAATATTCTATACATTTAAATGCTACAATTTCTCACGAAAAGACTCATGAAATACTAACGACATTATTTAAAACTTAAAAGCCTTTGACTACTTGTAACTTATGTTACTTAAAGTAATTATCAAAACAATGAAATCTCTAAATCATACAAATAATGTTTGTTAGAATGATTCTACCGACTGCATGACGACGATATACTGGTATTTAGAGGCCACGAATTCAATCAGTCGTTGGTAGCATAAAAAAAGTTTCGACGTATTAATGTAAATTCATACACGAAATTACGCGGCTAAAAATCGCTAGTGCGTATTGGCCTATTAGTACGTGCACTGTCACATCCGAGTGCTATGTCACGCGCTGTGCTAGTTATGGGCGGTGGACGAATTCGCGGGTTATTTACAAAAATTAATGACGTGCTAAAATCGATTAAATTAAACTAAATGCTAAGCGAGTTTATTCAGTAGAGCTCAATTTGCATTATGAACGATCCACAATCATAAAATGTTGGATGGACTAAGAACTTACAAAGCGTATTTAGTTTCTACTTTAGTAGTATTTCGGCCGCCGTGTAAGAACTTAATGAAATCGACGTTCTAGTGCTTCTATATTTTATAATGAAGCGACTAATATATGTTATATGAATGTCATAATATGAATATTTACTTGTTTTTCTTATTCGTATCCACAGTTACAGCTGCCAAAAATAAATACATACGTTGCATTAAAAGAATATATATAAAGCGAGAAACGATTTACCTAACTTCAAATATAGAGTCTGATATAATGTACTCGAATAATATATGATAATATATTTGGTGGAATAAGAAAGTTCTGCATAGATATATTTCTGTATTATTTTGCCGTTACAATCTGTGTTCGTGTATCCGTGTGGCGTGTGAACACTTACTTGGGGGAATTTGTTGTGTTTTGTTTTTCAAGCTGACGAAATTTGGCGAATGGCGAAACGGGTTTCGGCGCCGGCCGGGTCATGCTTTCAATCACTGCGAGTGGAAAATACATTTATTAAATAAGGTGTAAGGTGTCGTCGACATTTTCTTTATATTCCCTAATGAAATGCGTTGCGTGCGGATGACGTCACCGGGGTCAGTAGAATATGCTCGTCCATAATAATTATATCCATTTTTTTCCTATTTAGTTATCAAGGAAAGCGACAGTTAATAATGAATTGTATTATTAAAAAAAAACGATATGTATTATATACTTTAATAACATTTTCATTGTTCGATATGAAACAAGGATTATTATGGAATTTATAACCTTTTATTGCCATTTTAAATAACACAATGAATTGTATGCACGTGTGAAAATATGGTAACAATTTTCCAGTAAATTCCTACGAATCCCATCAAAAGCACTTCAGCGTAGTCTGTATTTTTATGTGTGAATTTGAAGCATGATTCCACAGAATCCACACAAAATTATCTCTTTTTATAAACCAAGTTTTTTTCACTGCAAGATGATTTATGAATTTTCTATAAATGCGATTTTTGTAACAGGTTGTCACTGCTAATTTTCATAGAAATAACAGTGAAATGATTTGAGATTTACGTTTTAAAATAAATAACGAACTGCTATGTATGTGTGACGAAATGAAAAATACTTTTGTTAATGATTGTAAGTTATTACTAATTTACGAGTGGAACGATCTGTCCGTATAAAGCAGCTGTTAGCAATGATGTTATAAAATAAAAGAGTTAGACGTGCGTGAAGCTAAAAAGGCGCCATTTAAAACGACGCCATGACTAACCAATCGCCAGGAAAGAGACAACCTTACTCCGTTGAAACGAGAGTGACAAGGATGAACAGCGCTTGAATATTTGGCGGGTGCGTTCGAAACGCTTTCTTTAGGCGCTACTCAGTGCGACGCGGATGACCTGCGCGGATGTCCGCGACGGATGGTCAAATGTGTTAAGCTGTATAAAGCGCGTTCAGTGCGATTCGGAGCGCCCGCGTCGAGGAGAGCAATTCGCGCGCGGATGGAAATCACTCCGCACCGCGCCTATTGCAATAAAGAAACAAATTCTCCTTTAAGAAGCCTTTTCTCAACGATTGGGTGCACATAAATCTCCTATGACGACGTTTTCTGCTGTTCAATAAATATGTTTAATACCAACCAATTTTTATCCATGACCGTGACTCTACCAATCTTGATCACGAACCGCAGAGAACTGAACGATGAATTCATACGCGACGGACGCATGCGCTAATCCGCGCGCGGACGATCCGCGATGCACTGAATAATGCCTTAGTGGTCTTCTGAATACGTACTCGTATTATAACATCATTGGGTGTTAGCACATTTTTGCAGTTTTCACATCAGTACTACCTATATGGTACCAACCAGTTTCCCCTTCAGTGTACTAAGACTGAAGGGGAAACACTATCTTGTAGTTTTTTTATTGTATAAAGTGACGAAACGAGCAAAACGTTCACCTGATGGTAAGTGCAACGTCCGCCCACAACAAATGCTGTGTCACCCAGATTATTTCTGTGTGACCCCACACTGCGCCCGTCACCCAGAGACATCAATTCTTAAGTCTCAAATGCCCAGTGATTACGCTAGCTCACAGTGCCCTTCAAACCGAAACACAGTAATGCTTTCACACTACTGCTTAACGGCAGAATAACTGGCCCTGGGGTGGTACCTACCTAGACGGATTCCTGCATAGGAATCCTACCACCATCCTACTACCAATACGTGTATTTGTGTTTATTGTTTTCCTTATTAGAAATATTTGAAAAAAAAAAGGATGGGTTAAATTGGAAAAGTTTTCATGTCATATAATTAACTACAATGTCAACAAGCCAAACCTTTAGAATTTTTGATGGTGGTGCTAGTGCTTAACGGTTTTCTCGGTAGAGTTCCTCCTCATGCTGGATGTCACTGTTGTTATTGCCTCTTCCTCTGTAACCAAAATAGGAAGGCTGTTTTAACGCGACAATATTTATCTCGACGTCTCGACTAAGTCAGAACATGAATCGGAAAACAACAGCAAAACAAGACGAAATACTTAAAGCTATTAGTCAAAATAACACGGTTAAGGGGCGGTGAAATGAATTCGGAGGTTATAACTTAAATGTATGTATGTACATCGAGAGGAGGTCGCGTGGGGCGCAAGGGGTGCGCGCGGGTGGCGGGGGCGGGGCCAGGGGTCATGCGACGCGACACAAGCAGGCGCCACACACACACGACTCACGCGCGTCTCGTCCCCGCTCCTAACTAGTGGAATGTTGCGCTACGCGAGCGCCGACACCAGGTCTTCGAACGCGTCGTCGGCGTTGCTCTCGTCCAGCAGCTGCAGTTCGGCCAGCGTGCCCATGGTGCGGCTGCGGCCCAGCGCCTGCCCGCCCGCGCGGCGCGCCGCCGGCCCGCCCGGCCCGCCCGGCCCGCCCGGCCCGCCCGCGCGTCCCGAGCGCCCCGCGAAGTACGCTTCCACGGTGCGCTGCTTCTCGGGCAGCTGCTCGTGAGCGATGCCGCCCTCGTACAGCTTGGGCACGGCCAACAGGTGCATGGACTTCGCTCGGCTGACGACCTTCCGCGGCGACACGGCGGCCCGCTCGCCGAACCGGTGCCACGAGCCGCTGCGGGCCAACGCGCCGCCCGGGCTGGAGCCGCGGCTGGCCGGAGATTCGCACGAGTATACGGACTCGTGGGAGGCCCTGTGTGGCGACGGCGGCACGCTGTCGTTGTCCGCCGGGCGGACGAGGGCGCGCGCCGCCTCCCTGCGCCTGCGGTCGACCTGCGCGAGCACGTCGTGCTTGGGCGAGGCGAGACGGTTGAGTGCGCCGCGCAGGCTGTCAGCGGCGCCGCGTGTTCGAACGCCGGCGGTAATGGTGGCGGCGCCGCGCACGGGCCCGCGCATTACCTTCGTCACCACGCTGTCGTACTCTGTGGCGGCTCCGTCGTCCGACTCGCAGCCGTGGCTCGCGTCCCCGTTCTGGAGCACGGGCGAGGCCTTGCTCCTGGCCGGGCTCGGCGGGGCTAACCGCGCGGTCGGCGGCGCCGTGTACTCGTAGTTATTGCTCTCGTTCATCACCACGTCGGGCAAGTAGTCTACTTTGTGCGCCTTCGCCTTTTCTATGTCAGGCGTCTGTTGCAGGGGAACGAACGAGGCCGTCGCATTGGGAGCAGTGTAATCCACTATGGTGTAAATGGGAAGCGGGGCAGGAGCGGGAGGTGCGGGAGGCTTTTGGTCGATGTTTTCGCAATACCCGTTGGATGTTGACCCGCGGCGACTTTTTTCACGTACTTGTCGCTCGTAGAATTCTATTTGAAGCTTCTGCGCATCCAAAGGCTCGAGGAAAGGCTCAGGAGTGCGATGCGAATTTGTTTCGCGTATTTTCTTAACGAGTTCCGGAGCGGCCAAATCATTCTGACTAGGAATCGCTTTAATAGGGTAACTTTGTATTTGCGGTGACGTGATGTGAGTCGGTGGCAAGGGAGGTTGGTAATTGTATAGCTTGGGAGGAGGGGCCGTATGTGACTCGAAATTGTCGTTTTCAAATTTGGACGCCACAAGACCAACATTTTTCCTTGGCTTCCCGCTGTTAGCGGCCCAAGGAACTCTAGTTGCGGGGGGACTGGGGGCAAACGATTTAGGCATAAATGCGAAGTCAGATAGATTTTCCGAAGTTGGAGACTTAGCGATATGTGATGAGGGAGGACTCCACACGTTCGGGGGAGCAGAAACAGGTGATATAATTTTTTTAGGAGGTTTAAACGCCGACATCGGAGCGTGGGAGAACTGGTTCACGGGAATCGGTTTTGCAATGAAAGGTTGACCTACGATAGACTGAATAGACGATTGTGGAGAGGAAGAGTAACTGGAAGGTTGCACTGGCGGTAGAGGAGGCGCCCGAATGGATTCCCTACGTTGTGGAATCCAAGGTGGTCTATTGATATCCGTTGTAATGTCGGAGAGGAATTTTCGCGGCCGTGAAGTATGGTCGTCGCCCGTCTGCCAAAAGCGCTTCGCTGAAGATGCGCTCGCGGACCTGCTTTGCACCTCCCGCTCGCGGTTTTCGAACGCATTCTTTATATTACCGAACCGATTGCTCCAATTCGCCTGACCCGTCGCTGAGCCGCGCTCGTTCTCCTGGTTTTTTTGCATGAAGGCAAGGAACTTGCGATCGTTTTCGGTCTTCGGGCGGAACTCCGGTACGGTGGGTGCGCGGTGGGTATCTTCATCCTCGTCATCGTTGTCAATACGGTAGCCACCCAGCGGCTTACCTATATCTATAGTATTAGCTCTTTTCATGCGAGCACGTTTGCTGCTACCGAATCTGTTCACTGGTTTGGACAAGTCGTCGTCAGGTGGGAGGGCTGCGAAATTATACGTCGGGGGAAGAGGACGGTAGAATGAAGCTCGCTTCGGTTCCTCTGCTTCCGTGGACTTCTGTGTCGCGATAAGTGGGCGGCTGACCGGAGCTCGCCTAATCGGCGGAGGAGGATTCCTCTCGATCTTTGTGTCAAATTTATTAGCGATAGCCGCGATGCCGCCTTTTGACCCGGGCCAACGCGGCGTGGCGTCCGGTCGCGCCGTGTCTGCTACGGAGTGTCTAAAGAAATCGGGTTTGCGCGGCGCGGGAGCACGCCTCTCCACTACGTGGTCGTTTTGGCCGCGCACCGCCACGCACAAGGCGGCAGGCGCGGCGGGCGGGGGCTCGCTGCGGGCCTGCCACCACGGCATGCTGGCCGCTCTCGTCAGCGGCGCTAGAGAGGGGTTCAAGAGGCAGGGAGGGAGGCGAAGGCGGGTCGGAGATGAGGCGGCGCGCCTCTTCGAGGTCGTGATGCGTGACAGGCGACGGTGTGTCGCGCGGCGCGGCTGCGGCGGCGCGGGCGGCGGCGGCAGCCGTCCAGACGGTCGGCGGCGTCCAGCGCGTCCTCCAGGCGCTCAGCCAGGCTGAGCAGCGCCTGCGCTTGCGGATGTCGGGCGGGCGGCGCCAGCGCGGCGCGCAGGCGGGCGAGCGCGCGGCGCACATCGGCCACTACGGCTGCGCCGGCGCCGGCCAACGTGCTCGCCGCGCCCGCGCCGCCCGCCGGTCCCCGCCGCGCCCAGCAGCCCGCGTAGCAGAGGCAACAGCAGAGACTCACCACGCGCTTCGTTGTCGTCGCCCGCCGCCGCGAGCGCCTCCGTCACCGCGCTCGTGCAAGCTGTAACCAACACTATCATCGTCACGTTTCCTATTTTACTCTTCGACAATATTTATGGTGAATATAATTTCGTCTCGGACGATGTACCTTTTTTTCAATTTTTGTAAATGACGTCTCGGACATATTAAAAATATAAGTATAATTTTTTCAACATTTCTGAATTGAAATGTTGAAGAATAGATCGAGTGTTGATTACAATAATTTTTAAAACTAATTTATTTCATCATCATCATTTGTCCTAATGATGGCCTATCACTAGTCCACTGCTGAACATAGATAGGCCTCCCACATAGATTGCAAATAAAGTTTCTGGCTCTCATTAAGGGGGAATTTTGCCATAGTTGCCACGCTTGCCTGCCGGATTGGCAACCACAGTTTATTTATTCAGATGTACCAGGAAGATGCTGCTGCCCATCTCCTCGTTCTCATTTTCCCTCTGTCGACTTTTACGACACCCACGGGATGACATGGGGTGGTAGATTCTCTTAAGCCGCTATACATTTAATTATTAACAATAGATTTTACTAATGGTTAAAAGCGGCGGAATCACACAAACAGGGCCAGTGATCCGCCGTGAAGTAGTAGTGTGCAAATCTTACAGTGTTTCGGTTTGAAGGGCACTGAGAGCTAGGGTAATCACAGGGCATATGAGGTTTGGCAGACGTTGGACTTATCATCAGGTGAACGTTTTGTTCGATTTGTCACTTTATCCAATATAAAAAAGATACCAACCTTCCTGCTCGGCCATGAGTGTGCGAATGCGTGCGCGGAGACGACGCCGCTGTTCGTAATCGCTGCACTCTTCCAACTGTAAAGCAATAAGCCGTGTACGAGAATCATGAGATGTTGAAATGTTAATTGAGATCATTAAGTGTAATTTATTATTAACCTAATATAAATGCTTTGCAATATATTCAAAGAAACTTTAATATATATTTTGTTTATTATATATAGGTAAACCATCGCCAATTACTTTTAAAATAAGGTTCCTCTAACTGAATATATTACATACTTATTATTACACAAAAATATTCTGGTTAACACAGCATAAGTTATTGGCAGACGTTGCACTTACCATCAGGAGAACGTTTTGCTCGTCTCGTCACTTAATAAAATAAAAAATAATGCTACAGACTGCTACAGACAAAATGACATTAAATCGTGTCGCACCACTACGGAACTTGGTACACAAAAATAGCTAAATAATGTTGGGCCACAAGCTTTTGACTTCAGTTCAAAAACCCCACTTGCATATCTAAAGTAAAATACACTTACATGTGAAATATTTAAAATACATACTATTCGCTTCAGGGATAAAAACGTAATTTATTATTAAACGATATGGTTTTTTTGAGCTGCGACTTTTGAGTTTTGGTTTCCAGAACTTATGCGAAAGACTTTTACACAAATATGTATGTTTATTAAAGCAGCAAAAACGAGCGTATTGCACAGAAAACAAATTGGACTTAAAATATAAAAGAGTTAAAAATGGTTTATGACATTTTAAAACCATTGAGTTAGAAACCGTATGAAAATTAACGTTCAATCACACTTACTCTGAAAGCGCCTAACATTGCTGCTGTACACTGAGAGAAAATAAATATTTGTTAATTGTTCCTGCTAAGCGCACGTGCAATGTGCGCTCGCGCCTCCAGTACAATGTCCGACAATACTCGGTAGTGACAACGACTACGCAATTGAATGCGGACAGTGATGTTTTTTCAAATATTCGGACTTATCGATACTTTGTCTCGTGTTTCGTCCACGTAATTAATAATAATAATACACTTAATTTCACCTATGCAGGAATCCGTCTAGGTAGGTACCATCCCAGGGCCAGTTATTCTGCCGTGAAGCAGTAGTGTGCAAACATTACTGTGTTTCGGTTTGAAGGGCACTGACAGCTAGCGTAATCACTGGGCATATGGGACTAAAGAACTCATGTCTCAGGGTGACGGGCGCAGTGTGGTGTAACACAGAAAGATTCTAGGTGACAGAGCATTTGTTGTGGGCGGACGTTGCACTTACCATCAGGTGAACGTTTTGCTCGTTTCGTCACTTTTTCCATAAAAAAAACAAGAATCTTAAGGCTGATGTTATAAATTGAATCCCACTAAACCCACATTTCGGATCTTTTCTAAAGCAACAGTGGTGTTTTTGCAGAATCATCCGATCCTAAGACAGAATGTATAAAGTATTACTATCACAGTTAATGCAAATTTTCAGTACAGGTTGTATATCATAGGCGATATATACTACTGAAATATAGGCTTCTAGTTTAGGGTCAGAGTAACCTTAGTGTGTATCCTGGTCTTTACTAAAGTATTAATAAAACTTTGCAAAACATCGTAAATATGAAGCATAGGTGATGAAGGAAGGTAAGTTACTTTGCTAAGATCCGCATGCAATATATAAAAAAGCAATTGCTTGTGCACGCTACTGAGGGAGGGCGGGCGGTGCTCTTCAAAAAACTAGGTAATATACACCATTTTTATACATTGCATGCGGATCTTAGCAAAGTAACTTACCTTCCTTCATTATAATGCATTTCCGCATAGTAACGCCTGATTCTATTAACTATGAAGCATAGGTGTTACTTAGAATTTTGCATTAATTTAATGTTTATAACTATAAGCACCTCTTTTTACCACAGTCTGTAATCCTGTCGATAAATGTACGGGGTAAACTGTGTTGATTTATCGGTAAGCTGTCGATGTATCGACATCACTAACGAAGGCGGTAAAATTTATTCATTGCATCGGCACAAATGGAAGCCTCATCGCAACGGAAGTGGTCAGAGAACGGAAGGCGGAACTGATTATGCCCTAAATCGTACTCCACTCTCTATTTACCAATGGCTGAGCACATCTACGTCACAAGCTATGACTCACTACTGAGCGCTAGCCGCACAGTTTCGGCTTGAAAGTGGTTATTTATTTAGCGAAAATAATCTTATTATTTTATATTATTAGTATAATTAAGATGGAGAGTGTATATGTTTGAATGCGCTGATTTTAGAAAATACTAATCAGATTAAAAAATATATTAAGAGATAGTCAAATAACAAATAGTTAACTGCAATTTTAAGTGATGATTTACCACGTGCTCGGCGGTGAAGGAAAACCTCGTGAGGAAATCTGCATGTCTAAGATATAATAAATATATGCGCGGACATGGTGGTGGGATTCCTATGCAGGAATCCGTCTAGGTAGGTACCACTCCAGGGCCAGTTAATTCCACCGTGGCAGGAGGGTTGGCGAACCGCAGTTTATTTATTCAGATGTTCCGGGAAGATGCTGCTGCCCATCTCCTGATTTTTATTTTCCCACTGTCGACTTTTACGACACCCACGGGGTGAGATGGAGTGAAAGTGTAGTGATCGGAAAATTCAATTCAAGATCGAGATTGTGCTTTTTTTTTGTTTTGTCTCCGTTCGATCTAGGCTTCTATTAAAATGAACTATTGGTAGGAATTCTACGCAGGAATCCGTCTAGGTCAGTTATTCTGCCGTGAAGCAGTTGCGTTCAAAAATTACTGTGTTTCGGTTTGAAGGGCACTGAGAGCTAGCGTAATCACTGGGCATATGAAACTTAAGAACTGCTATCTCCAGGTGTCGGGCGCAGTGTGGTGATACGCAGAAATATTCTGAGTAACACAGCATCTTTTATGGGCAGACGTGCAGCAGCGTGCGGACACTTCCCGGATCCAAAACCCTCTCAGAAATGAGAGGAGGCCTGTGCTCAGCAGTGGGACATCTATAGGCTGTTACTTTACTTTATTACGAGAAACTAACTAGAAGGGCCGAACTTATAATGTTCAGGTCAGCGAGGTACCATGCCGTATGGCGGCATGTCGTTAGCTTACTTTACGCGGTTTAAACCGCGGTGCACAGATACTTAATGATCCCTGGTTTAAATAAAACTATTTTTTCGGATTTTATCGCGTTTAATTTTACTATTTATACAGCACCTCGAAACGTCGGTTTATAAATAGTCAAATACAATAACAATAAATAGTACAATACAATAAATAGCAAAATAAACGCGATAAAATCCGTAAAATTAGTTTCATTTAAATGTGTGGCGTTTGCGTAAATATAAGTAATCATTATGTGATTCCTGGTTTTTCATTTTGCTGTATCAGGTTCTCTGCGCTAATGTTGTCTGGAAGAAATCGCTTTTCAGTGATAAGACCGCCTTTTGTACCTTAACTTAAATATAGTACTTAGTCTTTATTTATATATTGGTGTACAATAAAGAGTATATTGATTGATCATAAAAGTAACAACATGTAATTATCCCACTGCTGAGCACAGGCCCCTCTCATTCCTGAGACAGTTTTCGAGTCCAGGCAAACAGGTGGTCAATTTATTGTAAAGCCAAAAGTAACAGTCATTTTCATTTTTTCATTATTGTATTTATTAGCGTTTAATTTAATTCTTAATTGCCGACCTTAGCCTTGTAGGCCCAGTAATTCAAGTCTACTGAGCATACGAGACGTAGGAACTGACCAGTCCACTTTATCCAATAAAAAAAATTACATTAGCACTAACAGTGCCCTTGCAGACTAAATCAATATTTATACAGACTACTAGAGTACTAGACTCGTGCCTGGGAGTCCTACCAAAAGTAACAACACTATATTTTCCTGCGAAACTAAATTAAACGCGATACAATTAGTAAGTATAGTTTTAATTAAATGCGTGGTATTCGCGTAACCATTCATAATGAGAGTAAAAAAAATTAATTAAAGACTTCAAAAACTTGTTTCGTCGATCGTTAAATTTATTGTACGATGCAGGCATGAATATACAGAAAAAAAAAATATATGCAATACCATGTTTGTATTATTTTTAACCGGACAGTGTGTGTCTTAAACGTCATGTTCCCACGTTGTTTTTACAATGTAACGGTCTGTGGTACAACTGGCCAGCGACTGTCAAATAATTTAATGGCGTCTCGCCTGTCTTTTGTGTAACGAGTAAGCCTGTATAAGGGTAGTATTGTACAAAAAATGGTATTTGACAAAGGAAATTTATTTTACTTCCGTCGCAAAAAAATAAATAAATATCAAAAACGAAAAATTTTCATTTCACACATAATTGTTGACTTTTGGCGCCAAATCGAAAATAGTTTTTTTTTGTGAATTTTGCAATTTTTGTATATTTATAGTTTTAATGTTTAAACGACACGCACACTATTATGTATTATTCTCATATTCAACATTGAAGCTTTGCTAGTTATTTTAAAATTGAA
This sequence comes from Luehdorfia chinensis, assembly GCA_019845155.1. NCBI lineage: Eukaryota > Metazoa > Arthropoda > Insecta > Lepidoptera > Papilionidae > Luehdorfia > Luehdorfia chinensis. Next base: position 14,616,819 of record JAHVAK010000016.1, read on the forward strand.
AATAGTTACTTACATTGTTATGTATAAATATATATGCGATTTACCACTAACTCATCACGATATCTCCGAAACTAGTTTGACTTAAAAAAGAAGGTATGCAAACGGGTTGTGTGTGTGTGTGTGTGTGTGTCGGTGTTGTTATCTGTACAGACTTACACATATTAATAACTTGCGTGCGGAGCCGGGGCGGGTCAGCTAGTCATATATATTTATATCTATAAATAAATAAATATCTGAACAAAAGACTTTGACACTGGCAAAAAGCTAATGACTGTTCCCATAAATTAAAAAAAGTTTTGCCATTAAAGTAAAAATTGTTTATCTGTATTTGGAATTTATGTCTACGACGCTGTGGCCGAAATTCGAAGTATTTTTTTTAAGTTTCAACGTTATTGAGATTTGTGTAGTTATCTAAACCAACATTTTAAAATTCTATGGCGACAATCTCTTATCTGTGAGACTTTTTGACCACAGACTAATATGTTATTGACATTGTCAGTATGAACGTAAATAATGAATGTTTTTTTTTTAAATTTAATGTACTTATTTGTAATTATATATTAATTTTGGCTTTCTCGCTTATCTCCATACAATTTTAACTAAGCCAAATCTCACACTCCTCCGTGCGAGCAATATGCTTAAAAAAGAGTTACAAAGTTTTATCTTTACATATTAATATATAGATATGTCACTTTTAAAGTCCCTTTTCACTAAGTTACGATACCCAAAAAAATGTACGTCTTACGTGTTATTATTTAGATAAAAAAATTAATACATTAGATAAACTAGTTAATCATGTACGTTTATTACAAAAACTATAGCTCCGAATAATTTCGTGTAGTCGCTTGGCCCACACTAGAAGACAAGTCATGTATAATTTGTCGCGAGCTGCCGCGAGCTGTCTTGCTTGACAAGATCAGGCTGCACACACCAGCTATATCGGAGATGTAACATTACTGGCCAAGGTTTCCTAACTTCCTTTTGATCTATCTTGACATTATTTAGTCTTTAGCGCAGTGAGTTTTAGAACTAAATTTGATCATTCTATCACCTTGAGTAGAATCCAGTCACAGTTCAGTCGTTGTTTACGATTATCTCAGGTAACAACATGTATTCAATTCGTATATATAAATCTGCTTTATACAACAAAAATTGTTTTAGTTAATTCGATAGGTCTTTGTCGTCGTCGTCGTTTCAGCCTATCACAAGTTCACTGCTGAACATAGGCCTCCCTTATAGATAGCCACAAACGTTTGTAGTTCTCATATTGGAGGGCATTGTGCCATAGTTGCCACGCTTGGCAGGCGGGTTGGCAACCGCAGTTGATTTGTTCAGATTTTCCAGGAAGATGCTGCTGCCCATCTCCTGGTTTTAATTTCCCTCCCAACTTTTACGACACCCACGGGATGGGATGGGGTGGGTACCACACGGTATTAAGAATAATTAAGCTTCCATTGTATGTATGCATCTCGTAGCAGCCTTTGAATAGGGTAACACTATGGAATGTCTCAGCCGTGTGGTAGCGGCTTAAGAGAATCTACCACACCATCTCATCCCGTAAAAGTCGGTGTCGTAAAAGTCGACAGAAAGAAAATAAAAACCAGGCGATGGGTAGCAGCATCTTCCGGGAACATGTGAATAAATGAACTGCGGTTGCCAACCCGCCTGCCAAGCGTGGCAACTATGGCAAAATCCCCCCAAAATGAGAGCTACTAATTTTTGTGGCAATCTATGGGGGAGACCTATGTTCAGCAGTGGACTAGTGATAGGCTGAAACGACGATGGAATGTCTCACTATTTTATTGTTTAAAATTAGTGGGGTACCTATGCTTTGTTAATTGTCCATTCAATAATAAATATATAATGCTTTTGGGTCTGATGATGTTGTGGCTGTCCCCGTATTTCTAACAATGCATCCCGAGGAAGTTATCGCCGTGGTCGAATACGCCAAGAGAACATCGTCATAACGTTTTCAGATACAAATTTTAAAATGGTTATCCTGAAGTGCCGTGTGGTGGCGGCTCGTTAAAAGAATACTGCCACTCCATCTCATCCAATGGATCTCGTAAAAGGCGAGTAAGGAATAAAACTGCACTGTGCATGTAGATACCGATTATTGTACATAATGTAGGTACATAATTTTCATGAAAATAGATTAAATAGTTGAAATTCAATGGCGTCGAACAGACAGACTGAACTGATACTTATATATTATTATCCCAACTTTGCTGCCATTTCTGTGTGAGACAGCATTTGTTATGGGCTAACGTTAAACTTACGTCTTGTCCCTCTCTTACAACAAAACTCTATACAATAAACAGCGAAACTAAAAAATATATACGTTGATGTGTGGTCACCGTCGATGACTCAGGACATTAGGTCCGTTTTCACCGACGGACGGCTGTTACAAAGAAAGTAAAAGTAGTAAAAGTGAATCCGTTTACAGTTAACTTGTAAAACTTTTGAATACAGCGTAATTAACATTTACAAGCGTTGTGATAATGATACATGAATGAATGAATGATAGATGGATAAAAGAAGATTGACAAAACAGATTTACGAGGCGAGTGAGTGGGTGTGAATGGACAAACCGGTAAGGGTCAACGTTGGCGAACTTACGAGTATCACGATCAGATCGAAAACGTCATTAACGAAAGGGCACTTAAAAATACCCGCAGCTGACGAGCGTGTATGAAATCGAGTCGTGAAATATGGAAAAGCGAAAGGTATGTGCCAGGATCGTAGCAAGTGGAAAGCACATCATTCCACTTGTCTACACACATTTTTTTAGTGTTAGCCACATTCTTCCATCCTTCATTGCAGTTGAAAAGGCGACGGTCTAAAATAAAATGGACATAAAATAGAAATATAAACCATTTTTGGTTGTTCAAATCCTCGATGTCATCTTCATTTTAATCGGACATTAATATTTTTTAACTAACTACGGAAATACTTAGCGTTATTGTTGATGTGTCTTGCACGTCAATCTTGACGTTTTCTGTCAAGTCCATTCACAACTGTCACGTTATAGCATTTTTAAAATAATTCGTCCCAATCTAAGATAATTATTAGGGTCAACTTGTCTATACACATTTTTTTTAGTGTTAGCAACATTCTTCCATCCTTCATTGCAGTTGAAAGGCGACGGTCTAAAATAAAATGACTAAAAATAGAAATATAAACCATTTTTGATTGTTCAAATCCTCGATGTCATCTTCATTTTAATCGGACATTAATATTTTCTAACTAACTACGGAAATACTCAGCGTTATTGTTGATGGGTCTTGCGCGTCAATTTTGACGTTTTCTGTCAAGTCCATTCACAACTGTCATGTTATCGCATTTTTTAAATAATTCGTCCTAATCTAAGATCATTATTAGGGTCTACTCGTTCTGCCAGTGTGGGCTTGTTGAGGGGATTCCCCTGATCATTTGTTTTTAGCTTCTAAACTTTCCCACTCTTTGTATGACTTCCTCCCTTTGTCCTACCTTTACTGGTGGTAGGATTCAGCAGGAATCCGTCTAGGTAGGTACCACCCCAGGGACAGTTATTCTGCCGTGAAGCAGTAGTGTGCAAACATTACTGTGTTTCGGTTTGAAGGGCACTGTGAGCTAGCGTAATCACTGGGCATTTGAGACTTATGAACTGATGTCTCAGGGTGACGGGCGCAGTGTGGTGTCACACAGAAATATTCTGGATGACACAGCATTTGTTGTGGGCGGACGTTGCACTTACCATCAGGTGAACGTTTTGCTCGTTTCGTCACTTTATACAATAAAAAAAACAAATGATGGGAACCCTGTTATCTTTAGTCTACACTAGTTACTTTAGTAGTAGGAGTGTTTTGTGGAATTTCATATGTATTAATAATATAATTCATTCATGTATGTCTAAATAAGGTGACGATTTTCGGATTCAAGTTTGGAAGTCTCAATTTACAAAATTCAATATTTTCTTTTTTACACTTATGCTGTTGTCACTCCCATGACTGACTTGATATTGGCAGAATTCTTTTAAGAGTAGACATTAAAAAAATAAGAAGAATTCGTGCTAATAATATTATAAAATTGTAATATCATTGATTCTTGCGACTTAATTACAAGAAAATACCAAACTATTTTATTTTTTAATATATTGTCACAAATTTTTCTCCTTTTTTGATATATATACTAATATTATAAATGCGAAAGTAACTCTCTCTGGCCCACTGTCTGTTTGTTACCTTTTCACATCTCAACTGTTGAACGGATGTTGACGATTTTCGACACAAAGATAGGTTGCATTCTGGAGACCGACATAGGATACTTTTTATCCCCGAAAATGAAATAGTCTGCACGGGATATTTAAAAAAACCTGTATTCACGCGGACGAAGTCGCGGGCATCAGCTAGTACAGTACAATGGACCTCGCGTAATGGACCATGAGAGTAAATGAACAATATATGCCATCGAACTTACGAGGTTCCGCAGGACGCGCTCGTCCCAGCACTGCTCTAGGTCGAACTCCTCGACCTTGGTGCTGCTGGTAACCTTCCCACCTGCTGCTGTGCACCGTCTCCTGCAACAATAAAGACACATTAGCCAATAATCCCACTGGACTACCTCGGTACGTATTGGAGGAATATTGTATAGCGATATTGACTTTTTTAGTCGAAGCTTCCTAAACTTTTCACATCGTAGACTTAACACCAATCACTATCACCAATTTTTTTCTGGAGGAGGTGCAAGAGTGTGTTTTCACAGCACGATAAATCTAGTCCTAAGGGACATAGACCGTTTTGGGAACCAACAGTTTAGGTCGAAATTATCATATTTTCATCATCATTACGAGTATCATCATCATAATTTCAGCTTATCACTAGTCAACTGCTGAACATAGATTGCCACAAAAGTTCTTTTTTTGGGGAGATTTTGCCATAGTTGCCACGCATGGAAGGCGGGTAGGCAACAGTTTATTTATTCAGATGTTCCAGAAAGATGCCGCTGCCCATCTTCTGGTTTTAATTGCCCTCAGTCGACTCTTACGACACTCACTGGATGAGATGGGGTGGTAGATTCTCTTAAGCCGCACGGTTCATATGTTCAATAAAACTAAACGTTCTTACGGATTCTATCGCGTTTAATTTGTTTCTTTTATTCCGACGTTTCGAGCGATTTGCAGCATCCGTGATCACAGGAGGACGGAGGTCAATCCTCCCATGACTGGGAATATTGCAATGCTTAATTTCTGTATGCCATAATATTTCCTGCACAGATGACATCATCATCAAGTACATCTTGACTTTTGGCGCCAACTCGAAAAGTGGCAGTAGGGTTTTTATTTGATTTTGTAATTTCTGTGTATGTTTGGAGTTTTGATGTTTAATATTGATAGTTTACTATGCAGCAAGTGCTCCTGAAAGTGTACAGAGATTGGAAAATTCAATTCAAGAACAAAATTGTGCGTTTTGTCTCCATCAGTCAAAGAGATCAAAGTTTTGAAATCTTGCTGCTTGAAGATTGTATACTTGGATATGGATACTTGACACTGGAAATTAGTTTAGGACTGTTTCCATTTATAAATAATAATAATAATAAGTATAAACGGCTTCGTTATTTATCGAGTAGGCGTTCTATAAAGATCTATTATTAACTGAAAATGATTATGTACAAACTGAAGTTGTAACCACTACATAAAAATGTCTGGATGTAGGATTCCTATTGAGAGTGCAATGAAGCCGTAGAGTCCACCACGATTCTTAAAAATAAAAAAATATTAACCTTACAAAAATTTAGTGGAGTTTAAAAATAAAAAAACCCGACGAGTTGCAGCACACGGACTCTGACAGACGGACAGATTGCGCAAACGACTTAATATTAGCTACGAACTAGTGTAGTGGGATCGACCTTGCAACTACGCCCTTCAGAATGACATGGTTCGCTTAAGTATCTTCAAACTGTAAAAGATTCATGCTTCGCCTTTTGTTATTGGAAAGAAGCGACGAAACGATCTAATCGTACGCGTGATAGTGAGTGCAGCGTCTTCCCCGTATCGCTGTGACACCCAGAAAAATTCCCTGCTATTGACTCTACGACAGACAGCCACTACCGGGTAATATGCACCATTTTATATTCTGCATGCGAATCTAAGCAAATTACTTAATTTCCTTCATTATAATGGACTTCCGCAAAGTAACGCCTGATTCTATTAACTATATTATTTATGGTAGTAAGACTTCTATGCTGGAGTCCGTCCAGTTACCACCGCAAAGCCCATTTTTTTATTGGATAGAGTGATCAAACGAGCAAAACGTTCACCTGATGATATGTGAAACGTCTGCCCATAGGAAATGTTGTGTCACCTAGAACATTTCTGTTGATCTGATTACCTTGAGACATCAGTTTTAAGTCCATATGCCCAGTGATTACACTAGCTCACAGTGTCCTTCAACCCGAAACACTAGTAATGTTTGCACACTACTGCTTCACGGCAGAATAACTGGACCTGGGGTGGTACCTAGACGGATTCCTGCAAAGTAATCCTACCACCAGTGAAAAAGTTATTCTGCCGCCGAGCAGGTACCGTGTTCCGGTTTGAAGGGCACTGTATCTAATGAAATTACAAGGCGTATTAGACTAAATAAGATGCTTTCGATCTCTGTTCTCTTGCCCTCGATCGTATTTTACGTCGAGAGCGGTCAAGTCCATTTGCATTATCTTTGAAACTTTTTTTATGGTTATTTATTTCATACTCAGTCTCCTTTTCGATGAATTTATTTTTATACGACATTGGTACAATGTAACCTTTATTTTTATATTTGTATCGGAAACATGACGAACGTTTGAATTACTTTGATTTAGGCTCTTGTCATGGCAACATCATGCGTTATGTTTTTGATCTCTTAAAAGAAATTGTTTCTATCTGAGTTTATAAGTATGTTCCTTAAAATCTGCAATAGTTTTGATTGTTGGCACCACATGGAACATTTGTAGGCAAGAGCCTCTGCCTACCGCTTTTATGGGAAACAGGCGTGATTGTGTGTATATAAGATTTGCATATAACCCGTTTTAACAAATCCAAAAGTCCCAGCGAACGAAGCCGCAGGTGCAGCTAGTTCTAATTAATTTTATCTATAAATTATCGCCACATGCTAATCAGGAGCTATAAAAATCCATCGACGTTCATTGACGGGGCCTTTCAACAAATGCAAAATATATTATAGTCGGTCTCGTTCGTATTTCAGTCTGCAGCAATAAAAATTGATACACGAATATCAAATAGAAACACGTTTGATTATAATATAATGAAGAGAAAAGACCGTGTGACGTCCATAACACGCCGTGGGGCCGCGTAACGGTACATTCTAATTCCACCCTCTCATTCTGACAGGAGGCCTATGCCCCAGAAATGTCTAAGGACTGACATGATAATAATTATTTGTAATCCTGTTGACAATGTCTGAAGTCAACACCTGCATACACGTGATTGTGATGTTTACTACTTTCTTTAGAAAACAATATAAGCATAAAACCAAAACATTTCTCTAACTTGTGAAATACACCTTACAATTATTGATTTTTAAGTGCAACAAGAATAAAAAAGATGTAAATAAAGAAATAGTTTGCTTAAGAAATAGATATAGTTAATAGAATCAGGCGTTACTTTGCGGAAATCCATTATAGTAAAGAAGAGAAAGTCAATAATTTGATCCGCATGCAAAATGGTAAGTGGTGTGTATTAGCTAGTTTGGAAGAGCACCACACCCGCCCTCCCTCAACGGGTATCTGGTGGCGGTTCCCGGTGGCGGTATTGGTTTTCTTGTGCACGCTGTTGAGGGAGTGCGGGCGGTGCTCTTCCAAAACTAGCTAATACACACCAACTTAACATTTTGCATGCGGATCTTAGCAAATTAACTTTCTCTCCTCTACTAAGAAATAGATCACATAATATAATCTAGTATTACGACAGATAACATTCCCTAGTCCACTTCGTAGAGATTTCTATAAATTTCAACGTTTTTATTTTTGTTTCCATTCAAACAGCCAGATTATTGGAAACGCGCCAGCACCTTTGAATATCTACCTAAACCGTTCCTGTTTCAATTTACACGTTCGGTTAGCCGTAGATCGCGAAGTTAGTTAAATTAAAAGCAATCTCTTTGATCAAAAGCCGTGTCCTCGATATACAGATTTTACATACATTATTTTATACAATTTTTTTTTTATGGAATAAAGTGATGAAACGAGCAAAACGTTCTCCTAATGGTAAGTGCAACGTCTTCCCATAATAAATGCTGTGTGACCCAGAATATTTCTGTGTGACACCTCACTGTACCCATCACCCTGAGACATCAGTTCTTAAGTCTCATATGCCCAGTGATTACGCTAGCTCACAGTGCCCTTCAAACCGAAACACAGTAATGTTTGCACACTACTGCTTCACGGCAGAATAACCGGCTCTGGGGTGGTACCTAACTAGACGGATTCCTGCATAGGAATCCTACCACCAGTATAATATTTCGTAACTATATTATAAACATGTCTTTTATTTTTGAAACAATAATAATTTAAGGGCGTCTCGCTCTGTATGCAAAAATAAATGGCCACGATGGTTATGTGTAATTCAAAAAGATTTTTTTACAGCATGTGTGGTCCAGAAAAGCGGTGATCTATTGTCATTAACATCCATAGAAAATCAAAAGCCTTCGACAATATCCTTGCAAATTTTATATTAATGTCATTAGCAGTTTTTAAGATATATCCGTTCGTAAGCACGGGCAGAAAGAAGACTTATGAAGTCTAATTTTTATGTACTAGTTTTTGTATGTTGGTGCTACTCGTACTATTCGTAGCAGCTGCAATAGGTTTACGTAATTGCGAACCAAACAATATTGCCAACCAAACAATATTGCCAACTTGTTAAACCGCGATTGGTGAAACCATAGACGTAGAATAACGAAACTGAATAATGAGACAGACTAAAAAAATTGCGCCATATTAGTACCCACGATACTGGAGTAATTCTAATATTAAAATAAAATAAAATTTATGTCTGTGAAACACATTTTCGTTACAGGAGTGTAAGGCACTAAGTAAAAATAAAAAAAACAATTCCATGTCCAAACGACCGTGACCTTCTTTGAACAAAATTCGAGCACAATACCACACTGCTATAAAAATGGTCGAGTTTTTCTATAGAATGGAAATAAAATTTTCTAACTTTTAGTTACTACGGAATAATGAGACAGACTAAAAAAATTGCGCCATATTATTTTTAAAATGAGAAGGGGGTCGACGGCAATTAATCATTAGGGAACAAATTATTAATTATTAACGTCATTGGTAACGCCGACGTTAAGAAAGATCTTTAAAACTCTATAAGAAACTTGATGCAACGCTTTCATTATTACGCAGAAATTAAGTTACTATCGTTTTTCAATGACCCAGACACACAGTTAAGTCCAACTGTCGTCAGTGTAGTCAGATGACGAATGTCTTTCCGAGCTTTGCGGATGAGTCACTGCATCCGGCGGTGTTTTGTTGCATTCAGTCGGGGCGACGAAGGGCAGACGGCCAATTCCGTACGGAGCGACGCATTCCTACAAGTATATCGAAATCCCGGATTGCCATCAATCTGGATATGGCGGGATTTGCCTACGGCCTGATGTAGATGAAATTAAGTCAGGCAATAACCTAACTGTCTACGCAGGATTAAACCGACGCTAATCTCTTAAACTTGGAATGTTCTTGCGGGAAATATAAGTATTTATTATATTTTTATTAAGGGAAACATACAAATGATATAACTTATAAATAACAAAAACAGCTGTAGCACATAAACCAATAAAGTTTCCACAAATAATTAGAACTTACAAACTTAACACCGTCAATGCATTTATTTACAAAAATTAAAAAAAAGCGCACGAATCTATAGGGCTCGGATCAGCTAAACAAAGTGTTTTATAATAAAATTCCTAAAAGTGTGATTAAAAAAACTGACACAGAATTCAATAAACTTGTCAAGAAAACATTATTAGCAAAAGCGTTTTACAAAATAGATCATTACATAGAGGACGGAGATGTGTGGAAATAACTCTTACTCTGCACTTGCAAAATAAAGAAATTTTGACTTTGACTTTGCCAGAGACACCAAAAACAATGTGAAATCTTGAGTGGTCAGAGATTATAATTGCAGTCGATGGTCTGCTTGTTAGTTGCCGACACGTTTCAATTCCAACTCGGTAAAGAATTAAAAATAATTAAAAAAAAATTTACCACGTTCTCAGCGCTGAAGGAAAACATCGTGAGGAAACCTGCGTCTCCGAGGAATAGAAATATTTCGAGGATATGAGAAGTCCGCCAACCCGCATTGGAGCAGCGTGGCGGACTTTTCCCAGCTCCAAAACCCTCTCAGAAATGAGAGAATGAGAGGCCTGTGCTCAGCAGTGGGACATTTATAGGCTGTTACTTTAAAGAATTAAAACGGCTAACATCCGAATTAATTTTATAATCGATCGCTTTTAATCTTATATCGACTACTGTAATCATCATTATCATTTCAGCCTATCACTAGTCCACTGTTGCACATAGGCCTTCCCTCACAGAAGCCACAAAAGTTTGTAGTTTTCATTTTGGGGGCTTTTGCCATAGTTGCCACGCTTGGCAGGCGGATTGGCAACCGCAGTTTATTTATTCATATGTTCCAGGAAGATGCTGCTGCCCATCTCCTGAATTTGTATTTCCCTCTGTGAGTAATATAATAAAGATGGAGATCTTCTATGTTTGAACACCTTAGTCTAAGAAAATACTATTCCGATGCTACGGCCATGAGGAGCCGCATTCTGAGAATCGAACTTTATCGAGAAGGGCCGAACTGTAAATGCTCAGGAGGTCCATTGTGTAACTCTAGTAGGTTTAGAGATCGGGTTCATTTGATCCCGATTAACCAAGAAATGAGGTTCAAACGCCAAAATAAAACCGATACCACATCGCACGACGCAACCATGTGGTCGACTTATTTTCCGCAGGGCAGTTAGTTTAGAAATAAAGTTACATTTTGATCACAAAACTTGATTGCATGCAATAAAATCAAGCATAACGTTAGTCTTGAAGATGCCTATTTATTGTTGCTTTGAACAGACCTCAGAACCCTGGAAAGACTGACTGCAAAGAAATCCATTCCATAGTTACTATTCCAATACAGTGAATGAAGAAGCTTTGTATAAAAGGACAGGTCGATCACATATATAATGAATGTAAGGAATGGGGATAGATGAATCATGGAATGGAATTCTTTTGGAAATATTCATTACAAAACTTCTTACATCTTTTTTTAATGGATATAGTGACGAAACGAGCATAACGTTCTCATGATAGTAAGCGCAACCTTCCGCCCATAACGAATGCTTTGTCACCCAGAACAGTACTGTGTAACACCACACTGCGCTCGTCACCCTGAGGCATCTGTCCTTAAGTCTAATATGCCCAGTCATTACGCTAGCTCTCAGTGCCTATCAAACCGAAACACAATAATGTTTGCACACTACTGCTTCACGGCAGAATAACTGGCCCTGGAATCTTACGACCAGTAAAACTTACACCTCCATTTAAACTTTGTGCGCAATGTGAATAATTACATTCTACTGCTTTTCTATTTAAGGAAGCGCCAGACTACTATCCTTGTGGCAGGAATGTCCCGCGGGAAAAAAACTTTTGATCTGGCACACATTCCGCAACTTTCTGTGTGCAGGCGAATGTAGGTACAAATTAAACTTAATAAAATGTAGACAAGGAAGCGACTGAAAATAGACAGTACAGTAGTATAATGATTTCTTATATTTACGCGAACACTACTCATTTAAATGAAACTAATTTTACGGATTTTATCGCGTTTAATGTTTAAGGGTTGGGATGATCTGGATCATCCCAACCATTACATCAGATTTGATAGACCACAAATCCTTGCAAAATGACACCGATTCCTACCAAGGATGATTCGCGAGGCTATTGAAATTAAAAAACATCCTAATTTCAATAGGGAAGATGGTTGGGTATTAACACCGGCTTGGGATCCTATTATTAATAAAATTGAATCAAAAACCAAGCATACCACTGCAAGGCTTCAAGACACAGTAAGCTCTTTCTGCGTAGATCGGACTAAAAATAATAATTAAAAGCTGAAGGTACTCCGGGTTAACTATGACATCGGGACAACCTCAGTCCCCCCGTGACCATGGGAGCTGTAAAGCGCCCGAAACGTCGGGTTATAAATAGTAAAACATTAAACGCGATAAAATCCGTAAAATTAGTTTCATTTAAATGAGTACAGTAGTAGTACATTCTAAATGTATTCCCGTAGCTTTGTTTTGAGTCAAAACATTCTCTTTATGCGATATTTCGGTATAATTTCAGTAAGCGATGCCAGTGCACCGCTTCACCTTGCCATTGCCACATAACATATAAGGAAGCGCGTGGCCTAGTGGTCAGAGTACCGGACTTCTGCGCTGCGGGTCCTGGGTTCGAATCCCAGCCGGAGCCAACATTTGTGCTAAAACACAAATTGTTGGTTTTCGGATCTGGTTGTTTTGTGTTTGTCGCCGTGTTTCTGACACTGCATCCTAGCCTACCTCCGATCTTATCGCATAAGCGTTACATCGGGCGCGGGTAGGTTGGGACGAGTGAGTGCCTCTGTGTTTGCGCGTACACTTGTGGCACTATAATATCTCCTGCGCAGTTGATGGCTCTCGACATTCGGATTCGGAAGTTGTCGCCGTGGTCGAAATCGGCTAGGGAGAACATCATCATAAGGAAGTATGGCGAAGGCATGTCCATGTACGAATAATCTATATTTGGAAAGTTCAAAATTGTTTTGAATTTCATGCAATAAAAATTGTCAACAATAACTTGCATAAACTCTTAAATAGTTTAAATAAAATACAAAAATAATAAAAAAAATATAACAATGTTAAAAATATTAATTTAATAATTATGATATTTTCTTTAAGTATCAGCCGTCACAGTTATTATCCAAAAGATTATTAATAAAATGAAAGTATTCCACGATATAATAATCTGCATTCAGCTGATATAGACTAAATATACACGCATATCGATTCTCCGTATCGTAGAAGATCACTAGGCCAGATTTTTGGCAGGCCACTAGGCGTAGCGCCATCAACCTGCGGCCATTTTAAAAATAAAAATGTACGAAGCCCGCGCAAATTTATATCGACAATTTCGCTTAGTAATTGTACAAAAAAAAAACAATAGCAGTTGCCAAAATCCACAGGAAAAGTAGAAACAATTTCAAAACACGACTAGCGAAAAGTGAAAATTGCAAGTAATTATTCCTTTGATTTATTAAGCGTATCGTGCATTTCCAAAATCCCAATAAAAATCCTCGCGGAGGGTCAACTATAGTGATTCAAGCACTTTTGTAGGTGCTCAAAGATCTAGTCATATGCTTTAATCGTCTTTGCATCACTCTCGTAATTTAATAACTGTATCATACGGAAATTCGTTTCTTATTGTATCATAAAGCTTTATTTTGAAATGCTCTAAAATTAATATAAAGCCGCAATAATAAAAAAGTTGTTAAACAACGAGAAAGTACATGATAAAACATTCTCGTACGCGGATAACATAATATATGATATTTGTGGCATTTATCTCCGGAAGTTGACACTTGGAAAATAAACTTATATGTTATATCTTTATTACAACTCAGGTTGTAATAAAGATATAAGCGTGGACAGAGAATATCAAAGGAGTTCATCGTTTTTCAGGTTTTGTATTTTATTGTAAATGTTTGAGTCGCTTTAGTCGTGACTTTCTCTTTCGAAAGTTCATATAATTGTATAAACAATGTAAAATTGAAGATTCTTAGAATTTTAATTAAATATTAATGTTGCTAGTACATTATGTATCTCGATTAGTAATATCGTAAGACAGCAACTCGAAACAGGACTTTTGGCGCCAACTCCAAAAGAGGTGGTAGTGTTTTTATTGAATCTTGTAATTTCCGTGTATATTTTGAGTTTTGATGCTTTGATTGTTATGCAGCAAGTGCTGGTAAAAGTGTACAGTGATTTAAAAATTAAATTCAAGACCAATCTTCAGTAAAAGGCAATTACTGTTAACTGTCGATCGAAAAAGTCTTGCTACTTGAAGATTGTATACCAGGACGTTACGAGATACTGGAAAATAGTTACGACCGTTCCCATAAATAAATAAATATCAAAACACGGTTTGACTGAACTGGAGACCATCACGCTGTTTCACACTTCGAGGACTTCACATGAAGTCGATCAATTTTTATTTCTGAGACATTCAGGTTTCTTCGAGATGTTTTCCTTCTCCGCTGAGCAAGTGGTAGAGCATGACTTAAAATTGCAATTTTATTGGTTCCTGGGCGTAAAAATACAACCATTCGTTTCATCAGAAATAGCAACGACATTGTCACAAAACCTCTAAAGAAGAGACAAGGGGTAAATAGCGACATGGTGGCCGACACCTTTATCAAAAAAAACATTTTACAAAATTGGACGGACAAAATTGGATCAGAAGTTTAAAAGACATGAAATTCGAAAATGATTTTCTACTAATTTAGTTGTTACAAATGGTAAAAGCGAGACGTTGCGAGTTCAAGGAACGTAATTTTTTCGTGTTATTTAACGCTTTGTTTGAACACGTTAGCCCAACAGAGCAACACTTTGGATGGAAGCCAGATATTTCGGTTAAGAAATTAGCGAGATGCGGTTGGGTACCATTTTACTAAACATTCAGAATGTTTTGAAGGCCACTACACTCATTTATTCACAGAATGTGAGCATAGCACGTCGTCTTTGACAGACTTGCTATTTTATTTAAAAAATATAAAACTGTCCCAGCGTCGTCCTCTCGTTTCTGATACGTTGGGAGCTGGGATTAGTCCGCCACACTGCTGCATGCGGCATGGATTTCACATGTCATAGAAATATCACGATATTTTCTTTTACAGCTGAGCACGTTGTAAATTAACATTTAAAATTGCAGAACAGACCACTGAGCTACTATTATATAGCGATATTTTTGCTATCCATTACAGCAGGATGACCGATAGGTGTCCGGCATAGTAGAATAGCATCTATCTCTTTCCTACCGATGTGTTGTATGAGGAGACCAAGGTATTGTACGGTCAGCCTTTCGTCGTTTCAGCCTATCAATACTCCACTGCTGAACATAGGCCTCCCCCATAGATTGCCACAAAAGTTGGTAGCTCTCGTTTTCAGGGGATTTTGCCATAGTTGCCACGCTTGGCAGACGGGTTGGCAACCGCAGTTTATTTATTCAGATGTTCCAGCAAGATGCTGCTGCCCATCTCCTGGTTTTCGTTTTCCCTCTGTCGACTTTTACGACACCCAAGGGATGAGTTGGTGTGGTAGTTTCTCTTAAGCCGCTACCACGCGGCACCAGTCAGGTCAGCCTTTATTCGTGCAGAATACCACCATAATATAATTGCTGTCACTATACTGCTCGTGGGAACGCAATCCACATTGCCTAAACATTTTTTTACTCGTACCAAAACGGCGGCGTGTGGCCTCTGCCTACCCTTTATATGAGAAAAAGGCGCGACTGTCATCTTTGTCTAACACGCATCAGTGAGGCTAACCGTCTTCCATGTAAATTCCGATATGATTTGCTACACGGTCCGCTGGCGCGGCGCGCGCGGGAGCCTGTAACGGAACGCACGCGACTGTCATTAGCGACCGCGAAACCGCGATATGCGCCGCGTCGCCGCGCATCTAGTTTTTCTTTCAAAGGAAATGATATAAATTCTTTTAAATATGTTTTCAGATAACATGGACATAATCATGTCGTAATTAGTTGTATACGGTCACTAATCCGTCTGCGAGGCGTGGTAATTAAGGCAAATCCTTTCAACCTAGTGGGCTAATTGTGATGAGTCTTGTGAAAGTATTCTTGTAACTAATTATACTTGTAACATTTTTACATCTTCATTGTAGAAGTGGGGGTAGTAATTCACCGGAGCGGTACTTTTCCCGTTTTTCAGCTTCACGGATTCAGTTGCCGGCTTCAGTTTGACTTAGCTTGCACAACTCGTCGCTCCATCCAGCCAGAGGGCGGCCCGCATAGCTTTTGTCTTAAAATGGCCGGCAACGCAGGTGTCCAGCCAATTTTGGGTTATTTGACGAAACGGGCAAAACGTTCACCTGATGGCAAGTGCAACGTCTGCCTAACGGACGCTGTGTCGCCCAGAATATATCTGTGTGGAACCGCACTGCGCCCGGCACCCTGCGACATCAGTTCTCATTTGCCCAGTGATTACACTAGCTCACAGTGCCCTTCAGACCGAAACACAGTGATGTTTGCACGTTACTGCTTCACGGCTGAATAACTAGCCTTGTGGTGGTACCTACTTAGACGGATTACTGCATACGAATCCTAACACCAGTGGATGATGTACTTAGAATGCTACGTCAATAACGTAAGTCCCCTGGCGGATTCCTTCATTACGGATCTGTCCATTAGAGAAACTTCGAGAATAGACTATTTTCTTTTCTCATCGTGCGAATTTAATCTTGTGTTCCAGTGTCGACATTTTTGCGCCATATATTAGTACAAGTAGGAAACCCAGCAGTAGCGTCGGCTATGCTGAGCGGGGATACTGCATGGAGTGCCGTAGACAATTTCTGTAAGACCGTGATGGTCCAGAAGAAGGCTGTCGAGAGAGGAGAGATCACTCAAGGGGCTTCGTCACGGCTGTCGTATCAGGAATGGTGTTCCCTTAACAAAAACGGAGGGTTGTTAGGGGTCGCGGGTCATCGGGATGAGGTTCTCCATTGCCCAGTAAAGCGACTACGGGGAGGGCGAAGAATGGCACCGAGAGAGAGTGCTGAGGGTCGCGAGTACTGCATCGAAACGGGCTACCGTCTTAGCCAAGCGGTGGAGGGGCCCGGGTAGCGTTTCAAACCGGGATCTCGTGACCCCTCTTCAGCGCTGATGGAGACCACCGTGGGGTTCAGTCGGTAAGAGTCCAACATAACTCGGGTGTCCATACAGGATTATATATAAATAAAATGAATTTTTTGTCTTCAGGCTACGGTGATTCAGCTTCTTTGTTGGCTTGATAAGGCTTTCCAAATGCTACCCAGCTTAAAGTATCCTATTCGCTTATCTCTCGAAATTGATTTATAAGCTGATAGGAGACAGGTGGTAGGATCCTATGCAGGAATCCGTCTAGGTAGGTACCACCCCATGGCCAGTTATTCTGCCGTGAAGCAGTAGTGTGCAAACATTATTGTGTTTCGGTTTGAAGGGCACTGTGAGCTAGCGTAATCACTGGGCATATGAGACTTAAGAACCTATGTCTCAGGGTGATGGGCACCGTGTGGTGTCACACAGAAATTCTCTGGGTGACAAAGCATTTGTTATGGGCAGATGTTGCAATTACCATCAGGTGAACGTTTTGCTCGTTTCATCACTGTATCCAATAAAAAAAAACATTTAATTTTTATAGTATGAAACCGTAACCTTTGTGGCAATTATACTTTTTCTTTTAAATAATTCTCCGTAACTGTCTGTAACTCTTGTACTAAAGTGTTAACAAAGCAATAAAAAAATGGCGACGTCAATAAAAAAATAAACAAAAAATCTTAAAGCGTTAGAAAGGAATAAAAACTGAGTTAATGTGGTTGGAAAACGTAAACGATCGGCGGCGAAAGTCGGTTCACAGGAAAATGTCTGCTTACTTACTTATTAATGTGAAACTTGTGGTTCTCATTGTAATGACCGTCTCAGTGTAATAATAGGTAAGTGTATCCTTTCTGGTCAAGAATCATAAGTCATTATTATAACTGTACAAATATGGTCATTGTGAACTTAGTTATTTTTAAGCGGGGTTTTTTTTTACAGAAATGTTTGCTAGGATTTATGAACTTCGGGCCCGCGGCCTTGTGATCGGAGGGCCTGCCTACTGTCAGCGATCGTGTGAGATGACAATTAGTGTTACTGGTATATTAAACTAGCTTATGCAGGCGGTCTGCAAATATCCCGTGGGACCTATTTGATTTTTCGTGATAAAAAGTATCCTATTTCCGTGACCAGGATGCAAGCGATCTCTGTGACAAATTTCGTCCAGCTCGGTTCAGCGGTTGTGCCGTGAAAAGGTAACAAACAGAGAGGGGCAGAGTTACTTTCGCATTTTTAATATAAGTATGCATTATCGAAACATACAGACAGACGTAGTCGCCCAATTAATTTTACAAATGTACAACTATCATTTTTTTAAGCAGAAATCTAATCAAAGAGCTATACATTCACGAAAATTCACGACTTCCAGGTCCAGCTCATGTGGCGCCCTCATATGATTGAGACCGCAAAAAGTCTTCAATAACACTATTTTTAACCGACTTCAAAAAAGTCTCTATATATGTAGAGCTTTATGTTTTTTTTTTATAGAAGAAGGGGCAAACGAGCAAGCGGCTCACCTGAT
Organism: Luehdorfia chinensis; assembly: GCA_019845155.1. Taxonomy (NCBI): domain Eukaryota; kingdom Metazoa; phylum Arthropoda; class Insecta; order Lepidoptera; family Papilionidae; genus Luehdorfia; species Luehdorfia chinensis. The sequence continues at coordinate 14,635,291 of JAHVAK010000016.1, forward strand.
GTTAAGTGATCGCCGCCGCCCATGAACATCCGCAACACCAGGAGAGTCGCGGGTGCGTTGCCGGCCTTAGAGAAAGGAATAGGCTCTTTTCTTGAAGGTCCCTAAGTCACATCGGTCATGTATTTTATGATTCTTTTTTTATAATAAGGAGTGGTCCCATATAATTTTGGTCGAGTTCTGATGATGGTATCCATGATAAAATCATGAAACTCTGTTTGGAGCTGGTGCGTGGAAGTCGATTCTTTATTAAGTAATTACATACATGCATACAGTCACGCCTTTTTCCCATATAAGGGCTAGGCAGAGGCCACACACATAGCTCACTTTTCGCCCTCGCGGGAAGCGAGACGTGACGGGCGGCGAACCACGTCGACGCCATTTAGGTACAACTCACAAAATTGTTACTCCCCATTGTGTTCCCACGAGTATTATAGTGACAGAATTGCATATTATGGTGTTATAGTGCACGAAAAAAGGCTGTCCGAACAATACATTCGTCGCCTCTTACGACACCTCGGTAGAAAAGAGGTAGGTGCTATTTTACTCTGCTCTTAATGCTTAATGCAAAAGAAAACTATTTAATGACATTAAAGACATTAAAGACATTTATTCTGACACTTCCATCTTCACACATAATACATGGTACACATAACATAAGGTATACATAATACAAAGAAAAAATTTAAAGAAAAATAACAATGTAAAGAAAAAAATATGTGATTGTGTGTGCGGTGATGAAGCGGCGGAAGTGACCGTCTCAGCATAAGCCGCGGAATCGCAGCGCTGATTTTCAGTCGGCCCCAAACTACAGTAAGGACGGCAACAGTAAGCGAGTAAATGTTGTTGTTCTAATTTTAAAGAATAAGTTTAAAAAGTAAGTAAGTAAGTTTAAGTAATTTAAAACAAAAACAGTGCTAAATTATACTTATATGAAATAAACTGTGAGATACGAACTATATATATTAGTCTAAACTTCTACATTGCTACTATGAACAATGTAAAAGTGTACATTTGCTATGTTATTACTATGTGTGCAAAATGATAAAAAGAAAATTAAATTAAATAATTAATTGCTGGTGGTAGGATTTCTATGCAGGAATCCGTCTAGGCAAACATTACTGTGTTTCGGTTTGAAGGGCACTGAGAGCTAGCGTAATCACTGAGCATATGAGACTTAAGAACTGATGACGGGCGCATTGTGGTGTCACACTGTTCTGGGTGACACAGCACTTGTTATGGGCAGACGTTGCACTTACCATTAGGTGAACGTTTTGCACGTTCCGTAACTTTAAACAAATAAAAAAAAAAGAAATTCCCTGTGTTAAGCTTATTAACTACATGTGAGTCGCGTGCAAAATAGTGTAAGCTAATGACTATATTTTAATGATTTCTATAATTTATAATGTAATAGTGGAAGAATACATACATACATAAGATCACGACTCTATCCGTATACCGTAATGTCACCTCTATACCGTAAGGGGTAGTCAGAGACTGGGCACTCACTGCAAAAACAGATGACTGCCACAATCCACGTTTCACCAAAACAATATAATGCACTCGGTGTGATAGGTGGTGAGCCCATCGCCACCATGCGCTGTTGGGTGCACAGTGCAGTTTAATTCCTTACTCGCCTTTTACGAGATCTATTGGATGAGATGGAGTGGTAGTATTCTTTTATCGAGCCGCCACCACACGGCACCACAAGAATAATTATTATATTTACGAAAAATATTAATGATTATATTTGCGAATGGTTTGCGACTATAAAAGTCAACATTGTTTAATTATTAATTAGAATGTACCCTTCTGTTTGATAATGTTGCCCCATTGTCAGCTAGTTCCATTTGACCGCATTCAACGTAGAGCGGCTCGAATCGTCGACGACCATGTTCTATCTGATCGGCTTGATCCACTGGCTTTGCGAAGAGATGTTGCATCCCTTTGCATTTTTTAATAAGATCTACCATGGCGAGTGTTCCGAAGAATTGTTCGGATTAATTCCAGCCGCTGATTTTCACCATCGCACATTGCGGCACAGCGCGAAATACCATCGTCACCACCTTGATGTTTGGCATTCCAGCACAGTGCGTTTTTCGCGCAATTTTCTGCGCCGCACAAGCACTTTATGGAATCTGCTGCCGCCAGCGGTTTTTCCGGACCGATACGACTTAGGGACCTTCAAGAAAAGAGCCTATTCCGTCCTCAAAGGCCGGCAACGCATCTGCTATTCCTCGGGTATTGTAGATGTTCATGGGCGGCGGTGATCACTTACCATCAGGTGAGCCGCTTGCTCGTTTGCCTCCTCTAATCCACAAAAAAAAAAAAAAACCAATCCATTAGGTAGGTAATCCGGTAGGTGTCCATCGGCCAAATGAAAATATTATTCATTTTCATTAAATAATTACACGTTTCCGTATAGATCGGTGTAAAGGTCTGCGTCACATCTTAATGTACCGGTTAGTTTCAACTGAAGACACAGTTACATTTTGCGAGTTTTTGCTACTAATACCGTACAGATAGGAAGCTTGAATCAATCCAATTAGACACGCCGTGCTTTGTTGGTTTTATAGACAAACGGTGATAGTTTTGCATATCTATATGAAGTAGGTCATTTTAACATCTCTCGATTATTTATTACTCGTATAGGTTGCGATATATTTCGAAGATTTTTTAAGTCATATTTGCGGTCTGCCAAAGTACACTGAAGTTTAGAGACATCCCTTTATCATCATTTCAGCCTGTCACTAGTCCACTGCTGAACATAGGCCTCCCAGATTGCTAAAAATTTGTGATTTTCATTTTGGGGGGATTTTGTCGTAGTTGCCACGCTTGGCAGGCGGGTTGGCAACCGCAGTTTGTTTAGTCAGATGTTCCAGGAAGATACTGCTGCCCATCTCCAGGTTTTAATTTTCCCTCTGACGAATATTACACAACCTGCGACACCCACGGGTTGATACGGGGTGGTAGATTCTCTTCAGCCGCTACCACATGGCAAACACCCTCGGGTTGAGACCGATGCTTATGACTGGGGTATGAGAACAGATAGCCGATGGGGAAGAAATGTTTCATACATGGCAACCCCGAGCTAGATGGTCTACGTTACTGTCTAGGTAGGTACAACCCCAGGGCCAGTTATTCTGCCGTAATGCTTTACGGAACCTACGGAAACCGAAACACAGTAATGTTTGCACACTACTGCTGTAGTGTGCAAACATTACTGTGTTTCGGTTTTAAGGGCACTGAGAGCTAGTGTAATCACTGAGCATATGAGACTTAAGAATTGATGTCTCGAGTTGACGGGCGCAGTGTGGTGCCACTCGTTGTTCTGGGTGACACAGCATTTTTTATGGGCAGACGTTGCACTTACCACCAGGTGAACTTTTTGCTCGTTTTCGTCACTTTATCCAATAAAGGCTAGGCTTAAGAGAATCTACCACCCCATCGTGTCATAAATGTCGACAGAGGGGAAATAAAAACCAGGAGATGGGCAGCAGCATCTTCCTGGAATATCTGAATAAAAAACTGCGGTAGCGAACTCGCCTGCGAAGCCATAGTTGGCATCTATGGCAAAATCCCCCAAACCGAGTGCTACAAACTATTGTGGCAATCTATTGGGGAGGCCTATGTTCAGCAGTGGACTAGTTGTAGGCTGAAATGGTGATGAGAGATATTCGTAAGTTCTATGGTCACGTGATTGGACTGCGTCGTATTCTACTCTAGGACTATACGGGCATTATGATACAGTTGGTTATCTTAGGAGCGTCTACGCAGTAAAGACAATAAATGAAGGGGGCAAGATCACGTGCGCTGAGCCGCATCTCCAAATCGGGCGTCGGAGGACGACGCAAGGGTTCGTTAGCCACGCCGCGTACGTTGGCAGAGCACCAATTCGCGTCAGCCAGCCGAGATTACCGCCTCATTTAATTATAGTGGACTCTACTTCCTTGCAGAATCGAATGCAAGTAAAGTTACAATCTATAATTGTCCCACTGCTGAGCACAGGCCGCCTCTCATTTCTGAGGGTTTTGGAGCTGGGAAGAGCCCGCCACGCTGCTCCAATGCCGGTTTTCCGACTTCACATGATGTCAAAATATTGTTATTTCGCAGACAAGCGGGTTTCCTCACGATGTTTTCCTTCATCGCTGATCACGTGGTAAATCAGCACTTTTAAATTTTAGAACAGTATTAGAGGTGCTCGGGAGGGAATTCAAGTCACTCGCGTGCTATAAGATTTAAGGATAGCGCCCGGCCTCTGCTATCACGGCTCACAAGTAATCCATACTAATATTATAAATGCGAAAGTAACTCTCTCTGTCCCTCAGTCCGTTTGTTATCTTGGTTCAACCAAGTTGTACTATGGTTCAACCGCTGAATCGATCTTCACGAAATTTGATACAGATATATCTTGCATCCTGGATTTTTTGTCCCGGAAAGTGAATTTGTTCCCACGGGATATTTAAGAAACCTATATCTACGCGGACGAAGTCGCGCACATCAGCTAGTTAAACATCATTTTAAATTTACATCACAAACCAAAGGTTCACGGTGTTACCAGTAACGGTTAATATGTATACAAACTGTATTAGACCGTACCAAAATGTCTTCGTCTTATTCGGCGGTAAGCTGTCAAGAGACATATACGATGTTATTTATGCGGTCGCAAAGGGAAAGCATACACATTGATTCACTACTTAAAAAGGATACTCTCTACGCAGTCGAAAAAGTAAGACAATTTAGTCTCAGTTGCTGGTGAAATATTTCGTCAGGGCGTTGTTTAAACCGACCTTATTTCACCTCCACAATTCGAAGGTAAGTGACACATGAACAGAAATGTAACGTCGGTGTATATTTTACATTCGGATGGAAATAAATAGCATCAAAACAAGATACTTAACTTACTATCCAGACCGACTTCTACTAGAATCTCTTATTTCAACAATTTCAGCACGTGGGACGCGTACGAAAAACACGGAAGTGTTGCGGCCCTAATTACACGTTCTGCGAACGGAGACTGAGTGCTGACGTCATGGAATTCGGGTATTTATGTCAGGAACTTTGTTTTCCAGATGGCACAAAGAATCGTCGATGAAATTGCGTCACAATGTAAATAAATAATATGGTATGAAAACAATGGGAGTTGGAAATATACCAAGAACAAAAAATACATACTATTGACTAAAAAAAGCATTGATTTGTTTAAAGACATGTTTGTCTTGAGACATGTCAACAAACGTGCGATAAACCATCTTCTATTCATCTTGTTCAATATATATTTAGACGTTTCAGTCGTTTTCTTAGATCCTAGGTAATAAAACAAGGATGTGCAAAGCGAGCAAACTGGGTATCGATCGTTAATTCTTCTTTCGTTTTTAAGTGACGTTATATAACCGATTATTCGGACCGAATAAACGTTACATACATCAATAGTATTTCGAAAACATACAAAAGGCAACGGTTTGAATTCTTGGCGTTCAACATCATAAAAACAGACTTCGCTCATAGATTTCTATAAAGTAGCATCGGTAGACTTGATGCTAGATTCGTCAAGTCCTGCAAGATTGCAACTTCAGTACCTTTCTGGCTGGCTGCCACATGCGTCATACTTGTGAACAGGTGCTGTTGGTGGAAGCTGGTCTGCTAGAGTTTGCAATATACTTATTATATATATTTATTATCTAATCTTGTCTAAAACTTTAACATGGAGCGTTCGTTGGTTTTTCTGAGACTATTCTTAGTAAATTAATTTATAATGTATTTTTGACTATGATAGTTTCTCTTCCAGTTTCTTCTCCGTCAGAGGAACCTCATTACGAAACGGTGGTAGATTGTAAAAAAAAAATATGTTTGACAAACGAAATTTACATTTCTTACGACGAATTTTCATTCCCAACGATTGTATTTTCTTGCAATACCCCCTGTACTTAGGTACAGAGGTGTATTACTATCGTTGTTTTCCAATTTCCAGGTGTATCAAATCGTTGTGCAAGCATTGATAGGTGCAGTGGAACAATCGACCTACTTTGGCATGGGTTATATTTGGCGAGAGTACGGGTATATTTGGACATTGGAGTGAACGCCCTGCGACCGCTTCTGGTGGCTGGATTGATCAGCGTTGTATAGAATAGGGTTTGAGCTGAGTGATGAGCGGAGCGGGGGAAGGAACGATTGCATTTTATAGTCTGGATAGGTTTTGAAAATGACATTAAGTTCAATTGTCATCTACTAAAAGTAATATAGCACGGGGGGAAAGGCAAAATGTTTAGGTCTCTTCAGAATAAGCATTTTCGAAGGAGATAAATGTATGGGGTTATTTTAATTGCAAGATACTAAAACTGTAATCAATAATGACCAATAATGGCAAGTATAATTATGATTTTTTAATTTAACATGCAAAAGCAGTGAATGGAAATGAGAATTTGTCTGTCAGTCAGATAACATCGCACAGTATAACTTTTTTTTATTGAAGAAATTAATGAGACGAGCAAATTCATCTGATGGTAGTAAGCGCAACGTCTGCCCATGACAAATGATGTGTCACACATATTTCTGTGTGGCATGACATTGCGCCCGTCACCCGGAGACCTTCAGACCGAAACAAAGTGACGTTTGCACACTACTGCTTCACGGCAGAACAACTGGCCCTGGGGTGGTACCTACCTAGACGAATTCCCGCATAGCAGTCCCTACCACCAGTCAAATTGGTATAACAATTAGCACTCTTTGAAGTGAATATTGTAAAGTGTAAGGTCAGACGTTAATCAAACTCCGGAGTGCGCAGCTGACTGATTTATTAAACTCGCGTACTAGAACATACATATTATGCAATTACCCACATACATGATTTATCACACTACAAATGTATAAAATAAACAGTAAAATTTTACTTTTAATTAGGCTAATATATCATTACAAGTCCGCTTTCCGCTGCCGCTTTAGTACACAGTGCTGCCTTACATTCATTTGGCAGCGTTAACAAGTTGTCAGCGCTCCTCGGCGCCACAATTAACGCTCGACGAAATCGCGAAATGTCCTAACCGAGAAAACGGATCGATTTCAGTGATTCCGCTTTGGCTGTTGTTCCGAACGTCACGCTTGTCGGGGAAAGCATAATGGAATTGATGGAGCTTGAAGGTGTTTAAAGATTTCCTATTACGTCGCCAAACGTAAATTATTCGCTTTAAGAATGTTTCGTCTTTTGAATGATATTTCATACTAGCTGTCCCCCGCGGTTTCGCCCGCGTAAAACAGCATACATATACATTTATCCCCTATTTGAATCGGATTTTCGGGGTTTTAATTTTATTGCGCGGAATCCCTAATTATTTTTCTAAAATTAAAGTAGCCTAAGTTACCCGCTATAATATCAGCTATCTGTCCGTGAAAAGCTCGTCAAAATCGGTCCAGCCGTTTCCGAGATTAGACTGAACAAACAAACAAACAGAGAGACGAAAATTTTCAAAAAATGATTATTTCCTATAAGTACCGTACATACTTTCATAAGCGTTGAGTAAAAAGCTGTCAATTTGTTATTACAAACAGACACTTCAATTTTATTTATTTGTATAGAAGGGCTTGTACGGCTCTTTTTTTTTCCAAAACAAAACGATGCCCTTACAGTAGGATTTCTCCTGTGTCGTAGGTACGTAGACATAAATACCACATGCACAAACCACCCAGACCCGGAACAACTCTGTAGGTCATACAAATATTGGTCCCGTGCGGGAATCGAACCCGCGACCCGCGGCGCACATTGTTTTTAGAGTTACACAGAACGAGGTCCGTCGTAGCTCAGTAGCAGTGGCGTAACAATACTGTGGCAGGACGGGCACAATGCCACGGGACCCCACCCGGAGGGGGGCCCTGGCCCGAGAGTGCCGCGAGCATAGGAGGATCCTACATTTACCTTTTTTCCTACTGCATCCTCGAGCATACATTATTATTACAAAATTCAGTAAAATTAATTAGATTCGTATTCAATCAATTCAAGTTTAACAAAACAAATGTATCAAGTTTGACTAAAATATGCAATACATAGAGGCACACTGGTGGTAGGATTCCTATGCAGGAATCCATCTAGGTAGCTACCACCCCAGCGCCAGTTATTCTACCGTGAAGCAGTAGTGTGCAAGCATTACTGTGTTTTGGTTTGAAGGGCACTGTGAGCTAGCGTAATCACTGGGCATTTGAGACTTAAGAACTGATGTCTCAGGGTGACGGGCGCGGTGTGGTGTCACACAGTAATTTTCTGGGTGACACAGCATTTGTTATGGGCGGGCGTTGCACTTACCATCAGGTGAACGTTTTGCTCGTTTCATCACTTTATGCAATAAAAAAATGTCTCTTTAACGCGGAAGTGTTAGCACGTTTCTATTTTTTATCATTAATAACGCGATCGCGAATCTACAGCCGACTCTTACGCCCAAACTAAAATTAGGCGGACCTTGAAAATCCGTGCGTAAATGATTAAGAGTAAATAAACTAAAAAAAACCGCAGGAAACCGTTTCAACTGACGTCAAAATCTGGATTTATTGAACCTTGTAATGTCCGTGTACATCTTGCTAAACTTTTTTTATGCGTGGTGTAAGAGACACATATCATCCCGCGGGTGTCGTATAAATCAACTAAGGGGAATGCCAGGAAAGTGTCAGGGCCTCCGATTAATGGCGATCACAATTATCTTATGGTCTGGTGGTAGGATTGCTATGCAGGAATCCGCCTAGGAAGGCACCACCCCAGGGCCAGTTATTCTGCCAGTGAAGCATTAGTGTGTAAGCATTACTGTGTTTCGGTTTGAAGGGCACTGTGAGCCAGCGTAATCACTGGGCATTTGAGACTTATGAACTGATGTCTCAGGGTGACGGGCGCATTGTGGTGTCACACCGAAATATTCTGGGTGACACAGCGTTTGTTGCGGGCGGACGTTGCACATACCATCAGGTGAACGTTTTGCTCGTTTCGTCACTTTATACAATAAATAAAAAATAAAAAATCTTATTCTTCTACTTCGACAATCTGTAAGAAGTAATCTGCTGGGCATAGACTCTCCCAAAACCGTCTGCCTAACACAAATGCTATGTTACCCAATACGTTCGTCGCACATAGACATCAGTTCCTCGCCCACTACTAGCTCTCAGTACCCTTCAAACCGAAACACAGTAATGTTTGCACACTACTGCTTCACGGGAGGATAACTGATATTTCGGTGGTACCTATACGGATTTCTGCTGCTTAGGAATCCCACCACCAGTAAAAGTCATGTACCGCGATCGCCAATCTCTCTACCGAGGGAAACGATTACAGGAACTGCGACTACAGTACTTCCCGTAATCGTTTCGTGGCCTTCGGAGAGTTGGAATAGGGTTTGAGTTTGAATCCACTGTCATGTTTAGTAGTGGATTTTTTACAGGATGATGGAGAAAGAGAAGAATATTTGTATAGAAATTATAATAATATCTAGTCTATAAGCGAAAAGTTTAAATATCTATTAAAATGCGATATTTTTGTACCCATTCAGACATAGAAGAAAAAAGTTCGAGTCGCGTAAGATTAATAATGAAGATTCAAATGTCAATAAAACTCTAAGCAAGTCCAAAAGAAATGAAAATAAAAGTATTTGATAGTATCGGAAAACCCTTTCCCGTCTTGATTCACAGACAATACCGTGCATTATCATTTCCTATAAGAGTGAGGGCAATTTTTAAGCATATTCTCTTTCTAGACAGGTGCAAACCATAGCGAAGTCAAATGATAGTCCTCGAGTTTAGCGCGGTCATATAGAAGAACGGACTCTCGCCTACGCCTACGGATTCCCTTTCAAATCAGAAGTAAATAGCATAGTGTCAATTATATTTTTCACACAATTTAGTGGTGGTGGGATTCCTATGCAGGAATCCGTCTAGGTAGGTACCGCACCAGGGCCAGTTATTCTGCCGTGAAGCAGTAGTGTGCAATCATTACTGTGTTTCGGTTTGAAGAGCACTGTGAGCTAGCGTAATCACTGGGCATTTGAGACTTAAGAACTGATGTCTCAGGTCGACGGGCATGGTGTGGTGTCACACAGAAGTACTTCTGTGTGACACAGCATTTGTTGTGGGCGGACGTTGCACTTACCATCAGGTGAACGTTATGCTCGTTTCGTCACTTTATACAATAAAAAAAAAATCGTGAATATAACTTTTATGTACGTATCTTAACTATCCTTCCCACTTTGAGACCACAGACGAAACTAAATAAGCTAGCAAAAATAGAGACACGTGGGTTAACTCAAGCTGTATCGTATCGCGTTGCAGCCGCATTTGTCTGAGCTGACATTGTATCTATCAACGCTTCACACTCCGCCGCCCAGGGTCGCTCGTCATTTGTATACATTACACTGGCGGAAATTATAATGTTTACCAGTATACCATATTCATGTTAATATACTTGTATACTTTACGTAAACATTATTGATTGAAGTCGTTATATTTATCACAGTCGTAACTGGTAGCAGTAAAATTCAGAAAAGAAAAGTGGATCGTAGAATTACGCAATTATGAATAGGTATGGGTAGCGATGTTTTGAGTTGTAAAAGCACTGGCTTATCCGCTGCCAAGGAGGTCGGACTAATAAGTTTCTCGTTTTTTAAATAAATGTTGCCACACTACTATTAGTAAGCGAGTAACCTGAGTTCGATCCCCGGTGCCGGCACCTCTAAAATTGTTCTACAATTTCAAGTGCTGATTTTACCACGTGCTTAGCGGTGAAGGAAAACATCGTGAGGAAACCTGCATGTCCAAGGAATAGAAATAATTCGAGGACATGTGAAGTCCGCCAACCCGCATTGGAGCAGCGTGGCGGATTCTTCCTAGCTCCAGAACTCGCTCAGAAATGAGAGGAGGCCTGTGCTCAGCAGTGGGACATTTATAGGCTGAAACTTTACTTTTACTTTACACTACTATTTCTCCTAAATTGTGGGGGCATTTTAGGGACAAACTTCACGACAACTGGTGAAAAGATTTTTATGTAAGTCCCATGTCTGTATGGACCTGGTCTGAGTGTTTGTGCTTCTGTTTTCATACTCGTAGGAGAAAGACAAGACGAAGAAAACGTTAACCTGATGGTAAGTGCAACGTCTACCAAATAATGTTGTGGCAGCAATGTTCTACATTTCTGACACACCGCGCCCGTCAACCTGAGACATCAGTTATTAAGTCTTATATGCCCAGTAACGCTAGCTCGAAAACTACACTATAACACGTGTTTGCATACCACTGCTTGCCGAAAGAATAACTGGTCCTACGGTGGTACCTACCAAAGTGGATTCCTGCGTAGGACTCCTACCACCACTACACACAATATTGGGTTTAAGGAAACGGCAACTTGTGTTGTGATTAAATCCAAATCCGCCTGCCAAGCGTGTGCGATGATTGGAGAGGGAGAGGGAGAGGTCTATCTCCAGCAGTGTTTTTAGGGTAAGGGTAGGGTAAGGCTTTAGGACATTGACGACCGCGTGGTCTAGTGGTTGTAGTAATGACTATGAGGCCCCTTTTTCAGGGTTAGAGACCGGAGCTAACCCTTGTGTAAAATAAACCTAATTATTGGTTGAAGGAAAGTAAGTTAATTTGTTAAAATCCGCAAGCAAAATATAAAATGGTGTAAATTACCTAGTTTTTAAAGAGCACCGCCCGCCCTCCCACAATAGCGTGCACAAACAAACTAACACTGCCACCGGGAACCGTCACCAGATACCCACTACAATATACTGAAGTCAAGACCACGGAACGGGTTTCACCTCAAAACGGGGCGTTATCAAGCAAACTTAGTCATTGTTAGTTTATTTTTTTTTTCTTAGTTTTTGTTTTCGTTTTTCTTTTTCTTTTGGAATTGTAATATTAGTCTTAATTTATTTCTTGTAGTAAGTAGAGGAGAGTCTTTTAATGTAAGTAAACGTTAGAAACAAATGTTATAGTGAATGCTGTGTTTTCCTTGAAGTGATGAGGCAATTATTGTAACTTATTTTTAATTTCTTTTGTGTAAATACTTATTGTACTCATTGTTGGAAAACCAAATATAAATAAAAATGAAAAAAAATTAAAAAATTGCTTGCTTGTGCACGCTACTGTGGGAGGGCGGGCGGTGCTCTTCCAAACTAGGTAATATACACCATTTTATACATTCCTTCATTATAATGGATTTCCGCAAAGTATCGCCTGATTATATGAACTATATTGTTGGTTATCAGGTCTGATTGTGTTGTCAGCCACACTATCTCTAACACATATATCCAAGCTTACATTTCATCTTGTCGTGCGGGCGTTATATCTTTATTTTCGGATATGTGTATAGTGTGCTGTTAGCCAAAGGGTTTTTACAGCAACAACGATAAAGACCCGCAAGTAAAAAGCGCAACGACACTGCCGGCAGTGACACGACGCGGGGTTTCGCGAAGTCGCCCGCCCCTTCGTTGCACTCCGACCCCTTTCAGTGAGTATGGTTACTAAACTGACGAAGGAGGCGGCTCATAGTGGTCCAAGGGCCCCTCTGAAGGAGGTCGAAACCTTGGCTTGGAACACCATCGATAATGGGAAGGTCTCTGAGGCCTTAAATCTAAAATCCGGCCGCTGACTCGAGTGCGATGTTCACTCGAGTGGGCCGCGAACCGCCGGCTACGGTGAGTACGCGATGTATGTGTGCGATGTGTGTTAGTGTAAGATGAGACAGAGGTTTGTCTGCCAGGGTGCGAGGTCTCGTCGAGCCTGTTTTGCTCCGTAACGAGATGGTCGGGGTCTTCTAAGACGTGCTTAGGACGTCTGAAGCGAAGGAACGAGAGGTAAGGAAGTTAGGACGAACGTTTATTCTGTCATTTTTTGTACCGCCATTGAGTTTTTCTGATATCCCAATGGTTAACTAGTATAGAATGCACATTGCATTAAGTCCGCCTATTATTTAATAATATTTTAAATTTTATAAATTTTAATTATACCAATATTATAAATACCATACATATCCTATAATTATAGGTACATTTTTCCGGTTCAACCGCTGAACCGATCTTGACAAAGTTTGACACAGAGATAGCTTGCAACCTGGAGATGGACTTGATATGATACTTTTTATTGGGGGATGTCAAATAGTTCCCGCGGAATATTCAAGAAACCTATATCCACGCGGACGAAGTCGCGGGCATCAGCTAGTGGTCAATAAAGATTAAATAAACGTCCCTAAGTCAGCGCGTAGACTTTTGACACTGTAATATTCACATTTTGCGCAATTGACAGCTTCAGACTGTACTCTATAAAACTTGTGTTAGGTCCTTTAGGAGCTGCACGCTCAGAACCTAACAATAACGAGAAGCGCCAAACAGTGATTGCTCTGAATGCTGAATGGCAATCATGCGGTCTTATTTAACGAGAGTGAAACTACGGGGTACAGCTAGTATGTAGATAAAATTAAAAAAATGCATCCCGTCTAAATATAAGTTTTAAAATTAAATTTTACTATATGGATAAGTATATCAAATTTACTGCTTCTGCTTATGTGTAATTTTTTATTTATCGCAACACAGCAGAAGTTACCGCAACACAGCAGAAGTTACTTAGATGCTCATTAGGAAACCGTCTAGGTAGGTACCACCCCAGGGCCAGTTATTCTGCCGTGAAGCAGTAGTGTGAAAACATTACTGTGTTTCGGTTTGAAGGGCACTGTGAGCTAGCGTAATCACACATAAGAGAATGATTCTATGTCTCGGGGTGTTGGGCACAGTGTGGTGTCATACAGAAATTTTCTGGGTGACACAGTATTTGTTATGGGCAGACGTTGCACTTACCATCAGGTGAACGTTCAGCACGTTTCATCACTTTATGCAATAAAAAAAAATCGGGTCTCCTACGGGCCAAATATTTATATGGTCTACAGATGTTGTTCTCCAAGCCGATTTCGACCACGGCGACAACTTCCGAATACTGTCGAGAGCCATCAACTGCCCAGGAGATAGTATAGTGCCACAAGTGTACGCGCCAACACAGAGGCACTCACTCGTCCCAACTTACCCGAGCCCGATGTAACGCTGATGCGATAAGATCGGGGGTAGGCTAGAATGCAGTGTCAGAATCACGGGGACAATCACAACACAACCAGACCCGAAAACCAACAATTTGTGTTTTAGCACAAATGTTGGCTCCGGCTGGGAATCGAACCCAGGACCCGCGGCGGAGAAGTCAGGTACTCTGACCACTAGGCCACGCGGTCGTCAGATAGTAGTACCGCGTCTGCGTGGAGTAAAACGCAGTCACGGTACAAGAGAAATACTAGTATGGGGTAACGTATTAGAAAGAAGAGAGAACAGATTATATTTCTGGTCAAACATTGTAACTGGTCTTTTGGTTATACTTTACTAGCTGATGCCCGCGACTTCGTCCGCGTCGATATAGGTTTTTTAAATATCCCGTGGGAACTATTGCATTGATGCAAGCTATCTCTGTGCCAAATTTCGTTAAGATCGGTTCAGCTGTTGAACCATGAAAAGGTAACAAACATACAGAGGGATAGCGGGTTTATAATATTTGTATGGATGTCTTAAGAGCTAGAAGTTGTCACTTGCGCAGGGTATATGAAATGAAATGAAAATTATTTATTCTCCATTGTAAGAAATAGAAGTTTCGTTAGTCAAACGTCATTTATTTTTGAAAATTACTGCCGTTTCGTAAAGAAACTTCAGTAGGTATCCTCTTTTTTGTTTTTTTATCTTAGTCAAAAGTACATTATAAATTCATTTAGAAATAATAGTCTCACAGTAAACCAAAGCATGTTGGAGTCATAGACTCTAAGATTCAATAATAATAATGCATTACAAACTCGAGCAGACCAGCCTCCACAGCCAGCGCCTGTTCATAAATATGGCGCATGTGGCAGTATATTATAGTTCTGTAATAATAACGCAAACACAGTCAATTGTTTGCACCTTTTGATAACTGAGGTAACGCTTATGCGATCAGGTAGGATAAATACATCTGGATCCTAAAATTAATTTTATGTATTGCATAAACACTGAAGTACGCAAGGCAAGTAGCCGCGATTCGTCAGGACTCTGATGCTCGCGATCCTGTATATTAGTAATGAATAAATTATTAGTTTGGATAGTTATCGTATGTGCGGTGCAAGAGATTTGTGAGCCAAATAAAAAAGATGTGAATGAAGTACTCAGTGAGAAGAATTTAACTGAAATATATCAGGCGTTAAAAGATAATTACTGAACATGAACGTAAGCGTGGCAAAGTTGTACAAAAGAGAAGAAAAAAAAAGAAGAATGTATTGTTAATCCAATAGCTTTGTCTACATAATTAAAAAAAATATTTTTGCACAGCGTTTTAAATAATGAAATAATTGTCAACTGAGATAACACTTACTTGCGTAGTTAAAAATTTATTAAACAAAAAAATATCTGAAATAAAGTAAGAGTAGAACCGAAATTGAAAAAAAAAAACACTTACCTAACAAAAGCTTTGCACAAAATACGCAATCCTGAAAATCTTTACGCACTGGATTTAATTAGTAAGGAATTAATAATTTAAAGTGAGAGCTCGATAACAGTTGGTTCCGGGCACTATTATATTTTTTATACCATAATATATGGTTTTAAAAAAAGAAACTATGACATGTCAATGTTGACACGCACCGATCTGCACGGGAGTATGGAACGGACTGCGCTAGCGGCTATTTTTGACGTCACCGTTATAAATATAGCACTCAGTCCAGTTTATCCGAATTTTCACATAAAACCTAAGGTATAGTCGTATATAAGGTCGATATCGCTTTGTTCACTTTCTTGATATACGTTGTTCGATTATATGTACATCAGTGAAATGTCGGCGCTGTGTTATTTTTGCCGCGCTTTTCGCGTTTCCCGCGCGTGTCTTTAAACGGCATTGCGCGGGCGCATCCACTGCGAGCTTTTGTTTACTATTGGGTTCGCCCAGACTGATTGATACGCATATGTTGCGCCATTATTTAAAACATTTTTAACAACTGCATCACATACAGTGTATTTAAATTTAACGTAAAACACGTTAATTTACGAATAGTGTGAAACTTTCTTTGAATCAGTTATGAAATGTTAATGTATTAAATTCATTACTATGCAAACGTTTTGACATTTTTTTTCGTAAATAACCAATGTTTACACAGGATAAAAATGTTTGCCTTAAAATGTCTATGGGTTGAAATATTATTGTCTACTATAGTGAAAGATAAAATATGTAGATTAATTTGTCTAGAGCATAATTGGTTTCTTTACACGACAGTAAAATTCTTATATCAAATCAAACGCAAATAAACAGATATGCAACTTAATTTATCTTTTATGGTAATAAATCATCAACGGCACGCGAATGTTACTGACATGCAAATATGATGTAGGGCGAACTTGGCACACGCTGTATTTATGCGATTTGCCTTCGCTTCCTGATAGATAAATATTGCCAGTGACTCACTGCGCACTGCACAGGCTGCAACTAAGTTGAATTTAGATGTAAGCGGATTACAGTAAATTTGATTGATTTGAAAGGTAAAGAAATAGAAAACATCGCAGTTCCATTAACTGTAATGATGTATGAGACTCAAGTATCGATGTATCATGGTGACGAGCGCATTGCGGTGCAACACACAGCTTTCCAGTCACAGCTGTGAGACCACAACATGTTGTTACAAGTAAACGTAGCAATTAGAGTCATCACAACGATTTACTTGTCTTGTCACTTACTATGGTTAAAAAAACTGACCCATTAGTCCCTCGTTGCCCTGTCCGATGGAACCACTTATTTGATAAGATCGTCACGACGCAATGTAAGTAAAGAAATTTAAATATTTGACCACCAATAATTTATGAGTTGCATTTTATATTTCGCTGAGATATGAACTGAAATTAATGTCTTATAATGTACGCAATCCGACTAATTTTATGCGTAAAATTACTAAAAGAGTTATTAGTTCTAATGAATTTGTATTTTGATCATTTAAACGCAGGTTTTTTTAAACTTTAAAACGCAAACGAAACATTTCTCAGCGACGTTTTTCGGAAACAACCAGTATTTTTCAAGTGTATTTCTTTGACTAATTTTTTTTTTTCAATTATAGTAATTACTTTGAAGCTAATTTTGGTTGGAAACATAATTTAATTATTTTAAGCTCAAAAACCATATTAGATTGACAATAAAAATAACATGTTCGGCTTACAGAAGATGATCATATTATATTTTTCGAATGACGCGCCAATTATGGCAAATGTAACGAGCGTTCAGCCTTATAGTCATAATAATACTTAGTGTTTCCTCGATTGGTAGCGAGCCAAGTTTATGTTTGCTATTTAGCCATGCAAATACAATTTTAGTTTGGACATTGTCTCCGTATATTATAAGACGCACAAATTATATTTACAGTTTTATAATACTACGTTGAAAAATGTATCTATATATTTTATTTAACATAAATATTACAAACTATGATACTAACCCTTCATTGAGTTGAACAAAACGTATAATTCGACACTATATTGTATGATGAACTCGTTTTTGCAGTTTAATTACGGACGATGATCTCCTTGCGGATTTTCAATGCCAGTTTCCGAATACTGGAGGAATTTGTTAATTGCGTAGGGGGTACTTTAGTGCTACCAAACACAGAGACACTCACACGGCCTAACCTGCTAATGCGACGAGATCGGAGGTAGTGTCAGAGATGCGGGGATCACGACACGATTAGACCCGAAAAGTAACAATTTGCGCCCCAGAAGGCACTCTTAACCACTGAATTACGGTTAAATATCGTTAATTACTACCACAGTTATTTCAAGCAAACCAAATATCAAACTGTAGCAGTACCGGCGGCAAGATCCATATGCAGGAATCCCTCTAAGTAGGTAACACCGCAGGGCCTGTTATTCTGACGTGAAGCAGCAGTGTGCAAACGTAATGTATCTCCAGTAAAAAAACACTACGACTAGGTGTAAAGTTTGCTAGGTTGTAAGTTTGTACGTAGTTGGTTTAGAGTGTGTCCACTGACCTGCTTGACGATCAGCTTGCCGGAGGGCTGTTCGCTCACGTAGCCCTGCATGCCGGCCATGAGCACGCTGGCGCCCAGGAACTTGTTCAGCAGCGCGCGAGCCTCAGCGTCCTCGCAGGTGTCGCTCTCCTCCACCACTGCGGACACACCTCGGTCAGCGGACAACGACACTACGTGGTACTAAAGGTAACATTGGCTGGTTTCTTTAGCTAGCAGGGAATAGTTTCTACTCAGATATGAAATCAATGTAGCCGATAGCAGCCGATAAGTGTTCGGCAAAGTAGAATAGCACCTACCTCTTTCCTACCGAGGTGCCGTAAGAGGCGACTAAGGTCGTCGCTTCAACCTATGACAAGTCCACTGCTGAACATAGGCCTCCCCCAAATCCACAAAAGTTTGTAGCTCTCATTCTGGAGGGTATATTACCTAGTTTTATAAAGAGCACCGCCCGCCCTCCCTCAGTAGCGTGCACTAGCAAGTCGACGTCATAGACTCTACGACAGACGGCCGCCGAGTCGCCGGCCGTCTGTCGTAGAGTCTATGACGCTTGATAATGCCCCGTTTTGGGGCGAAACACGTGTCTACGTCACGTATTATCTAGTGGTAGTATTGTAGTGGTTGGTGGAGGGTACCTGGAGACGGTTCCTGGTGGCGGTGTTAGTTTGCTTGTGCACGCTACTGAGGGAGGGCGGGTGGTGCTCTTTAAAAAAACTAGGTAATATACACCACTTTTATATTTTGCATGCGGATCTTAGCAAAGTAACTTACTGTTCCTTCATTATAATGGATTTCCGCAAAGTAACGCCTGATTCTATTAACTAGATTATTAATTTGTTACTCCTGTTGTTTTTAATAATTTAAGTAACTTACGTTTTAAGTTTAAGTAATGTAAGCTGTGTTACGTTTTTGGTTATCTGTTCATAGTTTCGCTTTTGTTATTTTGACGTTTTAGTTTGACAAACATTGTTTTCTCTATTTATAATTTGAAGTTGAAATTAATAGACTATAACATACATACATACATAAGATCACGACTGTATCCAATAAGGGGTAGTCAGAGACTGGGCACTCACTGCAAAAACAGATGACCTGCCACAATCCACGTTTCACCAAAACAATATAATGCACTTGGTGTGATAAGGTGGTGAGCCCATCGCCATCATGCGCTGTTGGGTGCACAGTGCAGTAAAATTCCTTACTCGCCTTTTACGAGATCCATTGGATGAGATGGAGTGGTAGTATTCTTCTAACGAGCCGCCACCACACGGCCAGACTATAACAGCCTACCGATATCCCACCGCAGGGCTCAGACCACCTCCAATTTAGGGCTAAAAAGGGCTGTTGAACTTCATATTTACAAGATTTTTTTTAATAATCATAATAATTCGAAGTACCGTCCAAGGCACTTACCAATGTCAGCGTTTTTCATCCTGGTGAGTATGTCCTGCACTCCAGTGACCTTGGTGTTGCTGTCGAGGAATGAGCGCTCGCTGGTGCGGCCTCCAGTTGTACGCGTGCTAGTGGTAGTGGTAATGGTGCCGTCGCCCATGTCCTGCGTCGTGGTGGTGGTGGTCACTACGTTATCGTCCACGGAGCCCAGGCTTTGCTCGCTGTCGGTACGCGTTAGACCTGATGGAATGAGATTTATTTTACTAAGAGTACACTCGTCGAGATGTTTAATGGTTACTTAAGCTGAAAATGAAGACGTGTGGTAGCGGCTTAAGATAATCTACCACCCCATCTCATCCCGTGGCCGTTGTAGAAATCGACAGAGGGATACTAAAAACCAGGACATGGGCAGCATTAAGTAAAATCTGAAGTTTCAGCCTATAAATGTCCCGTGTGGTGGCGGCTCGTTAAAAGAATACTACCACTCCATCTCATCCAATGGATCTCTTAAAAGGCGAGTAAGGAATTAAACTGCGCTGTGCACCCAACAGCGCATGGTGGCGATGGGCTCACCACCTATCACACCAAGTGCATTATATTGTTTTGGTGAAACGTGGATTGTGGCAGTCATCTGTTTTTGCAGTGAGTGCCCAGTCTCTGACTACCCCTTATGGGATACAGTCGTGATCTTATGTATGTATATGTATGTATAAATGTCCCACTGCTGAGCACAGGCCTCCTCTCATTTCTGAGCATTAATTAAATTTAATTCAGAGAATATTCATTGTAGCAGATAACATTTTTTATTACAACATCAATCACGGGCATAGACAATATTTAGCCCGGGACTCCCCTATCTGAAACAATCGCCGCACAAGTGTCAGAAATTATGTGGGGCACCCTGCCGCTGCCATTGTGATAGGCGGGAGTGGCTACACGAGGAGGATAAAGATACGTTTTTTTATTGGAGATAGTGACGAAACGAGCAAAACGTTCACCTGATGGCAAGCATAACAATGTCACCCAGAACAATTCTGTGTGGCACCACACTGTGCCCGTCACCCTGAGACATCAGTTTCATTACACTAGCTCTCAGTGCCCTTCAAACCAAAACACAGTAATGTTTCCACACTACTGCTTCACGGCAGGATAACTGGCCCTGGGGTGGTACCTACCTAGACGGATTCCTGCATAGGAATCCTACCACCAGTAAAACGTTTAATAATTGTCTTCTTATAGTCCAAAAGACATGGACGTCATGTGTCCAATCATTACAATGGAAGAAGCACATTAATATCCATGGAGTCAGTGAAGAGTTTAGTGAAGTTAGCTTTATTTCATTTATATAAAATATATATAAATCTTATTTCTCAAAAAGAATGTCGTTCGTGGAAGAAATCAGTGCGTTTATTGGTGTGAAGTAAAATACATGAATTCAAAAACAAATACAATTATTTAAAAATTATGTAGTAAACTTCACGTTGAAGTGGTGGGGGGTCCAAATTTAATTAAAAACACCTAACGTAATTAATGGATGTCCCCTTACATATTAATAATAATCATTATTTATTCACAGTGACCATTTCAACACAATGCTTCATACAAAACATACGCGCAGTAAAGTGAGGACTCTACTTAACTACGCAACTTATCTTCGTTAACAACTCGAATGCACGATAGGATCAGAAATAACATCTGTACTGTGCTTATGTCAATAGGCGAAGTAGAAGTTTTCATTTTAAAATCCTCGCAAAACAAATTTATATAAAAAAATTTGGAACAAAGAATAATTTGCCTTCCTCTTAATAATAGTGTAAATTAGAAATTGCTCAAAGAGTTATAATATATATATATTAAGCTCAATGAACTATAAAATAGCCCGAAAAAATACAACATAACAAATTATAATTTTATCAACTGCACTTGCCTGCAGAGCCTTGGCACTGTAGAGCTATGTCCGAAGTGTCCGAAGGTTGTGTTAGAGGCGGGAAACGTGAAAGAGCTTGTACGCACAACTTCGAGGTAAGTCACTCGAACGATGTTTCCATTAATCGACTTGTGCCAGAAAACAGAGTTTAGCTATCTGCCTACGGCCAGCGAGCGAGCACAATACATGTTTTTACAAATAAACAGCTATTAGGATTTAAATTTAATATAAAGAATTTAAAGAAATTAAATTAAATATAAAGAAATTAAAAATAAATTTCGTTCCAGTGTTACTTAATAATTTGGTCATATAAACAAATGGGGTAGGTAGACAATTTATCTATTTGTATTTCTTTATTGAAGAAAGTGAATGGACGAGCGAACATATTATACACCTTGACATATTCCTGCATAGGCATAATACTATATCTTATGACAGTAATAATTAATAAAAATATTTTGATTAAAAGACTGACGTCACAATTTGTAGGTTAATAAATATAACAAAATTGGTTACCTTGCTATCCGATATTTGAAAGCTGAAGGGTAAAATTAGGATAAAATGATTATTTGGAACAAGTAACCTGTACCAACGAACTCCATCGTATGGCTATGACAGTTAAGAATGCTTTACGCAATTAAATTACTAACCATCGTTAATTCTAAAATAAATCACTAAAATCAATATTTACTAACGATTGTGCCCGCGTCACGTCATTTTATTGTAAAACACAATGATGTTAATACAAATATATGTGTTTATACGCGTTCGTATTGTTACGATGAAAAAAAGTCTCACGGCATTAACATTTATTGTATTGTCTGTGTTCATTTAAGTTCTTACATGAGGTCATTGATCTTATGACGTTAGCATTGTGAAAAAAACAAATTTGAAATTTGTGCGTCTAAATGACCGTTTTGTTAACACAATTTTTTTTATAAAGATGTTTTTGTACAATTGTTGCAAATAAAATAATTTTTTTTTTAAAGCATACGGTGATGAAACGAGCAAAACGTTCACCTGATGGTAAGTGCAACGTCTGCCCATAACTAATGCTGTGTCACCCAGAACATTTCTGTGCACATCACCCTAAGACATGGGTTCTCAAGTCTCATATGCCCCGTGATTACGCTAGCTCACAGTGCCCTTCAAACCGAAACACAGTAATGTTTGCAAACTACTGCTTCACGGCAGAATAATTGGCCCTGTGGTGGTACCTACCTAGACGGATTCCTGCATAGGAATTCTACCACCAGTAAAACCTCGATTATCCGAACTGCCAACTGCGCCCAGCAATTTATCTTCACAGACTACTATCAGATGTACTAGGTAGTTATTGTTTTAAATGGAATTGAAGTGGCTCGTTAGTGACTGGTAATCAAGGTTAGGGACTGTGGTAATCAAGGTTTTCAAATCGTGGCATGTGATGAAATTGTATAATTATGGTAGTTACATACTACAGTTTAATGCTATCTATCTATATACTATATTATTTCTCCAAAGTGGTTTTGTCTGTAGGAAATATCTTCCCTTAACACTGTATCAAAATGAATGTTTGGTACGTCATTTTGAAGCTAGTTTTTTCCTCTACTGACGAAAAATTACGGACAGATTTAGTGAAGTCCCTGATTTCCGAACTAGGTATGAACCTGTATCTGTAGGTACCTGTATCTCAGAAAATTATCACTAGTACTACAGTACTTTATCACTTGAATATGTCAACATAGTAGGTAATAAAAAATTCCCTAAAATTACAAATTAGTAATAATTAGAGATTTACTAATTAGTAGCCGTGGTAGCTCAAGGGCCTGGTGCTCGCCTTAATTTCATAGTACGCGAGTAACCTGGGTTCGATCCCCGGTGTCAGCACCTCTAAATTTGTTCTACAGTTTTAAGTGCTGATTTACCACGTTC
Organism: Luehdorfia chinensis; assembly: GCA_019845155.1. Classification (NCBI taxonomy): domain Eukaryota; kingdom Metazoa; phylum Arthropoda; class Insecta; order Lepidoptera; family Papilionidae; genus Luehdorfia; species Luehdorfia chinensis. The sequence continues at coordinate 14,658,558 of JAHVAK010000016.1, forward strand.
TTAGCGGAGAAGGAAAACGTGGTGGAGAAACCTGCATCTCCGAGGAATAGAAATATTTCGAGGATATGTGAAGTCAGACAACCCGCAATGGAGCAGCGTGGCGGACTCTTCCCAGGCTCCAAAACCCTCTCAGAAATGAGAGGAGGCCTGTGCTCAGCAGTGGGACATTTATAGGCTGTTACTTTACTTTTTTTTACTTTTCTACTAATTGGTAAATGTCTTAAAATTTATGTATCCTTTAGAAAGATTGAATTAATTTATTTTAATTGTAGAAAGCGCCCTATTGACAATCTGTTCAACTAAATTAATTAAGTAAAAAATAGTCAAAATGTATTATTTCTATTTGTTATGGTTATTGCGTGGTCCAGAGCTTCTACACCGCGGGTCCTTGGTTCGAATCCCAGCCGGGCATAAACTCAAATCGTTGGTTTTCAGGCCCGGTTGTTGTTCCTGTGAAATTGAATACAGGGTACCCCTAGTGTGAGGCGTCACTTAAAAAAAATTAGTGGAGTCATGGCTTACCAGCATGCGCGGAGGAGTCGCTGGAGACGGAGTCCTTCATGCTGGTGGTGCGGAGGATGAGCCCTGCCTTCGGATACGCGCTGCGCTCGCTTTTCGACGTCTCACCTTTAGTGAAAATTATATTTAAAACAAAAATATCTTCGAAATCTACATCTTCGTTTGATGCAAAAAAAGGTTGACTAATAAGCACACAAGCCACCTAATGGCATATAGACAGACAGTGTCGCATAGACAACGACATCCATCGAGGAAGAAAGATCGAGATGTAAATGCGTTGTGATGTCTGAGGACATTCAACCAAAAGTCTTAACGTGACTTCATAATTCTGCGAGCCACTTTTGTTTTGCTTAGATTTAGAAATGCTAGAACTCTTAGGGTAAAGTAACAGCCTATAAATGTCCCACTACTGAGCACAGGCCTCCTTTCATTTCTGAGAGGGTTTTGGAGCCGGGAAGAGTCCGCCACGCTGCTCCAATGCGGATTGGCGGACTTCACATGGCCTCGAAATATTTATTATTCCTCAGACATGCAGGTTTCCTCACGATGTTTTCCTTCACCGCCGAGCACGTGGTAAATCGACACTTAAATTGCAATTAACAATTTTAGTGGTGCCGGCACCGGGAATCGCACCCAGGCCACTCGCGTACTATGAAATTTAAAGCGAGCGCCAAGCCTCGGAGCTACCACGGCTCTCTACTCGACTCTTAGGGTGAGTGCTTGGAATAGATTTTTAAACAGACATTTGCGCTTATTTAGGTCACAATGTATACCACGTATGTAAAAAAAATATTTGTTACTAGAATAATTTCAGATCCAATATTTAAATAGTATGAAGAAACTAATTTGAAAATTATTGTTCAAATGGCAATATTAAAAAGTATAGATGCTTTTACAAAAAAATATTAAATGTGTTATGTCATGTAGGTACGCCACTTGGTGTTACGGTACTTACTTGGGCCTTTCTAAAGTAATAAAAAACTTATAACTGACACTCAAAATGGCGGCGTATTTTCTTTATTATGATTTTACACAACTGCAATGTCCGTTCTATATAAAATTGCAACTACACTAACACAGTACTGTCGAAAGTATATTCGTATTCCTATCTCCGTTTTAGCCATGTTTTTGTAGTCTAAATTGCGTGACTTGATCGAAATTTTCTTTTGTGTTATTGTTATGTACCTTAACAGGTAATGGTTCTTTTTTCAGTGTAATTTGGTAATGACGCTTTTAACAGTTCTTATAGATTTTGTTGGTACGTCACAATATAAATTTCTTGCCTTTCAGTAAACAATTCTATGAATCGAAATGTATCTACTCTTTTTTTACTTCTGACTTTGTTATGAATATACATCCACGACTTACATCTAACTCTTAACCAAATAGATATTTAGCTTGCATAGCCAAATGATTCCTAAGAAATATAGATCTAACATTTTTTACGATGTACCAGAGCCCATCTCTGAAAAATTTAAAATTTTATTCCGCCATTTGTGGGATTATTCTTTTTTGGCATTTCTTTTTTAGCCTGTCAGATTTAACGACACTGAGGAGATAAGATATGGTGGTGGATTCTGGTACCGCTCGCCACATCAGAAGGAATTAAATATTTAAAAAATATTAAGTTGAATAAAGATTTAAAAGAAATCGAGACAGTATATTCAAGTTCTTACTTCCTTTAGTCACCGTAACAATAGTATACTTAATTCCAGAATAACTCTGTAGTTAAACTGGATGTGTAGCCTTGTGGCAACAGGCACGTGGTGGTAAAACAGCTGAATGTGGCCATCATCACACGAACCCCTCCCAGTTCCGTGTGATTCCGACGATCCGACAAGCATGCGGTACTTACTTGCATTCTTAATGAACTTCTCCGTGAGTGACTTGACCGAGCCCTGCCGAAGAACAGTTTTTTTACTCTCCACTTTTCTCTCGGTTCTACCGGTCTCTTTACCGCGAGGTGCTCCTCTCTCCACTGTCTGGATCCTCTCAACTCTCTCCTCTCGAACCTTTCCTCCCCTTTTATCAGCGTGACTAGTTTCCCGATCCCGTCCAACTCTCTCCTCTCTTCTGATTTCAACTCTATAGCCACCATCTACAGTTTCTCTATGCCTGCGATCGTCTTCTCTCTTACTATCCATGATATAAGTTTCACAGATCTCTTCCTGGTTGTACTTTCGTGTACTATGTGAGTCGTCTTCTTTTCTGGTGATATTTTGAGAGTGTTCGCTATCCCTTTCTTGAAGACGTCTTTCGTTACGACGTTCAAGATTGTAACTGTTTTCCTTCTCTGTCACGCTGTGTTTCTTCTCTCTTACGTCCTCGACGTATTTCATTTCGGAAGTGCGTTCAATTTTGGACTCACTAACGCGTCGGTCGTTATGTGTGAAGTGGTCCAAAGCTGCGCGCTCTTCCTTCTGCGAAAATAAAAGTTACATTATTACGGCTGCCATGACTTTAATGATGTTTTAAATCCTAGCATCGTTTAATTTTGCATGTGTTATTATCAAGTATCTCTTTACTTTCTATCTCTTTACCTCATCATTATTGATGGTAAAGAGAGACGGTTAAAATAACTTTTTGACACTGATAGCTATGAAGAAAAACATCATAAGGGAACTTGAATACACCAGAAAAAAATAGGTAGTACAAAGAAGTGCGAAGTACGCCAATCGGTACTTGAGCAGCTTAGCGGAATCGTCCCGGCTCGAAAATCCTTTTAAAAAAATTTGTGGATGTCTCTGCCTGAATGTAAAACATTTGTAGGCTGTTACTTTAATCGGAATACAGGCTTAGAGGAAATAAAAGTTACTCGTTTCATAAAGTTATTATTTAGTTACGATTTAAGCTCATATAATATTTTCAAGTGCGGTGTGATGGCGGCTCGTTAAAAGAATACTACCACTCCATCTAATCCAATGGATCTCGTAAAAGGCGAGTAAGGAATAAAACTGCCCTGTGCACCCAATAGCGCATGGTGGCGATGGGCTGACCACCTATCATAACAAGTGCATTATATTGTTTTGGTGAAACGTGGATTGTGGCAGTCATCTGCTTTTGCAGTGAGTGCCCAGCCCCTGAATACCCTTATGGGATACAGTCGTGATCTTATGTATATATATATATATATGTATGTATTTACAACAAAAGTAATCAAATCTTCTTTCTATTAATTGTAATTGTTACAAAACTGAACTAACATTTTTTTAATAATCTGAATACAATCAAAACGGTTGCATCTTTTGTTCGTGTAACATTGCTATTAGAAATGAGTAGGCGCTGTGAAAACGAAACTGCTATGAAATTTTACAAGGCGCTTACGCTATTGATCTCGCTGTATGTTGTGCCAGTATCGCCTCCGAATTTCTTTGTAGTAGTGATGGCGGCAAGTCCGTGGATCTTCGAAGGTCGCTCCCCTTGGTTATGCAGCAGCTTCTCTAAGTCCTCCGGTTCCGTGGAGTACGCAGTAACGGAGACCGTACCTTCAGGTTCGCCCCCATTTTTTGAATGAAACTCTTGACGGATCACTGTGCCTTTCACTATAAATTAATTTTAAAAACCCTTATTACACGATCGAAAATATTACTGTTGTGTTATAAATATATGTATCAATAAATGTTGCTTCGACACTGTGGTGAGTGTATTGTGGATTTTTGAACGTCTGTTCACCTTGAAAGTGGTCATGTAACTGAACTGTATTGACATTTAATACTTGTACATATTGACGTCACGCGAAATCTTTTCATTTGCTTTGTAATGACTGAAGCAATTTATATAAGCTGAAGTTAAATAAGAACCGAAATGGTTAACTATTCATTTTTTTTTATTTACTTTAAGAGATATTTAATAAGTTACAGCGACAGTTGCAGGACACGGCGTATTAGTCGAGTGTAAAAACCTGTACAAATATAATAGTGTTCACTGAATATATTATATAAATTAATATATATAAATATGAATTACCTTGGTAGTTAGTGGCACCGTTTCTCAGCGCTTTTATACCAAAGAGTGGTCTGCCGTCAGCGTCCAGGGGCCCGGGTCCGTAGCTCGATGTGATCACGTCGATTGGTTTCGAAATCACTTTGGATGGGCTAGGAGCACGGTATTTCGGTTTCTCGGTTTCTACCTTCTTGTTGCTATACGAACGAGTGGTAGAAGCGACCTTCTTTAGATTCCGGTTAGTGACCCACGATGGTTTTTCCTCTTGCTGCTTTGTCGGAGTCTTTTTCTCAACATCAGTCACAGTTTTGATAATGCTTTCTTTCTTCTTTTCAACCTTCTGCTCCAGTTGAACTCGCCTTTCCGGTTCGGGGCTTGCAGACTTTTCTGGACTCTGAGGTCTACTCTGTGGTCTACTCTGAGGTCTACGCTCCGGGCTACGTGTCTTTTCAGGTGACGCAGACCTCTTCCCATTAATCTGCACAACGTCTATAACATCTCTTGATGTTGTACGTTCTGTAATGTTTTTCGTGACAGCTGTAGATGTTTGTTCGATCTCGATTACTCCATGTTCTTCTGGTCGTTTAACGGAGTGCTTCTGTTTAACAACGTTTTCAGGTGTTTTTTTAGATTTGGGAGAAGGTATTTTAACTTCCTCCGTCTTAAGACCAATCTTCTTTATGTAAGCTGAAGCGTATTCATTCAAACGACTGGATTTCGGTTTAGGCGTGGCAGACTTGGTGGGTGAGGTAGGCCTAGTCTTCTTATCAGGGCTTGCTGGGCGCATAGGACTTTTGGATGTAGGTGCTATCTTTTGGGGAAGTTTAGTCGGACTCTGTGGTCTTTTAGCAGTCACGGTCTTGGTGGGTTCTTTAACATGACCGTTAGGCACACCGCTCAGTTGTTCTTTTGAGCTTGATCGGTCCGGTGAAAATGTGGTTTGGTAAGTTGATTGTCTCTCAGGCGATAGACATTTTTGCGTAACAGGTTTAGGTCCTAATTCAGGTGAAATGGCTCTCTGTGGAGAAGAGTGTCGTACTGGTGAATCGATTTTCTGATTCGATTTAGGCTCCCTCTCTGGAGATCTTTTCGGGGTTGACCTTGATGGATATTCAGGAGTATGCGATCTTGGAAGGCGATCCGGAGACGGAGCTTTCTTGGCAGTTTTTATGGTCTCCCTTGTAGTTTTCGTAGTAGACGTGTGTTCATCATTTTCTTGTTTTTTCTTTGCGACGCGAATTTGTGCTCTAATGCGACGCCTCTGTTCGTAACCTACGACCTTTTCCAACTGAAAAAATAAAATAGTACAAATATAAGTTCACAGTTCACATCGCGACATTATCTGAATAAGTTTTTGCTTACTAACCATTTGTTCTAGAAGGATAAGATCAAATATATCTTCAATGCAGGGCTGCTGATGTTCGATGCTGCTGCGACGACGCTCGCTGCTTACAGTAGCTCTTTCAATGCTCGTTCGGCGAAGTTCAACTCCAAACTTTCCACTACCCCTTCGGCTACTCACTTCGGTATCTTCCGTAACTTTCGTCTCTTCCTTCATTTGACTAGTTTTAGTTGGACGCAAATATCCGGGAATTTTATGATGCAATTTTTCAGGAACATCGTGTTCACGACCCTGATTAGGTGATTCAGGCCTTTCATTTGTTGGGTGCTTTGATGTTGTTTGTTCGATAGTAGTAGTCGAGGATGTTGTTTCAGTAATGTGCCGCACAGGGGACTTATTTCTTGATACATCTGGGGAAAGTGTTCTGAGTCTCGTTGGACTTTGCCGTTGTTTTTCTTCATACTCGCCGCTGGAATTTCGAAGATTATTTGGACTTTCTGTTGTAGAATAATCATGAGGAGTATTTTTAGAGGCATCAACTTGTGTAACTTTCGGATACTCATTTTCCACGGTTGGTTTTAAAGCAGCTGTGTCTACTTTAGGAAGTTTTGGACTATCCGTTAATTTAGTAACTTTGGTGTGCGTGATGTCTTTAGTGGTTTGCTTATTAGATGCAATATTTTCAAATAGTGCCTTTGCCTTTTTAACAGCTTCACTGCTACGTAATGTTGTTATTTTTACAGGAGTCTTTTCAGTAGGTCTGTTATTTCGGCTTGAATGATCTTTCAACTTATCTTGAGAAGGTAATGTTTTCTTAACTGTTATTTCATCACGAGGCTGATTCTTTTGAATAATCTCCTCACGAGTTTCTAGAACTTTACTTCCATCGTCAGAGTCGTCATCAACGTTCTGTATAATTTTTTGCATGATTTTATCGTGTTGCTCCTTTATTTTTTTATCCTTTTCTTCGACTTCATAAGATTCACACAAAAATTGTTCGGCTGTTTTAACGAATTTGTTAACTTTATCAGAAACGCTGAGCAAACAATCATCGCTTTTTAAAGATTCGTCAACTTCACTTAAATCTGGACGCTCGACTTTTTGGACCACTTTAGGTTTAGAAACCTTGATGCTCTCTGCAGTTTCAACAAATAAGTGAGCTTTGTCGTTCACACTAAGCTTTGTGTAATTATCTTGATAAACCGTATCTTTATCATATTCGTCTTTAATGTTACGTGACGGACTTCTGCTTTCTTTTGTATCTCTTTGACCTTTAGCAAACTTGTTAACTTTTTCAGAAACCGACAACAAGCATTCGTCTGATTTAAGATTTTTTTCAACATAATCGGAATGCACTCTCTTTTCAGTGTTTTTAAAACGCATCGCACTATCTTTTGGTTTATTTATTGTTTGAATCTTGTTAGTGAATTTGGAAACTTTGTCATTTACAGTCAGTAAACATTCATCAGACTCAACCAGATGTCCGATTTCGGTTCTTTTAGCAAACAATTCATCGTCTTCACATATTTCAACTATGTCATCGACAATAGATTCCGTTTCATGAATAGTGTGATATGATCTTTTTTGAAAATCATCGTCTGGTTCATTAACTTCGTCGGGGAATCTAGGAGTGCCAACATCATCAGAAAAGTTGATCGGTGTGGGACAAATACGATCTGGAGAATTTTCTCTTGAAGATTTCGCTTGCTGAACGTCAATTATGATGTCATCATCGTCGTCGGATGTATTCAATGCAGTAGCCGATTTAGGTTTATTCGGGAATTTAGGTTGATGTTCCTTCGTCATTGGTTTATGAGTCTTACTAACACTAGACTGTTTATAGATTTTTGAAGTGGATACGTCATTTACTTGTATTTCTGGTTTAGATTTAACTTTCTGAGGAGATGTAGGTTTTTTGTATTTAAGTGCTACGTCGCTGCTTGTTCGCGTAACTTTAATTTCGGAATCTTTTTTCGTAGCAACATCTTTATTTAAAGATTTTGGTGTCGGCGTTCTTCTGATCTCCATATCAGATGTTTTGCTGGCAGAACTTGGACTCACTTTAGTGACTGAAGTTTTCGTCGTTGTTGATTTACTAAAGCTGTTTTGCTTTGTAACACCGATAGTTTTCTTAGTTTCGGTAGTAGTAGTTTTATCTAATTTGGTGGGTGACGATTTTCGTGTTAACTGAGAGGGTAAATGTTCTTTAGTTTTACTGCCAGATACTTTTTGTATTTGTGGTGATTTAGGTACGTTCCACTGATGTGAAAGGTTTTTTAGGAGACGTGCTTCTTGGTTTACCTACGTTTTCAGGTGTTTCGGTTTTAGGACTATATGGGCTGATGATCTTCTTGGTTGGTGAGACATTTCTCGATAAAGGTTTGCTGGATACTTTTTGTTCTTTAGGTTTATCTGTTTTTTGTTTTTCCGAACGAGTCCTATCATCTCTTGAAGTTATCACACGTTTTTGGATGGTTTCTGCCATTTCATCTGCCTCGAGTATTTCGCTTACTTCTACGTGGTCAGTCACAATATCGATGTCCCGTAAACAAGTTGTATTCTTAACTGGACTTTTTTCTCTACTAGGTAGTCTTTCTTTACGGTCAGGAGATAGTTTTCTTAATGATTTTTGAACTCTATCTAAAACTTCCTGTTCTCTCTCAGACGACAAAAACGGCGTAGAGCAATCGGACGTCTGATCATCATTTTGAGATATATGTAATGGTTTTTTCGCTACATTGACTACCGACGTAGACTGATCTTTAGGAGACTTACGTATGGGAGATGATGAATCAGAATTTGCAAAGTTTTCAACTCTATGTGTTATTCCATCTTTCTCAGTATTGACAGAGGTTAATTTTGTTTCTTTAGTGGTAACGATAATATTTGATTTTATTGGTTTTTTATCTGGGCTATGAGGCCTATCTTGTTTGGTCGGAAGTGCCTCTTGAGAATATTTGTCTTCTGGTTTTTTATCTTGGGGTAAAGGAGATTGAGAACTTGATTGTTGATGGTTAGGTTTATACTTAGCATTTATTTCTTGCTTATCGGACATCTTAGATGGTTGTCTAGGCACTGCATCTGACGAAGGATGATAAACAAGATCTGTTTTAGGCTTTTTAGCTATATTGTTATTCTCTGGATAATCTTTAGGAGGCTTCTTTTCCGGTATCTTTGATGCGGGGCTAGTGGTATAGTTAGATTCAAGCTTCGGCTGTTCATCAGTAGTCCCAGGTTTTCTTTCAGGACTCTGACGTGACGGGAGGTATTTAGTTGTGACAATCTCTCTGCATGTTTCTTTCTGAACTTCATTCAATCTGGCATTACTTGATGATATGTACTTCAGACTTTATTACAGTGTTATGATCTGAATGCGTTATTATATCTCGAAGTTTAGTAGGCGAAGTGTCCCTAGTAAGCGTTTTTTGTGGCATATCCGAAACAAACTTTTTAACAGGCGAAGTGCCCCTGGAAGTTGGGTTTTGAGGTTTATCTGTGACAAACTTCTTAGTAGGCGATGTATCTCTTGAAGGAAGTTTTTGGGGTTTATCCGTAACATCCTTCTTAGTAGCTGAAATGTGAGAGACATTTGGTGTATCTTGAGATATATCTGTATTAATTTTTTTTATAGGCGAACTGCTTCTCGATGACGGTTTACATGTTTTATTTTCTGTTGTCGTATCACAATTATTAGAAGTGGTATTTGAAACATCGTCAATTAATTTTTTTTGCCTCTGTGTAGTACTTGAAACTTCAATTATCATGAAACAATTTTACTGTTGTTGGACTTTTCCCACGGGTAGGTAATTTGTTGTTAATATCTTTTGGTGCATCCTGTGGTGTTTGATAGTCAGTACATGTTTTTAAGATATCTTCTTGTTCTTTCAGTCAAAAAATCTGTGACACTGACATACGATGAGTTTTCTTTTGGTTCCGGACTATGACAAGGAGACACACTAGGTGAGGAGAGGTTGGAATCAAGTTTCTTCGACTGAACTGTTGTTTGCTTAGATACAGACTTAGAAGATTCGTCTTCCATCATGCCAAGTATCTTACGACACCGATCTTCATAGGTCTCACGTCGTTCAAGTGGAGGTTTGGGTTTTATTGTTGGATTTTCAGATGTATCAGGATGTTCTGTAACTTCATGTTTAGGAAAATCTTTCTTTTCGGATGTAGGAGACACTCGGAAGTTAGACGGGGGCGGTTCTGTTGGAGACACTAGGATTTTTTCGGTCGAAGGTTTCTTTAACGAACTCTTTCTAGGGAGGGCACTTTTGTTAGGTGATGGCACTTTCTGTGGAGACGGAGATCTACAGGGTATCTTCGAAGGTGAAGAAGGTCGCGTAACTTCCACTTTTTTGTCAGTAATCACTTCGGTTGAATCAGAGGAAATTGTACTGTCATCGAGGTCCGTTACAATGACTTCTTCTCTTCGAGGTGAACTATAATATACAAAGCCACTTACTGAAGTAGTCGGTGAACTCTGGCCACTCGATGGTTCATTTTCAGGTTTTGGTTTTCTAGTAGGGCTACTGGATGGAGTAATGAGTTGACGTGGCCGATTTTTCGAAGTCTTTGTCTCTTTTATTAAATTTGTTGTCTTTTTATTAGTTTCCTCCGATGTCGTTTCGATATCTATGAAATCACTAGTTGTTTTGTATTTTATATCTTTCATTGTTGTTTTCGTAGGTGAAACGTTATCTCTTGGGGAAATCTCGTTGGATGATACAGATTGATGTTTTCTTGTGGGTGACTTAGAGTTTTCAGGTCTGTCTGTATTTATATTAGGTTTTTCTTTAAGTTTGTCTGTATTGGTCCCTAAATTCTCGTGTGTTTCATTAGTTATTTTTTTATCATAAGTTCCGTATTTTGGTGTTGATTTTTCTTTATTCAGGTCATCGGTGAGTGGACTCGGTACGTCATTCTCTTTATTGCTGGGATGTTTTGGACTAGCAATAATGGTGTCATTATATACGCTTGAATCATCAGTAGTTGTATGATCAATTTTATGTACTTCATTATAACTCGTATCACATTTAAATTCTTTAAATGTAACTAAACCTTTATTTGGAGACGGGGATCTTGGTTCCATCCTTTGGTGTGTAGCTGGTCTATCACTGTCAGGAGTGGAATCTTTTTCTTGTCTTTTGAGTGTACTTTTGTCAATGGTGGCAGAAGAACGACTTTTGTTAATAATGTTTGTCTGATCAATACAAGTATACATTTTTGTTTCTTCGTCAATAAATTTATAATGATCTTCTTTTACTGTAGTTTTAGTGTAAGGCTTTCTTTCGGGACTGTGGGCAGATGGTTGTTTAACAGGTGACTTTCTATTACTGTCAAAGTGTGGTTTTCTTTCCGGACTTGTAGAATTCCTAGTTGAAGACTGTTTCGGATACTTATTGTCTGTTTTAAATGAATCAAGTTCCGAAGTATTATCTTTTTCGGCTGTTTTTATACCAGTAGGGTATTGTTTAGGTATTGTATCAGGACTAGTTTTTTCGAAATCCGGTTTTTGATCGGGAGAATATTTTCGATTATAGTCAGTATTAGTAACATCGTCTTGTGGATTTTCAAACTCAGGTCTACGATTAGGAGTATTGTATGGTGTTTCATTATCAGGATGTGAATTAATATCAGATGGTGCATGTTTCAGTTTTCTTTCTGGGACTGATACTATATTGATTATTATTTGGAGCATGTTTAGAAGCAGCGGGACGTTGATAACCTGACTCAGGACTGGTACTACGCCTGATGGAAGTCGAACCGATTCGCTTGGGCAAATTAGTTTCTGGACTTTCTTTAACTGGAGTAGTCCCATAACTTGGTTTTCTCTCAGGACTCATACTGCTTCGTTCTCTAGTTGTTGGTTCACCAGGAGATACAGCATACGGTAATTTTTTATGTTGACTCTCAGGACTAGAAGATAACCTTGAAGGCGTAGATTTTGAGTCATTTGTTTTTCTATCTGGACTGCTATTAGGTCTCTCGTAAAGTGATTTTCGATTAGGGCTTGGACTTTTTCTTGGCGAGGATCCAGAAATATTGGATTGATCTGGAGAAATATTGCGAGGATAGCCACTAATATGACTTTGTTTCTCATAAGGATGATCACTTGGCTTACGTTCAGGACTGAGATTGGATCTTGTGGGTGTATAATTTCTTTGTGTTGTTCGCGACGGGGAGGGTGTTCTAGGATAATTATTAGAAGAATGAATTTTATGTTCTGGATTCCGGTCCGGACTAACACGGGGTCGCGATGTTAAATTGGAAGGTGTTTTCTCAGGACTGGCACTCGTTCGTTGGCGATAGTCATTCATAACTTTCTTTTCTGGGCTATATGTAGATCTGGTCGGAGATTTCGAGTGTGGTGGTTTGTAATCCGACTGATTACTTGTTCTAATTTCTGTTACGTTATGTGTTGAGCGAGTACTAGAATATCTTTCAGATGTATTACGGCTCGGAGAAGATCTATCTGTTTTTGTAGGGCTTCCACCGCGGCTAGAAGGTTTTCTATAGTTCTTGTCTGGACTAACACTGCTTCTCAGGGATGAATTGCTCGAAGCAAAAGTCCTACTTCCAGGAGAAGAAGCTCTAGTAGACGGGCGTGTTGGTGTATCCGATCGCAAAGAGCTGGCCCAAGCTTGGTGCGAAGGACTCAATTGCGCGCTTATCTTCTTTTGGCTGTAATCGGATTGATACGTTGTTTGATATCTGTCCGTGCTGACTTTGCGCTCAACAGTCTCTTCGACTTCGTGATTTCTCACATCATGAATTACTTCTCTATTGTCTTTCCTATACCGCGTTCCATCTTTCACGTCAGGGCGCTGATTTTCCCTGAAAGACATAACGTCACGTCGATCTACTTCATCGACATTAGTCTCATAGCTTTGTTTGTTATTTCGGTGTTGAGTTGTTTGCTCGTAATTATCTTTTTGGTTATTAGAATAGTCATACGCCTGATTTCTGTTAAAATCATAGTCATCTAAAGTTCTCTGATGATCAACAATGCCATCTGTACGATCGTCAAATGAATCGCGTATTATTTTAGTCGAAGATTCCTTAAAGTCAGAGCGCTGCTTAGATGAGGAATAAGACGAGGATTTACTCTCACTTTTGCTTTGTTGCGAAAGATGTTCTGAACGGCTACTCTGCACTACCGGAACTCGAAATTCTCGGCGTGTGCTGGTTACCCTCGTGCCATCAGGTAGACATCTTGTCTCTACTATTACTTTAGTATTTTCATCCGGATATTCAACCTTTCGGGAAATTAATTCTCCTTGCTCACAATTGTTTCTGAGTTTCTGTTCGTAATTGTCCGTTTTAGTAATCCTCCTAGTAGTCAATTCTTCGCTAGGTTTATTATCATGAGATTGTCGTGTCAGATCAAAATTGTCAATAGAAAGTGGTACAGTGTCATGAGACGTCGATGAGATTTCTTGGAATTTGGACGTAGATGTCGATGAGCTGGTGGTGGATGAGAAATTAGTGCCATCATCGGTTTTACGGACGACCTGTTCGCGAGCAGCAGTGTTTGACGAGGTCTCGTTTCTTTTTAGGCTGGTGCTGCCATCATCGTATTCGGTGACAGCTTGCTTATTATGATCGACAGCTGCGAATTGTCCCTTACCGCCTTCTACGTCGTACTTGCCTTCGATGTTGGCCTGAACGGTCTTGACATGGGTGTGTCCGTCGTCGGTCGTTCTATTCTCCGATTCTACATTCCAGCCGGCATTGGATAGCTCCTTTAGATCTGAAAAAGGGGGGAGGAGTATGAGCGGACGGGTAAAATTTGTATCGCAATTGTTACTGGTTAATAGGCGTTAGTTCTGTTAGGGTAATGTCGTTGTAGACGTGCAGTGAGCACCTTGGCCGCGGTATGTGAACTCCTTGGGCGGGGAGCCCGCGTCGCGCACCTCCTTGCTCTTCATGGATTGGAAGCTTTGGTCCGCGAAGGACTTCACATGTCCCTGCGATGAGGTGAACTCATAACCTGCCGGATTGGGGACAGAACTACTCTAGTAACTATATAAACAATACATACATATTAAAACACTCCTCGTAAGTAATAACTACTGTTTTGTTTGCAAATATTTTAATGTCTATTAAAAAGACCATATGTGACAACCGTGTTGCTTAGCGGTCAGCGTACCTGTCCTTCGGGTCTTAGGTCCTGGGTTCGAATTCTAGCCGATATTTGATATCAGATCTGGATGTGCAGTGACTGTGACGACAACGCAGTCTCTCTGACAACCAATTATCAGCATTATAATATAAATAATAATTTCTCGTTATTAATTCATGAGACAAAATTAAATTTAATAGTAGATATAGATAGTTATAATACATTGACTAGAACGTATGGAGTTTTCTTTCTAAAGTGTTCTTAATCACTGGGCATGTGAGACTTAAGAACCTATGTCTCAGGGTGATGGGTACAGTGTAGTGTCACGCAAAAAATTTTCTGGGTGGCACAGCATTTGTTATGGGCAGACGTTGCACTTACCATCAGGTGAAAGTTTTGCTCGTTTCATCACTTTATGCAATAAAAAAAAAAGTTTTATTGGCCTCATTCAAAAATTAATTCTATTGCAAAACAATGGTTACCTTTTGAATCGGCAGTGGGTTCTGGGGAGTAGAGGTTGCGCAGTCGCTCCTCTCGCAACCGGTACATGTGAGCACGTATCTCTTTCTTCCGGGAGAAGTCTTGCGTCTGCTGCCACTGCACATTCAACATATTTATTCAATGATTTTCTTCTGAATTTTTACCATTGCGACAACTTTCATATACAGTCGGAATCTATCAACTATGCAGGAGATATTATAGTTCAACAAGATTACTCGCATAATGATTTCTTATATTTACGCGAACACTACACATTTAAATGAAACTAATTTTACGGATTTTATCGCGTTTAATTTTATACTATTTATAACCCGACGTTTCGAGTGCTTTACAGCACCCATGGTCACGGGGGGACTGAGGTGACAGATGTCCTGATGTCATAGTTAACCCGGAGTACCTTCAGCTTTTAATTATTTTTTGTGGTCCGATCTACGCAGAAAGAGCTAACTGTGTCTTGAAGTCTTGCAGTGGTATGCTTGGTTTTTGACTTCATTTTATTAATTATAGGATCCCAAGCTGGTGGTAATACCCAACCATCTTCTCTATTAAAATTAGGATGTTTTTTAATTTCAATAGCCTCGCGAATCATCCTTGGTAGGAATCGGTGTTCTTTTGCGAGGATTTGTGGTTTATCAAATCTGATGTAATGGTTGGGATGATCCAGAACATGGTCACAGACTGCAGACTTCCTGGGGCGGCGATGCTTCACATCAGCTATATGTTCTTTTACGCGGGTTTTTACTGATCTTTTTGTTTGCCCTATGTAAGAGAGACCACATTCACAATCCAGCTTGTATACTCCTGCATCTTGTAGAGGGATGTTACACTTGACAGATGGTAAAAATTGACTTATCTTCTTCGGCGGCTTGAAAAACCTGCAGTCCTACCATATGTCAGAGGAGTCACGGACAAGATTGGCTATATCTTGAAGCGGGCTTCCATAAAAACATTTTTCAAGAAGGTACTCCGGGTTAACTATGACATCAGGACATCTGTCACCTCAGTCCCCCCGTGACCATGGGTGCTGTAAAGCACTCGAAACGTCGGGTTATAAATAGTATAAAATTAAACGCGATAAAATCCGTAAAATTAGTTTCATTTAAAAGATTACTCGCAAACACAGATGCATTTACTCGTTTAATACACCTGCGCCCAATGTAGCGCTCATGCGATGAGATCGGAGTCGGAGACACGGGGGAAAAATCACGAAAAAAACAAACAATATAGGTTTTTGCACAAATGTTGACTCCGGCTGAGATTTGAATCCAGGCCGGGATTTATGCATCATTCTGAGATATCAGTTTCTAAGACCCGATTTCACCGATCGCTTTGGAAACCAAGTTTAATAAAACCACGTTTTACTTAACTGAGTTCAAATGTATCATTTGATCTCGGTTTTCTTCTAACCGATTTCACCGGCTCCATTTTGATCGCGTTCAGGAAAACGAAGTTTACATAAAATATTTACATTAAACGCTTATACTTCGTTCAGCTTGAACTGATCGCGTTTATTTTCAACGGTGAAATCCGCCCTAAGCCTCATATGCCCAGTAATTACACTAGCTCTCAGTGCCCTACAAACCGAAACCCTGTAACGTTTGCACATTACTGCTTCAAGACTCGGTAGGTACCACACCAGGCCAACTATTCTGCCGTGAAGCAGTGGTGTGCAAACAATACTGTTTCGGTCTAAAGGGCACTGAGAGCTAGTGTTATCACTGGGAATATGAGACTTAAGAACTGTCTCAGGGTGATATGCGCGGTGTGGTGCCCCTTAGAAATCTTCTGGGTGACACAGTATGTTATGGGCAGACGTTGCCCTAACCATCACGTGAACGTTTTGCTCGTCTCTCACTTTATCCAATAAAAAAAGTTGATTCACAATAATATCCACAGCACATCTTATGTTTTGTAACATTAATATTACGTGAACAGCTTGTATTCGATTATAATGAATGAGAATTACGCCAAGACCTATGCTCGGTCTTACTCGGTACGACATAACCGTAACGCTTAGCAAGCTGAAGTGGCAATGGGCCGGCCATATAGCTCGAAGAACCGATAACCGTTGGGCAAGAAAGGTTTTGGAGTGGCAACTTCGACGACCTTTTCGCGGGAAGTCGATGGATGCCGGTGGTTTAGGACTGTGTTTTATGGCAACCTATGGGGGCGGCCTATGGTCAAGAGTGAACTAGTCATTGGCTGAAATGATGATGCTGAAACGTTAACTTAAAAATGAAATACATCTTACCATACGGCGCAGAACGTCCTCGTCGCGAATCAGCGACACGTCTCCTTCGGACATACTGTGGACAAATAATTAACAACGTTTAATAATGTGTTAGCCGCGTGGAAGAAAATTAGCTATTCCATCTCATTCAGTGGGTGCCGTAAAAGTCGGTAAAGGGAATTGCCTGGAACGTCTCATGGCAAGAATTTTCCAATACGGATTAGAATTCTGGAATCCGTCTGGGTAGGTACCACCCCAGTGTCAGTTGTTATTCCGTGAAGCAGTAGTGTGCAATCATTACTTTGTTTCGGTCTGAAGGGCACTGTGAGCTAGTGTAATCACTGGGCATATGAGACTTAAGAACTGATGTCTCATATGCCCAGTGATTACACTAGCTCACAATATGAGGCTTAAGATCTGGTGTCTCAGGGTGGCGGGTTCAGTGTGGTCCACACAGAAATGTTCTGGGTGAAACAGCATTTGCTATGGGCAGATGTTGCACTTACCATCAGGTCACCTTATTCAATAAAAAAAAGTATTTCCTGGGATTAGCGCGTTCAAACATACAAACTCGCCAGCTTTAGTTATTGTCATTTATAAGTAAGGTAAGTAAAATTGAAATATTCGATCGATATGTGACGTAAGCTTAACAAAAGATGGCGGCCGTTATATAAAACGTGGCCGTGTTTAGCAAATATAAGTTACATCTCACAGTTATTGGAATTGCAGGAAAATCGTGTAAAGTAATTATTAATAGTAGTAGTGTAGTATGATATCATATCATCGTATCGTATTTATCAAAATATCTCAAATATATTTATTATTTGATGTGATGATTTAGATGCCTAGGCCGTCTATACGATGTGCTCCTGGACAAATTTTGATCACGCCGACAACTTCCGCATACTGTCGAAAACTAGCAACTGTTCTGTGCTTCCCTCACAATGTTTTCCTTTCCCGCTGTCGTCGTCGTCGTCGTTTCAGCCTACCATAGTCCACTGTTGAACATAGGCCTCCCCCATAGATTGCCACAAAACACGGTCCTAAGCCACCTGCATCCATCGACTTCCTGCAAAACCGTGTAGGTCGTCGCTCCATCTAGTGGGGGGTCGCCCTACACTGCGTTTGCCGGTACGAGGTTGCCACTCGAGAACCTTTCTTCCCCAACGGTTATCGGTTCTCAGAGCTATATGGCCGGCCCATTGCCACTTCAGCTTGCTAATCCTTAGGGCTATGTCGGTTACTCTAGTTCTGCTGCGGGTAACATCGTTACGGATTTTATCTCGCAGAGAAACTCCGAGCATAGCCCTTTCCATAGCTCGCTGAGCGATTCTGAGCTTCCTCATGCGGCCTGCAGTGAAGGACCACGTCTCGGTTCCATATGTCATCATTGGCAACACGCACTGGTTGTACACTTTTGTTTTGAGGGATTGAGGTATACTCGACGAGAAGATGTGACGCAGTTTCCCGAACGCTGCCCAGCCGAGTTCCCGCTGAGTACGAGGTAAATCAGTATTTAAAATTGCAGAACAATTTTCCTTTAATTTTAATTTTACTTTTTAATTTTCGCCGGTACCGGCGCTAAGTAAATAATAGGTCGGGGAAATAATTTCTTCGGATTTCATATAATAACTCAAGACATTTTTTTTTCAAAGTTTATTTACATTTAATATGTGCCATTTTGTTGATGAATTTTTAACATCTTGATGGTTGGAAGGAACATTTTTGGACTCCTGAGCAAAATAACGCGACAAGTTGTTTGTCTGTCCTCTCTTGATGTTAGCCTGACACTACCTAAAGAAATCTGAAGAGATCGAAACAGGACAGAAGGTGCATGGTCAGGTATATATGGCGGATGCATTAACCCCTCTAAAAAAGAAACAAATGAGTAAAGGAGGCTAAAGATGTGTGTGGTCTAGCGTTGTCGTGATGAAAGACCTTTCTATTGATCAATTCCGGCTACTTTCTCTCAACTACCTGCTTTATTCTGATCAGTTGTTGGCAGTAGAGATACGAATCGATGGTCCTGCACGGCGGGAAAAGCTCATAATGAACAACGTCCTTCCTATCCCACCATATATACAGCATCACCTTATTGCGTTAACCCGGTTTTCGGCACAGTCTGTGAAGCCTGACCGACCTTTGACCACGACCTTTTTCGCACGTCCTCGTCGTACTTTTTTTTTTATTGGATAATGTGATGAAACGAGCAAAACGTTCACCTGATGGTAAGTGCAACATCCGCCCATAACAAATGCTGTGTCACCCAGAACAATTCTGTGTGTGTGACACCACACTGCGCCCATCACCTTGAGACATAAGTTCTTAAGCCTGATATGCCCAGTGATTACGCTAGCTCGCAGTGCCCTTCAAACCGAAACACAGCAATGCTTGCACACCACTGCTTCACGGCAGAATAACTGACACTGGGGTGGTACCTACCTAGACGGAATCCTGCATAGGAATCCTACCACCAGTAAAATCCACTTTTCATCACCAGTTATCAATCTCTTCAAAAACGGTTCGGTTTCATTACGTCTCAATAAAGAATCGCAAGTGTGTACACGTTTCGTTAGGATTCTTTCAGTGAGCTCGTGTGGCACCCAAATATCGAGCTTTTTTGTATACCCGGCTTTTTTCAAATGGGTAAAAACTGGTTTCTAGTTAATTTTTTATTTTTTATTGTACAAAGTGAAGAAACGAGCAAAACGTTCACCTGATGGTAAGTGCAACGTCCGCCCACAACAAATGCTGTGTCTCCCAGAATATTTCTGTGTGACACCGCACTGCGCCCGTCACCCTGAGACATCAGTTCTTAAATCTCAAATGCCCAGTGATTACGCTAGCTCACAGTGCCCTTCAAACCGAAACACAGTAGTGTTTGCAAACACTACTGCTTCACGGCAGAATAACTGGCCATGGGGTGGTACCTACCTAGACGGATTCCTGCATAGGAATCCTACCACCAGTAAACCAGTAATTTCCAGCTTTTTAGCTATGTCGTAACTACTGAAATGCCGATCTTGTTCTACTTTTTCAACAATGGCGTCCATTATAACTGTAACAGGGCGACCAGAGCGAGGTGCATCTTTGACATCAAAATTCCTAGATTGAAAACGCTTAAACAAACTTTGTGCTACTCTTATTGACACTGCATTAGGTCCATGAACGTCACTAATTTTTTTCGCCGATTGCGTTGCATTGTTTAAAATGTTACGAATTTCTTCATTAGATTCATTCATTTTGACAGAAAGAAAAACTAAAGAAAAATAGCTGGAAACAACATTTTACTCATTAGTTTCTTTTTTTGAAATGTTACCAATGAAGTCATCACAACCAGCCAGATGATGATGTTCTCCTAGTCGATTTCGACCACGGCGACAACTTCCGACTACTGTCGAGAGCCATCAACTGCGCAGGAGATATTATAGTGCCACAAGTGTACGCGCAAACACAGAAGGCACTCACTCGTCCCAACCTACACGCGTTCGATGTAACGCTGACGCGATAAGATCAGAGGTAGGCTAGGATGCGGTGTCAGAAACACGGGGACAAACGCAACACAACCAGACCCGAAAACCAAGAATTTATGTTTTAGCACAAATGTTGACTCCGGCTGGGATTCCGAACCCAGGACCCGCGGCTTAGAAGTCAGGTACTCTGACCACTAGGCCACGCGGTCGTCACCAGCCAGATACAAATAGTACAGCCAAAGAGATTTAATTACAAGTTTATACATACTATATGCGAACTTTTTCCCCGACCTAATTTAAGGCGCCCAGCCTCTGAGTTACCTTAGTTATCTGAGTTACTCCAGTAGAGTTACCGCATTAAATGTAAATCGTTGTTAAAAAACCAAACAGAACGTCATATGGTCAGTTCAGAGGTGATAGCGAGTCGACCTTATTCTCTTTTGCGGTAAACAACGAGCTTAAATCGATTCAATGTTTGTCGCACGCACCGTTTTGGGATTCGTCAGACATATGGTACATTGCAGTAAGGTCGCGACCATATAGGGCCTGTCACCCCGCCGCCCTTGCTCCGGATACCACGCTCCTGGTTCAGAGGAGGCTTTATATGGACAATTGACCTGGATAATGAGCTTTATTTAGCCAGTGGACATTGCTTAATGTATAACGAAAGTATATTGTGAAGAATCGGGTTAAATATGTAAGTGTTTTTATAGATTGCCTTGAATTATTTTTACTATCATACTGGTCGTTCAGCCGCATATTTATGATTTTTATACGATCTGATAATGAAACGATAATTTGTCAGTAAAGAAACAAAGTTAACATGCAAAGATCCGATTGCAAAATACACACCATTATTAATTTTGCATGCGGATCTAAGCAAATTAACTTTATATCTATTCTTTAGTGCCATGATGATGATGATGGTCTCCCAGCCGATTTCGAACACGGCGAAAACTGCCGACTACTGTCGAGAGCCATCAACTGCGCAGGAGATATTATAGTGCCACAAGTGTACGCGCAAACACAGAGGCACTCACTCGTCCCAACCTACCCGCGCCCGATGTAACGCTGATGCGATAAGATCGGAGGTAGGCTAGGATGCAGTGTCAGAATCACGGGGACAATCACAACACAACCAGACCCGAAAACCAACAATTTGTGTTTTAGCTCAAATGTTGGCTCCGGCTGGGATTCGAACCCAGGACCCGCGGCTTAGAAGCCAGGTACTCTGACCACTAGGCCACGCGGGCGATTTTTTTAGTGACATAGACATCCGCGAAATAACGTCTGATGCTACGAGTATGAGCTATCTTAATTTGTCTGTGGTAGCTTTTTTACTTTACTATACAATAACATTAATTTTTAAATAAAACTATTTTTACGGATTTTATCACAATATTCAAGACACAGTAAGCTCTTTCTGCGTAGATCGGACTAAAAATAATAATTAAAAGCTGAAGGTACTCCGGGTTAACTATGACATCGGGACAACTGTCACCTCAGTCCCCCCGTGACCATGGGTGCTGTAAAGCGCCCGAAACGTCGGGTTAAAGTTATAAATTAAACGCGATAAAATCCGTAAAAATAGTTTTATTTAAATGTGTAATATTCGCGTAAATAAAAGAAAACAATAACATTAATAGTAAAATTACATCATCAGCCTATCACTAGTCCACTGTTGAACATAAGCCTTCCCCATTGATTGCCACAAAAGTTTGTAGCTCTCATTTTGGGGGATGTTGCCGTAATTGCCACGCTTGGCAGGCAGGTTGGCAACCGCAGTTTATTTATTCAGATGTTCCAGAAAAAAGCTGCTGCCCATTTTCTGTTTTCTATTTTCCCTCTGTCGACTTTTACGACACCCTCTCTTAAGCTAGTTAAAGGTAGAAATGATGATGATGATGATGATGATGATGATGACATCGCAGGTCCTGAGTTTGAATCCTGGCTGGAGTCAACATTTGTGCAAAAACAATGCGTTATAGTAATCGTAAGTAGGAACTTAAGAATAAATCTTTTTACATGGTTGTAAAACTTATTTACTATTTTGTAACTGAACTTCATTGTTCATTTTGTTCTGAACTTCATTTCGTCAGTTAAAGTACAGAAAAATTAGTTATAAAAGTATCTACATGAATTAATATTATTTTAAGTGTTTTAAATGAATTTTATTGGTATACGACCTCTTTCTTTCTCCTCGTTCTAATCCTACCACCAGTAGGATTTTTATGTATGTTTAGCGATAAATATTTACCAGGTGGACCAATTTGATGATTCTTTGATTTTAGAAAGGGGGATATCTGTACATATAGGGGTATAAATATAAATTTGGTCAAGTTCTGATGATGGGATCCATGAGAAAATCATCAAACTGTTTTCGGTCGGTTTTATACAAAATTATTGAAATAAATAAATTTATCTGGACAGTACTTTATGAAGTTTTCGCCAGCACAGTAATTTTATATAGCTTAAATGCACACAGGAGAAAACGCATACTACAGTATCAAATGCAGTATCAGAAATACTGGGAATAGCAGCCAACACATCGGCTCCCAAACAATCTGTATTTTACTCAATTTCGGCTGGCATTCGAATCCAAGACTCAAGATTCGTTAAGCTGATATGTTGGGCAATAAGGCGTATTGCACCGTCCGCTAATGGGTTTTGGCGTCATCGTCTACAAATTTCTTTCCTAATTGGTAAACCGACAGAGGGTACCACATTTTTGTTTATTCTGTCCATATCTTACCTTTGCTACTTTTACCGCGTTCCTAATGTGCTGTACAGATAAGGTAAAATACAGTATTGCTGACAACCGTTACCGTTTATACAACTGAATGGATTTTCGATATTTATCATACTGGTGGTAGGATTCCTATGCAGGAGTCCGTCTAGGTAGGTTATTCTGCCGTGAAGCAGTAGTGTGCAAACACTACTGTGTTTCGGTTTGAAGGGCACAGAGAGCTAGCTATCACTGGGCATATGAGACTTAAGAACTGATTTCTCAGGGTGCCGGGCGCAGTGTGGTGTCACACAGAAATGTTCTGGGTGATACAGCATTTGTTGTGGGCGGACGTTACACTTACCATCAGGTGAACGTTTTGTTCGTTTCATCACTTTATGCAATAAAAAAAAAATCTCCTTCAACCGACTTCAAAAAGAAGAAGGTTGTTCCCACAAAAAATTGTAGCTCTCATTTTGGGGGATTTTGCTAGAGTTGCCACGCTTGGCAGGCGGGTTGGCAACCGCAGTTTATATATCAGATGTTCCAGGAAGATACATTAATAATAAAATTACATCTCCATCTCCTGGTTTTAATTTTCCCTCTCTCGACTTTTACGACACCAACAGAATGCGATGGGGAGGTAGATTCTCTTAAGCCGCCACCATACCGCAATGCATGGCTTAAGAATCATGCTTATGCCATGCATTACCATTATATTAGCCCGCGACATAAGAAAAATGGATTATGGACTTAAGAATTATTGCGGGGCTAGCAAGTATTTGAGATATTAAACCAAATACCAATGCATGCTTGTTTCATGAACTATTTAATCAATTATTTTGAACTGCCAACAGAATTGCACGTATATTACATTAAAATAATAAACCTAGGTACACGTATAACTCCATTTACAGGCAGTTACAGCTTGCAAATTAAGACAAGTCGTGCGATTAAATTTTAAAAGACCTAATTTTAATTTTATTAAAAAGAAAATGTAAAAATGCCTGCTACACATGCATAAATAACAAAATGAGTAAATTAAAATGTAGCACCGGACCCCTCCCACTGAAAAATCAAGTTATTTTACTTAGTGACTTTTAAACTTATATGAAAAAAAAAGAAAACGGCGTCCGACACGAAGATTTTTTCTTGACTGTGGATACATAAGATCACGACTGTATCCCTTAAGGGGTAGTCAGAGACTGGGCACTCACTGCAAAAACAGATGACTGCCACAATCCACGTTTCACCAAAACAATATAATGCACTTGGTGTGATAGGTGGTGAGCCCATCGCCACCATACGCTGTTGGGTGCACAGTGCAGTTTAATTGACTGTGGCAATTGAATAAGGCACCCAAACATAAATTACACATGCACAAACTCCCAGACCAGATAGATATTTAATAGTTTTTAAGTGAAATAATTTTGAGTGGACATTTAGACTTCGACTTGACTTCGAGTTCTTAGTTCCAAGTGAGGAAAAAAATATTTAAAACTCAAAACTGCGAAATACAGACGGATAATTCTATTGTATTTACGGTGATAAATACGTGATAAAAACAGGAGTTTGTATATAATTTTTATGTTTAAACGCGTTAATTTCAGCAAATACTAATGGTAGGATTCCTATGCAGGAATCCGTCTAGGTAGGTACCACCCCAGGGCCAGTTATTCTGCCGTGAAGCAGTAGTGTGCAAACATTACTGTGTTTCTGTTTGAAGGGAGCTGTGAGCTAGCGTTATCACTGGACATATGAGACTTAAAAACTTATGTCTCAGGGTGATGGGCACAGTGTAGTGTCACACAGAAATTTTCTTGGTGACACAGCATTTGTTATAGGCAGACGTTGCACTTACCATCAGGTGAACGTTTTGCTCGTTTCATCACTGACTCCAATAAAAAAAAATACAAATTTAAAAAATATTTTTTTAGATTATATGAGACATTGAGATAGGTTCTATATAAAATTTACACGCTACGGCAGCGGGGCTTACATTACGCGGATGCAACCGCACACACACACAGCTAGTCTTCAACTGTGAATTTTACTGAGAACTACTAAGGATTATCAAAACAAGGCGTGGCAGTAAAAGCAGTCCATGCTTCGGTAACGCACTCTCGGACCTTATCTAAAACGCTCGCACCGTTACTTCACTAAAAGGATTTGGTGATAAATAACACTTAAATTACTTAAGAAATGATGATGATGTGATGTTGATGTTCTCCTAGCCGATTTCTACAACGGCGACAACTTCCGACTACAGTCGAGAGCCATCAACTGCGCAGGAGATATTATAGTGCCACAAGTGTATGCGCAAACACAGAGGCACTCACTCGTCCCAACCTACCCGCGCCCGATGTAACGCTGATGCGATAAGATCGGAGATATGCTAGGATGCAGTGTCAGAAACACGGGGATAATCACAACACAACCAGTCCCGAAAACCAACAATTTGTGTTTTAGCACAAATGTTGGCTCCGGCTGGGATTCGAACAGAGGACCCGCGGCTTAGAAGTCAGGTACTCTGACCACTAGGCCACGCGGTCGAAATAAGAATACTATCACCAACTTTTGAAAACGAAACTAACTTAAATCTTAATTACGGCGGTGTTAGCACCGTATTAGATTTAAACAAATCTATTGATATCATTTCATCTTCAACCAAAGATCATTTTGTACTTCTCGACACATTTCCAGCTATGTAATTTATATAATAATGCGAAAAAGAACAAGATGAACTTCAAATACAAATAGAATATACCAAAGGTATACCCTTAGGGCCGGGTCGCAGGTAAGCGGATCGTTCTGCCCGTGCGGGCCTTGAACCGTGACGCGGTCACTGGTTTGCGGCCACTGGACGTCAGAGATAAGTAGACTTGCTACTATGTGATGCCTACATCGTTAATTCCTCTCAGAGTATCTCAAGTAATCTATAATAATATTATCTGTTACTGTGTACCTTCAACTTATTACCTGTCAGAAAAATTTGGAAATAAACTTTTGTTTCCTTATTCTAATCTGTATATTGTCCTCTGGCAGCGATCCGTCTAAGAAGAACTGTTTAAGAACTAATGTCTCAGAGTAACGAACGCAGTGCGGCGCCACACAGAAATGTTTTTGGTGACGTAGCATTTGTTTTGGGTAGACGTTGTACTTTTTTATTGAAGAAAATGACGAGCAAATGGTTAACCTAATGGTAAGTGTTTCAGAACAGGTGAACGATTTGTTCGCCTTATACAGTCAGTCTGCCATAAAAAATCCTTAATAAATTATTTCTACCAGCGACTAGGGTTTTTTCTGTGAATTTTATTTCGATTATGAGTTATTGTCATTTCTTATATTTACGCGAGTACTACACATTTAAATAAAACAAGATTTTACGGATTTTATCCCGTATAATTTACTATTTTACTGACGTTACCAGCGCTTTACAGCACCCATAGTCACGGGACTGTAAGCCCAAGACAGAGTTAAGTTCTTTCTGAGTAGATCGGACTAAAATTGTGATTAAAAGCTGAAGGTACTTCGAGTTAACTATGATATCAGGATATCTGTCACCTTGATCATGTCATGGGTGTTGTAAAGCGCACGAAACGTCGGGTTATATGTAGTTAATTATACGCGATAAATCCGTAAAATCTTGTTTTATTTTAATATAGTTACATGTTTAAATATATTGTCAAATAACCATTTATGTTTATTTCTATAAATTGCACTGAGAAAAACGTATTTAAATAATAAAACTCATTATATTTTCGTAAATTTCATACCGGTTTCTTGAAGAATAAACCGTACTAAACATATCCGGACCACCGCAAGTTAATGCGCGATCAGTACTTTGTCAGGATTGGTGATTAATCATTGAAAATAAATCGCAAACAAGACATGTTACTCCTTATATATTTTTAGCGAGATGACAATATTTGTATGTTTAAATGGAATTTGTAATATAACAATATATTTAATTTATTTATTTCAATTAAAAAATAATAAATTTCATATAGTAAAATAGAATGAATTGAAAAGCACCTAATTATATAGTAAAAATGAGCAGCAGCATATTTCTGGAACAACTGAATAAATAAAAAGCGTGGGCCCGCCTGCCAAGTGTGGCAACTATGGCAAAATCCCCCCTAAATGAGAGCTACAAATTTTTGTGGCATATGCGCATATATATATCAGCGGTGGACTAATGATGGGCTGAAATGTAGATGATGAAATACATATCCGCAATAATTTGCACAATACACTAATAATTAGTTTTCCTATCGTATCAGATGGATATTCAAACTTATTATCTACATAAATATTTCATAACAAACGTTAAGACAGGATTTAAAACTAATTACAAATACACATTTCAAGAACCGCCATTTTAAGTACAAAATCCTTCTACAAAACAGAGTTCGTCTTTTCCACCACTTGATCTGTGACCACTCAAGACAAGTATGCGAAGTGAAGTGATATAACTGGAATAACAATATGCAATCTGTGCTTTACGCGACTGTTTGCGCCAGTGGGCCGTGTCTCTAGATCGATAGGTCACCTATCTACTCTCCCTCTCTATTATACTATTCATTAAATAAAAAGATCCGCTCACAAAATTATAATTACATGGTGTGTATTAGCTACATTTGGAAGAGCACCGCCCGCCTTCTCACAATAGCGTGTGGCACACTGCCACTAGGCAACATCCGCGATCCCGGCGGCTGTCTGTCGAGGAGTCAATATCACTTGTAAATGGCTCGCTGTGTGAAACACGTGTCGAGTTCTCGACTGTAGTGGTGTGTATTGCCTAGTGGTAGCGTTGCTTAGCATAGCATGCGAAGCCAAGCAACTATGGAAAGATCTTCTCAAAAATTAAGGACTGATAACCGTTGGGGAGGAAAGGTTAAGAAGTGGCAACCTAGCATAGATGAGAGGTGGTTTTGCGGGAATTCGATGGATGCAGGTGGCTCAGGACCGTGTTTTGTGGCAATCTATGGGGCAGACCAATGTTAAGCAGTGGACTGGTGATGGGCTGAAATGATGCTGATCAATGAATAAAATAGGAATTAACGAATTTTTTGCGTTATATTAAACACTATTGGTAGCCCGGGGTAACTATGACAACAGGACTTCTGACGCTACAGCAAAAAGCTCGAAACGACGGGAATATGAAGTTATATTTATATAACTATATTGTAAAAACTAAATCGAGATTTATTTAATAATAAAGGCCGTAGCACGATGTTTTATAACCTGGAACCATCTTCAATAAACGAGTTATCTTCGCAAAAAAAGAAGTTCTATTCGGAATTAAAATTGCCCGATCTCAACGTGTTCAAATATATTTATTATAGTGGTAACATTATTTAATATACATATCAGGTTTACGAACTGCATACAAACGGTCTGGTGCACACACACTAATTCAAGAACGTCGTACAAACGATTCCGAACCTTATCTTCCCCCTTCTATTCCGTCACACACAGTCACAATGCATCAAACATTTGTGCGTCCATTAACAGGTTGTCCTAATTGCTGTTGATGTCGAACGCTTTCTAGTAATAAGAAAAGTGCGATAAATACAGACCCCATATCCGTAATGACGTCACAAACACTTTCCGTAAAATAGTAAGCGCGAGAGTGCGAACTGCGCCCTGAATACTAAAGCATACCTGTACTGGATAGACTAAATACCGTATCAGTCGCGGCAGTGAAAGCCGACTGCTGTAGGGTGTAATTGACTGCTATTACTCCAGTGGGTGCATATCCTTACAATGGTACTTCGGAATACAATGCTAAGCGAGTTCTATTTATGATATTCACAAAGATATCTCCTAAGTATTGTGTTTATCGCATTGTGCGATGAAACAGCGGCGAGCGTAATTTTGATTTTTGGGTCCGTATATTGTAAGCACCCCATGTTTTTAACATTGTATCTTTTTTAATGGATAAAGCGACGAAACGAGCAAAACGTTCACCTGATGGTAAGTGCAAGGTCTGCCCATAAAAAATGCCGTGTCACGCAGAACATTTCTGTCTGACACCATACTGCGCCCGTCACCCTTAGACGTGAGTTCTTAAGTCAATGCCCAGTGATTGCGTGCTCTCAGTGCCCTTTCAACCGAGCACACAGTAATGTTTCCACACTACTGCTTCACGGCAGAATAACCGGCCTTATGGTACCTACCTAGACGGATTCCTGCATTGGAATTCTACCACCAGTAAACCTGTCACCGTATTTCATTACTTAGTGGGAAAGGTATGGAGCAGTGTCTAACCTACACAGATTACAGCATCTAGTCCCTCGTTTCCCAAAGGTCACGACATGTGCGATTTGATGTAAGCACGTGACACTAAATGTACAATTAGAACCATCCAACAATACTTGTTTAAAGGAGTTTCAATTTAAAGATCCAGAGACAAAGACATACTGGCTGGTGGTAGGACACCTATACAGAACTTCGTCAACATAGGTACCACCGCAGAGCCAGTTATTCTGCCGTGAAGCAGAAGCGTCGTCGTCGTCGTTTTAGCATTTCACTAGTCCACTGCTGAACATAGGCCTCTCCCATACATTGCCACAAAAGTTTGTAGCTCTCATTGTGGGGGGATCTTGCCATAGCTGCCACGCTTGGCAGGCGGGTTGGCAACCGCAGTTTATTTATTGAGATGTTCCTGGAAGATGCTGCTGCCCATTCTTGCTTAATTTTCCCTCTGGCGACTTTTACGACTCCCACGGGATGAGCTGGGGTGGTAGATTCTCTTAAACCGCTACCACACGGAAGCAGAAGCGTGCAAACATTATTGTTTCGGTCTGAACTACACATAGAGCTAGTGTAATTACTTGGCATATAAGACTTGAGAACTGATATCTCGGGCGGGACGGGCGCAATGTTTTTTTTTTTCTCTTTTATTGGATAAAACGAAACTTTCAAAACGTTCACCTTCCGATTTATTTATTAATTTATTTATAATTTATTGTTTCCCCTTAAAGAATACAATGGGCGGACATAATGCCAGTTGGCATTCTCTGCCAGTCAACCCAGGGCGTAGCGAAACAATGTGGCAGGTGTAAAACTTCAAAAAAGTAAATATTTGAATTTTAAAAGCCACAGATTAATATAAAATACAATTTAAAAATACTCAAAATACATATAAATAAATACATAGCAATATATAATTATGATAAATAAACAATAATACATAAATATATACATACATATAAACTAACGTACATACACACATACATATACAGAAATATACGTGGTGGTTCGACATAAATTTGAAAAAAGAGGCCACAAACAATTTTAAATGAAATCTCTAAAATAATGCTCCCGTACTAACCTCTTAAAACTGAACTTATTTTGGGCTTTTTTAATGTCATCGGGCAAGGAGTTCCAGAGCAGTGCAGCCTGAACGATAAATGAGTTACCAACGAATTTGGAGAAGTGTTGAGGAATTGCAATATTATAATTTGAAGTGGAACGAAGAACTCTTTCATGAGTTAAAGAAACGTATTGAAATTTGTCCTGAAGATAAGTAGGAGAAGATAAGTAGTCATTTAAGATGGAGTAGAGAATATAGAGAATTCTAGAGTTGCGCCTCTGTTTGATAGTGAGCCATTTAAGGCGAGACCGATATTCAGAAATATGGCCGGCTTATATGGGTGACGTGTGTCCCCCAGGTTAACAAATTGTCCATATACAACCCGAGATTCCGTACCGAGGTTGAGGTTGAGAACGGGATCAATACTCAGTTATAATGTACTGAGGATAAGCCAGTTATATCAATTTTGCCTAACAATCTCGAGCTACCTACAAGAATTGCTTGGCATTTATTCGCGTTAACAGATACTCCAAAACGCGACGACCAGTCAAATACGGCTATCAAATAGGTATTATAAACAGTTTGGCAATCGCGTTATGGAGATCGTCAATACTGGAATGCACATACATTTGTAGATCGTCTGCATACAGATGGTACGAACAATCGAAAATCGAGGTGATAGAGTTTATGAAAACAGAAAATAATGTTGGAGATAGTATACCGCCTTGCGGGACGCCAGATCTCAGATCAAGCCACTGTGAGCAATCATGGCCTACAGGCACTGACTGTTGACGCCCGCGAAGATAGGAAGAAAACCACTCCAAGACCGAGAGTGCAAATCTAAGATGGGATAGGATGGAAAGAAGGATATCGTGGTCGACTGTGTTAAAAGCATTAGAAAAGTCTACAAGCACCATCACAGTTACTTTCTTATTTTCCATAGCTTGTCTTATGTCGTCGGTGACTTTTAATAAAACTGTGACGGTGCTGTGACCAGGGCGAAACCCAGACTGTTAAGTACTCAGTAGGTTATGTTTATATAAGAAAGTGGAGATTTGCATTGTATACACAGGCTTCCAAAACTTTTGTATTTGTAACACATATTATATTTATATTTTAGTCTTCTGCACTTCGTCTCTATATAAACATAAACTATGTCAAATCTTCCATTACTCCGTGCGCGCAATATGGTTAAAAAGGGGTACCACATTTTCACTTCACGTATTAATATGTAGATTTCCTTGAATAAGTTTACTTTTAGCATTTAACAAAGCGCGGGCGAACTAGCGAATATGCTAGATAGCGCAACGATTGTAAATAATGCAGTGGGCGGGCGAGTCGGTGTTTTTATAGGTCTAATAGCATATTGGAAGTTACTGCAGCGGGCTGAGGTAATGTCTGAGATCACTTGTTGTCTCCTGACACGAGTCTAAGCTGACGTAATCGCTGCCAACCGTTACAGTAAACACTGAATAATAAAACCTAATCTTGCAATGAGCGTCTTCCGTTCTAACAACGCGGTTGTTTTCCTTAGTAACTACAAAGATATCGCCAGTTTCAGAATAAAATTTGTGAGTCCTGAGTTCGAAGTTCGTCTCAGTGTCTCCGACTCTGTAACTGAGCCTTAAGAACTAATGTCTCAGGGTGGCCGGCGCAGTGAGGTGTCACACAGAAATGTTCTGGTGATACAGCATTTGTTATGGCCAGACGTTGCATTTACCATCAGGTGAACGTGTTACTCGTTTCGTCACTTTATCAATTAAAAAAAAAAAACTATATCTCCCGCGCAGTTCATAGCTTCCCACTGTATTCGGAAGTTGAAAAGTCGTGGTTGAAAATCGGCTAAGAATATATCACAGTAAGATTTGTACGCCAAAGTTATTCAAATAAAGTCTACTGTTAGACTTTCAAGATGTTCATAACATCAGTTTTCAAATCGTTTGCTATTTTTATGAAGGCGTAGGATACTCGCAGCGTGCTTATATATCCCGGGGGCCTAACATTATTACGTCGTCCTGTACAGCCTCCCAATCCGTCTACTTAGAGACACCATGATACCTACATTTGAAGGGATTAGTCTTAAAAAAAATTCGGATATATTACTAATGTAAATTTAACATTAAATATGAAAGTTAAGTAACGTACCGGTAAATTACCCTGATGATGTTCTCCTAGCCGATTTCGACCACGGCGACAACTGCCGACTACTGTCGAGAGCCATCAACTGCGCAGGAGATATTATAGTGCCACAAGTGTACGCGCAAACACAGAGGCACTCACTCGTCCCTACCTACCCGCGCCCGATGTAACGCTGATGCGATAAGATCGGAGGTAGGCTAGGATGCAGTGTCAGAAACACGGGGACAATCACAACACAACCAGACCCGAAAACCAACAATTTATGTTTATAGCACGAATGTTGGCTCCGGCTGGGATTCGAACCCAGGACCCGCGGCTTAGAAGTCAGGTACTCTGACCACTAGGCCACGCGGTCGTCAAAACCGATAAACCGGTAAATTAATACACATACGGAACAGTCTTCTACGCATAAATGAGAGGGCTCAATCAATGTCTTTGGATACTGAAAAAAAAAATCTCACTAATTTTTTCCGCCCCCTAAATTTTGCGGCTCGGCCCTCTCGGCCTATAAGGAAACCCGCCCCTGATCCAAAGATAAAAATTATAAAACCAATAATAGCTTTAACCCTATAGACGGACAGCCTTTATTCGTGTAGAATAATACTATAATATGTAATGCTGTCACTATACTGTTCATCATCATCTTCATCATCATTATCATCATTAAAGCCTATCACATTATCACTGCTGAACATAGGCCTCCTCTATAGATTTCCACAAAAGTATGTAGCTCTCATTAGGGAGGGATTTTGCCATAGTTACCACACTTGGCAGGCGGATTGGCAACCGCAGATTGTATTCATGTGTTTCAGGAAGATGCTGCTGCCCAGCTGGTGGCGGAAAGTGGGCTGTGGGTGGGGTCTCTGCCTACTATCTATCTCTGCCTCCCAAATACGTGAGGGCGTGACTGTATGTATGTACGCATGAAAGATGTTTAACCTATTTCAAGTATTTTGTGCATTATCTGTCCTGGTTTGGCATTCCGCGAGTGGCGAACCTATTGCACCAACAATAATAAGCGTAGTCGTATCGTCCTGGCAGAACTGGTTGTTCGGCCGCGGGGCGTGTGCCGGGATTTGTTTGCGTTGTACCTAAAACGAACGGACTGAAACATCGATGCATTAGGCACACTTTTGCCAACTTGTAACATATATTTGATCAAAAGTTTGCAAGGATATATTAAACCGTTTGACAACTGGTATGTGGTCTACTTTAGGATGTAGAGTATAATCGAAGTAGCTGTCTACTGCGCCGCGGGTCTCGGGCCCGAATACCAGTCGGGGCTTAACATCGCAAAAATACAAATTTGGTTTTTTGGGATCTGGCTATGTTGTGATATTCCTGCTACCTTATCGCATGAGCGGTGGTATGGTTCCTATGCAGGAATCCTTCTAGGTAGGTACCACCCCAGGGCCAGTTATTTTGCCTAATATTTCTAGTAAAGGAGAGAAAGTTAATTTGCTAAGATCCGCATGCAAAATGTAAAATGGTGTGTCATACCTAGTTTTGAAGAACACCGCCCGCCCGCCCTCAACAGCGTGCACAAGAAAACCAACACCGCCACCTTTTCTTGTGGCTGTTAAGGGAGGGCGGGCGGTGCTCTTCAAAACTTTCAACTTATTTTACTTTCTCTCCTTTACTATAATGGATTTCCGCAAAGTAACGCCTGATTGTATTAACTATAATCTTTCTAGTGTAATCACTGGGCATATGGGACTTAAGAACTAATGTCTCAAGCGCAGTGTAACTTCATACAGAAATGTTCAGGGCGACGCTGCATTTGTTGTGGGCAAACGTTGCACTTACCATCAGGTGAACGTTTTACTCGTCTCGTCACTTTATCCCATAAAAAAATGCTTTATGAAACAAACTAACACAATATTTCGATTACCAGTTTTAGAGTGCAGTGTTAAAAGTCAAGCATGGACAGACGTCCATTAGGCGACCCGGCCGTCATGGAACGATTTGTTAAGGTGAAGCAGTAATCTGAACGCACGATGGGCATTAAAACCCGACTTGATAAACCGCAAAATCCTTGCAAAAGAACACAGACTCCTACCAAGGATGATTCGCGGGGCTATTGAAATTGAAAAAAATCCTAATTTCAATAGAGAAGATGGTTAGGTATTACCACCGGTTGGAATCCAATAATTAATAACATTAAATTAAAAACCAAGCATACCACTGCAAGACTTCAGGACACAGTTAGCTCTTTCTGCGTGGATTGGACTAAAAATAATAATGAAAAGCTGAAGGTACCCCGGGTTAACTATGACATCAGGACATCTGTCACCTCAGTTCTCCCATGACCAAGGGTGCTGTAAAGCACTCGAAACGTCGGGTTAGAAATACTTCAAAATAAAACGCGAAAAATTACGTTTATTTAAATGTGTAGTATTCGCGTAAATAAAAGAAATCATTACCTAAAAACCTATTCAATATTTATCGTATATTACATAAATTATATATTTTAGGCATATACGTTATATATTTTAATGTATTTATTATATTTTCATAGTGATGTTGAGAGGATAGCCGTGATTGTAAACCAGCGGTCGATCGAGACGCTTTTTATTTGCAATTTAGCGAGACAAGCAAAACGTTCACCTGATGGTAAGTGCAACGTCTGTACGTAACAAGTACTGTGTCATCCAAAACATTTCTGTGTGGCCCCACACTGCACCCGTCACCTTAAGTCAGTTCTTAAGTCTCTCATATGCCCCGTGATTACACCAGCTCTCAATGTCCTTTCAGACAGAAACACATTAACTTGCACACTACTGCTTCAAGGCAGAATAACTAGCCTGGGGTAGTACCTACCTAGATACGCTTCCAACGATACCTCTTTTGTCAAATTATGATAAATAGTTTAGAAGATATTAGAGAACCAATGAACATACATATACGCCCACACACATACATACCGGTTAAAATAATCACCTCCTTTCGCTTCGCCGTAGTCGGGGGAAAACTAGTCTTTATTTAGCTCATTGGGAGAGGCTAATGCCCAGCTGTAAACTCCCAGAGGTCCACAATAATGATTGTGGGGCGAAAACATTGAAGAAGCTTCTAAATACAAATTGCGTATGAGATGGGATTTAATGAAAAATAATTGCATGCAA
Organism: Luehdorfia chinensis; assembly: GCA_019845155.1. Lineage (NCBI taxonomy): Eukaryota > Metazoa > Arthropoda > Insecta > Lepidoptera > Papilionidae > Luehdorfia > Luehdorfia chinensis. Next base: position 14,694,000 of record JAHVAK010000016.1, read on the forward strand.
ACAATTTCATAAGCGTCTTGGAACAAATAAACTACATCAAACATTCTGCGTCTGTCCGTGTCCCCTATATGGCGAGGATATTTTTAACGATGTTCAAATGAACGGTTTTTTTTTGCGACTCCGAAAACGGTTGGCGTCTGGCTGAGTCAGAAATTTGTGTGTTTGTAAGAATTTGCGCAGTTCGATAAGGGAATACGTATAGAACAGCCCGGTCAATCGTTTACTGGTGGTACGATTCCTTTGCAGGAGTCCGTCTGGGTAGGTACCACCACAGATTGTTATAAAAAAACGATGCCCCACAGAAGGAATTTTTTCCTGTATCGTGGGAGCGTTTTACCGACATACATTTCACATATACAACACAACCAGACCCGAAAAGCAACAATTTGTGTTTTTGCACATATGTTGACTCCGGCTGATAATCGAATCCAGGGCTCGCGGCGCAGAAGTTAGGTACTCTTACTACTGTGCCACGCGATCTTTCGTACCCATGACCTATTACAGTCCGGTTAAGAGAATGTGTTCCTCATAGGTCGTGACAGAACGGACGTTGTTACTTTGAATACATACATACAATCACGCCATTGTCCCATATAAGGGGTAGGCAGTGACCACACACGTTGTCCACTTTACGCCCTCGCGGGAAACTAGACTAGACGGGTGACGTCGCCACCGTTTCGGTAGCGATTAAAAAAATTGGAATGGCGTGGATAAAAATATTGATTTCTGTTACTTGTACTACTAACGAATAATATAATTAAAATTTAATTAATTGTTATAACTTTGCGCTTAATTTAATGTCAAGTAAATAAGAAAGCCGCTGATATCCTTAAATTTAATAATACGCGAGCGACCTGAGTTCAATGAAGGAAAACATCATAGTTCGCTTGTGCGCTATTGTGCTTAGATGGTTTGGACACGTAGAGAGGATGAATGAAAGGAGATTGACGAAACAGATTTATGAGGCAAGTGTGAATGGGAACGCCGGTAAGGGTCGACAGGTCAGATCGGTGAACTTTTGAGTAAAGATCACGTTAAAAGTACCCGCAACCGACGAGCGTGTGTGAAAACGCTAATGAAAGTAGAAGAAGCTAAAGATTTGTGTCAGGATCGTAGCAAGTGGAACGATGTGGTCTCTGCCTACCCCTATGGGAAAGAGGCGTGACTGTATGTATGTATGTATTGTGGGAGGGCGCGTGGTGCTCTTCCGAACTCGGTAATGTACACCATTTCACATGCGGATCTTAGCAATATTAACTTTCTTTTCCTATAATAGAACAAGTTGTTATGATGGCAGTCAATAATGTCAATGATTTAAAAGTGTAGAGTTTAAAAGTGACGCTCACGACGGAAATGTAAACAGTGCGATTAGGAACTCGCAAACATTAATACTGTATTATGTCACCAGAAAAATCTTGTGAGATTTCGCGCGTGGGCCGCTAGAACAATCAACAAATTATGCTTCAATAATTTAGTGGTTAATACAACATCGTGCCATTTACATGTATTTGCCATTTTAATTTGTACCCAGGACATAAAGAAAATTGTCAATATTCTGTAACCAAATATATAAATAATCTGGTAAACTGACCGCTACATAATGATTTCTCATATTTATGCAAACACTACACATTTAAATGAAACTAATTTTACGAATTTTATCGCGTTTAATTTTACTATTCATAACCCGTCGTTTCGAGTGCTTTACAGCACCCATGGTTACGGGGGGACTGAGGTGACAGAGGTCCTGATGTCATAGTTGACCCGGGGTACCTTCAGCTTTTAATTATTATTTTTGGTCGGATCTACGCAGAAAGAGCTGTGTCTGGAAGTCTTACAGTGGTATGCTTGGTTTTTGATTTAAATTTATTAATTATAGGATCCCAAGCTGGTGGTAGTACCCAACCATCTTCTCTATTAAAGTTAGGATGTTTTTTAATTTCGATAGCCTCACGAATCGTCCTTGGTAGGAATCAGTGTTCTTAAGCGAGGATTTGTGGTTTATCAAATCTGTTGTAATGGTTGGGATGGTCCAGACCATGGTCTCAGAGTGCAGCGACGGAGCTTCACATCAGCTATATGTTCTTCACGCGGGTTTTTACTGATATTTTTGTTTGACCTATGTAAGGGAGACCACATTCACAATCTGGTCGTATCCCTCGCCACGTTGCTATAAATTACGTCATTTGTCGTACTGAGAGCTAGTGTAATCACTGGGCATATGAGACTTAAGAACTGATGTCTCTGGGTGACGGGCGCAGTGTGGTGCCACACAGTAATGTTCTGGGTGTTATGGGCAGACTTTGCACTTACCGTCAGGTAAACGTTCTTCTCGTCTCGTCAATTTATCTAATAAAAAAAACGTTCATCACCAGTGGTGATCAGACGCAGAACGTTTGTACAGAGTCATCTGCTTGTGTCTGGTCACCATTTCTGGTGACCCAAGAGCTGGCACGTTTTTTTTTATTGTATAAAGTGGCGAACCACGTCGCGTACGCCAATTTGGTACGAGTCGAAAAATTCTTACTTTCTGCATTGCGTTCCCACGAGCAGTATAGTGACAGCATTGCATATTATGGTGTTATTCTGCACGAATAGAGGCTGTCCGTATAATACCTTGGTCGCCTATTACGCCTCGGTAGGAAAGATGTAGGTGCTATTCGACTCTGCCTACTCCGACTACAAAATTGCGCAATTTTCTGCCCCGCACAAGCACCATATGGAATCTGCTGCCGCCAGCGGTTTTTCCGGACCGATACGACTTCGGGAAGAGCCTATTCCTTCCTCAAAGGCCGGCAACGCATCTGCTATTCCTCTGGTATTGTAGATGTTCATGGGCGGCGGTGATCACTTACCATCAGGTGAGCCGCTTGCTCGTTTGCCTCCTCTAACATAAAAAAAAATAGTGTCCCTATCGGTAAATAATCTAATACATATTTTTATATTATATATTAAAGAAATTAAAAGAGAACGCCCGCCAACTGTGCTTCCACGATTCACGTTTTTATTGTAAGGTCCCTTTTAATTATTACCTCGCATTTAAACCTTTCAGCCACGCGCAAACAAGCACGTACGCACTTTTTTATATCTTTAAAAAAAAGGTGCTTCATAGTAAGATTTCTCCTTTATTGCGGGCGCGTTGTACAAACATAAATTACAAGTGTATTTTGCGTAATAATTAATAAACAGATACGTTAATGAATCGGCTGAACGTGTGACTTCAATCTATCTCGAAATTAGTATTCCGTGACCTTTCCCTTGATCTATTTCACTTTAAATCCCATCAGTTCGAAGCAATTAACACCACAATGGAGACGAACGACATTGTGTAATAAGAGCGAGTCGCGCCACGTGCAGTTTAGGGTTCCGCAGTCATATCGACGCTGCACAGTTTTTCTCCTATAACCCATAATGTTTGAACCACAGCTGACCCGAAATAATTTGCACTATCTCCTTTAACAGGCGGCACTAAACCTTTTTATATAAAAAAAGTGAAGTTACAGCCTATAAATGTCATTTTTATATGGGCGAAAAATAATCTTATTTGCTTTATTACAAAGACAGGAGGGGCCGCAAAAAAATTCTACCTCTAAAGCGCTCGAAACGTCGTGTTATAAATAGTTAAAAATTAACGCTATAAAATCCGTAAAATTAGTTTTGCTAAGTAAGAAATCATTATAAAAAATATATTATATTTTGAAATAATAACATTTTTAACGTTATTAAATTACGAAACTAAAAGATAAACAACGTTTTCTTTTTCATTTGTCTTATTTTCGCTGTTATCTATGGCTATTCAACAATTTACGTGACTTATATTGCTCTGTGTCGCGCCGCCAGCTTAATCGCAGACGTCTACAAATTATTGCATCAAATAGCGTCGTAGACTTTTTAATTATTGCCGAAGGAACTATATGAAAAGTTTATTAGAATTTTATAATTCATTGTCATCATCATCGTCATTTGTGATTTCTTATATTGACGCGAATACTACACATTTAAATAAAACTAATTTTAATGGATTTTATGGCGCTCTATGTTCAACTAAGTATTTATAACCCGACGTTTCGAGCGCTTTACAGGTAGAACTATTTTGTGGTCCCTCGTGTTTTTTTAAAAAAGGAAATCAGATTTTTAATTATTCATATTTAAACGTTATTATACTAGGAGTTAGTGCAAATTATTTCGGTTCAGCTGTGGTTAAAACATTTTGCGTTATACTCGTAGGTGGAAAACTGTGCAGTGTCGAAATAGTTCAAAATCAAACGCGATAAAATCCCTTACAATGCGTTTTATATAAATTATCATTATCATTATCAACGAGTGCCGTGTGGTGGCGGCTCGTTAAAAGAATACTACCACTCCATCTCATCCAATGGATCTCGTAAAAGGCGAGTAAGGAATTAAACTGCACTGTGCACCCAACAGCGCATGGTGGCGATGGGCTCACCACCTATCACACCAAGTGCATTATATTGTTTTGGTGAAACGTGGATTGTGGCAGTCATCTGCTTTTGCAGTGAGTGCCCAGTCTCTGACTACCCCTTATGGGATACAGTCGTGACCTTATGTATGTATGTATGTAAATTATCATCATTATCATTGTTACATCATCAGTTAACTGTAGAACATAATCCTCCATCAGAGATTTCCGCAAAGCGCTGTCTTGGACAGGTTTTCATTACCTAGTGGGAAGTCGTCCTACAGTGTGTCTGTCGATACGAGGTAACGACTCGCGAACGCTTTTCCTTGCACCATTTTTGAATTAGTCAAAAGTTTGATTTAGCCATTCCCGAGCGATCATCGTGAAAAACGTTTTCCGGGTAAAAACTAACAAACATACAACGTCTAATTAACGTGAAATTGAACTTAAGCGTAAATAGAACAGAAGGGAATTACTCTGAAAAAATCGATCACGATCGATGATACTCATATATAATTTCCTATTCGAATCGGATTTTGGGATTTGTTTTTGGCGCGTAACCTTAATTATTTTTCTAAAATCAAAGTAGCCTAAGTTACCCCCTATAACTACTGTCTGACGTCAGATAGCTGATATTATAGGGGGTAAATTTCACTGTACAGTCTCGTCGAAATCGGTTCAGCCGTTTAGGAGATTAGCCGGAACAAACAGACCGACAAAAAATTTAAGTACCGTATATACTTTTTTTTTTGCATTGAGTAAATAGCTGTTATTTTGTTATTACAAACAGACGCTTCAATTTTATTTATTTGTATAGATGTAGACTATTTACATAATACTTATTGAACGACATGTTTTTAACACGTTTTAGTCAGTTTGTTCTGTCTGTGTGTAAGAAACCTTTCAGTTAAATTTTCACTCACTTCCAGACGTACGAATAATAAAAAACATTTGCATTACGGATTTGTGTTACGGACCGATGGCAATACAATGATTTCATAACTATTGCCCAACCAGGATCATCAGCTCATTGCTGTTCAAGCGTGTTGGTTTAGTTTTCTTTTTAAACTACAGTATAATTATTGAACAAAGTAATTGTTGGCCGTGTGGTGGCGGCTTAAGAGAATCTACCACTCCATCTCATCCCGCAGGTGTCGTGAAAGTCGACAAAGCGAAAACAAAAACCAGGAGATGGGCAGCGGCATCTTCTATCTGAATAAATAAACTGCGGTTGCCGGCCCGCCTGCCAAGCGTGGCAACCATGGCAAAATCCGCACAAAATAAGAGCTAAAAACTTTTGTGGCAATCTATGGGGAAGGCCTATGTTCAGCAGTGGAATACTAATAAGCTGAAATGATGATGATGATGTATATAATTGTTTTAACTACACTGCTTCGCAAATAAATGCCTCTTGAACCCAAAGAAAACCCAGAGATCAGATTTCTTAAAGCTGTGTTTCGGGTTAATGAGCACTGATGGCCGTGCCATGAGCATTTTTTGGACCCATCACCAAGTAAACGATCTGCTCATTTCAAATCTTTCTTTAAAAAAAATTGTACTACTTTTGAATGTCTTACAATTGTGTAAAGAAATGGGTTACGTCTCACAATTACAAATCATGCACCGTATAGAATATGTTACGTTGTTTAATATCTTGGTGTGTTAGTAAGGAGCTAAGTGCAGTGACGAGTCGCGGGGCGTGAAGGTTGCCAGCTCGCATGCACCGTTCACACACACAATACGGTTCGCTCGCATCCAGTTTTATCATGATAGATATAATCTACAGTTACTAAGTAGTAGTAGAGTGCCGTGTGGTGGCTCGAGAAAATCTACCACCCTATCTCATCCTATGGTTGTCGTAAAAGTCGACAGAGGGATAATAAAAACCAGGAGATAGGCAGCAGCTTCCTGGAGTGTCATAATAAGTAAATGCTGTTGCCAACTCGCCTGTCAAGCGCGTCAACTACGTCAGTTGTTACATCGCCAGTAAAAAACTTATTAATATTTAAATCATAAAATATATCTATTTCGTTAAAAGTGGCGGCGGCTTAAGAGAATCTACCACCCCATCTCATCACGTGGTTGTCGTAAAAGTCGACAGAGGGATAATAAAAACCAGGAGATGGGCAGCAGCTTCCTGGAGTGTCATAATAAGTAAACGCTGTTGCCAACTGGCCTGTCAAGCGCGGCAACTACGTCAGTTGTTACATCGCCAGTAAAAAACTTATCTATTTCGTTAAAAGTGGCGGCGGCTTAAGAGAATCTACCACCCCATCTCATCACGTGGTTGTCGTAAAAGTCGACAGAGGGATAATAAAAACCAGGAGATGGGCAGCAGCTTCCTGGAGTGTCATAATAAGTAAATGCTGTTGCCAACTGGCCTGTCAAGCGCGGCAACTACGTCAGTTGTTACATCGACAGTAAAAAACTTATTGATATTTAAATCATAAAATATATCTATTTCGTTAAAAGTGGCGGCGGCTTAAGAGAATCTACCACCCCATTTCATCCCGTGGGTGTCGTAAAAGTCGACTGAGGGAATATTAAAACCGGAATATGAGCAGAAGCATCTTCCTGTAAAATCTGAATAAATAAACGACGGTTGCCAACCCGCCTGTCAAGCGCAGTAACTATGGCAAAATCCCTCCAAAATGAGAGCTACAAACTTTTGTAGCAATCTATGGGGGAAGCTTATGATCAGCAGTGGACTAGTGATAGGCTGAAAGGATGATGATGATGACAATAAGGGTGCAATTACATTGTACAATAACAAATTTGTTTTGTTACTTTCTTTCTTTCAATGCGGGCTAACTCAGGTGGAGTCCAAGCTCCTGCTGGAGTCAACATTGTTGCAAAACAATTAATTTTGGTTTTAGAGCCTGTGTTTGATTGTCCCCGTGTCTATAACACTGCATCCTAGCTTACCTACGATCTTATCTCAGAGTGTCATATCGGGCGCGGTAAGATTAGGACTATTAGTCTTTGTGTTTAGGCGCTTTGAAGTGTGTAAACAATTAGTATGTACGCTCCTTAGCAATTACTGTCTTCTTGTATTGGATAGAGTGACGAAACGAGCAAAACGTGCACCTGATGTAAAGTGCAATGTCTACCCATAACAATTGTTATGTCGCCCAGAACATTTCTGTGTGTCACTACACTAGGCCCGTCACCCTGAGACATCAGTTCTTAAGTCTCGTATGCCCTGTGATTACGCTCACAGTGCCCTTCAAACCGAAACACAGTAATGTTTGCACACTACTGCTTCACGGCAGAATAACTGGCCCTGGGGACCCTAGACAGACCCTAGAGTACCTAGACGAATTCCTGCATAGGAATCCTACCACAAGTAAAACCTTTATAATAATGTAAGTTTGATGACCCTATGCTTTAACCAATGTGAACATTTTAGATAGTATTATAATTTATTCATTCAATTAATATAAGTTGACCATAGTGGATGTTTCTTTTATCAAACCTCAACATCTCATCTTGGGGGAGTGTAATCGGAAGTTATCGCCTCGGTCGAAAATCGATCAAAACATCAAAGTTCTGCGGGGGGTTGTTATACCCCTTACGTGTATACAACAATGCTGCATAAGAGTAACGCTTACAGCGTCAGCATATTCGAACTAGAGACTAGAATACATCTAGAGTCCCAGTCAGTTCCCCCCGAGTCCTAATAGGCGTCGGCTGCCTAAAGATATTACTAAATCATATTACTACTCGTATTTCCAGTTCTAAATCATATTACTAATTCTAGTTCTAAATATAATTCTATTTGTAATTTTATTTCCAATAAATAAAGTGTGTAAAATAATTTCTATTTTTTTTAAAAACCTTATTACGCGGAACCGTGTAACAGTTCGTATTTCGTATGTTACGCTTGTGTTGTTCATTATAAATGGCCTGTAAATGTGTAATCGCGGTTTCCACGAAACCATTGAATATTTAAAGTAAATAATGATGAATAATGAGGCAACGTTTGTTTGCCGGCTGGCTGACTGACTTCTAATGGAGCGGGTGACGAGAGCGCATTGTGCAGTGAGCAGTGACATCTTATTTGTAACAAGCTGCGTACGTCTCCGTACTAGTGCACGTAGTGTACGTAGTGCTCGCGTACCTATAATTTAATAACCACCTAAATATGGCTAGTAGCGAAAAATACGAGTATATATAGTTGTAGTCTTATTGAGTCTTGTCTTTTAATTGTAAATTGAATGTGGTAAGAAATTATTATAATTATAATTTGCTAGTGTGATTTTTGTATTAAACACAATACAAAAATCACCGTGTGGTGGCCGTGTGGTGGCGGCTCGTTAAAAGAATACTACCACTCCATCTCGTCCAATGGATCTCGTAAAAGGCGAGTAAGGAATTAAACTGCACTGTGCACCCAACAGCGCATGGTGGCGATGGGCTCACCACCTATCACACCAAGTGCATTATATTGTTTAGGTGAAACGTGGATTGTGGTCATCTGTTTTTGCAGTGAGTGCCCAGTCTCTGACTACCCCTTATGGGATACAGTCGTGATCTTATGTATGTATGTATGTACAAAAATCACACTAGCAAATTCTTTTTTAAAAAAAAAACAACTAATGCCCCACAGTATGCAGTATTTCTCCTGTACCTTGGGTGCAATTTACAGACATACATTTCACATGCAGAACACAACCAGACCTGGAAAACCAACAGTTTGTGTTTTGAACAAATGTTGGGGCCCCGGCTGGTATTCGAACACAAGACCTGCGGCGTAGAAGTCAGGTACGCTAACCACTAGGCCACGCGGTTGCCATTCCATTCATATTAACATTCTCTACTGTTTCTTAGGTCGTATGAAAAGATATTAGCACTGATTTTTGCACATTACCATGAATGAAAAAGGCATTGTAGACAATGTAGAATATACAAGACCGTAGCTCTACCTGTCTGGTAATGCGCGCGGTCTCTTAGGACGATTCGTGTCAAGGCGTTGCTTTGCGGTCGCACTTTTTATTTTGGCGGGTGACATCATGCTTGCACTGCCAATAATGTATGACGTTAACAAGGACTTCATGAGAAATAACGATCCACAACAGCGGTCGCTGTCTTTGGTTAGATTCAATTATTTAAGTGATTCGAGCAGTGAGATTGATATATTAAATGATCTAGTTGCTAGTGACCAGACTGTCGCGTTGTGTCGTACATTTTAGTGTGACGAAACGAGCAAAACGTCCACCTGATGGAAAGTTCAACGTTTACCCATAACAAACGCTATGTCACCCAGAACATTTCTGTGTGACACTAGACTGCGCCCGTCACCCTGAGACATCAGTTCTTAAGTCTCAAATGCCCAGTGATTACGCTAGCTCACAGTGCCCTTCAGACCGAAACTGACGACCGATTTATTAAAAAAAAATCGCAGTAGATAGCCCGTTACTTGATCTTAATCCGCCTATGAAACTTCTTGCTTCAACCCGCTAAGAACTGAACCTTACTGAGAATGGCCGAACGTAGGCGTAGTTATGTCGGCTTACGTTACTGGTGGTAGGATTCCTATACATGAATCCGTTAGAGGTAGGAACCGCAGGGCCAGTTATTCTGTCTTCAAGTTATTCAGTTCTTAAGTCTCATATGCCCAGTATTTACATTAGCTCTAAGTGACCTTCAGACCGAAACACAGCAATGTTTGCACACTTCTGCTTCACGGCAGAATAACTGGCCCTGGGGCGGTACCTACCTAGACAGATTCCTGCATAGGAATCCTTGCCTCGACATGACTACGCCCACGTTCGGCCATTCTCAGGTTCTTAGCGGGTAAGGAAGTTGGTTGAAGCAAAAAGTTTCATAGGCGGATTAAGATCAAGTAACGGGCTATCTACTGCGATTTTTTTTAATAAATCAGATTATTCTTCCCTGAGATTTCATTTCGATTATCACTAGTCTGCTGAACATTGGCCTTCCCCAAAGATTGATACAAAAGTTTGTAACACTAATTTGGGGGTATTGTCATAGTTGCAACGCTTGGCGGGTGGGTTGGCAACCGCAGTTTATTTCCTGTTTTTCATTTTCCCCCGGTCGAATTTTACGACACCCACGGCATGAGATGAGGTGGTAGATTCCCCTAAGAGGCCACCGCACGGCCTCCTGAGATCAGCGCGTTATAACCTAGAAACTCTGCTGCTTTAATATAGTATATGTTAAATTTATTATAGTGTAAGATCTGGAATCAAGAACTAAACATCACATTAGGTGAAGGTACTCCGGGTTAACTATGATATCAGGACATCCGTCACCTCAGTCCCCCCGTGACCATGGGTGCTGTAAAGCGCCGAAAACGTCCGATTATTAATAGTTTAAATTAAACGCGATAAATTCCGTAAAAATAGTTATTTAAATCACATTAGATATTGACGTTAAGCAAACAGGGCAAAAACTTATTTATCTATGGTCAAAACACACAATATCCATTGACAGTCTAATCATCGCCTCGATTATGTACCGCCAAATATGGTAACACGAACGACTTAGGTACTCGTATAAACATACGATACGCGTATGCAAAGATCAATGAATGAAAAAAAAAACATAAATAATTTATGGTTATTGAAAGAAATATAATTAAAATTAAAAAAAAAACAAAACAATAAATAAATATAGAGCAAAGTAAAAATATTACGTATCTCGCGTCGTTCAAAAAAATTTACTCCAAATAGTAACACAAAATCAAGAAAAAACGCGTGGTTTTTGTCTTGGGTTATTTTTTTATTTATTGGGTGGAAAAAGTCATAAACTATTTTCCAGTGTGAAGTAACATATCCAAGTATACAACCTTCAAGCAGCAAGACTTCAAAGTTTTTTCGACAGTAAAATGATAGTTGAATTTTACTGAAGATTTGCTGGACTGATGGAGACAAAACGAAAAGCACAATTTTGGACTTGAAATGGATTTTACAATCACTGTACACTTTCAGGAGCACTTGCTGCATAATAAACTGTCAATATTAAACATCAAAACTCCAACTATGTATAACAGAAATTACAAAATTAAATAAAAACACCGCTTTTCGAGTTGGCGCCAATAGTCGTCTTCGGTTACTAATGAATCGACAACAGTGTTCTCGTTCAGTTCCCGTTCATTAAACTAGTTAATCACTTCGTTAATCATGTAAAAAAATGAAAATTTAAAAATAATTTTTTTTTTATAATTGTAGCCCATTTCATTTCCTACAAATTATAACGGCTATAATTATATATGAATTTAACGTTATAATTTGAGCTGTACATTTCCGTTACGGCACACGAGTCGGTCTTACACCCGTGGCCAATAAATGTTTCACATCACAAAAATCTCGAACTTAAATTTATATAACTATCAAATCGCAGGACTACGTTTCTCAAGTTGGGAAGGCTTATCGTAGGAGGAAAGGTGATCTCACCAAACATATCATACCTTAGACGCTGCTGTTTGTCATAGATCTGGAAATTTTAGGCCTGGAACATTTTGATGGTTATACCGCCATTTTACAAAAGTTACAACATTTTTCACACGGTTGTTACACGGCACGAAATTGGGATGTGGCATTGACACTGTCTTCCACCGACTTCATTATATAATCAATTGCTATGCGCTGTTATTTTATATGCATTACATTAGTAAAACTGTTTGTTGACCCTAATAAATTAAAAAAAATCACATTATACAATTTCAATAACTTATTTTCCACTTAGGCCTCGTTAATTTTACTCGGCGCGGATGCTAGATATGGCTTGGCATATTGATTACCAATCGTATAAAGGCTTGCTTATTAATGATTTAGCTACTACTACACAGCAAATTAAACCTTATTAAGTATACACTGCATGTCTAGTAATAAAGCTTTAAAGGAGCGGTAAAAAGAAAGATTTCGCGAATCTAATATCCAATCGCTTATACGTAACACTATGGAAAATATATTTCTTAGATATTGGTCATTCTCAATATTGGTGTATTTTGTCATTGGACAACCTTGACCATGACATGTCCAACGTACATAGTACGAGTAATGAATTGAAAATATCTCGGATGATACACTCATTCGTAGACCAAAAATCCAGAAGCCTTTAAGTATTAACTTATTGATACGCGAAAACTAAAGTTTACGCTCGCTGATTCAAATAAACAAAACCTTAAAAGATTTGATTGTTTTAATAATCTAAGTTTTTTGGAATGTGTGCTTTGCTTTAAATTTATAAAACAAGACTTTTGGCGCCAACTTCAAAAGTGATAGTTGTATTTTTAAATATTGTGTTTTTTGACATTGACATTTATTTCGAGTTCTAATGTTTAATATTGATTATTATACAGCAAGTGCTAGTGGTTTAAGTTTCTTTTTCGTCAGTCCAATATATTTTCAATAAAAATTAATTGTAAAAAAAATTATTCGAAATTTGACATTCTTACTAACTCCTAATACCGGGTTAAATAATGCAGATCGCTACTTTTATAAAAATGACATGTTAATGTTGGTACTGTCAAAATTACTGCTGTTGCCATAATTAAAAAAATATCGAAAATTATTTATAGTCCGTTTGTTATTGTTTACCAGTTGAACTCAACATTGTCTTCGAAAAAAATTCAAATCATGAATAATAATTGTGTGAACAAATATCTGCAAATTTCACTTGTTTCACTCACCAAAGCAACACCAGAAAAATAGGAATCCGCACACTATGGAGGCGCGAGCGACGACACTGCGGCTCTCAGGCGTGTCTGCGCTCTTGACTTCGATACGTGGGCAGGCGGGGGAGGCTACATGGTACAATCGCCGCCCACCATGTTGCTCCGCCGAGGTGACATGCCTCCTGGACGGTTTTTTGCAAATCGATATATCACGTGGACACGTGGGTTGCGCGTTCGATTCATTCATAACCCAATGAAGATAGTAGTAATAAGTGATTTATGCTTCAAAATGTTTATTTTCTAACAGTTTAATCATGCTTCATAATTATTTTTTTCCGCATTTTAGTAGTTCTCTATATTTTTGCAAATAGCGCTATTGTGTTGCCAACTTCAGAGTTGTCGTTTGCATATTCACACTATAAAAAAGTTTTTTTTAACTAATTAGAAAGGTCATAACAGAAAGACAAAAATGATCATCAAATCAAAGATAAAAAAAAATGTTTATTGACTATAGTTTCGGAAATTTATTGGCCATTGATCCGGTCGTTAATGTCATTTACATTTGACTATATTACTAGAATAAAAACTAAAATAGAATAAATCAATAAAAATAATTCGATTTGTGTGTCTTGATCGTGGAAAATCAGTGTTGTTATATAAGAAATCATTACGTTGAAATTGTGTTAATGTTTGTATTGATGACCGCCAAAAGTCAGGATGGATTTTCAAAAATATTTACTAAACAAATAATTAAAAACAAAATTAAAAGGTACCAAAAATAAGTAACAGTTGCGTTATATCTTTGTTATGATATGATTAGTTATTATGTTATAGCGGTTACTGCAAAAAAATATGTAAATATTGTAAACGACGAATTAGACGCGGCGGCATGTGAATCCATCCTGAGGTATTCTAGGAGACAATGTCACCTTAAACAATTACACTACTCAGGTTAAGTATCCTTTATTTTCTTATTTAGATTCAACAGCATTTTTTAAAGCGGATCTGTCGTATTCCCGTCATTCATCCCGAAACCAATAATTTGTATTTTTGCACAAATCTTGGCTGCTGCTCCGATTCGAACCTAGGACTCCGGGCGTTATAGTCAAGCACTCTCTGCTAGGCTCAACTGTTTAATTGTGATGGGCTGAAAAGATGATGATGATAAGCACAATCCTTTGATCGATTTGTGAACATCATTGTAACGAAGACCTCGTGGCCTAGTTCAAAAAGAGGTCATCCACCAGATTGTTTAGTCTGTTTTAGGAAAGACATCACCTACAACCAGTAACCTTGAAGACGTTGTATATATAGTTCCCATCTTAGAAACTTCAATAGCGCGATGTTGGACGTATGAACTGTTTCTTGAGCTTCTCATGAGGCGAGATAGATGTCGCTACATCGCGATAAACATTCGGTACCGTCCTCCAAACACTTTAATTATTTATCAATTAATTAAACGTTAAAACAAGTGTAGGTCAGTGAATTACTTATCTAAATTGAAAACAAACCTGAATAACTTGTTTCAAATGTGTTTTTCGTGTTCTTTTCCTCGTGTCCTTCCGGCAAATACCAGAATTAGGTTAATGATGTACTATGAATACGGAGAAGTGTTTTTCGCTTTTCACTCACTTTTAAAAAAACATTTTCTTAAACATATTTTTAAAGAAGTTACCAACATGACGAGTAAATTGTCTACTTGATGGATAGTACAACATCTGCCCATAACAAATACACACAGAACATTTTCGTGCGCTGCATATATATAATTTCTGTGATGTAATTGCTGTTAGCCTTTTTGGCTTTTACAGCTTCATCGGATACTGTGCTCACGGGCCAGGGGCCCGCGTGCCAGGTTTGGTTTGACCCAAACAGTTTCGTGCGCTGCGCTCGTCACCCCAAGACTTTACTACTTTCAGATAGAAACACAGTAACGTTTTTCAATACTGCTTGGATACAGGAACTCGCCTAGGTAGGTACCATGGTCCACCGCATGATCGCGAAGCAGTAGCGCAAACATTACTGTGTTTCAGTCTGAAAGGCACTGATATCTAATGTAATTACTGGGCATATGAGACTTAAGAACTGATGTCTCAGGGTAACGGGTGCAGTGTGGCACCACACAGAAATATTCTGGGTGATAGCATCTGTTATGGGCAAACGTTGCACTTACCATTAGGTGAACGCTTTGCTCGTCTCGTCACTTTATCCAATAAGATAAGTTGAAATTGTTAATTTAATAAACCATGCAAACGAAGACGCGAGTAACATCTAGTATTTATTAAGTAAATTATCTCTATGGTAAGAAAATAAACGTAGTAAGGAAGCGCAACAGATTTTAAGCTAGATAAGCATATTATTTCGTGCTGACTGTGAAGGTCGTCCACTTAAAAGACCATATCCTCTAGAAGATCGTAAATAAAACAAGTGATTGAGAACTCTGGACAGGTGGCGTCACCGTCCGATTTAATATAGGTGTTAGAGTGCACTCACACGTGACATTGTCGCTGCGTTTTTATGTCTAATTGATAAATATATGATTGCGCAACCTTATGCGTCAAGTAAATTAGACGATTGAATAATGTACTGCTTACTTTAAAAGTTTTACATAAGGTAATACAATATCTAGTAGTGCATTCTAAGATAAATACTAGGCTTATTGGACACTTACTTGGTTCATTCCAAGCATTTAGCATACATACATATTCGCACAGTATCTATTTATTAAAATGTGTTTAGACAAAAATTTTAAGGAGCGGGAAAGCTAAAATTTATATATAATTTTACAAATACATTAAAATGAATGAAGTTAAAAGAAATATTAATAACGTTCATACTGACAATATCATACACAAATATTCTGTCGTTTGTTTGCTTCATACTGCTAATGCCAAAACCCTTAATGATCTATGGTTGTTTGTCGCACAGAGTACAGATTGTCCCTAAAGAAGTTTTAAAAGTTGCCAGCAAATAATTACTTTAACTTAAGTAACTGGTAAATGTTATGATGTAATGCCAATACTGGTGGTAGGAGTCCTATGCAGGATTTCGACTAGGTAGGTACCACCCCAGGGCCAGTTATTCTGCCGTGAAACAGTAGTGTGAAAACATTACTGTGTTTCGGTCTGAAGGACTCTGTGAGCAAGTGTAGTCACTGGGCATATAAGACTTAAGAACTTATGTCTCAGGGTGACAGGCGCAGTGTGGTGCTACACAGAAATATTCTGAGTAACACAGCATCTGTTATGGGCAGACGTTGCACTTACCATCAGGTGAACGTTTTGCTCGTCTTGTCACTTTATAAAATAAAAAAAATAAAAACAAAATAAATAACGTGGTCCTTCACTGCAGGCCGCACGAGGGAGCTCAGAGTCGCGCAGCGACCTATGTATAGGGCTATGCTCGGAGTCTCTCTTCGAGATAAAATCCGTAACGATGTTATCCGCAGCAGAACTAGAATAACCGACATTTTAGCAAGCTGAAGTGGCAATGGGCCGGCCATATAGTTCGTAGAACCGATAACCGTTGGGGAAGAAAGATTCTCGAGTGGCAACCTCGTACCGGCAAACGCAGTGTAGGACGACCTGCACGGTTTTGCGGAAAGTCGATAGATGCAGGTAGCTTAGGACCGTGTTTTGTGGCAATCTATGGGGGAGGCCTATGTTCAACAGTGGACTATGATAGACTGAAATGATGATGATGATGATGATGATGAATGCCAATGAACTAGGCACGGAACTAACTATTACGCAGGTAACTTTTACATAACTATTAAAGACACAAAACGCACAAAATGCTTTAGTACAAAAGTTGACATCGGCTTTAGAATCCTACTGACAACAAGTCTCATAATATGACCTATAGTTATACTAGTAGTGCCCTACGAACCAAAAAAACTGTAATGTTTGCGCTGTACTGCTTGACGACAGAGTAACTGGCACTGCGGTGGTGGCACTTCGGTGGATTCCTGAGGAATCTAACCAGTAGAAAACAAATTGGTTATGCCTTTTAGATATTACAATTTCACAAGTTGTTCCTAGTACAGATTTTACCGTATTATAAATTTATCTTATTTCAATGTAGTACTCGCGTAAATATACCAAATCATTAAGTTATTGGCGTTGCAACTATGGTAAAATCCCCCCAAAACGACAGCTACAAACTTTTGTCGCGATCTATGGGGAAAACCATGTTCAACAGTGATAGGCTGAAATGATGATGATGATGATGATTAAGTTACTCCTACAGTTAAGTACATATTTAGGTTTTGGGTGTATTGAATCAAAAGATAAAGATATAGTCATGTACATTGTTCTCTTTCTAATCCGTGAGCATTTTTAGTCACTAGTTGTAGTATTTTTTAAGATACGAGTATGTCTTTCACATCACACATTGATTACGACTCAATGTGAATTATGAAAGCAAAACAGCAATTTGAAAAAATTTTAATCAGAAACTCCGTGAAACTTTGGATAATAACCGCGCGTTTGTGTCAGACGGTGTGAGGCGGTCTTAACGACAAATGTTGTGACCGCAACTAGCGAACGTGGGCGGATTCGATCTACGCAGTACACGCTACACGGTGCAATGAAATCATTAGTTTATCATTAGCGCTTGATAAACCGATAGTAAACCCGTTGATGTATGAACCTGTACATTAGCGGCCAATGGAGGCAAGGTCGCGTTGGAACAGATGCTCGTTTATATCAGTTGGAGATACGTCTTTGTGCTGTCCTGTCTAATGGAGCGGGACAATGGAGGTATTTATGCGACGCATGTTAGTTTTTAGAGCCGTAGTAGCTCAGAGGCTTCGGCGCTCGCTCAATTTCATAGCACGCGAGTAACCTGGTTTCGATTCGGGACATCGGGAGGAAACCTGAATGTCTGAGAAATATATAATATTTCAAAGACATGTGAAATGAATGAAGAAATCCGCCAACCCGCATTGAAGCAGCGCAAATGCGAAAACCCTCTCGGAATTGAGAGAAGGCCTGTGCTCAGCAGTGGGATATTTGTAGGGTGTTAATTTACTTTTTACTTTTACGTTAGTTTTAAAGTCTAAACGGTTTTGCTGCGGCTGTAACTAAAAACCAAAATCTATTTATTGATCTCAAGGATTTTTTAAGGGATTATTATTTTAATTAGATTTTTTAAAGGAAAAAAATACTCCTAACACCTCAGGGTCCATCCCCTGAGGGGGCGGATTTGATACCCTGGCTGCTCTAGACCTACGAAAGATTTCCCCCCCTACTTCCTGCAAAGCACGAGAAATGTAATCATCATCATTTCAGCCTATCACTAGTGCACTGCTGAACATAGGCCATAGGCAACCAGATAACGACAAAAGTTTGTAGTTCTCATTTTGGAGGGATTTTGCCATAGTTGCAACGCTTGGCAGGCGGGTTGGCAACCGCATTTATTTAGATGCTGCTCATCGCCTGGTTTTCATTTTCCTTCTGTCGACTTTTACGACACCCACGGGATTGGATGGGGTGGTAGATTCTCTTAAGCCGCCACCACACAGTGCAAAGTAGTACATTTAATTTAATTACGTACAAGAATTAAATCATTTTTTTGACACGTACCAAAATGGTGGTGACATGGTTCGTCACCCATCACGTCTGGTTTAACGAACGAAAAGTGGGCTACGTGTGTGGCCTCTGCCTATCCCTTTTATGGGAAAAAAGCGAGACTGTATGTATGTAATAAATTCTTTCTACCACTTTCAAAAAGGAAATTAAATTTAGCTAACAATGTAAAACTTAGGTCTCATGTAAACGTCTAACTTTCTACAGTGCAACAGCGAAGTGCAGTGGGCGTAGGAGTCATGTCAACCGTGCAAGGGCTTGTTCCGGCTAATTAGGTACGGTGTATTCCCAGGGCTCCAGTGGCGCCCCCTCTTGACGTCGACATCCCGCTGGTGCGTTTAGAAAGTGTTGTCTTTAATTATAACTAGGTACTGGCAGGTACAGGCTATGGAAAACAAGCTAGTGTTGCCCTTAACTTTGTTAATTGCTGTTTCGGTTTGAAAGCCACTTCTGTACTAAATACTGACAGCCTCTATTCGTGCGGAATAATACCATAATATGTCACTATACTGCTCGGGGGGAACGCAATGGGGAGTAAGAATTTAACTCGTATCAATTTTTTTGTATTGATAGTTAATGACGACCGCGTGGCCTAGTGGTCAGAGTACCTGACTTCTAAGCCGCGGGTCCTGGGTTCGAATCCCAGCCGGAGCCAACATTTGTGCTAAAACACAAATTGTTGGTTTTCGGGTCTAGTTGTGTTGTGATTGTCCCCGTGTTTCTGACAGTGCATCCTAGCCTACCTCCGATCTTATCGCATCAGCGTTACATCGGGCGCGGGTAGGTTGGGACGAGTGAGTGCCTCTGTGTTTGCGCGTACACTTGTGGCACTATAATATCTCCTGCGCAGTGGATGGCTCTCGACATTCGGATTCGGAAGTTGTCACCGTGGTCGAAATCGGCTAGGAGAACATCATCATCAGTTAATAGAATCAGGCGTTACTATGACACTTAATAATGCCTCATTTTGGGGCGAAACACGTGTCGTGTTATCGACTTCAGTTGTGTATATTATCTAGTAGTAGTATTGTAGTGGTGGAGTAGTGGTATCTGGTGGCGGTGTTAGTTTGCTTATGCACGCTACTGAGGGAGGGCGGGCGGTGATCTTCAAAAAACTAGGTAATATACACCACTTTTATATTTTGCATGCGGATCTTAGCAAATTAACTTACTTTCCTTCATTTTTTTTATTGGATAAAGTTACGAAACGCCCGTCACCTTGAGACATCAGTTTTTAAGTCTCATATGCCCAGTGATTACACTAGCTAACAGTGCCCTTCAGACCGAAACACAGTAATGCTTACTTACAACAAATGATACAACACAATAAGAACGCGTATTAAAACATGATTACTTAACACGCACATATAAATAAAACTCTTATTGCTTAACGATTAAAGCCCGTAAAAAACACATTAAACTACCGAGTTAATTAATTATAAATTAACGCAGTATCTAACAAATCGTGTTCTGTTTACATTAAAATATAGAAAAAGGTAATTAGTCTAGTTAAAAGCAAAATAACTTAAAATAGACGAAAGGAGGTGTAACGTGGGTGTACAATTATTGCCAATTCATTTGGCCGTCCATCGCTCGTTTTGTCGCAAAACGGAATACTTTATTTAAAATTGTGGTGTGCTTAGATAACAACAAGTTTAAATATTTTATAAAGCATAATATTTTATGACAGACGGCGCTGACATTAAGCGTTTATTTATTTATTATTGGAAACAGTCATAAACTATTTTCCAGTGTAAAGTAACATATCAGAGCAGTAATATATACATATATAAACACTGTAAGTATACAATCTTCAAGCAGCAACACTTTAAAATTTCGATCGACAGTAAAATGATAGTTGACTTTTACTGAAGATTTGCTGGACTGATGGAGACAAAACAAAAGCACATTTTTGGTCTTGAATTGAATTTTCCAATCACTGTACACTTTCAGGAGCACTTGCTGTATAATAAACTATCAATATTAAACATAATAACTCCAAATATACACAGAAATTACAAAATTAAATAAAAACACTACTGCCACTCTTCCAGATGGCGCCAAAAGTCATTAAGCGTTTATTTGACAAGCGCACTGTATGAGGGTTGCCAGCAGTGCTTATCAATAGAGTATTTATTTTATTTGGATGTGTATTTATTTGGAATTTTAATACAAGAGTAATATTTATAGTCCGTTTCACGCTGACGTACTTAGTTAAGAAAACAAATAAATAGAAGAGAAAATATTTATATATAAGTTAAGACGCATACATTACTGGTCTTGTCTGTTGTGTCTTTCAGAGAAGTCTAAGTACATTAAGGATCATAAAAAGAAGAAATAAACGAAAGAATGAAAGAAAAAATATTTATATATTTTTTTAAAAGCGACCGTAATTTGAATAAAAATTACTTAATTACTAGATACAGTTATTATTAAACTGTTAATATTAATTCCAAAAAGTGGTTGGCACTTTTTTTTTGGAATTAATAACCTAACCTAACCACTTTCGAACTCGTAATACATAATAACATATGTACATAATACAGTTAACAGGATCAATGTTTACGATTTGCTTACTTTCTAAGAGCTCGTGTAAATAAGGGTTTCGAACAAACACAATTTTTATTATAACTACGAGAATGAATGTCCGCCTTCATATACATCTATACAAATAAATAAAATTGGATTTAATCTCATATGGTAATTTGCAGAATACAAAAGCTCAAACCCGTGTTTTTAAAATTTTTGCCTGTCTATCAGTTTGTTCGTCGGGGCTAATCTCCGATAACGACTGAATCGATTTTGACAGGACTATCATTGACAGTTAGAAGTGATCTACAGAAAGAGAGAGAGAGAGATATTCAGATAGCAATCTAAGCTTCTTTTTATTATGGAAATATTTACTTTCCTGCGTAAAATTTGAAAAACTAGAAATAAGGGGCTATGCGGATGGACGTATTACGCGCGGCTCTAATTTGCATTTTTGTCATTATTATTTTAGTTAATGGCAGTTTAAATATTTCTCTTAATATCTGAATAAGTGCTTTTGAAAACTCAGTTTTTTTATTTACGTCATTATCTTATACCCTAATCTTATCTGATTTGAATAATCATTTTTGTATTAGATAGCCCGTTTATTAAGGATGATTACAGGCCACAAAATCATCACATCATCACTTCAGCCCATCACTAGTCCACTGTTGAACATAGGCCTCCCTCACAGATTGCCACAAAAGTTTGTGGCTCTCATTTTGGGGGGATTTTGCCGTAGTTGCCACGCTTGGCAGGCGGGTTGGCAACCGCAGTTTATTTATTCAGATGTTCCAGGAAGATACTGCTGCCCATCTTCTCGTTTTAATTTTACGACACCCACGGGATGAGACGGAGAGGTAGATTCTCTGGCCGCCACCACACGGCGACATAATACACTCAGCGTCACAAAAATCGCACCTCTCTGAGTTTGCGCGAAAAATGGCTGTAATGGCTAGAAACGAATTATATTTATATAAATATTGGTATGTTTGAAATGGGTATTTGAATAGCTTGTCATTATTAATAAAAAAATCATGAAATCATTAAAACATTTATCATTATAGAGCGTCAAAAATAAACACTGTCAAATGCTCGTTAGTAAGGACGCTAGTTACACCACCTAAAAAGGGTATAAAAGGGTCGATCTGGATGAAATATGGGCCAGTCGTAATTTAGACTTTGCAGTGAACACACGTGAACAAGTAACCCTAGTAAGAACAAGTAAAGATGGACACCAGCTCTGAAGAAGCCGCTCAAGTGATTGCCCTATTGCAGTCGGGGATGCGGCAGTCCCGTTTTTCAGTTCGACGGGTGTTCCAACTTTTTCAGCAGACTGGTGGTTATGTTAGAAAACCGGGATCTGGAAGAAAACGGTGCACATCAGAAAGAGATGACCGTTTCATCGTTACGACATCTTTACGAAACCGTTTTACAAATGCTGTTGAGTTGCAACAACAGCTTCGATCAACTCGGAGCACATCTGTTAGTGTTTCTACGATAAGAAGAAGGTTACACGAAAAGAGTTTAACAGCCCAAAGACCTGCTAAAGGTCCAAAACTTACTGCACAGCATCGCAGAGATCGCCTAGAGTTTGCTCGCAATCATTGCGAGTGGACTCTAGAACAGTGGCGGACCGTACTCTTCTCTGATGAGACGAGAGTCTGTCTCTTCTGCAATGACAGACGTAGAAGGGTCTACAGAAGACAGGGGGAGAGGTTCACACAACCCTGCTTCGAAGAATCGTGTACGTTTCCCGGACTCGAGGTGGCCGTGGGCAAGGGTCATTAAATGCTGGTCGGTACATTACTGAAATCCTGGAGGAACATGTGGTCCCGTATGCTGGTTATGTCGGTGATGGATTCATGTTAATGCATGATAATGCTCGTAGCCACACCGCGGCTATTGTACGGGATTATTTACAGAAGGTCGATATCCCTGTTATGTATTGGCCAGCACGAAGTCCAGATCTTAACCCAATAGAACATCTCTGGGATGACCTAAAACGGCGCGTGCGAGCTTGAGATCCAGCTCCAGCCATTCTTCAAGAGCTCCAAGATGCGGTACTTGAAGAGTGGGAACAAATACCCCAAGAGGCTGTTGCGATCCTTGTAAGGTCCATGAAAGATCGCATGGAAGCCGTTATCAAGGCAAGAGGGGGTAACACTAGGTTTTAAGAACTTTTATTGTATTTATTAAGTTTTTTTTTAAATTATTAATTTGCAAATTTGTACATACCCTGTCTTTTTCTTTAATTTCTCTTTCGTCTCGTTATAAAAGTAAAATTCAATTAATATTCCTGAAAGCTAATGAAATTACCTTTCGAATGATACCCTCAAACCACAACATTGCCATTGGCCTGTTGTGCTAAAATAGTATTTAAATTATTTTTTTCGGGTGTGCGATTTTTTTGACGTCGAGTGTACTACAACTTTAAGGTTGTACACGCTCTGAACAGAACGTTATGGAGAAGGGCCTTTGAATGGTCATTATATATAAGGTACCATGCCGTATGGCACAGTCATGTGTTCGGATTATTGTGGGCGGGTGGAACCGCAGAGCACATATTGTTAAAAAAAATGGTATATATTTATCTAACCTTTGTCAAAAAGCACAAGTCAAAATCACGAAAACAATCAGAACAACTTAACAAAGACATTATCGTCCGTGCCTAAAGAATCTAAGATTTTGATCTCAAAATAAAATATCATATCAATGCCCGGGTATGGTAATGTGAGGAAGAGTAAGATGATTTATAAAGTGTGACGACACCAACCAGTTGGAGAAGCAGTGCTGTGCATTATGCGCAGCAAATACTAAACCTGTTTCCTTGCCACACATACCACCTTACCAAACATTTATATAATATTGTATGCTTGGCATATCTTGAATGTCGGGCAGTAAATAAACAAAATATTACTAAACTACTTCATTGGAAAGTTTTATATTTACTACAATAATAAACTTTATCTATTAAAAGGCGTCAGAATGCGGAGGGAACAAACAAAATAGACAATGCTAATAAGATAGCTGTAATGGCGGCTTAGACGTAGAAATGCGTCGATAGGGCATGTATGCGCTTCCACTTAGATACCGCGCAGCTGCAACAGTGTGGCGTAATCTTTTTTAAATTAATAAAAAGGCTGAAAACCTCTTTTGTTCAATTTGTCATAATAATTAAAACATTAATACAACTTTTGCCGTGTGGTAGCTTAAAAGAATCTACCACCCCATCTCATCCCTTGGGTGTCGTAAAAGTCGATATAGGGAAAAAACCAGGAGATGGGCTGCAGCATCTTCCTGGAACATCTGACTAAATAAACTGCGGTTGCCAATTCGCCTGCCAAGCATGGCAAATTTGACAAAATCCCTCCAAAATGAGAGCTACAAACTATGGCAATCATTGGAGGAGGCCTATGTTCAGCAGTGGACTAGTGATAGGCTGAAACGACCTTTCATTTTGGGGGGATATTGCCGTAGTTGCCAAGCTTGGCAGGCGAGTCTGTAACCGCGGTTGATCTATTAGGATGTTGCAGGACGCTGCTGCTGCCCATTATCTTATGATCCTTCCCTCTGTCGACATGTATGACTTCCTTGGGGCGGGATAGGGTGGTCGATTCTCTTACGCAGCCTTCGTGATAGAACCCGTAACGATCCGAAGTAGAATTAGATAACTGATATACCTCAATTGATCATCAAGCTGAAGGGGCAATAGACCGGTCAAATATATATACAGCAAGCCTTCACTACAGGCCGCTGGAGGAAGTTTAGAGTCGCTCAGAGGGCTATGGAAAGGGTTATGATTAGAGATTCCCTGCAAGATAAAGTCCGTAACGATGATATCCGCATCAGAGCTGGAGTAACCGTGCCCTAAGGATTAGGAAGCTGAAGTGGCCATGGGCCGCCGATATCGTAGAACCGATAATTGTTGGGGAAGAAATTTTCTCAAGGGACAACCTCGTACCTGCAACTAGATGGCGCAACGACCTGCACGATTACGGGAAGTCAATGGATTCAGGTAGCTCGGGACCATGTTTTGTGGTAATCAATTGGGATGGGCTGAGTACAGCCATGGGCTGAAATGATGATAATAAGTTGTTTTGGCAAATACGAAAGAGTACCGGGTAAGGTCTGCGAGTCTCGAGTCTTCTAGATAAGACTATCCTACACCTTATAGTTACTTTCTCAACATATCCTTTTCCTGGTAACCTCTTCCCCTTCTCTCCGTCAAGCCAGTGGTTGCCGTGCCGAAGGCTAGCTACTCGAGGGAACGTAATAAGGAGTAATAAATTCAACTCTTGCCGAAATGGCGGCGACGTGATTCGCCACCTCTCTCGTCTAGTTTTCTGCGGGTGCGAAAACGCATAACGAAAATTTATGAATGTATACATGAAATTGTTCTTTTTGCCTACATACATATCTGATCTTACATTAATACTAGTCTGGAGGTAGGATTCCTTTGCAGGAATACGTCTAGGTAAGTACCACCCCATGACCAGTTATTCTACCGTGAAGCAGTAGTGTGCAAATATTACTATACTTCGGTTTGAAGGGCACTGTGAGCCAGCGTAATCACTGGGCATATGAGACTTAAGAACTGATGTCTCACGGTGACAGGCGCTATGTGGCGTCACACCGAAATGTTCTGAGTGACACAGCATTTGTTATGGACAGACGTTGCACTTACCATCTGGTGAACGTTTTGCTCGTTTCTTCACTTTACTCAATAAAAAAGTCATCAGATTAAGATAATTGTAATACTGTTATAACACTAAATAATTAACAGATTTTAAAATTAAACATACATACGTACATAAGATCACGACTGTATTCCATAAGGAGTAGTCAGAGACTGGGCACTCACTGCAAAAACAGATGTCTGCCACAATCCACGTTTCACCAAAACACTATAATGCACTTGGTGTGATAGGTGGTGAGCCCATCGCCACCATGCGCTGTTGGGTGCACAGCGCAGTTTTATTCCTTACTCGCCTTTTACGAGATCCATTGGATGAGATGAAGTGGTAGTATTCTTTTAACGAGCCGCCACCACACGGCTAAAATTAAAATTATAATTTAGCTCCATGACTTAAGATGGTCGATACTTTTTTATTTTTTTTTATTTCATAAAGTAACGAGACGAGCAAAACGTTCACCTGATGGTAAGTGCAACGTCCGCCTACAACAAATGCTGTGTTACTCAGAATATTTCTGTGTAGCACCACACTGCGCCCGTCGCCTTGAGACATCAAATCTTAAGTCTCATACGCCCAGTGATTACGCTAGCTCACAGTGCCCTTCAGACCGAAATACAGTAATGTTTGCACACTACTGCTTCACGGCAGAATGACTGGCCTTGGGGTGGTACCTACCTAGACGGACTCCTGCATAGGAGTCCTACCACCAGCATTTCCAATATTATACAATAACAGCGTTTAGTTGCAATGATATGCAGCCGAACATGTCTATATTGACACACATTGTATAGAGGACAGCATCGAGGCCGTCGATATCGACACAAGGTAAACACTAATTAATTCAAGTAAAAGCCGAATTATATTGGAGAATATCGTCTTTTCTGTTTATCGAGTAATTATCCTTCAGACTCCTTGGTTCTTATTACTCATTTATTACATTTCTTTTAGTTCAGTTACATTCTTTGAATATAAATGAATCTAATTATTACTTTTATTGACGCAATTTACCACAGCACGGTTTACGGATTCTATCGCGTTTTTTTTATTATATAATGTGACGAAAGGAGCAAAACGTTCACCTGATGGGAAGTGCAGCGTCTGCCCATAATAAATACTGTGTCGCCCAGAAAATTTCTGTGTGACACCACAATACGCCGTCACCCTGAGACATCGGTTATTAAGTCTCATATGCCCAGTTATTACGCTAGCTCTCAGTGCCCTTAAAACCGAAACATAGTAATGCAAACAGTACTGCTTCAGGTAGAATAACTGGCCCTGGGGTGGTACCTACCTAGACGGATTCCTGCACAGGAAGCCTACCACCAGTAATAATTTTATGGTAACTATTTATTTCCCGACAATTCGAGCACTTTGCAGTAACAGAGGTGTATGACGTCCCGATGTCATAGTAAATCCGAGCTACCTTCAGGTTTTTTTAATCGTCAAATCAGAAAAGTAACCATACGTCAAGAGACGACGCCTGCCCATAGACAAAATTTAAATAATGATGTACTAGCCGGCGCCCACGACTTCGTCCGCGTGAATACAGGTTTTTTAAGGAACTGTACCGTAGAAACTATTCTATTTCCCGGGATAAAAAGTATTATATGTCCGTCTCCAGGAAGCAAGCTATCACAGTGCAAAAATTCGTCAATATCGGTTCAGCGGTTGAGTCGTGAAAAGGTAACAAACAGAGAGGGACAGAGAGTTACTTTCGCATTTATAATATTAGTATGGATCATGTACATATTATATCGTCATTAAACATCCTCTGTACGGAGTGTTATATCGTGGGTTCGAATCTCAATTCAAGTAAACATGTTTGCTCATAAATTATAAGTTTTCGAGTGCAAATATCATTTGACCTTCCTTGTTGACAACATTATATCGAACCTCGCTATAGTTTTGCATAAACTTTATGTAAATCGCTGGAAGATGATGAATCATACCTCTCGGAATCTTACATTATTATATAAGCGTAGCTGACATCTTTGTCGTGTGGTGGCGGCTGAAGAGAATCTACCATCCCGTTTCAGCCCATGGGTGTCGTAAAAGTCGACAGAGGGCAAAATTAAAAGCTGGAGATGGGCAGCAGCATCTTCCTGGAACATCATAAATAAACTGCGGTTGCCAACCCGCCTGCCAAGCGTGGCAACTATGGCAAAAACCCCCAAAATGAGAGCCACAAATTTTTGGCAATCTGTGGGGGAGGCTTCTGTTCAACAGTAGACTAGAGACAGGCTGAAATGATAATAATGATGGTTATGACATCTTCTGGCAGTTGTCGCACTTCTGGAACTTCGGGAAGACATCGACGAAAACGTCCAGAATAACGTCACGAGTGTGTATTTCGCTTAATACAACAAAAACTAAATTCATTTCAATAACGGCAATCAATAATTGAGGACAATAAATAATTAGTTTTCCTTAAACAACGTGAAGAGGAAAAATAAAATTCGGGAGATGGGCAGCAGCATCTTCCTGAAACATCTGAATAAACTGCGGTTGCCAACTCGTCTGCCAAGCGTGGCAACTATGGCTACATCACCCTAAAAGACTACAAACTTTTGTCGCTCTCTTTGGGGGAGGCCCATGTTCAGCAGTGGACTGGGCGTATAATAAAGTTATAGTAGAAACAGTAAAGAGAAAGTAAAATAACAGCCTGTAAATGTCCCATCGCTGAGCACAGGCCGGCTCTCATTACTGAGAGGGTTTTGGAGCCCGGAGTCTGCCACGTAGCTAGAGTGTGGGTTGGCTGACTTTACGTGTCTTTGCCTCGGACCTGCAGGTTTACTCACGGTGTTTTCCTTCACCGCTGATCACTTAATATTTCAGAACAATTTTAGAGGTGCCGGCATCGGGGATCGAACGCAGGTTACTCGCGTTCTTTGAAATAAAGTCCCGCAGCACCCGGCCCCTTAGTTACGTTGCTTCAAGGCTCGACGTTTAAGAAAGAGTAAGATAACATTTATCCTAAAATTACATGTTTAACAAATATATTCTGTAACTAGCCGCGACCCCGGATTTACCCGCGTAAAAAGCCGACCCCGATCGATGATATACATATATACTTCCCTATTGGAACCGGATTTTGGGATTTTAAGTTTTGTTCCGCGGAACCCTAATTATTTTTCTCAAGTTAAAGAAGCCCAAGTCACCCGCTATGTCAGCTAGCTGTAAGTGAAAATCCCGTCAAAATCGGTCCAGACGTTTCGGAGATTAGCCGGAACAAACAGACGGACAGACAGACAGACAGACAGACAATATTTTTTAAAATTGTTTATTTCTTTTAAGTGCCGTAATACTTTCATAAGCATTGAGTAAGACGCTGTTATTTTGTTATTACAAACAGAGACTTAATTTTTATTTATTTGGTATAGATTACTTGTTTAACAAATACTCTGTAGTTAGTAAGAAGCGTCGTGTATCAACTATAATTACTTAAGAGTAATTATATGTAGCGTGGGTTGCATTAAGAGTCTGTGTTATCTATAGCATTTGTTATAGTTAATCGCCATTTGGCCCGATCGCAACAGTTAACTAAAAGTCGGGGATTCGTGACTGAAATGAGGATGCACTCGGCGAAAGAAACCTGACCGCTTATCTGTCTATCTAGACTTCAGTTACTCTGCGAGTTCGCCAGGGCTGGATTCAAGTACTTGAACTAATATATAACTAATTGAAAGATTTCTAAGATTTCTTTCTTCCCAAATCGTTCGTAGATTTGTTTAACTCGCTTTCGTTGTCTGTTTGGGTCTTACTGGTGGTAGGATTCCTATGCAGGAATCCGTCTAGGTAGGTCCACCCCAGGGCGGTTATTCTGCCGTGAAGCAGTAGTGTGCAAACAATACTGTTTTCGGGAAAGGCACTGTGAGCTAGCGTAATCACTGGGCATATGAGACTTAAGAACTCATGTCTCAAGGTGGCGGGCGCAGTGCGGTGTCACGCAGTATTGTTTTGGGTGACATTAAATTTGTTATGGGCAGACGTTGCACTTAACATAAGGTGGAACGTTTTGCTCCTTTCGTCACTAAATGTAAAAAAAAAACATCACGTTTGCAACGTGACGAATGATGAGTTCTATTCTAAAATTCGAATTTGAGTGTTTATCTAAAATTTCAAGGCTCATTATACTACACATACGCATTCGTTCGTTAATTCTGCGATTAAAACGTTTTAATAAAAAGAAGAAGTGGCAGCCTATGAACTTCCCACTGCTGAACACAATCCTGCTCCCACTTCTGGGACGGTTTTGGAGCCGGCAAGATACCCCTACGCTGCTCCAATACGGGTTGGGGAACTTTACACATCGTCATCATTATCATTTCAGCCTATCACTAGTCCACTGCCGAACATAGGCATCCCCCATAGATTCCCATAAAAGTTTATTGCTTTGATTTTGGGGGTATTTTGCTACAGTGTTTCCACGCTTAGCATGGCATTGTCTTTATTCAGATGTTCCAGAAAGATGCCGCAGCCCGGCTCCTGGTTTTTATTCTTTCTCTGTCGAAGTTGGCAGCTCTGACTTTGGGGGCGATTTTGCCATAGTCGCCACGCTTGGCAGGCGGGTTGGCAACCGTAGTTTATATATTCAGATATTCCAGGAAGATGCTGCTCTCCTTCTCCTGGTTTTATTTTCCCACTGTCGACTTCACTTAAGCTACCACACGGCGGAACTTTACATACCTTAAAACATTTTTATATGTTTTATGACAACCGCGTGGCCTAGTGCTTAGAGTACCTGACTACTACGGCGTGAGTTCGATTCCCAGCCGGAAGCTAACATTTGTGCATAACATTGTGGTTTTTGGTTCTGTTTGTCCTGTTAGTCCTTGTGTCTTTGATCATCCTAGCCTACCTTCGGCCTTTCGAGCGTAACATCGGGTACGGGTAGGGTGGGACGAATGAGTGAAGAGTGTGTCAATTGAGGCACTATGATATCTCCTGCGCAGTTGATAAATTCCGACAGTATTTGGAAGTTGTCGCTGTAGTCGTAAATCGGCCTGGAGGACATCATCATATGTCATATAGAATGAACCGTATTTATCTTGTAATTAATTTTTATTAAAAAAAAAACTTGCTTGTAAAGTTGCGTGCAAGTGGCTAAGCCCTTAGCTTCTACGCCGCGGGTCGCGGGTTCGATTTCCGCACGGGCCAAATATTTGTATGGCCTCCAGATAGTTGTTACGTGTCTGGGTGGGTTTGTACATGTGGAATTTATGTCTGTAAAACGTTCCCACGACACAGGAGAAATCCTACTGTGAGCCATCGTTTTGATCAGAAAAAAAAGCCCGATGATGATCCTGGTGAGCATTCCAGGACATAATCATGAAATTACTGTATGTTCATCAGTCCTTTTTTTTATTGGATAAAGCGCAACGTCTGTCCCATAACAATGCTGTGTCACCCAGAACATTTCTGTGTGACACCACACTGTCCTAATCACCCTCAGACATAAGTTCTTAAGTCTCATATGCCCAGTGATTACGCTAGCTCACAGTGCCCTTTAAACCGAAACAGTAACGCAGCAGTAGTGTGCAAAACACTACAGCTTCACGGTAGAATAACTGGGACCGTGGTGACTACCTAGACGGATTCCTATGCAGGTACATCACCATGTGGGTGAAAATTAGAAGATTTATTCAAATTACATTCATACATAATTACATACATACAGAAGCTTATTAAAATGGCCCGCGAGTTCAAATATCCAGTTAACTATTTGGAATTACTCACTGAATGTAACTTAACGGGAAATTAAAAGATTATGCAAATAGTTTCGCGTCACTGCTTTTATAAACTGGCTATCTCATCCGAATTTGACCGAGATTCATTTCAGATAATCTTGGCTTTTTAAAAAAAAACTTTTAATATATTCAGTTGTTATTTTTTTTATTGCATAAAGTGATGAAACGAGCAAAACGCTCACCTGATGGTAAGCGCAACGTCTGCCCATAACAAATGCTGTGTCACCCAGAAAATTTCTGTGTGACACCACACTGTGCCCGTCACCCTGAGATATAGGTTCTTAAGTCTCATATGCCCAGTGATTACGCTAGCTCACAGTGCCCTTCCAACCGAAACACAGTAATGTTTGCACACTACTGCTTCACGGCAGAATAACTGGCCCCGGGGTGGTACCTACCTAGACGGATTCCTGCATAGGAATCCTACCACCAATAAAAACTGTAACTTGAATTATACAAATTATGTATAACGATGTTCTCTTTATTTCGACCACGGCGATATTGTCGAGAGCTATCAACTGCTCGGGAGATATTATAGTGCCACAAGTGAACGCGCAAACATAGAGGCACTCACTCGTCCCAACCTACCCGCGCCCGATGTACCGCTGATGCGATAAGATCGGAGCTAGATTGCAGTGTCAGAAAAACGGGAGCAATAGCAACACAACCAGGCCCGAAAACCAACAACATGTGTTTCACAAATGTTAGCTCCGGCTGGGATTCGAACCCATGACCTGCGGCGTAGAAGTCAGGTACTCTGACCACTAAGCTACCAATTTATGTATTACTAATACTAAATAAACAATGATATAACAAACAAGTGAAGATCCTTTTAGTGGTCGTAGGATTGCTATGGAGGAATCATACGAGGAAGGATCGTATAGCCTCAATACGTAAATAAAAACATGCAGACTAATTAATATACAAAATTGAAGATAACAATGATCACGTTCCTGTGTAAACATGCATGCAAGATTGTTCCCAAACTTACGTAAGCCTACGTAAAAATAGTTCACAAAACACAGGTGACCAAACAACCAACGAAAACCACACACGCAATATTTGTTTTGATACAATGCGGACAAAGCCGGACGCATTCCTGTAGCGAGGACCGCGTCACCGCGATATACAACACCTAAACATTCGCCCGACTTCCTCGCACTGTTAAAATAATAACTAAGATTTAATAATTATTGAAATCGAAAGTCAAAACAACTATACCTATCCCATCGGATTGTTACTTTATTATATCACATCCAGCCGTGCCCCGTAGTTTCTCCCGTCGTTAAATTTAAAAGAAATCGCTCAAAGGGTCGCAGAGTGATGTTATATAGCCTATAGCCTTCCTCGATAAATGGGCTATCCAACACAATAATTTTCAATTCGAACCAGTAGTTCCTGAGATTAGCGCGTTTAACCAAACAAACTCTTCAGCTTCATCATAATAATATAGATTCAGTTTCCTAACATATTAAACTAAAAACTTAAAATACTAAATAGTAAAACATGCCTTGCTTATTTTTTTATAAAACTTGCGAATAATTTCAATTAATTTATGCAAATAAATAGTGACAGTTGACAACCCGTAGGTATACAGATAAATAAAAAGTACATCTTTTTCTTAATTCTACCTACAACTTGTGAAGGACATCAAAGTATACAGCCTACGTAAAAAGTTTTATTATCAAAAACAACTATAATACAAGTAAAATACTACATTCGCAGATTATAAATAATATTAATAAACGCAATTTATAATTAATACGAATATCACATATTTCGCCGTAGTCGAAATAACAATATATCGTCGTCATAACAAATCCGTTAAAAGCCATCGCCCTACCAACAATGTTGGGATGAATCACAAATTAACGCCTTAATTATGTTGTAATTACTCACCTGAACGCTGAGCGACGTCTTCTAACTGAGACCGCCCGTTAACATTTAAAAACTTGACACTGCCCTTTCGATTTCACCTTTATAGTTAAATTTTGTAAAGTTTGGTTACGTGTTAGCTGGATTAATTTTGTATGAAGCGTATGCCTTCGCGAAGTCGTTTCGTTCGAGTCGGCCGCTCGGTACACTAAAGGGTCACTTGAGGTCGGTCTGTTTTTTTTTATTTCGGTTTATTAGCGTGCGTAGTAGCGATGAACACGTATGGTACGTTCGGCGACCGAGCGATCACTGTGTGCGATTCTGCGCCGGCGCAAGTCCGGCGAGGTGCCTCCTTCCTCCTACTTCCCTCCCATCCCTCTACCAAAGTGCCAGAGCCTTTCGTGCCCTTTGCTACAGCTGACCGAATGTTCTGAGAAAGCTACGTCTGCCCGACACTCGTGTATCAGTAATTCTCGTGTAAATGTGCTAAGTGCATTATTATTACCGTTTTTATTTACAAACACAAATACTACCGTCTAGTCTACTGTTACATTTAAAAGAGGTCTCAGAGAAATTCTTATTTTTCGAAGTGGAGTACATTTTTCAACAAGCCTAAATTGTTTATAGACATTTTGATTAGTAAGTTCGAAAAATATGTTTATTATATCCCCTTCGTAAGTATAAAAAATATGGTGCAGCTAATAAAATAAATGTGTTTACTTACTGACGTATTTTAGTCATGCAACGAATATTATTTTAACAAATACTCAAAGTCAAAGTCAAAATGTCTTTACTCAGTTTAGGCTTGTATAAAGCGCTTATTTTATCAGACCGGTAAGAAACTCTGGGGTCTTTTTTTTAATGTCATATTAAACAATGTCATACATAAAGTACATTATTTGAATACGATATCACGTATCACGTATTTGGTAGCCAGGGGGCCAGGAGGTTAGCAAGTGCAGAATAAGAGTTATTTCCACACATCTTTATCTTCTATGAAAGGATCTATTTTATTATACGCTTTTTCTAATAATGTCCTCTGGACAAGTTTGTTGAAATTTATGTCAGTTTTACTAACCTAACCTAAGTTGGTTTAGTTTTAGTTGAACCTCTGGAATTCAGTCACTTTTGTATTTAATAAATTTACGTACGTACATTATTATATTTTTTTAAAGTTATTATATTTTTATAAAGTAATAAACCACGACGGAAGAGTCAATATATTAGTATCCTTAAATAGTTCTCGTAGCGACTCGCGAGGACGTAAGTTAAATATTGCCCGAAAAGCTTGTTTTTGCGAAAAGAATATTATTTAAAGACAGGCGGCGGATCCCCACAGTAATACGCCATAGGACATAATACCGTGGAAGTATGCAATATATAGTAATTTAGCTATAGCCTCATCAGTCAGTTGTCTGATTCTTCTAATAGCAAAAATGGCAGAACTTAATTTTGAAGCTATTTCTTCAGTATGTGCTCTCTACTACGACCGCGTGGCCTAGTGGTCAGAGTACCTGACTTCTACGCCGCGGGTCCTAGGTTCGAATCCCAGCCGGAGCCAACATTTGTGCTAAAACACAAATTGTTGGTTTTCGGGTCTGGTTGTGTTGTGTTTGTCCCCGTGTTTCTAACACTTAATCCTAGCCTACCTCCGATCTTATCGCATCAGCGTTACATCGTGGTGGGTTGGGACGAGTGAGTGCCTCTGTGTTTGCGCGTACACTTGTGGCACTATAATATCTCCTGCGCAGTTGATGACTCTCGACATTCGGATTCGGAAGTTGTCGCCGTGGTCGAAATCGGCTAGGAGAACATCATCATCTACTATATCTTGGATAGCCGTGCGGTGGCGGCTTAAGAGAATCTACCACCCCATCTCATTCCATGGGTGTAAATGTCGACAGATGGAAAATGAAAACTAGGAGATGGGCAGCAGCATGTTCTTAGGACATCTGGATAAATAAACTGCGTTGTCAACCCGCCTGCCAAGCGAGGCAACTATGGCAGAATCCCCCCAAAAAGAGAGCTACAAACTTTTGTGGCAATCTTTGGGGGAGGCCTATGTACATCAATGGACTAGTTGGCTGAAGTGATGATGACGATATCTGGGAATCAAAAGCGATTCCATGAAATACAATTGAATTGTAAGGGAAAGGTTAGAAATATCTTAATTAATATCAATATATAAGATATAGGATAACGGAACTTGCTATTCGACGAATACAAAATACGCATAATACGTGTCCCACTGCCGAGCACAGACCTAATCTCATTTCTGAAAGGGTTTTGGAGCCGCGAAGAATTCGCCACGCTGCTCCGACGCGGGTTGGCGGACTTCACATGTCCTCGAGATATTTTTATTCCTCGGACGTGCAGATTTCCTCACGATGTTTACCTTCACCGTTAAGTACGTGGGAAATATGCACTTTAGAAGCAGAACTATTTTAGATATGCCGTCACTAGGGATCGTACTCAGGTCAATCGCATACTATGGCGCCCTGGCTCCTGAGCTACCACGGCTCTGTATAATTTTAATACGACGATAGACGACACGGACGTCCCAGCACTCCCTGACCACGATACGGTCAGTCACGGAGCAGGCTACTCTGTACACACAGTTAATAGCTTTAATATAACACGCACCACGACGCGCGACCGCCGTAGAGTGCGGCGCTCAGCAGTCGACAATCACACCGCGTACACAAGATACACCCGTGATCCAGAGCGGTTCTCACCGCCCAGAGCTACCGACACACAAGTCGACAGTCCTAATGGAGGCCCGCAGCCTCCCTCGGACGGTCATTAGTCGACTTAAAATCATTTCGAGATATTCTAAATCGCGCAAGCACGCAGCGAACGCGACAGTCCGAATTTCGAGGTTATTGTAGGAGCTTTTTTATATATTTATGTTTGGATCAAACCACCTGGCACGAGGGCCCTTGGCCCGTGAGCACAGTATCCGATAAAGGTGTAAATGCCAAAAAAGGCTAACAGCAATGACATCACCGAAATTATATACATAATTTTAATATTCATAGAAATTTAGGTGTGGTAGCGGCTTAAGAGAACTGCTCTGTGCTAGTCACCCTGAGACATCGGCTCTTAAGTCACACACAGAGGATATATTTACACGAGCATAACTGTCCTTCAGACCGAAACAGTAATGTTTGCCACACTACTGCTTGAGGGCACAATAACTGATACAGCGTTAGTACCTAGGCGGATTCCAGCATTGATGTCCTCCGAGCCGATTTTCGGCAATTATCAACTGCGCAGAAGATGTTATAGTGCCACGAGTGTACGCGCAAACACAGGGGCACTCACGCGTCCTAAACCCACCCATACCCGATGTAACGCTCATGCGATAAGATCGGAGGTAAGCTAGGATGTAGTGTCAGAGACACAATAACAAACGCAACGCAACCAGACCCGGAAGCCAACAATTTGTCGGCTCAGTTGGCGCAGTGGTTCAGCCCTTGACTTCTGCGCCGCGGGTTGCGGGTTCGATTCCCGCACGGGAATAGATAGTTGGTCCGGGTCTGGGTTTTTGTGCATGTGGAGTTTATGTACGTTAAACGCACCCACGACACAGCAGAAATCCTACTGTGGGGACAGCGTTTTTTTCAATAGAAAAGAAAATAAATAAGAAAGAATTTGTATTTTTGCACGAATGTTGGCTCTGGCTGGGATTCGAACCCAGGACCCGCGGCGCGGTAGTCAGCCACTCTAACCATAGGTCACGCGGTCGTCATATTCCAGATTCCAGCATAGGTAGGCACTAACCAGCACCACTTTCCACCAGTAAAATACAACCAGTCATCAATATACAGAAACAACGATTAAATACAAACGTCTCTATTTTTTCAAAGTACGAGGGATTGAAAAGTACTCGGCCTAACCAAGAAAATAAACACATACTAAATCAGTTATATTTTTATTTTTCTACATAATCACCATCAAGTTCAATATACTTTTGCCACCTCCCCTTCAAAGCATTTAGACCGTTAAAAAAAATGATTCTTCCTTAGAGTCAAAATATGCGTCTTCAGCTGCTTTGACCTCGTCGTTTGTCGAAAATCTTTGACCTCCCAAGTGCTTTTTTAGGTTAGGGAACAGAAAGAAGTCTGATGGTGCCAGATCAGGTGAATACGGCGGATGCGGTAACAGTTCAAAGCCACAGTTGTGAATTCCAGCCATTGACTGTACTGACGTGTGAACACGGGCGTTATCTTGATGAAACAGGACTTTTCTTCTGAGCATTCCTCGACGTTTTTCTTTTATTTCCTCTCGTAAACGACGTAGTAAGGTGCAGTAGTAATCAGAGTTTATAGTCTGACCCCTTTCAAGATAATCAATCATAATCACACCTTTCGAGTCCCAGAATACTGAAGCCATCACCTTATTTGCCGACAAAATCGACTTAGCCTTTTTAGGGGGTGGTGAACCAGGTCTTCTCAACTGTTTTGATTGTTGTTTTGTTTCCGGTGTATAGTAATGAACCCATGTTTCGTCCATAGAAAACGATTCAAAAAATCATCTGCATCGGTTTCAAATAACTCCAAACAGTCGCGTGAAATAGTCAATCGCGTCCTTTTTTGTTCAACTGAAAGCAGTCGCGGAACCCACCTCGCAGACACCTTGTGGAAACCCAACTCGTTGACAATGATGTTTTGAGTTCGTTCATAAGAGATGACTACAATCTCGGCTATCTCTCTAATTTTTAATCTGCGGTCTCCCATTATTAAATCAAGTACTTTTTTAATATTTTCGTCAGTAGTTGACGTCGAAGGCCTTCCAGAGCGGGGTTCATCTTTCACACTCTCTCTACCACGCTTAAATTCTGCTATCCATTTTTTGACGGATGAATATGACAGAGCACAATCGCCTAACATTTTATTCTACAACAGTCACAGCGTTTATTACAAAGCTTTTTTTTAATTGGATAGAGTAACGAAACGAGCAAATCGTTGACCTGATGGTAAGTGCAACGTATGCCCATAACAAATGCTGAGTCACCCAGACCATTCTGTGGGACAAGACACTGCGCCCGTCACCCTGAGACATGAGCTCTTAAGTCTCATACGCCCAGTGATTACGCTCGCGCTCAGTGCCCTTCCAACCGAAACAAGGTAATGTTTTTCCGCCTGAAGGTCATTCCAGGTCATAATCATGAAATTACTGTATGTTATCGGTTCTTTTTTTATTGGATAAACTGATGAAACGAGCAAACAACGTCATAACAAATGCTGTGTCACCCAGACCATTTCCGTGTGACACCACTCTGTGTCCGTCAAGCTAT
This sequence comes from Luehdorfia chinensis, assembly GCA_019845155.1. Classification (NCBI taxonomy): domain Eukaryota; kingdom Metazoa; phylum Arthropoda; class Insecta; order Lepidoptera; family Papilionidae; genus Luehdorfia; species Luehdorfia chinensis. The sequence goes on from JAHVAK010000016.1 coordinate 14,732,799, forward strand.
TTATATTTCTTACGACGACAAAGAAAGAATTTTCACTTTCATTACATTTCAAGCTGAGACATCATAAGAAGGTTGAAGCTAAGAATAATTTCTCATTTTGTTGTGTCACTCACAACTGGTAAAATCAAAGTGTGTGCGTAAATAGCATGTACATAAATGGCAAGTGGCAACTGGAGCCTTCACATAAAAAAAGCCGGCTAACACCAGAAACACATCTGATACTGTAACCAAATAACGCTTTCGCTCGTTTGCTCCCACTATTATAGAAAAGTTTTAGATGAGTGTATATTATTACTTTTTATTTTTATTGGATTAAGTGACGCGAGGAGCGAAACCTTTATCTGATGGTAAGTGCAACGTCTGTCCATAACAATTGCTGTGTCACCCAGAACATTTCTGTTTGGCACCACATTGCACCCGTCACTCTCAGATATCAGTTCTTAAATCTCATATGCCCAGTGATTACACTTGCTCACAGTGCCCTTCAGACCACACACTACTGCTTCACGGCAGAATAACTGGCCCTGGGGTGGTACCTACCTAGATGGATTCCTGCATAGGAATCCTACCACCAGTTGAATAGGAAAATTTGACTTTGACTTGGAGTGTAGAGTTACTTTGCAAGAAATCATTGATTCGCGAGTAAAGTGTATTTGTCTTTGACACTTTATCAGAAATTTATATTTAACTGCACTGTGCTGCGGGTTGTGGGTTCGAAACGCAGCCGGAGTGATTACGCTCTACATCCGTTACTAAATAAAAATAGCAAAATGTCCCTACGTAATAAAACTACACTTTACAAAGCCTGTATTCGGCCAATTATGATATACGCAAGCCCCGTATTTGCGCATGCCTCCCCGCGTCAAATTCACCGACTTCAGGTAATACAAAATCGATTCATGCGTAAAGCCACGGGAGCACCGTGGTTCGTGCGTAATGCTAACCTTATATCGATTTAGGGCTTCCTACCATAGCCCAATATCTAAAGTTGGCCTCTCGCCGATACTTCGACTCTGCTGCCACGCACCCCAACCCACTGGTTGTAAGTGCCGCCACATACAACCCCCTCGCGATACACCAAAACTCGACCCGCGGAAAAAGGAGACCGAGGCACGTCCTCGAGGACCCTGACGACGCGACCACTAGGGTCCAAGCGCTCTACTCATCACTACGCAAACACACACATCACCATCATACCGCCCCCGCCGTCGGCGAGGGCGTATCAGACAAAGTTATTCGCGATACCGCCGCATCACAGGTCGGTTCTCCCCTAGCAGTAGTATCATAAACAGAAGCGTCGCTGGAGTTTCTTGCGCCATTTCTTCTCCAGCGGAAACGCATTCCGAATTGGTGGTAAACTTATCTAATAATAATCATGATAATAGTAATAATAGTAGTAGTAATATTGCCCTCCCGATTGCAGTAACTGACCGAGCCGAGGCCGGCCCCCTTGGGCACCCTCGAGTCGGTTACTCACGCGAACAGGATGACGGTCCAAGCCGAGGTCCCCTCTTGGGGGCCCTTGCGCCAGTCATCCATAAATAAAGGTTTCGGCTAAGCGCCCTCAGCGCTATGCCACCTTTCAATCCGGCGAAGCTGTAAAAGCCTTCGGGCTAACAGTGACCATCAGTCAAAAAAAAAAAAAAAAGTGATTACGCTAGCTCACAGTGCCCTTCAAACCGAAACACAGTAATGCTTGCACACTACTGCTTCACGACAGAATAACTGGCACTGGGGTGGTACCTACCTAGACGGATTCCTGCATACCGTCGTTGTGTGACGTCACGTCATAATTCTCACAATACATTGCCAGCTACCGATGTGGGCTGTTTATGCGAACAACATTTATTGTTTGTAAATTAATAATGTTTTTAAATCGATTCTCTATTGTTTCTCGCCGTTCAGCCCCGGCAACATGGACGGACGGACGTGGAAATAAAAGTTTTATAGATTTGCGGCCTTTTGTGTTTTTATTTTAATTTACATTCTAAATTTAATTAATTTGTATCTGCGATGTCATTCGCGTTGACTTTAGGGTTCGTTTAGAAAGGTTGTTAAAATATCTGAGTTAATTATAAACATGTATTTTACAATTATATGTATAGTATAATCAACGAAAATGGTGCTTTATAAAATATTATACAAAAGCAACTACGTGGACGATCTATAGTGTGGTTGTGCATGTGTAATACTTGTGTGATCAATAAAAAAAGTAGATTAATAGTACCGGGTGGTACCTAAAAGACTCGAATGACGAAACCTGGTGGTGCTTCTAAGATATCATCCACCAATGATATCTTTATCAAACTTAATGGTCTCTAAAGTCATCCTGTGAAATCGACTGAGGAAAATTACTGAAACATCTCATCAGTCAGGTATTTTATTCACTGGTGGTAGGATTCCTATGCAGGAAACAGTCTAGGTAGGTACCACCCCAGGGCCAGTTATTCTGCCGTGAAGCAGTAGTGTGCGAACATTACTACGTTTCGGTCTGAACGGCACTGAGAACGAGTGTAATTTCTGAGCATATGAGACTTAAGAACTGATGTCTCAGGGTGATGGGCGCAGTGTGGAGCCAAACAGAAGTGTCCTGGATGACACAGTATTTGTTATAGGCAGACCATTTGCCATCAGGTGAACGCTCGTCTCGTCACTTTATCCTATAATAAAAGGTGTCGGAATAGGCACCTTTTAAATTAAATGATCGAAAACGACGACATATGATATCGGTATCACCACTCCGCCTGCCAAACCACCACGTTTTGCTGGCGCCAAATGGGGCTGGCCAGTGCCCAGCTGTGGTCTTAATAAAACCCTGATAAGCAAAAATATACATTGAAAGAATTTACCGGATCATACCAAAAATAAGTATTATAGTTGCACATTTAAATAAAACTACTTTTTACGAATTTTATCGCGTTTAATTTATAACTATTTTTAAGCCGACGTTTTGGGGCGCTTTACAGCACCCATGGTCACGGGGGGACTGAGGTGACAGTTGTCCCGATGTCATAGTTAACCCGGAGTACCTTCAGCTTTTAATTATTATTTTTAGTCCGATCTACGCAGAAAGAGCTTACAGTGTCTTGTGTTGCAGATACTTCTATATAAAAAAACACACTCTCTTTGATATTTATTTCATACTTATTTTATAAATGCAAAAGTAACTCTCTCTGTGCCTCTGTCTGTTTGTCATCTTTCACGGTTCAACCGCTGAACCGATCTCGACGAAATTTAGCACAGAGATAGCCTGCATCCTGGAGACGGGCATAGGATATTCTTTATCCCGGAAAATCAAATAGTTATCACAGGGTATATAAAAACATATCTACGCTGAACGAAGTTACATGCATCAGCTAGTATTATATAAACAAACATACACTCTCTCTTTATAATATATTTGTAGATAATATCGTATTGAGATAAGTTTGAAGATAGTAGACACGCTAGTATACAACTTCAATTCCTGTTCTGCTAAGTTACTTTCTTTCGTTATTTCTATACTCGTGCGTAATGTAACACTTATATGTTACAGCTTGTAATGTATTCATTACATTGTTACAAGTCACTCATCAGCATAGAATGCAGGCTGAGGGCGGATTTCACCGTTGAAACTAAACGCGATCAGTTCAAGAAAAACGATGTTTAAGCGTTTAACTGAGTTCAATGCTACAGTCTGCATTTCATCAATATCAAATGAACGCAGTCAATGCTAAACGCGGTTCAAATTCTGAACGCCCAATTTTCGACGTTCAGCTCTATAAACGCGTTTACAGAGCTGTCATTGTCAATTGCACAACTTTCATATTATTTACAACAAAATATCATTATAACAAAATTCGTATTATTTATTGTTTGCATACCTATGTAACCTATGCAGAAAAACAGGCTGTTTGATGTCGCAAAACACGAAATACTTCGTTTTTTGGTTTTAGATTGTGACGATATTTCATGTAAACTTCGTTTTTCTAAACGCGATCAAAATGAAGTTGGTGAAATCGGTTAGACAGAAACCGAGATCAAATGATACATTTGAACTCAGTTAAGTGAAACGTGGCTTTATTAAACTTGGTTTCCAAAGCGATCGGTGAAATCGGGTCTAAGTTAAGCGCTTATGGTAACTGCTTGGAGTTAGTGTGACCATATTATTAAGAAGTTCCGGAATAAAGTCGTCGTCTTTATTTGATTTTCTATGGACGAATGTGACGAGATTAGCATATCCTTGTGATGGTAAGAGCGAAGTCTACATGCACAGAGTCACGCCTCTTTCCCGTATGGGTAGGCTGTGGGGCCACATTTTTCCACTTGCTACGATCCTAACACACATCTTTAGCTTCCGCTACTTTCATTAGCGTTTTTTTTTTAGCTTTTGCTTTACTTTCATTAGTAGACGTTTGCCCATACCAAATGCTGACACAACGAACATATTTGTGAGGTGGGAATTCATTAATGTTCTATACTACGTTCGTCACGATTAAGTCGTAGATTTTCTTACTTTGCTTTCTTTCCTTCTTCTCCACGCCACGCTAGGCTAGAAATTCAGCCATCAGCCAACATTTCTGCAAGCACATAAATTGTTCGTTTTCGGGTCTGGTTATGTTGAGATTTTTCTCGAGTCTCTGACACTGCATCCTAGCTTAATTCCAATCTTATTGCAAAAGCATTGCATCGGACGTAAGTAGGTTAGGACGAGTGAGTGCCTCTTTGTTTGCGCGTAAACTTACGGTATAATATCTCCGATGCTGTACTTAACGCCAAGTTACCGCCAAGGTCGAAAATCGGCGGAATACTTCATAGCTCCCAAAATGTTTTTTTTTATTTTTTTTTATTTGATAAAAGTGACGGAACGAGCAAAACGTTCACCTGATATCAAGTGCAACGTCTACCCATAACAAATGCTATGTTACCCAGAACACTACACTGCGCCCGTCACCCTGAGACATCAGTTCTTAAGTCTCATATGCCCAGTGATTACGTTAGCTCAGTACCTTTTAAAGCGAAACAAACATTGCGGTGATGCCTATCTAGACGGATTCCTGCATAAGAATCGTACAACCAGTAACATTAACAGAAGAACGTTTAATTAATATTCTGTAATATATAATTTGTTTGTTTAATATGTTATTACGAGTATATTGCTGGTGAAGTAGATTGAAAACCGAGACGTATTTTAAACACTATCACATGGTAACAATAGGCTTCCACTTGGCGCCTGCGCTCGGCCATTTTGATGCAAATGCGTGACGTCATAACTCCTGCCAGTGAGGTCACTCGCGTCGGCGGAGCCTTTTTTTTCCTTCACACAGTTATCTTCGATACCTTTCACACGTAACGATACATTTCAACAATCCAAACGTTCTCGTATATGGTCCGAGAATATTGTTTAACATTCTGTACATTGTGTTCTTTTGGTAATAAAAAAGACTAATAAAAGAAATTATAATGTTAATAGCTTAATCATATATGACGACCGCGATGCCTAGTGGTCAGAGTACCTGACTTCTAAGCCGCGGGTCCTGGTTTCGAATCCCAGCCGGAGCCAACATTTGTGCTAAAACATAAATTGTTGGATTTCGGGTCTGGTTGTGTTTGTTCCCCGTGTTTAAGACACTGCATCCTAGCCTACCTCCGATCTTATCGCATCAGCGTTACATCGGGCGCGGGTAGGTTGGCACGAGTGAGTGCCTCTGTGTTTGCGCGTACAATTGTGGCACTATACCTAATATCTCCTGCGCAGTTGATGGCTCTCGACAGTAGATGGAAGTTGTCGCCGTGGTCGAAATCAGCTAGGAGAACATCACATCACAGTATAATATATCAATAACACTTATTAGATTATTATTATACTTATTAGAGAGAAGAACCTTGACACTATTTCATGGGAAGCGATATGTAATACTACTGATGTCAATGTTATGTTCCACATGCTTAATTCACATATCATAGAGCTATTTGACTTGCATGCACCAACAAAAAGCAAAATATTTAAAACTCAGCAGACACCATGGATTACAGAAGTCATTAAACTAATGTTTAAACTAAGAGATGAGGCTAGATGTAGATATAAAAAGACAAAGTTAGAGGCCCATAAGCAATATTACTTGAATCTTAAGCACCAAGCTTCAGTAGCTTTATATAATAAAAAGAGAGCTTTTTTTACTCAACATATTAATAATAATATAAAAAACTATAAGCTTTTATGGAAAAATATAAAAACAAATGCCATTCCTAACCACAAGGAAAGCGATGCTTCCAGCCCACTTTAATGACCCAGAAGCAATTAATAAAGCATTTGTAGAAGTACCGGGCAAAGATAGTATAACCACCCAACAGCTCACATATTTTGAGCACAACAGGCACAGTCAGTCGAGCTTTTCCTTACAGACAGTAACACAAGATCAAGTTCTCAAAATACTAAGAACACTAAAATCAAATGCTCTGGGAGTGGACGGCATTAACATAGATATGATAAATTTGACTTTGCCACAATCACTAAACACAATAACTGAAATAATTAATAAGTCAATATCCTCAAATACATTCCCAGAACTGTGGCGAAACGCTATTGTTCGACCTATACCTAAGAAGAACAATCCAGTGACATACAAAGATTTGCGGCCTGTGAGTATATTGCCCTGTCTCTCTAAGGTGTTAGAAAGGGTAGTGTATTTGCAGGTAATTGAATATCTAGAATCAAATAACATGCTACCAGATCTACAATCAGGTTTTAGGAAGGGACATGGCACAGCTACGGCACTATGTGATGTAGTAGGGAATGTGACTGAGGCACGTGACCGGGGAGAGGGAACAATACTTGTACTCTTGGATTACTCCCGCGCATTTGATGCTATCAATAAAACTCTACTATTATCCAAGCTAGCATATTATGGTTTCACACTGGAGGCTATCCAATGGTTTAAAAGCTACCTCACAAACAGGAAGCAGCAGGTTTAAATATACAAATCTGATGGAACATCAGTTATATCAAACCCAGAGCACCTCACGAGAGGAGTCCCACAGGGATCGATTCTTGGGCCACTATTGTTTATTTTGTATAGTGCGGATGTTGTGGAATGTATCCAAAAATGTAAATTTCACATGTATGCTGATGACCTTCAACTGTATATATCTTTCAGTCCTAAAGACATTGATAAAGCAGTTGTAGATGTTAATGGTGACCTAAAAAGAGTGGTTGCCGGGTCTGAACAGAATTCACTTGCATTGAACCCTTTAAAATCGAAGTTCATGGTACTTGGAAGTCGACATCAAGTAAAAACTATAAAAGAAAAGAGGCCTATGATAATAATAAAAGGTGAAACTATAGAAATGGTAAATACAGCATGCATTCTTGGCCTTGAAATTGACTCTGAGCTACGGTTTGAATCTCATATTAATAATGTCACTAAAACTGCTTCTATAGATTGAAAGTATTATATACCATACGAGACTATATTAGTGTGGATGTAAGAAAACAATTGGTCGAAAGCCTAGTTCTTTCAAGACTTAACTACTGTGATGCTGTGTATGGACCATGCCTACTGTCAAGAACACAGCATTTAATACAACGCATACAAAATGCTTGTGCTCGCTACTGTTTTCAGGTTCCTAGAAGAAGCCACATTACCCCAATTTTAAACAGTAACAATGTTCTGAAAATGGCGGCGCGAAGAAAATTGCATCTGTCTTGCCTAATGTTTGGAGTGATTGCCACAAAAAGCCCTAGATACTTATATGATAAAATAGATTGGAAGCAGACTAGGTCTCCACACCATACCATTCGGTCTTCTTCTAGGCCGTTGACAACTGCTGAGCATAGGACAACTGCATTCAGGGGTTGCTTTAAGCATGCCGCCACTCGATGTTGGAATGATCCCACCACCAATTAGGGACCTGAACACAGTCAAATCGTTTAAATATGCCTATAAAAAAGTTCTTCTAGATGAACAAAAAAATGACCCTACTTATTGCTCAGAATGCGCTAATGAGCCCTCCTGAACTAAGGCCATATTAATCAAACAGATATTTTATACATATTTATACAAAAAAATATCCTAAATTAATTAAGTTCATCTAGTTGTGTACATACCTAAATGGTATGGCCCCTGAGTGAGATGGGGATTTGAAGAATTGAGGGCGGCCTGCGTGTGATTCGACATTGGTTGACCTGTAATGTTCTATGACAAGTCCACTCAATACTGAGCTAATTGCCGTGCTGCCTCTTACTACAGTTCTTAAAAGAATTTAAAACCTGCAACAAATTTCTTTATTTATTATTTCGATTGATTATTTTAAGGCACGGTTAAATATAAATATAAATATTGTTGTAATAGTTATTTTTATCTCTTTTTTTAATTGGCACTGCGGTGCTTGTAAAATGTTTTGGTTTAAGTTACATACCTTCGATATGTGAAGTGATGGGTCGTCTTTGCTAAAAAATACTGCTTCTTTCTGCTCGTTATATTCTTTATTTCAAGGAAACACATCCCCAAGTCTATTTTATTGAGTACATTTCTTAATAATTGCAATCCTTTGTTATAAAGATGCAACAAACTATATATATAAAGACATCGATTAGTACATCTATTAGAATTTAAATTGATTGCTACGTTTTGCTTGCACGATATAAGATTCGCCATCGCCATTATGATATCTATTGTTAGGAATTACTATAAGTGTCAGAAGGCTACGTATTTATTTTCAAAATTTTATTACTGTTTTATATATTATTACCGTAATATTGTAATTTTTTATATATTTCGTATTATTTTATTTATTTTCTTTAAACGACATCGGAGTGCAAATGGGGGTTGACACTGAAAATCATTGCTGTGAGGGAATTCGCTTCCGCTGCAGTGTATGCTGAGTTGTCAACCTCGTTTGCTAGGAGTACGGCGTACAATTTCCATACTTTTATTTTTAGTATTATTTTTGTTTTAAGTTCTCTCTCTCTTTTTTTTTATTTTTTGTACTGCTATTTTAATTTTTTTATTATGTTTTACTTTTGTGTACGTCTGCTTAAGCAAATAAATGATTTTTCTTTCTTTCTTCTTCTTTCTTTCTTATTGTACGTTAGTTTTAAAGAGGCATAGTGCAAAAGGTTTTTATAACCAATGTCCCATAAATTATCTTTATTTATTTATTGTATTTGTTGTTACTTTTTTGTAAGCACCTTAGTTAAAAGGGTAACAGAGGGCGGACTTTATGGATTTATAACTTCTGGTTCCATCTTTTTTTTTCTTTTAACTTCGAAAAACTATCAGAGAACAACGCGCAATCCTCTAATGAGCGGTCCTTACACTCACTTTCGCCAGAGTTACCGACACACAAGTCGACAGTCCGAATTGAGGCCCGCAGCCTCCCTCGGACGGTCATTAGACGACTTAAAATCATTTAAGATAGTCGAAATCGCGCAAGCACGCAGCGAACGCGACACAGTCCGAATTTCGAGGTTTTTGTAGGAGTTTATTTATGTATTTATGTTTGGGCCAAACCAAACCTGACACGCGGGCCCCTTGCCCGTGAGCACATTATCCGATGAAGCTGTAAAATCCCAAAAATCTAAAAACAAACTCACTTTAAATAATTTAAACAAACTTTAAAATTTCATCCGTCGTTCAAATTCCGAAATTATGTTTATTCTCCGCTTTGCCTTATGGTTCACGGGGAGAGAATGTCTTTAGGCATTAAGTCCGCCATATGTACCACTAGTGCGTTAAAGTTTAAAAAAAAACCCTAACCCCCACGTGAGATTAGGTGAGATTCGGCTCCTCCGCCTAATCGACTCACGTAATTAATGGACGCCCCCTATAGTGTCAACCGTTATTCTGCCAAATAAAGGGCGGCCAGTACAATACCGTAGCCGCCTCTTACTACAACCTCGGTAGGAAAGAGGTAGGATGTTATTCTACCCTGCCGGACACCTGTCGGTTGGTTACATGACTTTCAGAATATCATCATAATTTCAGCCGACACCAGCCCACTGCTGAGCGCAGGCATAGAATACAATTTACAAACCAAAATTTTAGATTAAAAAAGGAGCACAACTCGCGGCAGATCTCTTTCGGATATATGATCAATTCCAAAATCACTAAGTCATCCTTCGTAATCATCTCCAAAAACGTACCACCTTACCCGATTTTCTGCTATCGCATAACATTGCCCCCCTCAACCGTCTTATAAGAACAGTAATTCTAGTCAGTTGATGCTAATAGTCCAGTTCAAATAATAATTCAAAAAAAAAACAGCATAAATACATGCCCCATACTAGGATTTCTCATCAATCAATCAGTCATTATATTCTTTTTTTTTTAATAATTCGAAAAGCAATGCTATATTAACATTACTAATATTCCTGTTAACCAGCTCCAACTAAGCGTAAAAGCTTGTGCTAGGAGATGGTTCACGACAATAGTACGGACGCTCATTTTGCCCATAATTGATTACAAGCTAGAACGCCTTCCTTAATAATTGCATCAAGTACATCTTCGGCTTACGAAAGTATGACCATATTTCAAAATATCGATCTGAGCTCAATTGGCTTAGTATCAGACAGAGGCGGCATTCTAGAATACTGCTTGTTCTTTTCTCTATATTAAATGATCCATCTTCACCGTTTTACCTCAAGGATAAATTTGAGTATCTTTCTTCATCTCATGATAGGGAACTTCGATCGTCATCTAACAATAAGATTCGTATCCCAACGCACTTCACCGGGTTCTAGGGCAACTCCTTCACTGTTCAGGCCACACTCCTTTGGAACTCCTTGCCCGAAAACATCAGAAACACTACAAATAAATGCGCCTTCAAAAGGTTGATTCGTGAGCATTTAAGGAATCCGGCTTATTACTACCTGAATCATTTATTATCATTAGCAGTTATTAGTACGTGTGTATATATATATATGTGTGTATATATATATATAAGTATTAATGTGTGTATGTATGTATGTATGTGTAAGCTTATGTTTGGTTTATGTATTTTATGCACCTATCACAAGTTCCCACCACACCATGGGTTGGCTGGTAGAGAATGCCTATAGGCATTAAGTTCGCCCTTTGTTACCTTTTTATTTAATAGTTTGCAATAAAGTTTAAATAAATAAATAAATAGTCGAATGGCGGGCTCGATCCTGCGACGTCATGTTTCACAGTCCGCACCCTAAACCATTAGGCTACTGCCGCTACACATTGGTGTGACAGTATTAGATAAAGCGTATTTAAAAAAAAAATCATTGCATAGAGGACAAGGATGGGTGGAAATAACTCATTCTCTGCACTTGCAAGCCCCCTGGGTACTAAATTTATGATGTTTTTTTTTTGTAATTTATAAATGACATTATGTCATTTTTTGAAATAAAAGAAAGCCCAGAGTTTTTTGCAGGTTCTTCTCTGGGTTAATTTTCGAACCGTTGTAGATTTTGACGTTCATAAGAGCTTTAAAGAAGCCTGAATTGAATAAATATAATTTGACTTTGTCAGGAATAAGCACAAAATAAACAAAAACAGTGTAAAAATATGAACAGTAGGCGGTCTTAAAGAAAGAAAGAAACAAAAATAATTTATTTGCTAGAAACGGACGTACACAAATTCATAAAAAAATATATAAAGTACAAAATATACAAAAAAAAAAAGAAAATAAAACACCATTAATACTACCTAAAATAAAAGTATGGAAATTGTACGCCGTACTCCTAGCAAATGAGGTTGACAACTCAGCATACACTGCGGCGGAAGCGAATTCACTCACAGCACTGTTTTTCAGTGCTAACCCTCGTTGCACTCCGCTTTCGTTTAAACCAAAAAAATATATTAGAATGTAATGTATAAATAATTATAATATTACTGTAAGAAATTATAAAATAGTAATAAAATTTTGAAAATAAATACGTGGCTTTCTGATATATTAATTCCGTAAAACATTGGAATCTTATTTCAGCCGTGTGGTAGCGGCCTAAGAGAATCTACCACCCCATCCCATCCCGTGGGTGTCGTAAAAGTCGACAGAGGGAAATTCCAACAAGGAGATGGGCAGCAGCATCTTTCTGGAACATCTGAATAAATAAACTGCGGTTGCCAACCCGCCTGCCAAGCGTGGCAACTATGGCAAAATCTCTCCAATATCTGAGCTACAAACTTGTGGCTATCTATGGGGGAGGCCTATGTTCAGCAGTGGACTTGTGATAGGCTGAAACGACGACGACGACGACGACGAATCTTATTTCGTGCAAGCAAAACTTACCAATAAAATTAAATTCTAGAAGATGTTCTAATCGATGCCTTTTTTATATAGTTGTTTGCATCTTTATAACAAAGGATTGCAATCATTAAGAAATGTACACAATAAAAATAAAGTAAACTTGGAGATGTGTTCATTGACGAATTGAAGAATATAACAACGAGCAGAAAGAAGCAATATTTTTAGCAAATACGACCAATCACTTCACGCTCACGCTCTGAAAGCGATTTCTTCCAGACAACCATTGTAATCTGAATTGTTGTAATTAATATATAAAGAAAGGAGGGAAGCGGGGAGGAGGGGATTGTATAGAAATTACTGTAAAGCACAGGATGAAGGCATTCGTAGAAAAAAGCAACAGAGTAAAAGCTTATGAAAAAAGGGAGGCACAAAATCATCATCATCATCATCATCATTTCAGCCTATCTCTAGTCCACTGCTGAACATTAGCCTCCCCATAGATTGCTACGAAAGTTTGTAGCTCTCATTTTGGGGGGAATTTTGCCATAGTTGCCACGCTTGGCAGGCGGGTTGGCAACCGCAGTTTATTTATTCTGATGGTCCAGGAAGATGCTGCTGCCCATCTTCGGGTTTTAATTTTCCCTCTGTCGACTTTTACGACACCCACGGGATGAGATGGGGTGGTAGATTCTCTTAAGCCGCTACCACACGGCAAAATCACAAAATCATATTTCCAAGTAATGAGCTTTTACAGTTTTTTTAAAGGAAAAACGGGACTTAGCTCGTCGAATGTGTAGAGGTAAAAGATTCTCATGTATCGTGTGTGCGTTTTGGTACCGGCTAGGATTGAGACCCGGAGTGGAAGTAAGCTATTCTGACGACCGCGTGGCTGGTAGTCGTGCTCATCTTCTTCAGCGACGACAGACGATGAAAAACGTGGTGAAAAGAATAACCGGTGGTAGATATCTTTTCAAAGCAGCTTGAACGGCGTAAAGGACACTTTTACGACACCCACGGGATGAGATTCACAGAGATACGAAGACGATCGTAAAAATGCTGAGAACCTCAAATTCAACTATTACTGGGCTAGGATGAATGAGATGCAACATACATATATAGTCACGCCTTTTTCCCATATCACCTACGTAGCCCACTTTTCACCGTCGTGGGAAACGAGACGTGACGCGTGGCGAACATTCACTCTCACTATCAGATAGCTGATGTTGAAGCGGGTAACTTAAGCTACTTTAATTTTAGAAAAAAAAATTAGGGTTCCGTACAAAAAAATTCGTCGTTTCGTCGTCGTCGTTTCAGCCTAGTTTTGTAGCTATCTTTTGGGGGGACTATGCCATTGTTGCCACGCTTGGCAGGCGGGTTGACAACCGCAGTTTATTTATTCAGATGTTCCTGAAAGATGCTGCTGCCCATCTCCTGGTTATAATTTCCCTTTGTGCTAAAACACTAATTGTTGGTTTTCGGGTCTGGTTGTGTTGTGATTGTCCCCGTGTTTCTGACACTGCATCCTAGACTACCTCCGATCTTATAGCATCAGCGTTACATCGGGCGCGGGTAGTTTGGGACGAGTGAGTGCCTCTGTGTTTGCGCGTACACTTGTGGCACTATAATAACTCCTTCGCAGTTGATGGCTCTCGACAGTACTCGGAAGTTGTCGCCGTGGTCGAAAACAGCTAGGAGATCATCATACAAACAAAGTGTATGGCAACGGTTGCCGTATACTTTGTATAATGCCTAATGTACTCTCGTTGGTACGAGTCAATTTTAAAAATGTTAAAATAATCAAAATCAAAAAATATATAGGACAGGGATTCTCAACGGTAAACTTAGCACCCGTCATTGCGATATACCTCTACCGAAATGCATTGAATTTTAAATAAAAAAAGAACTCTAATATGTGTCTGTTACTGGATTGTTCATTGAAGTCTAAATGAATCACCACCCGACCCGCCTTGACCGGCAGCACACCAGATGTCTTTCGCGCTTCACTATCGACCAATGGCCATCTTACGAGTTTTTCCTCCAGCCCACGTAATAATAACAGCGTTTTACTTTGTCAATGTAATGTATAACATTCTATTCTCGCAAGTGATTAAGGCTACTTATGCAGCGGCGATTAATCAGAAATTAGCGGGAAATTAATGGGAAATAAACAGGCGTCTTTTTTGGTCTTGAGCTTGGCGTTCGTAAATCTTTAATATGTATATTGTTTTAATTTAGTGATAACAACATTGTGTGAACGAATATATACATTAATATATATTGACTTGACATACTGGTTCAAATTGGCGGTAAAAATTATATCCTTGTTTGTTCATTTTACTACAGCCCTAGAAATATAACCTCAAAATTTAAATTTTTCTTTCTCATCTCTTTTTCAAAACTTCTCCTTATAATATTATTTTAATCAATATTTTATCAGAATCATGGGTAATGTTGTCATATAATGATTATCTTTCTATATGTATACTTATAATGATATTATTTGTGCTAGTTACGGCCATGCCTTCATCTATAATCAGAAGTTATCATCTGTCCGTAACTCATAGTGCCGTAATCCATAGTAATATTATAAATGCGAGAGTAACTCTCTCTGTCCCTCTGTCTGTTTGTTACCTTTTAAGGTTTCAACCGCTGAACTGATGTTGACGAAATTTGGAACAGAGATAGCTTGCAACCTGGATACGGTAGGGGAGGATACTTGTTATCCCGGAAAATCAAATGCGGTCTATTAAGGAAACCTATCTCCAGCGGGCAAAGTCGTATATATAACACAGGCACAAATTCATCTTCCTCTTTTGTGACTGAAGTTGCGCTTACGCGATTTAGTTAGTACCAAAGGGTAAAAAACGTTATCGGAGACAAAGGAAAAATTACTGGTGGTAGAATTCCTATGCAGGAATTCGTCTAGGTAGGGACCACCCCAGTGCCAGTTATTCTGCCGTGAAGAACTGATGTCTCAAGGTGACGGGCGCAGTGTGGTGCCATACGTCCATAAAATGTTATAATAAAATTCCTATAAGTATGACTAAAAAAACTGACAGAATTTAATAAACTTGTCAAGAAGACATTATTGGAAAAATCGCATTATAAAGTAGATCATTACATAGAGGACAGAGATAATGGGAGAGAAGAGGAAATAACTCTTACTCTGCACTTGCAAACCCCCTGGCTACTAAATTTATGATGTAATTTTATAAACGTCATGACATGAGCTAATTGCCGTGCTGCCTCTTACTACAGTATATAAAAGAATTTAAAACCTGCAACAAATTTATTTATTTATTATTTTGATAGATTATTTTAAGGCACCGGTTAAATATAGTTGTATTAGATATTTTTATCTCTTTTTTAATTGGCACTGCGGTGCTTGTAAAATGTTTTGGTTTAAGTTACATACCTTCGATATGTGAAGTGATGGATCGTCTATGCTAAAAAATACTGCTTCTTTCTGCTCGTTGTTATATTCTTTCCGTCAATGAACCACATCCCCAAGTCTATTTTCTTGTGTACATTTCTTAATAACTGCAATCCTTTGTTATAAAGATGCAAAAAACTATATGTAAAAAGGCATCGATTAGAACATCTATTAGAATATTTATTGCTAAGTTTTGCTTGCACGACATAAGATTCGCCATCGCCAATAAGAAATCTATTGTTAGGAATTACTATAAGTGTCAGAAAGCTACGTATTTATTTTCAAAATTTGATTACTGTTTTATATATTAGTTACCGTAATATTGCAATTATTTATATATTTCATTTTTTTTCTTTAAACGACATCGGAGTGCAAATGGGGGTTGACACTGAAAATCAGTGCTGTGACGGAATTCGCTTCCGCTGCAGTGTATGCTGAGTTGTCAACCTCGTTTGCTAGGAGTACGGCGTACAATTTCCATACTTTTATTTAAGGTATTATTTGTGTTTTTAGTTTATTTTTTTTAATATTTTTGTACTGCTATTTTTATTTTTTTATATGTATTACTTTTGTGTACGTCTGCTTCAAGCAAATAAATGATTTTTCTTTCTTTCTTTCTTTTACATGAAATGATTATGTAAATTATAAATGATATGTAATATGGCATTGAAAAAAAGAAAGACTTCAGAGTTTCTTGCCGGTTCTTCTCTGAGAAGGTTTTATATTTTGAACCGGTGTAGATTTTGACATTCTTAAGAGCTTTATACAAGCCTAAACTGAATAAAGAAATTTTGACTTTGACTTTGACTTTGATTCGTTATTCGGGGTGACAGCAGCATTTGTTATGGGCAGTTGCACTTACCATCAGGTGAAGGTTTTGCTCGTCTCGTCACTTTATCCAATAAAAAAATTACTATTCATCTAAATCCCAAAATTACTACTACTTTACTATACCCACTAACCTACTGCAATCATGACTGGTGACTGGTGTAAAACCGTGATGACCGCGTGGCCTAGTGGTCAAAGTACCTAAATTCTACACCAGCGGGCTCTGTGTTCGAATCCCAGTCGGCCAACATTAGTGCTGAAAACACAAATAGTTGGTTGGTTATAGCCGTGTCTTTGACATCTGCATTCTAGCTTACGTCCGATCTTATTGCATCAGCGTTGCTTCCGGCGTGGGTAGGGTTTTTTTTTATTCGATAAAGTGACGAAACGAGCAAAACATTCACCTGATGGTAAGTGCAAAGTCTGCCCTTAACAAAGGCTGTGTCACCCAGAAAATTTCTGTGTGACACCACACTGCGCCCATCTCCCTGAGACATAAGTTCTAAAGTCTCATATGGCCAGTGATTACGCTAGCTCACAGTGCCCTTCAAACCGAAACACAGTAATTTTTGCACAGTACTACTTCACGGCAGAATAACTGGCCCTGGGGTGGTTTGGATTTCTGCAAAGGAAACCTACCACCAGTAAAGTGTTGAGAAGAGTGAGTGCCCCTGTGTTTGCGCGTCCACTTGTGGCACTATAATATCACCTTCCGCCTACCGCTTCCGACAATATTCGGAAGTTGTGTCCGTGTTCGAAATCGGCCAGCAGGACATCAAAGTGGTGACGGGATGGTAAGCGATCATTCAAACGATCATTTAGACATTTTTCGACACACATTCGATAATAACACAAATATGTTGATTTTCGGGTCTGGTTATATAATTATTGTCTTCATGTCTCTGACACAACAGCCTTGTCTACCTTTTAACGAAGCGTTACATCGGGCGCGAGTACTTTAGGCACAACAGCGCCTCTGTGTTTTCGCGTACACTTGTGGCACTGTAATATCTCCTGCGCAGTTGATAGCTTCCGACAGTATTCCGAAGTTGGCGCCACTGTCGAAAACCAGCAAGGAGGACATTTATTTGTCGTAATCAATTACTGCTAATATCCTTGATTTGAGAGTTCCAGGCCCAGCAGTTCTCTGTGGTTTTATCCTGGGCAGTAATCCGCCTGAGTAGCAAGCAGTGTATAGTGTGCAAACACAAGTTTGTTTCGGTTTTGAGGACACTGAAGCTATTGTAATTACTAGGCATATGGGACTTCGAACCTTTGAGGGTGACGAGCGCAGTGTGGTGCCAAACAAAAATCTAATTTGCACACTACTACTTGACGGAAAAACATATACAAAGTCGGCAGTTATTTTTTTTGTATTGAATTTGTAGTAATTTTTATTAACGCTGTACAGATGAACGTCTGAAATAAATAGAGTAACTAGTATATAATATAGTTCATATATTACATTATCCGTACATAGCATATAGCAACGGGGCTGTACCGCATCCGAATTATACATTAAAAACATTATCATATTCCTCACCGTATAAGATGGCGTACATAAGTCTGCGTAATGCCCAAACAATGCAATTAAAAAAAAAACAGACCAACACCCGCCATTCCGGGATCGGTGAGTATTCCCGCGCTATGGGTCGTCAACCCGCGCGGCCGGCTGAACTGGATGATCGAGTAAAACTTCTTTCACTATGCCATAATCGTTTGGGCGCCTCGCTACATGCAATTTCGCAATGGCGAGACTTTTGAATTCATTTATAGAGTTTTTAGTATATTTTTAGATAGGTTATATAACCTATCTCAATAATTAATCTCAAAAGTTTTTTTTTTAATTATTTGGGACACAAACAATATTTATAATACAGAAAATAACAAATTCATAATAAAAAAAAACATACTTCAGTTAAGTTTCCACTAAATTAGTAATACATAAAGAAAGAAAAGAAAAGCAGGTTTTAATTGGAGCATACCACACAATGCACGTAAATATAGTTAAAAAAAAAAACAAAATTTAAGGATATATAAAATTAAACAAGGCTAAAATCAATTCAAAGGCTAAAACCTACTAAACAATGTCACGCAGAGCCTGCTTCACGTTTCGCTTCGCTTAAGCATTGATCGGGCAACTAAATATGTCTATTTTTTTGTAGATGTTTGTTGTAATATTTGCAGGAGCGTAGAAGAAAATTATTACTTGCGTATTTTCTTTTGGTAAGCGGAACGTAGAACAACGACTTTTTGCGGAAATTAATTCGCGGGCAAATAAAGTTCACATTACTAAGTAGGAAGGGTGAGTCAATATAGTTATTCAGTAGCTTATATAAAAACATTCGGTCTTTTTCAATGCGTTTGGATTTAAGTTGAGTGGTAGCAGGTATGGTGTTGTATCTATATTTAATATGCCTCAGGTATTAATTTATATTTGACGATGACGACCTCGTATCTGCTTGCTGAATCCTGGGTCGTCTTAGCCGAAGAAGGTAATTTTTTTTACGGAAACGAGCAAATCGCTCACCTGATGGTAAGTACAAAGTACAACATAACTGTGTCCCAGAACATTTCTGTGTGACACCACTGTACGCCCGTCGCCCTGAGACGTCAGTTCGTAAGTCCCATATGCCTAGTAATACAGTAATGTTTGCACACTACCTAGACGGATTCTTAATATCGTGCATAGGAAATTATTAATTTCTGCATAGGAATCCTACCTCCAGCAATACTTAATTTTTTTGTGTAAGAGTTTGGATACTGGAAAGTATGTATCGGTAACGTATTCTTTTGTATTATAAAAAAGTGTTAGCGGCCTAAGAGACTCTACCACACCATTTGTGAAGATAGGTTCTTCACAAATGGTTACAATCTTGTGGCAATATTTGGGAGAGGCCTATGTTCAACAGTGGACTATCGATAGGTTGAAATGATCATGATGAATATATAATATGAATAGTAAAGAAAAAATACTTTTTAATAAAGTCTTTGTTTAATAAACTTTTTGAATCTAAGACTGTACTTTCATTTTGTTGTAAAACTCTTTGCCTTATATTGAGTCGAGTAACGGCATTACAAGCCGGGTTACATTATGCACAATTTTTTTTATTAAAGTTATTTACTCATACATATGTGCGTATGAGTAAATAATTGTCATTATTAACGTAATTACATATAATACATAAATACAGTCCCCGTACACGTAGTCCACTTTTCGCTATCGCGGGAAACGGATGGCTAACCACGTTCAGTAACAATTTCAGTACGAGTCAAGAAAATCGTATCCCCATTGCGTTCCCACGAGCAGTATATTGACAGAATTGCATATTATGATGTTATTCTGCACGAATATAGGATGTCCGAACAATACATTGGTCGTCTCTTACAACACCACGGTAGGAAAGAGGTACGTGCTATTCTAGCTTCTGCCGGAGACCTATCGGCTATTACGTAAATATGCTAAAAATACCTTCCTCCGAAAAAGAAAACAAAAAACTAAAATTAAATTAAAACATTGAATGAAATGCATGGACAAATTCCTTTAAACAAAAAAAGATATACATCTTTTAAATTTATGTCTAGGAAATCTTCTTATGGCTCTCTTAATCATAAAAACGCAATACACAATTATGGGCAGCGGACATACAGCGACTCGCGTGTATAATAATTGTAAAAAAAATGCACTCAGGATACTGTTGGGGTTGTCGTGGCGTTATAGTGCATCAGGGGTGTTCACGGGGGTTCGGATTGATGGTTTTTCCGCCATCATGAGGAAACGATATGCGTCCCTACTGGCACGTCTACGTGGTACCACAAGCATTATTCTGGGCGTATTCATGGATCACAGGGAATCTCCTATGACGAGGAGATGGATACATCTCCACGCTTACAAGTAATGTTTATTTATAAGCAACATTATAACAAATTTTATTAAGAAAAAAGGTTGAAATAAATCAAACGGCAGAATTTAAAAGCGCTACATTGTAAACACTCTGTAATATCCAGCCAATATAACGCCTACCTCCTCCGAGTTGGGCCGTATAAAGGAGTACAACCTGACGTCATTACACCCACGTATCCAAAGTGTCGAGGTGCTTCTGAACACGAAATGTAAAACAGTGTCATTTGCGGGTAATTACTCTCGAGGTTAGACGATCAAAACGTTGACCTGATGGTAAGTGCAACGTCTGCCCAGAATAATTCTGTGTAACACCATACAGGGTCTGTCACCCTGAGACATCAGTTCTTAAGTCTCATATGCCCAGTTGTTACACAAGCTCTCAGTGCCCTATAAACAAAACACAGTAATGCTCGAACACTACTGTTTCACAACAGAGTAACTGGCCCTGGGGCGGTACCTACCTAGACGGATTCCTGATTAGGACGCCTGCCACCAGTAATACATTGTGAATGCTTTTCAAAATTAATAACAAGAAGAAAAATTCTTGAGGGTTTCTTGCTGGTTCTTCCCAGAGAATTTTTTTACGACCAGTGCAGTTTTTAAAAATTATGTTCAATGAGTATTCTGCCGTGAAGCAGTAGTGTGCAAACATTACTGTGTTTCGGTTTGAAGGGCACTGCGAGCTAGCGTAATCACTGGGCATATGAGACTTAAGAACTGATGTCTCAGGGCGACGGGCGCAGTGTAGTGTCACACAGAAATGTTATGGGTAACATAGCATGTGTTATGGGTAAACGTTGCACTTTACATCAGGTGAACGTTTTGCTCGTTTCGTCGCTCTATCCAATAAAAAAAAATCAATTGCCGCATATATGAAAAATTATCACTTGAGAACGGCTCGACCGCTTTCGCTGATTTTATTTTTTGTTTTGTTCGTAATTTTCAGGCCAAGGTTAGTCGATAAAGTCAGAAATGTTGATGGTATTTTAATATTAAAACCTCAATAAAAAAACGACGTTCAGTTTGACAGTTCTACTGTCACATGTTATTTATTTATTAATGGTTATAAACAGTTATAAACTATTTTCCAGTGTCAAGTAACATATCCAAGTATACAATCTTCAAGTAGCAAGATTCAAAATTTTGATCGACAGTAAATTGATAGTTCACTTTTACTGAAGATTTGCTGGACTGATGGAGACAAAACGAAAAGCACAATTTTGATCTTGAATTGAATTTTCCAATCTCGGCACACTTTCAGGAGCACTTGCTGCATAATAAACTATCAATATTAAACGTCAAAACTCCAAATAAACACAGAATTACAAAATTAAGTAAAAACACTACTGTCAATTTTAGACTTGGCGCCAAAAAACCTGTCATATGTTTTCATAACAACAAAAAAAATAGTAACGTTCAGTTTTACATTTGCACTTCTCATTTTCGTGCGAAGCCGGGGCGATAATTAATTAATAAATAATTATAGAATGGATTTAGAATAGAATGGATTTATTTGGCAACACATATACAACATTAACAATGAGAAAAAAAAATGAGCACACAAGAAAAACATAAGCAAATTTAAAAAAGCGAAATTCCAAATAAATAGGTAAAGCAAAACTAAATTCAAATAAAAAATAAATAAATAACTAATTATAATTTTGGTATTACTTGACACATCAACTTCCATCTAATTCTATTCTGTTTAGCGTAAATTTAGGGATATTTTCTAATTCACAGATGAAAGCTAAACGATAGAACGAAGGTTCAGACGCGGTGCCAAAAGCAGAGAGTGAAATGAAATGAACTGAAAATTCTTTATTTTTCGACGTAAGAAATATAGATTTCGTTAGTCAAACGTCATTTCTTTACAATCTACGATGTCGTGTACGTACGTACGGTGTCGTAAAAGTCGACAGAGGGAAAATCAAAACCAGAAGATGGACAGCAGCGTCTTCCTGTAACATCTGAATAAATAAACTGCGGTTGTCAACCCGCATGTCGAGCGTGGCAACTATGGCAAAAACCCCACAAAAAGAGAGTTTTTGTGGCAATCTATAGGAAGGCCAATGTTCAGCAGTGGACTAGTGATAGGCTGAAATGATGACGATGATGTTATGTTATATATGCACAACCTTACGTGTATCTCGACACGGACTTGCCCATTTTTTATTAATGTAAGTCAAGGTAACTTCCATTTGTAGGCTTTTTTTTTCATAAAGTGTCGTGACCAGCAAAACGTTCACCTGATGGTAAGTGCAACGTTTGCCCATAACAGAGGCTGTGTCATTCAGAATATTTCTGTGTAGCACCACACTGCGCCCACCACCCTGAGACAAGTTCTTAAGTCTCATATGCCCAGTGATTACGCTAGCTCTCAGTGCCCTTCAGACCGAAACACAGTAATGTTTGCACACTACTGCTTCAAGGCAGAATAACTGGCCCTGGAGCCTACCTAGACGGATTTCTGCATAGGACTTACTTGTTACTTGTTAAGAACCGGTGAATAATTATTAAAAACTGGATACAATGTTCAACCACTTTACGCACTAAGTCACTCAGTACCTCACGGATCGCACGCTAACATCGTGCGCACGACTTGCACCAAGCCACGCATTTTAATTTTAATGTCAACGTCGTCACGCGCCGTGTTTTGTTCCTTAGGGATATCTACGCTTTGAATGCACTATTGGAAAAACGTGTGACACGCTTAACATATTGTCTCTTGACAGACGGCAGCTGGAATGCCGGCCTACTGAATCGTCGAACCCAGTCAAAACATAACCACCATACCCAGTAAAACTGGTGGTCGGATTCCTGCAGGAATCCGTCTAGGTAGGTACCACCCCAGGACCAGTTATTCTGCCGTGAAGCAGTAGTGTGCAAACATTACTTTGTTTCGGTTTGAAGGGTACTGTGAGCTAGCGTAATCACTGGGCATATGAGACTTAACTGATGACTCAGGGTGACGGGCGCAGTGTGGTGTCACATAGTAATTTTCTACACACAGCATTTGTTATGGGTAGACGTTATACTTACCATCAGGTGAACGTTTTGCTCGTTCCGTAACTTTTATGAAAAAGAAAAAAGTTAGTATTCTACTACTGACTCCTAAATGGTTGAGGAGGGCGATGGCTGCCACATGCGTCATACTTGTGAACAGGTGCTGTGGTGGAGGATCGTCTGCTCGAGCTTACAATTTACTTCTTTCGCCTTTTTCTTCTCGCCAGAGGAACCTCATTACGAAACGGTGGTTGATTATTAAAAAGAAGTAAAATTTCAGCCTATAAATGTCCCACTGCTGAGCACAGGCATCCCCTCATTTCTGAAAGGATTTTGGAGCTAGGAAGAATCCGCACGCTGCTCCAATGCAAGATCTGCACATGTCTTCGAAATATTTTTTATTTCTCAGACATGAAGGTTTCCTCACGATGTTTTCCTTCGCCGCCGAGCGCGTGCAATTAACAATTTTAGTGGTGCCGACACCGAGAATCGAACCCAGGTCACTCGCGTACTATGAAATTTAAAGCGAGCTCCTAGCCCCTGACCAACCACGGTGGTTGGTAAATATATATATATTTAACGTTGAAAAATAAAGAATTTTTATTTATTCCTAATTGTAACACCTTAATCTAAGAAATACAATGGGCGGACTTAATGCCTAACCTAAAGGCATTCTCTGCCAGTAAATAAAGTTTCAGTCTATAAATGTCCCACTGCTGAGCACAGGCCTCCTCTCATATCTGAGTGGGTTTTGGAGCTAGGGAGAATCCGCCAAGCTGCTCTAATGCGGGTTGGCGGACTGCATATGTCTTCGAAATATTTTTTATTTCTCAGACATGCAGGTTTCCTCACGATGTTTTCCTTCACCACCGAGCACGTGGTAAAGCTATAGCTGGTTTGACCTATATTTTTGAAGCCATTCTCGGTGGCGGATATCTCTTGACCTTATCTGATAAACATTCCACCTAATCCAAGACTGCATACAAGAATATCAGAATTTGCATATTGAATCAATTAAAATTATCCTTACATTTAAGTTCATCAACGCAAGCGGCATTTTGCCAAGACTGTAGAACAGGAATTAACCTCGACATGATTTAATGAAAAATAAAAGAAAACATTTTACAATAGTTACGAGTGCGACATTTCCGTGTGGCTTAAGAATATCTACCACCCCATCTCATCCCCTGGGTGTGGTAAATGTCGACAGAGGGAAAAATTAAATCAGAAGGGCAGCAGCATCTTCCTAGACTGGTTGCCAACCTGCCTGCCAAGATGGCAACTATCGCATTATCCCCCAAAAAGAAAGCTACAAACTTTGGTGGCAATCTACAGGGGAGGCATATGTTCAGCAGTGGACTAGTGATAGACTGAAATGATGATGATGATGATGATGATGACGAGTACGACTATAATAGTTAGGAAGAGCTAGTAATTTTTATGAAAATTACCAATGAACAAAAAGTTATAGAAAAGTCGATCTTCAACTGAGAAATTTTGGCCACCCCTGCTGTCAAGCTTCAACGTATTTTATCTTTTAACAAGCAAGGCCTAATATCAAGAATTGGCTTTAGTAAGTTCACTCGTAAGTGAGTGAGAGAGATAAAAAAACATGCGCAGTTAACACGCGGTAGAACTGAAAACTTCAGAAAACTAAACATCCAGAGAATGAGACGAGTGCAGAGTATCGGTGGTAGGATAATGCTAGGGTTTCTTTATTATAATATTGCTATCAAGTTTATTCTACATACATTATATATTATACAGACTGCAATCATTATCTTCCACTCCAATTATTACACTACTATCCGTCGAGGTAGGTACCACCCCAGGGCCAGTTATTCTGCGGTGAAGCAGTAGTGTGCAAGCATTACTGTGTTTCGGTTTGAAGGGCACTGTGAGCTAGCGTAATCACTGGCCTTTTGAGACTTAAGAACTGATGACACTATAGCTTAAAAAACTTAAAAACCACGCTTTTATAGAAACTCCAACTAAAAAAATAATAGTTTAAAAACTTAAAAAAACACGCTTTTATAGAAAATCCAACTAAATTACTCAATAGATGGCGCTAATATGTTACCTATTATAGAGGCCATCGTCTAAAATTAGTTTGTATCAAAATAAAAAATAGATTAAAAAACACGCTTTTATAAATAAACCCAACTAAAAAGTAGAAAATAAATAATAGTTTGAAAAAACTAAAAAATACGCTTTATATAGAAAAAAAAGCGTGAGGTGCATGGTAACAATAGTTATAAATATTTCATTGACAGATATGAGAAGAAGGATTATCATTTCGATGATATCTTAAAAAGCACCGCACGCTTTTTTTTAAATATTTTTTTTTATTTACACTATTATTCATTTATATTTATTAGAATTTTTTTGCACTATTCTTAATTCAAATTTATTAAAATTTATTTTCTATTTTTTAGTTTGGTGTTCTATATAAAGCGTATTTTTTAGTTTTTTCAAACTATTATTTATTAGTGTTGTTTTTCGTTTCAAATCAGATCGATTCTAAGAAAATTTTCGCTTCATAAAATAATTTAAAAGCAATAGCAATGTATTTCAAAGTAAAAATAACAGTCTGTAAATGTCACAATAAACAGGCTGTCGATTTACTTTTTTTACTGCACTGTTTTTTTTATTGTGCCACAACTGAGTACAGGCGTCCTCTCATTTCTGTGATGGAGTAGGTAAGAGTCCGCAACTCTGCTCCAGTGCGGACTTCACATGTCCTCGAAATAGTTTTCTAACTTTTTAGTTATATCGGCGCCCGATATAACCTCATGCGAGAAGATTCGATGTACGCTAGGATATTTTTAGGAGAAAGAGACTCGACGAGCGAAACATTCACCTGATGTTAACTGCGCATAACAAATGCTGGCACTCAGAACATTCCTGTGTGGCACCACACTGCGTCTATCACCCTGAGACATCAGTTCTTAAGTCTCATATGCCCAGTAATAAACACGAGCTCTCAGTGCCCTTCAGACAGAACACAGTAATGTTTGCACACTACGTCAGAATAATTGATTGGGTGGTTCTTGTTAGACGGATTCCTGCATAATCCTTTCACCAGTACCTAGTATGCAGTGTTAGAGACAGGAGGACAATCTCAACACAACAATTCACACATGTTGCATGTTGACTCCGTTTGGGATTCGAACGACTCTAGAGAACCAGAAGATACCATAATGAACCATCAAAAAAACTGTTATTGGATGAGAAGAACGTTATGCAAGAGAGTACTACATATAATAAAAGAACTACCATTACACGATATGTTGTATATCGATATTTATGTACGACATATGTTTTTTATTTTAAGATTGAGACCAGTTAATTTCAGTTATTTTTATAGCATAATGTCTTATGGTATTTTGTTATAGGGAAATGCGACAGATGTAAGGGTGATTTTTGTTTTGCAAAAGAAGGCCATGACACCGATTTATAATCTGTCTCTTAGAGATAAATTTAAAGTGCATATTAATTATATCTTAGCCATAAGAATAAAAAAAGCACAACTTTAATAAAAAAGTGATGTGCATAATGTATATACCAGGAACAAGCACAAATTAATAATGCCAGTTACTCGCATTCACAGGGCCAGTAACTCTTTCATGGTGGCATGTATACGTTTTTACAACAAAATCCCAGAAATAGCGCAAAGCCTTTCAATCAAAAAGTTCAAACTATTTATTAAACAAAGACTTCTTAAGGAAGGTTATTATAATATTAAGGAATACATGGATGATGATAACCCCTGGAAATGCGGTGATCGTTGCCAAGCTATTTCTACATCTTTTTATTACTGCATTAATTGTATATATTTTTTTTTAATAAACGAAGCCCCACAGTAGGATTTCTCATGTGTCGTGGGTGCGTTTTACAGACATAAATTCCACATGCAGAAACACCCAGACCCGGAACATCTATATGTAGGCCAAACAAATATTTGTCCCGTGCGGGAATCGAACCCGCGACCCGCATCGCAGACGCCAAGTGCTTAACCACTGCGCCAACCGAGCCGACATAATTAAAATGTTAATATTATTTTTAAAATGACTGAAAAAAAAATCCCGCTGGGTTTCTTGCTGGTTCTTCCCAGGACAGAGGCATTTCTTTGCGTACCAGTGTAGCTTAAAAAAAATGACGATCAATGAGTATTATCTAAATGATCTATATTGAATAAAAAGGATATTCTTTTCTATTTTTATCCTAAATAAAAGATTTTCTTTCTATATCTATTTTGACCATTTAATAATTTGTCACAGAATGACGTAGCTTCAGCTGTTACACGGTGACCTTAAGTAAGCAAGCAGATTTTGACGCGACCGCTTTTTCTTAGAAACAAATCAATGCTGGACTTATACGACTGACTTTTTGACGAATATAAATATGAGATGATGTATGCCTGCCTTGGAGTGTAGTCGATGAATCAATCCACGCGTGGGCGTGGGCGTGGCTCCACCGTGGGTACCATTGTGTTTTGCGTGCTTTACGTATTGTATGTTGCAGTATAATGCACGAAGGAAGGTACAAAGTCTACAATCGCTTTCCATTCTCATAAATCCTATCCCAGTATTCGATGTATTTTTTTTGCGGATAAAAGCGCACTTATATTCATCATCATCATCATCATTTCCGCCTTTCACTAGTCCACTGTTGAAAATAGGCCTCCCCTATAGATTGCCACAAAAGTTTGTACCTCTCGTTTAGAGGGATTTTGATTTTGTTGCCACGCTTGGCAGGCGGGTTGGCAACCGCAGTTAATTAATTCAAATATTTCAGGAAGATGCTGCTGCCCATCTCCTGGTTTTCATTTTCCCTCTGTAGACTTTTACGACACCCACGGGATGATATGGGGTGGGAGATTCTCTTAAGCCGCTACCACACTATTATAAGTTTTTAATTACTTTCACCTGTCCCTGTGTCTGTCTGTGCGTGATGAAACATTACAAGTTAAATTTGACCCACATCCCGTTGTTTGATTGAGCTGACATCTTACATTCATATTTAAATAGGACAAAATATAATATTATGAAGCTCGCCATTGGAGTTCCTCAACTAAGTAAAAAAACTCCTTCATGTTTGGGCTCGTTGGTTTTATCAAGTAAAATTTGAAGTCCACTCCTGGACATTAACCCCATAAATAAAAGCTTGTAACAAAAATGATTTTTGTTGAATACTGGTACTTAATAAAGTAAAACCTAAGTAAAGAAAAGTAAGGAAGTGTAGCTTATAAATGTAGTAGAAAAAAAAATTGGATAAAGTGAAGAAAGGAGCAAAACGTTCATCTGATGGTAAATGCAACAGCCGCCCATAGCAATGCTGTGTCACCCAGAACATTTCTGTGTGACACCACACTGCGCCCGTCACCCTGAGACATCAGTTCTTAAGTCTCATATGCCCAGTGATTACGCTAGCTCTCGGTGCCCTTCATATCGAAACACGGTAATGTTTGCACACTGCTGCTTCACGGCAGAATAACTGGTCTTGGGGTGGTACCTACCTAGACTCCCAGCATAGGAATCCTACGGTGGTAGATTGTAGAAAAAAAATGGCGTTTGACAAACGAAATTTATATTTCTTACGTTGAAAAATAAATAATATGCTTGTCTGTGAAATACACGCACGATACAGGAGAAATGTAGAATAAATGAAAATGCACCTCGTGACAAAGTTAAAAACAAATGTATACATGTCTACTAAATAGCTGATGTAGTCGACAGTCATTCTCGACGTCCGGGCAAAAGAATTAGATGTCAGTATGTCGCAACGGAGCCGCACGGGCGTGTCGCAAGTCGCCAGTTGTCGCAAGAGGTAACGTAACTCTCCGACCGCAGCCGGGACCCTACACATTCAAACTTTAACTAGGTCCGCCGAATGAATCAATTTCTTCGGACGTATTCACAAACCAATCTTCACTTCGTAACAGCCTCACACCAAAGACTAAGACCTAAGATAAGAAGATAACTATCGGCCGCCACTTGTGTGATGACTATAGTTACAATAGGCTAGCTATAGGGAATCGAACCCCTGCGCCGATACCTCAAAAAATGTTAATAGTTTTTTTTTGTAGGAGAAAGAGACAAGACGAGCAAAGCGTTCATCATCATCATCATTTCAGCCTATCACTAGTCCACTGGTGAACAAAGGTTTCCCCCATAGATTGCTACAAACGTTTGTAGCTCTCATTTTGGGGGAAATTTTGCCATTTAGCGTGTCAAACGCTAGGCAGGTGGGTTGGCAAACGCAGTTTCTGGATTTGGTCTTCTGGTTTTAATTTTCCCTCTGTCGACTTTTCCTAATCGATTTTGACCACGGCGACAACTTCCGTATATTCTCGAGAGCTATCATCTGCGCGGGAGATATTATAGTGCCACAAGTGTACGCGCAAACACAGAGGCACTCACTCGTCCTAACCTATCCGCGCCCGATGTAACGCTGATGCGATAAGATCGGAGGATCGGACGCTAGGTTGCAGTGTCAGAAACGCGGGGACAATCACAACACAACCGGACCGGAAAACCAACAATCATTCAAATGTTGGTTCCGGCTGGGATTCTAACCCATGACTCGCGGCGTAGAAGTCAGGCACTGGGCCACGCGGTCGTCCCTACGTCGTATACGAATCCTACCACCAGTAAAAGCGTCACCACCTACCCTTGCTAAAGCAGCGTGGCATTTACACAGCGATATGACAATTACAATTAATTGCGTTTGAAATCGGATCAAATTGAATGAAGCTTAATTTTGTTTACAGTCAGCTTTAAAAGCACTTAATGAAGCATTATAATTCACTTTCTTCACTTATCGACACTACAATCCGCAGAAGTGAGAGCTGTTAGCATTCAGAGCATCGTATAGTGACATGGACCCCGTCCATATCATTATGTGAGATCGTCTCACTGAAAGTTTTGTCGCTGTGACTGATGTGATCGTTACTTAGATTAATTCTAACCACTTCTGTAATAACCGGACGTGGAGAACGTAAGTTATCAGTTTTAACTCTTGCGTCATACTTGCGGACAACTGTGCTTTTCTGACAGATGAGTCTAGGCAAAGAAACGATATTATTTCGATTCGGTTATTAAGTAACCAAGCATGATAATTAAGGCATATTCTTCCTGCTTGTGAGATTCCTATATCCATCAGTGGGCTATAAATTTGAACGGCATGAAGTCAAAATATTACAGAATAATTTTAATTCGATGTACGCTGGATCGCAAAGAAAAAGGGTCGGTTAGAAAATCTTCAATATCTTCAAAAATACCTGACCTAGCTTTATGAAATAAAGACTAAATTATAGAATATTTTAATGTAAAAGTAAAGTAAAGTTTCAGCCTGTGAATGTCCCACTGCTGAGCACAGACCTCTCATTTCTGAGAGGGTTTTGGAGCGAGGAAGCATCCGCCACGCTGCTCCAATGCGGGTTGGCGGACTGCACATGTCTACGAAATATTTTTTACTTCTCAGACATGCAGGTTTCCTCACGATGTTTTCCTTCACCGCCGAGCACGTGGAAAATCAGCACTTAAAATTGCAATTAACAATTTTAGTGGTGCCGGCACCGGGAATCGAACCCAGGTCACTCGCGTACTATGAAATTCAAAGAGAGCGCCTAGCCCCTAAGCTACCACGGCTCTATATTAATATAACATATATTATTATATATATAAATATACACATATATTAATATGAGATGATTCGCGAGGCTATTGAAATCAAAAAACATCCTAATATCAATAGAGAAGCTGGTTGGGTATTACCGCCAGCTTGGGATCCAATAATAAATAAAATTAAATCAAAAACCAAGCATACCACTGCAAGACTTCAAGACACAGTTAGTTCTTTCTGCGTAGATCGGACCAAAAATAATAATTAAAAGCTGAAGGTACCCCAGGTTAACTATGTACTCGTATGACATCAGGATCTGTCACCTCAGTCCGCCCGTGACCATGGGTGCTGTAAAGTACTCGAAACGTCGGGTTATAAATAGTAAAACATTAAACGCAATAAAATCCGTAAAATTTGTTTCATTTAAATGTAAAGCTTTTTATTTTTAATAAATGTAAAATAAATAAAAATGCGTAGTTTTTCCAGTATTTTCGTAAATGTAGATTGGTTACAGATGTGCCGTTTCCACGCATTTTAGTACTTTGTGTTACCTCCGCGAGTTCGCAATACCGCTGTTATGCGATTTGGCATACATCCTACTAGGGTTTTGAGGCGATGCTGCGAAATATTCTGCCATTCCTCTATTAGAGCTTCTTTCATTTCAAGTAGCGTGATTGGCCTAGGATTCCGCTGACGTACACGTCGTCCCAGTTCGTCCCATGCATGCTCAGTGGGGTTTAAGTCGGGACTGCGTGCAGGCCGCTCCATGCGTGTGATACCGACTTCTTGAAAACTTGAATAACCTCCCGCCTCCTTTGCGTGACTTAAAATCAGTAAATGGGTTTAGAATTAGATACAAATTGTTATTGTTAGATGAACAAAAAAAATAGTGGCTAACTATCAATAAAGGTAGGTTTATGGGATTGACAATTTATTATCATAAATTAATATATGACTTGGAAGGAGTGGGATTATACTTTCGTGCTCATAATTTCAAAGTAGCTTTATTATTTAACTACGCTGTCAATAGGAGCTTACAAAATTAAAAACTATTTTGTGCCAGATTAGCATGGCGGTGCACATGGAGTCGTCCAAGTTTCCTCCTGTTCTGGGCCGAACTGAAAACCAGTCCACTTTACGATTATATGCTGCAGCACAGATATTTTGGTAATAGGTATATGTGTGTATGTGTGTGTGTATATATATATATACACATATATATATATATGTGTATATATATATATATATATATGTGTATATATTTATTTATTTTTTTCGTAGCGGCTAAGACATTTTTTTTTGTTTTCTTTTTTTTTATTTTATTTCTTGTTTGTATTTTGTGCTGTATGTTTTTTAATCGTAAATAAATGTTTTACTTACTTACTTACTTAAAATAGGCAAACACTACCTGAGCTATATGCGGGCGGACATTGTCTTACATAACAACGGCATTCTCGCCATGTCCTTTTTCTTTGCGGTCCTGAGTAGATTATTTACATGATACTCATAGAATGTCATTTTTAAACTACACTGGTACCCAATAAATGCTCGTGTCTTTCTTTAAAAAAGATTATAGTAATTTTGAAAATATATTATATACAATAGCTTGGCAACGATCAAGTCGTTCCCAGGGGTTATCATCCATGTATTCTTTGACCATTTTTGTTATTAAAATTGTCAAAGATTTTTGATTGCCATGTTTATTAAAAAATTCAACTGTTTCATTAAAATGCTTGGTGCACTTTCTAGTATTTTGTTGTAAAAATTAAACGTAAATCCGTATAGGTAGGTACCACCCCAGGGTCTGTTATTCTGCCGTGAAGCAGTAGTGTGCAAACATTACATTGTTTCGGTTTGAAGGACACTGTGAGCTAAGCGTAATCACTGGGCATATGAGACATACTCGTAAGAAGTGATGTCTCAGAGGGATGGGCGCAGAGCGGTGTCACACAGAAATATTCTGGGTGACACAGCATTTTTGTGGGCGGCTGTTGCACTTACCATCAGGTGAACGTTTTGCTCGTATCGTCACTTTATACAATAAAAAAAAAATCAATCTAGACCTACGAGCGAGGTCAGACATTAATGAAAGCCTACGAAAGCCACTTTACAATTAAATGAAGTCATTTGTACTAAATATTTGTTAGGTTGCTGTTGGAGCAGGCCTTATCGGCGGCAACGCCAAATATGGTGCAGTGTTCGCACCACTGACAACAGGAAAATAGCTTATTTCTCGAAACCGGCGCAGTAAGCCGTGATCTCACCGGCCCTGGCCTATATTTGGCCTGTTTTTATTTATTTTAGTATTTAAGTTTATATTAAACTATGCATAACGTTTCGATTCAACTGTTCACGGTTTTGTGATCATAAGTTCTTAGTAACTTAGTGCCGATGATACAATGTTGTATAATTTTTTTAACGATCGCTTGGCCTAGTGGTGACTACCGTGTCGCGGGCCTTGGGTTCAAATATCAACCGCAGCCAACGTTTACATAAAAACAAAAGTTGGTGGTTTTTGTGTTGTGATCAGATTATCCCCTTATTTGACACTGCATCCTAACCTAGCTACGTCGGGCGAGGGAAGGTTAGGAGGAACGAGTGCCTTTTCGTTCTCGTACACTTGTGGCACTATAATATCACCTGCGCAGTTGGTAGCTTCCCACATTACTCGTTGTCGCCGTGGTCGAAACACGGTCTGGAGGACATTAAATACCATCATCATCATCATCATCATTATTTCAGCCTATCACTAGTCCACTGCTGAACATAGGCCTCCCCCATAGATTACTACAAAAGTTTGTAGTTCTCATTTTGGGGGGAAGTGTGGTGGCGGCTTAAGAGAATCCACCACTTCATCTCATCCTGTGGATGTCGTAAAAGTCGAAAGAGGGAAACCAGATGGCAGATCTCAATAAATAAACTGCGGTTGCCAACCCGCCTGTCAAGCGAAACAATTGTGGCAAAATCCCCCAAAACGATAGCTACAAACTTTTGTGGCAATTTATAAGGGAGGCCTATGTTCAGCAGTGGACTAGTGCTACACTGTAATGATGATGATAATGACTTTAGGTCATTCCGTATTCAGTTTTCTTATTTTTGCTTGTAAAACTATCGTATCCCGTAGAATGGGCCGAGGCGACACGCTAGAGGTTCCTGTGTTAGGTTGGCCAAAACTAGAAAATCTTTTCTTAGTAGGTCCATAAAATTTTATAACAAAATTCCTAAAAGTGTGACTCACAAAGGATTCAACAAACTTGTCAAGAAGATATTATTAGAAAAATAAAAATTAAAAGAGGGCAGATATAAAGTAATTTTTATGTAATTTATAAATGACTTTAAGTAATATGTCATTGAAAATAAGAAAGACGAGTTCTTGCCGGTTCTTCTCTTAGGTCTTATTTTTTGAAGGCCTGATATTCTGCCATGAAGTAGTAGTGTGCAAACATGACTGTGTTTCGGTCTGAAGTGCACTGAGAGCTAGCGTAATCGCTGGGCATATGAGACTTAAGAACTGATGTCTCAGGGTGACGAGCGCACACAGTAACGTTCTATGTGACACAGCATTTGTGATGGGCCGACGTTGCACTTACTATCATGTGAACTTGTTGCTTGTATCGTCACTTTATGCAAAAAAATGTATACTGTCCACTATTTCATTATCGCACCACTGAGGCGGTGTGGTGGCGGCTCGTTAAAAGGATACTACCACTCCTTCGCATCCAATGGATCTCGTGAATGGCGATTAAGGAATTAAACTGCACTGTGCACCCAACAGCGCATGGTGGCGATGGGCTCACCACCTATCACACCAAGTGCATTATATTGTTTTGGTGAAACGTGGATTGTGGCAGTCGTCTGTTTTTGCAGTGAGTGCCCAGTCTCTGACTACCCCTTATGGGATACAGTCGTGATCTTATGTATGTATGTACCACTGAGCCATCGGGGTATATTGATCCTTCGAGCCGAGCCTTTTGTTCAAACCCCCGCTAGGATTCGTACCCGGGACCTGCGTCAGGTACAATACAAAAAAACCAATAAACGCCATATTAAGATAGTTCCAAATAAAGGTAAACGTATCATTGTTTAAAAGTCCGACGCTTAAGGCGGTACGTGGGCACCGCGCCGATCGCGTATATCCCAGTGATGTGCGGATAACAACACTAGCTAGATGGGTGGCATTAATATAGTGGGCGAGAGTCGAAATCGCCAATAAATTCCTTCGCTTAATGCGCAATAAATCAGATCTGACACATTGTCTCTTTCCTACGCTCCTATTATTATTATTTTTAATTCTGGTAGCATAAAGCTATGGTTTCGCCTCCAGGTTCTTTAAGTTT
This sequence comes from Luehdorfia chinensis, assembly GCA_019845155.1. Classification (NCBI taxonomy): domain Eukaryota; kingdom Metazoa; phylum Arthropoda; class Insecta; order Lepidoptera; family Papilionidae; genus Luehdorfia; species Luehdorfia chinensis. The sequence goes on from JAHVAK010000016.1 coordinate 14,768,125, forward strand.
TGCAGCAATGTGGACACAGAAGTAATCCGTCTAGGTAGGTACCAACCCAGGACCAGTTATTCTGCCGTGAAGCAGTAGTGTGCAGACATTACTGTGTTTCGGTCAGAAGGGCACTGAGAGCTAGTGTAATCGCCGGGCATACGAGACTAAAGAACTGATGTCTCAGGGTGACGCCCAAGTAACACACATTAGCAGCGTAACCGCTGGACTGAAATTACAATTGAAACCGAATCATTTATCTAAAATTGAAGTAGCCTAAGTTACCCGCTATAAAATCAGCTATCTGTCAGTGAAAGTTCCGTCAAAATCGGTCCAGCCGTTTCGGAGGTGAGCCGGAACAAACAGACAAAAATAGTTGTTTTTAAAGGTACCGTATAAACTTTCATACGCATTGTGTAAAAATCTGTTATTTTCTTTATTACAAACAGACACTTCAATTTTATTTATTTGTATAGATTCAGCGTCAATATAGTTTTATACATTGTTAAGTTGTATTTTGTCTGGAAAAAATCATTCTATTGGTTGCTTCCGAAAAAAGGCAGTCCGTAGAAGTAGCATCCGAAGTATTTTTCTTTTATTTAATAAAGTGAGGAAACGAGCAAAACGTTCAACTGATGGTAAGTGCAACGTCTACCCATAACAAGTGCTGTGTCATCCAGAACATTTCTGTGTATTTCTGTGTACTATTAGTATCATACCAGCAATACACAACAACGCAATTTTTTGGTTCTTATGATCCGGGTGGACGTAATCGTTCTCGTCTTGACACTACATTTAAACCTTTCATCTTGGTCAAATGTTGTATCGGATACGGAATGCCGTAATAATAAATTAGTGGTCTGTGTTTGGGTAGAACTTTTGGTTATTAACTGGAAGGCGTTACTATCAGGAGATCAAGTTGTTTCGACAAACTACCACTCCGCTCTGACATTGCAACTTTAAATGCAAGTAAAGAAAGTAAAACAATTATTTTAACATTTTACTGTATGCTTTTTCGGAGACGGAATCTGAGATATATTTTAGGGACTGTGAGTCACCGCGCGCAAGGCGAGCGTGTCTTCGCAGGACTGCGTGCACCGCCCTTGTCCCACTGCAGGATATATAGGGCTGCCCAAGGTTAAATTTTTGCACAATGCCTTGAAATCTGTGGACTATTTATTTCTATACGCATTGCAAGTTTATTAGCTTATCTATATATTAGGTTGGAGAAAAAGTATCACAGCCCTAATAGCCCTAATACCACACTTAGCAGGATTGCTGAGTGTGGTATTAGGGCTAATCTAACCAACTCGGGACAAGCCTATGTCCCGCCGTTGATCTTTACAGGCTCATGATTAGCAAGAAGGAGAACTAAATAGAATCAGGCGTGACTTTGCGAAAATCCATTATAATGAAGGAAAGGACGTTAATTTGCTAAGATCCTCACACAAGACTCTGCAGCGGCTGTCTGTCGTAGAGTATATGACGCTTACGCTTACGCTAATGCCTCGTTCTGGGACGAAACACGTGTCGTGGTCTCGACTTCAGTGGTGTATATTGCCTAGTGGTAATGTTGTAGTGAAGGGTTTCTGGTGCCGGCTCCCGGTGGCGGTATTGGTTTGCTTGTGCACGCTGTTGAGGGAGGGCGGACGGTGCTCTTCAAAAACTAGGCAATACACACCATTTTTAATTTTGCATGCGGATCTTAGCAAATTAAATATAACGCCAAGTAACACCTGACTCTATTAACTATATTGTTAATAAATGACTTAAGCTTTTTTCTTCTGATATATTTTAAGAGATTCTGTTGTATATTCTAATTGCAATGACTTATGTTCCTGATCTATACATTTTTAAATTAGAATTTGGTGTAATTAATTTTATTTTATGAATAAATGTACCCGTGTAATGCTCCTGCCCGAGAAAAGTAGGGCATATTTTTCCTAACAAATATGCAGATATCTAAAATTTGAAAAAAGTTTTTTTTTAATTTAATAAAGTATGGTTTGCAACTCGTCATTGGATTTATGTTCGCATCAGTACTGTTACCCCACAACATTATACCATAGCTAAGACAAGCGTTTGCGTAGTATGCTATTAGCAGTTTTAGCTACGGTCTAGATAATCTGCTTATTGTATCCTGCATGTGATTTATCCACTTCACATTGGTGTCTTTATTCACACCTAATAGCTTAAAATATAAACAGATAGATTAGAGACAGAAATATTATCTATTTTAATATTATTATAAGTACAATTTATATCAAATGTTTGCAGACTGCCGTTTTACGGCATTGCTGTAGTACCTACCTAGACGGATTGCTGCTTAGGAATCCTACCACCGGTGATCGTCGTGTGTCTTGTCAAATTACAGAACCGATGGACATACATCCTTGCAAACTAACATCAATCCATGTCATGGAAGAGGCTACTGAAATTCGTCTTATACGATGTCGTTTTCTACAGAACAAGAACCTGAATAAAACAATGGGAATCACGCAGACGAGTTGGCAACCCTGTGGTTTCACGGCGACCACAAATTAAATAATACCGATTTTTACACTGAGATAAGTTTTTTGCTACTCAGTAACAACACGCCAATGGTCGACATTTTGTTCTAACATTAGTCTGTGTTCAAATTTGTATCTATTATAGTTAAAAGATATACAAAAACTGCGATTTCCAGAACTTCAAGCGAAATATTGACAGTCGACGAGGTCTCCTTGGTAGAATTTAAACATACTTTTCTCATTCTGGTGGTATAATTCTGTACGCAGAAATCCGTCTTAGTAGGTAGCACCGCAGTGCAAGTTATTCTACCGCCAAGCAGTAGTTTTTTTTTTTTTATTGGATAAAGTGATGAAACGAGCAAAGCGTTCACCTGATAGTAAGTGTAACGTCTGCCCATAACAGTTGCTGTGTCACCCAGAAAATTCTGTGTGACACCACACTGTGTCCATCACCCTGAGACATAAGTTCTTAAGTCTCATATGCCAAGTGATTACGCTAGCTCACAGTGCCCTTCAGACCGAAACACAGTAATGTTTGCACGCTACTGCTTCACGGCAGAATAACTGGCCGTGGGGTGGTACCTACCTAGACGGATTCCTGCATAGGAATCCTACCACTACTACTGTATTTCGGTCTGAAGGGTACTGTAAGCTGGTGTAATTATAGGTATACTAGGTGATGCCCGCGACTTTGGCGGCGTGGAAACAGGTTTTTTAAATATCCCGTGGGAACTATTTGCTATTATTTATAACTACAAGATGCAGGGTATCTCTACCAAATCTCGTCAAGATCGGTACAGCGGTTGAACCGTGAAAAGGTAACCAACAGACACAGACATAGAGAGTTACTTTCGCATTAATCCTACCGTCAAGTAGTAGTGTGCAAGCATTACTGTTTCGATCTGAATCTATATATATATATATATATATGCACAGGGACAGAGAGTTACTTTCGCATTAATCCTACCGTCAAGTAGTAGTGTGCAAACATTACTGTTTCGATCTGAATCTATATATATATATATATATATGCACAGGGACAGAGAGTTACTTTCGCATTAATCCTATCGTCAAGTAGTGGTGTGCAAACATTACTGTTTCGATCTGAATATATATATATATGCTGAATATACGATAGCTGGTGTAATTACTGCTATACTAGTTGAAGCCCTCGACTACGTCAGCGTGGATTTAGATTTATTAAACACACCGTGTGAACTCTTTGATCTTACGGAATAAAAAGTATCCTATGTCCGTATCCAGTGCGCAAGCTATCTTTGTGCCGAATTTATATAAGATTTGTGTAACGGTTGATCCGTGAAAAGATACTAAACATGACAAGAGAAACAGACAGATAAAAACTTTCAATAAAAATGTATGTCGCAAAAAAATTACATAGAATAAAACAATAATGTCAAGAAAACATTATTAGAAAAAGCGTATTATAAAAAAGGAATAACGAATTAAATTGCACTGTGCACCCAACAGCGCATGGTGGCGATGGGCTCACCACCTATCATCCCACCAAGTGCATTATATTATTTTGGTGAAACGTGGATTGTGGCAGTCATCTGTTTTTGCAGTGAGTGCCCAGTCTCTGACTACCCCTTATGGGATACAGTCGTGATCTTATGTATGTATGTATGTATTATAAAATAGATCATTATATTGAGGACAAAGATGTGTGGATATGACTCTTACTTAGCACTTGCAAATCCCCTGGCTACCAAATATATGATATTGTAATAAAATAAAGTATTTTATTTAAGACTTTAAGGAATACGACATTGAAAAAAAAGAAAGACTCCCAGAGTTTCTTGCCGGTTCTTCTCTGAGAAGATATTATTTTTGGAACCGGTGTATATTTTAACATTTAAAAGAGCTTCATACAAGCCTTAACTGAGTAAAGCATTTTTTTAATATGATTTCGCATTTATTATATATGTATGGATTACTTAACAACCGATGCAGTCACGAGTGCAGTGTGCTGTTCTAATTACGATGATCGGAACATGTTACAACAATTAAAGCTTCTTGTTAATTGATACGTCTCACCATCATGTCATGACATCATTAGGTTGACTTTTCGAAGAAAGACTCAAAAATCATGATATATCCGACAGTAACAAAATTAAAATACAATGCAATGTGTCTTGTTACTGAGTTCACTGTGAGATCATAACTTATTACAACATACCCGGTCACCTCGCGAAGCTTTTTTTAAATGCCCGCGAAAGATCGAAGATAGTGGAGAATTTCAATTCATTAAAAAACGAAAAGCCAAGGGTAACAATAAGTATACAGGGTCGCGCAGGCTTTTGGTTGCTACGCAATCGATGCAAATAGCCCGCTACTTGCATACTTTATATTATTACAATTACATACATGCACACACCACATCCAGACCAGAGACCCCCATATTTCCACTTGCTACGAGTACGATCCTAACACATCTTTCGCTTCTTCTACTTTCATTAGTGTTTTTATGCAAGCTCGTTGGTTGCGGGTACTTTTGACGTGGCCTTCCCTTAAAACGTCTTTGATCTGATCGTGATACGTTCGCATACGAGCCTTACCGGGTTGCCCATACACACTCGCCACATAAATCTGTATCGTCAATTTTTCTTTCATCCATCCTCTCTACGTGTTCAAACTATGTAAGTATCCCTTTCTCCATCTTTGTCACTACTGCTTCTACACAACACAACGTTCCCTTATCACGCTGTTCTTCACCTTGTCCATCAAAGTCACTCCAGCTGCACTTCTCAAACTTTTCATTTCCACAGCATTAATCTTATTTTCATGCTTCTTCTGCCAGACCCAACATTCACTACCATGTGGAGACCAGTAATACTCTGTTTTACAATTATCACACATAAATGATGATGGAACCGTTGCAGATCAGAGACCGGGCGCTCGCCTTAGGTTTTATTGTACGCGAATGACATGAGTTCAATCCCCGATGCTTATATACTGCTAAAACTTTATTTTTAAATACTACTTTAATATTTCGACGGTGAAAGAAATCATCCCTCGAAAACCTGCGTGTCTGCGAACTAATGTGACTCTTCCCAATCACTAAGATCCTCTTAAAAATTTAAACTACTCAACTCTGGGTCATTGACAGGTTATTTTTTTAACTTTTTAAATGTCCTCCTAGTTTTCAAAACGGTTAGATTAGTACACGGAGCCTTCTTAGTTCGACGTGACGCATTTATGATAAAATATATCTCTGACAAATCAATATCTTGACTTCTACGAGGGTTGTGACCTATTTTTAAAACAAAACTATCAAAAATATAATGCAGATCCTTTGAAGCGCCGAGGCTATAACATCACAGCCGCGACCATTGCTGGGTGAGCTTTTCACGGCCATGCTGCAGCAGAGATAAACACAGCAGCTCAGTGTATCTAGTCCTTTTCTCATTTCTCTGCATAGCAGTAGTGTGCAGATATTATTGTACTTCGGTCTGAAGGGTACTGATAGCTGGTGTAATTACAGGTATACTAGTCTACGATACTCTACTGATGCTGTCATTATCCCAGTTTTAAAATGAATATTTATTTTTAACACTTTTCATTTACTTTAAGTTGATATTTTATATGTTTTTTTAATCGTTGTCCTGCATTTTAAAATGCTGCACCGCAAGTAAAACATTTGTCTTTCCTTCTTTCTAATTATAACAAATAAGAAATTTCCATGCACATTATATTACAATCTGTAATACTTTTACAAGTTCATTATGAATACTAGAATTTGAAGTTAAATCTCAAAAAGATAATTTTACCCATTAAGTTCAGTCAATAGTACACAGAGAGTACCATTTCCAGGAAATAAACGATATACGTCATATAACAATGAGACGGTCGGTAATATACATGGCGTCCCTGTCGTAGATGAGATGCAAATAAATCCAACGTATGTTACCTGCCGGACTGTCGGCATGTTTGCTAACTACGTTCATTTATCTTGCTTAGTAATAGTCATCAATACAATTATATATCAATTAATGACGTTGTAGCCCTGAGCCGTGGTAGCTCAGGGGGTAGGCGCTCGCTTTAAATTTCATAGTACGCGTGTGACCTGGGTTCGATTCCCGGTGACAGTACCACTAAAATTGTGCCAACTTATTCAATGTGGGTGTTGTTCCCGTAGTATCGTCATCTAAGGCGAAATGCGAAAAAATCTCCTACAGATGTCTTAATACTAATCTGAAATAACTTCTTCTTTTTATAGGCTATACATGCATTAAATGTAAAAGATGACGCACGAGCTACATTAGAGAACTATTGTGTTAGCAAGACACGGTCCGTCGGCCGAGGCCGGTCCGACGAGATGAGCCCGCTGGCCTTCACGAAGACAGACGCTACGTGCCTTTACATACAATAACAATATTGCACCAGAGAAATCGTTAATTCTTTCTATTCTAACATTGAATAGATATAATGCATAGACGAAACAATAATGACCCTAGTATTTGCCCTTGAGGTAACCAATCCCTTTCTAATGTAAATTTAATTGTAAATTTACTTGCCACATGAATCTTTTGCAAAAAATAATCTATGTAATCTGTAATTACGTCACATTTAAAAGCTTGTGAAGAGCTGTGTGTCTAATCTACCACCCCATGTCATCCCGTGGGTGTCGTAAAAGTCGACAGAGGGATAATGCAAACCAGGAGATGGCCAGCAACATCTTCCTGGAACATCTGAATAAATAAACTGCGGTTTGGTTTGTCCTCCGGCCAAGCGGTGCAACTATGGCAAAATCCCCCCAAAAAGAGAGCTACAAACTTTTGTGGCAATCAACGGGGGAGGCCTATGTTCAGCAGTGGACTAGAGATGTCGTTAAAATAGTTAAATAATTTACTTAGTACGCCTTTGTAGTCGCATACAAAAAGGCCGGCAACGCACCCAGAATTACTCCTGTACTGCGGATGTTCACGGGCGGCGGTGATCACTTGTGACCGTTAGCCCCCTTTTCTAAACGTGACGCGTCCTTGAAATTTCACTCTCCATTTTCATCCAATTATAGAATCGCCGTAAAAAGTTTCACCTAAAAAAATACCAACCGGTAAGCTTTAAGCCAGTTCGCTCCTCTACTTATCTCTACCTCTACTCTCTTTTACAATTACTGTATATAAGAGGACTTAATGCCTAAAGCATTCTCTACCAGTCAACATATGGGTGATGTATAGAACAAAATGAAGTAGGTGAATAAGAGAAACATACACATACTGGTGGTAGGATTAATATGCAGGCATCCGTCTAGGTAGGTACCACCCCAGTGCCAGTTATTCTGCCGTGAAGCAGTAGTGTGAAAACATTACAGTGTTTCGGTTCGAAGGGCACTGCGTGAGAGCTAGCGTAATAACTGAGCATATGAGACTTAAGAACTGATGTCTGGGTGACGAGCGCAGTGTGGTGTCACACAGAAATGTTCTGGATGACACAGCATTTGTTATGGGCAGACGTTGCACTTACCATCAGGTGAACGTTTTGCTTGTCTCGTCACTTACTGCAATAAAAAAGGCCAAAATATGTTTTTGGTATTTTCTCTCACTGTCCCTCTGTCTGTTTGTTACCTTTTCACGGTTCAACTACTGTACCGATCTTGAGGAAACACAAGCCCAAAGATAGCTTGAATCCTGGATACGGATAAATGATACTTTTCATCCCGGAAAATCAAATATTTCCCATGACATATTTAAAAAACCTGCTATGGGGGATTAAGAGAATATACCACCCCATCTCATCCTATATCTTCTATATTCGATGTCTTATTACCACGCATATTTGTCCTATATTATCATATATTTTATCATTCTGTTCACTTAGTTGTATTTGTTACACATAGTACACTCTTTACTTACGTAGTGGCTCCACTGAAAACCAGCGCTGCGGTCTTTCCGCAGCATTCTTTGCTGAGTGGAGTCCATTTCGACTTCACAATACAGTGTCACTTTTGTTACCAGTGTTTAACAGATCTTGTTTTTTCTTTTTATAGTTAATAGAAAATCCATTATAATGAAGGTAAGTAAGTTAATTTGCTAAGATTTTGCCGAGCCGACTTATCGGCGGTGTGTCGTAGAAGTCTGCCAGTGGAGGGTACCTGGTGGCGGTTCCTGGTGGCGGTGTTAGTTTGCTTGTGCACGCTACTGAGGGAGGGCGGGCGGTGCTCTTCAAAAAACTGGATAATATACACCATTTTATATTTTGCATGTGGATCTTAGCAAAGTAACTTATTTTCCTTCTTTCTTTTGCTTTTATTGTACTGTATATTTTTTTTTATTTGCATTCTCTATATGGTTTTTGTATTGTGTACGTCGAATAAGGTCTATGTCTATGTCATCCCGTGAGTGTCGTAAAAGTCGACAGAGGGAAATAGGCACGAGGTGGGCCGGAGCATCTTCCTGGAACATCTGAATAAATAAACTTCGGTTGCAGGCCCGCTCGCCAAGCGTGGCAACTATGGTAAAATCCCTCCAAACTCAGAACTACAAACTTATGTGGCAATCTATGGGGGAGGCCTATGGTCAGCAGTGGACTAGTGATAGGCTGAAATGATGATGATGAGGATTCGCATGAACAATGTTTGACCGTAAGTTTGAGGTGATATTAGATAGCAGCAGTGTATCTTTGCTTACGCATTTCCTTCAACTAGTAACGTAAAAAAAGGTAAAGTAACAGCCTATAAATGTCCCACTACTGGGCACAGGCCTCCTCTCATTTTCGAGACGGTTTTGGAGCTGGAAAGAATCCGTCACGCTGCTCATATTAGGGACGGAGGACTTCACGTGTATTCGAAATACTTTTTTTTATTTCTCGGACATGCAATTCTCCTCACGATGTTTTCCTTTACCGCTAAACACGTGGTTAAAGAGCACTTAAAATTGCAACTAACAATTTTAGCGGTGCCGTCACCGGGAATCGAACCCAGGTCACTCGCGTTCTATGAAATTTCAAGCGAGCGCTTAGCCTCTACGCCACCACGGCTTTCTAACTATTAAAGATCATTTGATAATTAGTTAGTCATCTGATCAGAATTCTAAAAGTTTTCGCTATCTGACTTAGGGCGGATTTCACCGTTGAAACTAAACGCTTCAAGTTCAAGCTAAACAAGGTTTAAGCGTTTAGTAAAGTTTCAGCCTATAAATGTCCTACTACTGAGCACAGGCCTCCTCTCATTTCTGAGAGGGTTTTGGAGCTAGGAAGAATCCGTCACGCTGCTCCAATGCGGGTTGGCGGACTTCACATGTCTTCGAAATATTTTTAATTTCTCAGACATGCAGGTTTCCTCACGATGTTTTCCTTCACCGTCGAGCACGTGGTAAGTCAGCACTTAAAATTGCAATTAACAATTTTAGTGGTGCCGGCACCGGGAATCGAACCCAGGTCACTCGCGTACTATGAAATTCAAAGAGAGCGCCTAGCCCCTAAGCTACCACGGCGTTAACGGAGTTTATTTATTTATTTATTTATTTATTGAATCGCCAACATAGCAGACACCCTTATCAACTATAAAATTTTAAAATAGAAGCTCAAGCTAAGTGTTTGCAATAATTATAGGCGACGACGACATGCGCTGAAATGTTTACATCTTACTACGTTTAACAACATATCTTAAATAATTTATCTTAAATTTTAATTTTAAACATAGTATAAAACAAGAAGACAACCTTTGGTTACAGAGATGATACTTCAACATAAATCTAGTACTGATTTTTTAACAATAGCAACAAACAAAAAAAAAATGACTATTCAACATCTTTAAAATGATTCACAATAATCTTCTTAAATGTATTAATTTCATTGGAATAAATATCAATGGCAAGGTCTTCAATGCTACAGTTTGCATTTCATCAACATCAAATGAACGCAGTCAATGCTAAACGCGGTTCAAATTCTGAACGCACAATTTTCGACGTTCAGCTCTTTAAACGCGTTTAGAGAGCTGTGCTAATGGTACAATACCATGTAAACACAAAAACTATTTTTACACGCTTTATTAATTCGTATTATTTTTTGTTTGCATACCTATGTAACCTATGCATAAAAACAGGCTGTTTGATGTCGCAAAATACGAAATAAATCGTCTTTTTGTTTTAGATTGTGACGATATTTCATGTAAACGTCGTTTTTCTAAACGGGATCAAAATGGAGTCGGTGAAATCGGTTAGACGAAAACCGAGATTAAATTATACATTTGAACTCAGTTAAGTAAAACGCGGTTTTATTAAACTTGGTTTCCAAAGCGATCGGTGAAATCGGGTCTCAGAAGGAAAAAATTACTGCGGAATGTTTATATGACTTAAAATGAAGTCACCACAAATGATTCTCAGAAATTTTGTTACAAATCATCTAGTTGTGTATGTTTTTAACCATAAAATAATTAAATTTGAATTTGAAATAAATATGTAGTGTGGTTTTGATTTTTTTGTAACCTGTTTCATTGTTTTTGTTGGAACTCATTTAGTTGTCGTTTTAATTTTGTACAATAAGGTGAAGATGGCCGTCTTTTAGAAGTAGTGTGGACTGTACCACCCCATCACATACTGAAAGGTGTATAAAAATGCCAAAAACATGTTTTGGCCTTTTTGATTGCAGTAAGTGACGAGACGAGCAAAACGTTCACCTGATGGTAAGTGCAACGTCTGCCCATAACATATGCTGTGTCATCCAGAAGATTTCTGTGTGACACACGGCGCCCGTCACCCTGAGACATCAGTTCTTAAGTCTCATATGCGCAGTGATTACGCTAGCTCTTAGTGCCCTTCAAGCCGAAACACAGTAATGATTGCACACTACTGCTTCACGGCAGAATAACTGGCTCTGGGTGGTGCCTAGACGGATTCTTTTTTTCATTAAAAATAAACCCTTAATATTAAACAAGTTTGGCTCCCTACTTTTTCGAATGGCGCTTAGAATTTATGTAACTATAGAATTATAGATATTATTCTCCAATAAAGACTGTGTTAGTTCCGAGGTAGTACTGTCTAGAATATGACCAAGTATCATGTTCATAGCATCAGTAATTTAAGCGACTGCGTGACTGAGTTCTGAGAATCTGACTACTGCGCGAAGGGTCCTGAAACGTATGAGGACGGGCAAGGGCCGCAGGTTGCATTTGTTGCAAAAAGACAAATGTTTTTTTTTATTTGATAAAGTGACGAAACGAGCAGAAAGTTCACCAGATGGTAAGTACAACGTCTGCCCATAACGAATGCTGTGTCAACCAGAACATCAATGTGTAACGCCTCACTGCGCCCGACGACCTGAGACATCAGTCCACCAGCAGGTGTTGTTGTGTGTGTGTTGATTTTATCGCATGTGCGTCACAGTTGATAGCGTCCGACATTGTTTTTTTTTATAGGAGAGGGGGCAAAGGAGCAAGCGTCTCACCTGATGGTAAGTGATCACCGCCGCCCATGAACATCCGCAATACCAAGGGAACTCCGAATGCGTTGCCGGCCTTTGAGGAAGGAGTAGGCTTTTTTCTTGAAGGTCCCTAAGTCGTATCGGTCCGGAAAAACTGCTGGCGGCAACCTATTCCACAAAGTGGTTGTGCGTGGCAGAAAATTTCTGGTAAAACGCACGGTGGTGGAATGCCAGTCATCCAGGTGGTGTCGATGAAATTTTGTTGTGTGCCGCAATGTACGATGGTAGAATTTAGCAGCATAAATTAATCCGAACAACTCCTTGGAACACTCCCCTTGATAAATACGGTAGAAAATGCAAAGAGATTGATTATAAGGTTGTTGATGCTGTACTTATATCAGAAACATTTCTTAAACCTCCTCTTACATCCACACAATATGCACTACCGGGATATAAGCTCATACGTAATGACAGGACTGGTAAAGGTGGAGGCGGAGTTGCAATTTATCTACGTGCCGATTTACCTTATAAGATAATAGAGAAAACGCTTTCTGAATACTCAAGATCTGCCGAGAGTCTCTTTATTGAAATCATATTTCACCATTCAGCTCTGTTATTAGGTGTCTATTACAGTCCTTCCTGCCATATCGACTTCTTTTCCTCCCTTGAATGTAAATTGGAATCACTGTGTATTAATTATGACCTTACGATTATTCTTGGTGACTTCAATACATGTCTCATTAAAAATGATACAAGGTGTAAGAAATTCCCCTCTCTTATTTCCTCAGTCAATATCACTGCTCTACCTATATGCTACACACCATGCTCCCAATCATTCTCCTTCTCTTCTTGACCTTATACTTGTTTCTGATAGCACTAACGTTGTTACACACGGACAAATATCCTCATCAAATTCCTATCACGGTCTCATTTATTTGTCCTACAAAATTCGCACCCCGAGACGTAAATCTAAATTTCTTTTTCTGCGCACTTTTAAGAGTATTGATGTTAATTGGTTAAAGGATGATGCTCGTAATATCGATTGGGCCCCTGTCCTTAGCTGCACTGATGTGGATGATAAGGTTTCCCGCTTTAACTCCACTTTAATTAGTCTTTTTAATACTCATGCTCCTCTCAGGCCATTAAAGAAGTTATGGCGAAGCGTGATAAAGCAAAGCGGTTGTTTAAAAAACGTCCGACGGAAGACAATCTTGCCCGTTATAAAATCCTTAGAAATCGCTGCAGTAGAATGTGTAGGGATGCTAAGAGACGCCATATCAATAATTTTATTGGTAGCTGTAACTCAACCCAAATATGGAAGTTTCTACATACCCTCGGCATTGGTAAATCTACTAATGAATCCTCAACTAATATTAATGTAAATGCATTAAATAAGTATTTTTCACAACCTCCTGTCATTCTGGAAGACACTACTAAGCAATCCACATTAAATTATCTTTCTAGCTTACCAATGCCAGAGTGCACTCCCTTTTCATTCACTGAGGTTACTGCATGTGATGTTAAGAGAGCTATATTGTCAATTTCCTCCAAAGCCATAGGTGATGATGAGCTTTCTTTGCAGATGTTTATTTTAATTGTAGATGAACTTGCACCGATAATCACACATATTTTTAACCTCTCATTGGTAACAAGTTCGTTTCCCTCGGCTTGGAAAAAAGCCCATGTTATACCTCTTCCTAAAATTTCTAATCCCACATCTGTGTCGCAATTTCGACCTATTTCAATTTTACCAGTCCTCTCTAAAGCCCTCGAAAGTATTGTGCATAAACAATTATCGTCCTTTTTATCCTTTCATAATTTACTAAGTCCTTATCAGTCTGGTTTTCGTCGAAGTCACAGTACTGTGACAGCTTTAATGAAGGTATCTGAAGACATTCGCCATGCTATTGATAATAAGCTACTCACCGTATTGGTTTTATTGGACTTTAGCAGTGCTTTCAATTCAGTCGACTTTGACATTCTCATAGGCACTCTATCCTCTCTTAACATATCTCCATCAGCAACCGAATGGTTCAGCTCTTACTTGAGAGGTCGCTCGCAGTGTGTCCGCTATGATGAGGTTTTATCTGAGTGGTGTGACATTACTGCGGGCGTCCCTCAGGGAGGCGTTCTCTCTCCTCTTCTCTTTTCAGTATTTATTAATGCTATTACTCCAGTTATAACTTCTCCCTACCATCTCTACGCAGACGATTTACAAATTTATGAACACTTCAACCTTGATAAATGCAATATAGCCATTGAAAGCATTAATGAAAATCTGGCTAGAATAAGTGACTGGTCTAAGTCTTTTGGCCTAACGGTAAACCCTAAAAAGTCGCAAGCCTTAATCATTGGTAGCAGATATATTTTTAATCTCTTAGATTTTAACAACTTGTCACCTGTGATCTATGAGACTGTTTCTATACCATATACCAACACAGTGAAAAACTTGGGACTACACTTAGATAACACAATGTCATGGTCGCCACATATAAACGAGATAAGCAAAAAAATGTTATACTCATTTCAATCTCTTAAACGACTCCAAAAATTTTTGCCCTTTGATACCAAGTTAATGTTGGTACAAACTTTGCTCATTCCTCACCTCGATTATGCAGATGTTTGTTTTCTTGATGCTTCAGAGGAGCTTTGCAATAAATTAGAGCGTCTTCAAAATTTATGCATACGTTTCATATATGGCTTAAGGAAATTTGATCATGTCTGTGAATTTCGTGCTGAGTTGAAATGGCTTTCAATACGTCGCCGACGGGATTTGCATGTTCTTTGTATGCTGTACAATATTCTATATAATCCTTCCTATCCTTTTTATCTTCGTGAACGTTTCGAGTTCCTTATTCCCAGAGGTAAGTCCTGTCGATCAACAACTTCGCTCCTATTGAAGATTCCTCAACATAGTACAAAAAGTTATGGCAGCTCGTTCACTGTGTATGCAGCCAAATTGTGGAATTCACTTCCACATGAAATGCGTGCAAGTAATTCGATAGGAATTTTTAAAAACAGTGTTTTTAACTACTTTCTCACTGCATAGCGTTAGATTTATTCAATCATTTTAATATTTATTAAAATAGGGTCTATTTGTATACTTGTTTAGCATGCTTGTATGTATATTTAATATGTAAGTATATTAGTATATGTATGTATATATGTATGTGTCTGTTTAGGTATGTACCAAATATATGTATATATGTCATCAATTATAAGTTATATATATTTATTGTTAAGTTCATAGACTTTTACTTTTTTTTTTCTTTTTTTTTGTCTCTTGGTTCTTCGTACACTTTTACCCGCACACATCAGCTATCCTCTTCACTCCAAGGTTTGCTGGAAGAAAACTCTTTTAGAGTTAAGCTCGCCTTTGTACATTAATTATTTATAATTAGATTTAATGTTAATAACATAGTGTACATAAAGAATAAATAAATAAATAAATAGAGATGCAACGTCTCTTCGCAAAGCCAGTGGATCGAGCTGATCGGAAAGAACTCGGTTGTTGACGATTCGAGCCGCTCTTCGTTGGATTCGGTCGAGTGGAAGGAGCTGGCACTGGGGTGCCCCCGCCCAGAGGTGAGAACAGTATTCCATGTGAGGCCGAACTTGCGCCTTGTAAAGTTGCAGATGATGGACCGACGTGAAATACTGTCCCGCTCTACTGAGCACGCCAAGCTTTTGGAAGCCAATTTGGCCTTCCCTTCCAGGTGACCGCCGAACTGAACGTCACTTGATATGTCGCCAAGGATTCCGATACTAGCTGAGGTAGTGAGGGGAGTATTATCAAAACGAGGGTATGCGACAAAGGGTTTCTTTTTAACGGTAAACGCGCAAACCTGTGTCTTCTTAGGGTTGAATTAGACTAAATTTTGTCGGCCCTATATCGAAATTTTATCTAATAAGATTTCGATTTGTTGTTGTTGTTCGGAAGTTGTCGCCGTGGTCGAAAATCTGGCTGATTTTGACATCATTAGGTGGTAAGATTCCTATGCAGGAATCCGTCTAGGTAGGTACCACCCCAGCGCCAATTATTCTGCCGTGAAGCAGTAGTGTTCGAACATTACTGTGTTTCGGCTTGAAGGGCGCTGAGAGCTAGCGTAATCACTGGGCATATGAGACTTAAAAACTCATGTCTCAGGGTGACGGGCGCAGTGTGGTGTCACACAGAAATGTTCTGGTGGACGTTTTGCTGGTTTCGTCACTTTATCCAATAAAAAAAACCTATATTTATTCTAACCTTTAAAGAGACAGAGGTACGGAGAACACACTTTTATTTGTTTAGATTCTTCAGTAAGCTACGATTACGGTGTCATTATGTCAGCACCGACTGTCATCTAGGAGAGTACATCACAATAAGTCAGTGGCGCAATAAATCAGTCCGCGATCGACCATATGGTGTCCGGGGCCCGTTATGGAGCGATCTGCGCCGGCATACATTTGGACACGCCACCCGTCCTGCCTTAAACAGGCGGCTAGAGGTTTACGTGTAACATTCGTGATGTTGATGCAATTATAAGCAACTATTTAAACGACACCCTAACACACGACACGTAAAAAAGCGCGCGCGAATTGAGTGATTTAACTATGCTCGGCTTACTGGGAAATCTGAGAGGTTTACCTTTAAACAAATACTTTTAAAGGTAACAACGTTTAATATTTATGTGATTGGAAGTCTTACATATACTAATGTTGATAATAATTGGCTAAAACTAGAAGTCTTTTCTTAGTAGATGTATAAAGTTTTATAATAAAATTCCTAAATTTGTAACACAAAAATCGGACATGGATTTTATAAAAATTTATCAAGAAGACACGCTGTAAAGCACTCGAAACGTCGGGTTATAAATAACAAAAATTAAACGCGATAAAATCCGTAAAATTAGTTTCATTTAAAGAAGACATTATTAGATAAAGCGTATTATAAAATAGATCATTATATATATAGAGGACAAAGATGTGTGAAAATAACTCATACTCTGCACTTGCAAACCCCCTGGCTACTAAATTTATGATGTAATTTTTTTGTAATCTGTAAATGACTCTGAAATTACGTAATATGGCATTCAAAAAAGAAAGATCCCAGAGTTTCTTACCCGTTCTCCCCTGAGAAGGTCATTTTTTGAACCGGTGTAGATTTTGACGTTCATAAGAGCTTTAAACAAGCCTAAATTGAATAAAGAAATTTTGACTTTGACTTTGAAAAATTCTAAATATTAATTCATCAAAATCATCACTTCAGCCTATTACTAGTCCACTGATACCATAGATTGCCACAAACATTTGTAGCTCTCATTTGGGGGATTTCGCCATAGTTGCCACGCTTGGCAGGCGGGTTGGGAACCGCAGTTTGTTTATTCAGATGTTCCAGGAAGATGCTGCTGCCCATCTTCAGGTTTTAATTTTCCCTCTGTCGTCTTTTACGACACCCACGGGATTAGATGGGGTGGTAGATTCTCTTACGCCGCTACCACACGGCTAAACCGATATGAACTAAATATTAGTTACTCTTGTAATATTCTTTTACTTATCCATAGTAAAGTAAAGTAACAGCCTATAAATGTCCCTCAGCTGAGCACAGGCTTCCTCTCATTTCTGAAAGGCTTTTGGAGCTGGGAATAATCCGCCACGCTGCTCCAATGCGGGTTGGCGGACTTCACATATCCTCGAAATATTTCTATTCCTCGGAGATGCAGGTTCCCTCACGATGTTTTCCTTCATCGCTAAGCACGTGGTAAATCAGCACTTGAAATTGTAGAACAAATTTAGAGGTGCTGGCACCGGTGATCGAACCCAGGTTACTGGCGTACTACGAAATTACAGGCGAGCACCAGGACCCTGAGCTACCACGGCTTACTTGTCCATACTTATATTATAATTGCGAAAGTAACTCTGTCTGGCCCTCTGTCTCATTGTTACCTTTTCACAGTTCGACCGCTCAACCGAGATTGACGCAATTTAACCAGACACAGCTTGCGTCCTGGAGACGGTCATAGGACACTTTATAACACTGAAAAAAGTTCCCACGGGATATTGAAAAATCCTACGTCCACTCGGACGAAGTCATGTTCATAAACATCATATTTTTATTAAACTGATGAATATTGTTGTCTGAGTTTCGAAGACATGTGAAGTCCGCCAACCCGCATTGGAGCAGCGTGGCGGATTCTTCCTACTCCAAAAACCCTCTCAGAAATGAGAGGAGGCCTGTGCTCAGTAGTGGGACATTTATAGGCTGAAACTTTACTTTACTTTACTTTATGTCTGAGTTATAGACTGCGAAGTTGTGAAGAAAGTTAAAAAGTTTATAAAGAAAGTGAACGTTAAAGAGGGTGAGTAGGAGACGGACACAGGAAACTTTTTATCCTGGAAAATCAAATAGTTCCCGTGGGACCACGCCGACGAAGGTGCGGACATCAGCTACTAAATAATATATTGAAAAACATAAGTAACAAAGGGTTTTGATTATTAGATAAAGTGACAAAACAAAGAAAACGTTCACCTGATGGTAAGTGCAACATCTGCCTAACAAATGCTATGTCACCCAGAACATTTCTGTGTGACGCCACACTGCTCTCGTCACTCTGAGACATGAGTTCTTAAGTCTCATATGCCCAGTGACTACACTAGCTCTCAGTGCCTTCAGACTGAAACACAGTAATGTTTGCTTCACGGCAGAATAACTGGCACTAGGGTGTGACCTACCTAGACGGATTCCTGCATAGAAATCCTACCATACTAAAACTAATCTCATGGTAGAAGGCGTCGAATCGTCTACTTTTTATGTAAGAAGCTGACGAGACAAGCAAATGATTCGCCTGATGGTAAGTGTAACTTTCTACTTTGCTAAGATCCCCCCTGCCCTTCCTCAACAGCGTGCACAAGCAAACCGCCACCGGGAGCCGCCACCAGATACCCTCCACCACTACAACACTGCCACTAGGCAATACACACCACTGAAGTCGAGAACACGACACGTGTTTCACCTCAAAACGAGGCATTATCAAGTGATATTGACTCTACAACAGTCACTTGGCGGCTGACTGTTCTTCAACAACTAGGTGATACACACCATTTTAAATTTTGCGCAAAGTAACGCCTGATTCTATTAAATGTGTGTTTGTCCATAACAAAAGCTGTGTCGCCCAGAACATGTCTGTGTGGCGCCATACTGCCTAGTCATTACACTAGGTGTCAGTACCCTTCAGACCGAAACACAGTAGAGTTTGCACAATACAGCTTGCCGGCAGAATGACTTGCGCTGCGGTGGTACTTGTCTAGACGGATTCCTTATGTTTTGTTATACCTTATTCATCATCATCATCATTTCAGCCTATCACTAGTCGATTGCAGAATATAGGCCTCCCCAATAGATTGTAGCTCTCATTTTGGGGGGTTTTGCCATATGTGCCACGCTTTCAGTCAAACATTACAGTGTTTCGGTTCAAAGGGCAGTGGTGATTATAAATGTATGTATGTACAAAGATGAGTCTTAAGAAGATGTGTCAGGATGACGAGCGTAGTTTAGTGCAACACAGAACATTTCTGTGGCATTACATTTGTTATGGGTAGACGTCATTTAATTAAATAAAAAAAATACGCACCTTAAATATCAATTCCAATAAATCACTGCGCAAATGTCGAACGCTGAATATAAATTCTTCCAATAAATGCATAGATCTTTTTATCGACAACAAGTTGTTACACGTTTAAGGGAAATGAGAACGCATCTATCATATTCAATACCCACAGCACGTACGCGGCGATAGATTAGAGTATCTTGACGGAATAGTCAATAAAAAAATATTTAAATTGCTAATAAAATAAACTGTAAACTGTGTGTTTGTCTCGTAGTGTTATGCTCGGTTTTCGATTTAGTTTCTTTAGTAATATAAACCCTAGCCGGTGTTAGTACTCAACCATATTCTCTATTGAAATTAGAATATTTTTTAATTTCATTAGCCTCGCGAATCACCTTGGTAGGAATCGGTTGTCTTTTGCAAGGATTTCTGGTCTATCGAATCTTAAGTAATGGTTGGGATGATTCAGAACATGGTCACAGACTGCACTGGTTATAAATAATTTAAATTAAACGTGATAAAATCCGTAAACTTACTTTTAATAAGGTCAAAGTCAAAATTTATTTATTCAATTTACTCGTAGGCTTGTTTAAAGCTCTTATGAACGTCCAAATCTACACCGGTTCAAAAAATAAGACAGAGAAGAACCGGCAAAAAACTCTGGGGTCTTTCATTTTTCTATGCCATATTACATAATGTCATTTATAAACTACATAAAATTTTAGTACATTGTAAATTTAGAAGCCAGGTGGTTTGCAAGTGCAGAGTAAGAATTTTTCTTTATATCTTTGTCCTCTATATAATGATCAATTTTATAATACGCTTCATCTAATAATTTCTTCTTAACAATATAAAGTAGATTTCAAAAAACATACTATGTCCGACTTTTGTGTCACTCTTTTAGGAATTTTGTTATAAAATTTATTGGATCTACTAAGAAAAGACTTTCTTCTAGCCAACCTAAACATAGGAACCTCTAGCTTATCGTCTCGACCCATTCTACAGGTGCAGTCACTTTTTTGTTAAATATATTCATGTTTTTCCGTACGTACATAATATTTTCACAAATGAACTAACGATGAAGTACCAAAATATTAGTCTCCTTGAATAGTTCTCGCAGCCACTCGCGAGGTCCCAAGTTAAAGATTGCCCGAAATGCTTCTTTTTGCAAAATAAATATTGTTTCCAATCCAGTTGCGGATCCTTACAGTAATATGCTATAAAACATAATACTGTTGAAGTATGCAAAATATATTGATTTAGCTGTAGCTTCATCAGTCAGCTGTCTTTCTTATAGCAAAAATGGCTAAACTTAATTTCGGAGCTATTTTTTCAACGTGTGATTCAATGATTATACTGGTTGATAATAAAGACAGATTTGATTCATGATTATATTTTCTGTATGCACCTCACCCCAACCAAATATCACGAAGAAAATTAAAACATAAAGTATTAAAATCTTATTTTATTGGAAAACAATTACAACGACCTAGTTTAGTATAGTTTTAAAGAAAATATATTCAGTTTAGTATAGTTTAGTATGGTTTTAAAGAAATATAAATATAGTTTTATAGAATAGTTTTAAAGAAAGTTTAACACTAAGTCAAATCGATCAAAAAAATTACACTTTCACACTTTTTATTGCGTCCAGCGCCGGCTTTAGCTATCCAGGCCCAAGGCGGGATATTTTTTAGCGCCCTTTATTTCTTACTGTTCGTTAGTATGCCCGCGACTCACGCAAAATCACTTCAGGTAAATGAAAATGATAAATGAACTTATCATATCTTCTAATAAATTTTTAATTTTCCGTTTATTATCCATTGTTGTTTGCTTTCTTTCGAATAAAGTTGCGTAAAATCGATTAATTGATGATACTTTGGTCGTGGCGCCCGGAGCGACCGCAGGATTCGTCCACCTAAAGCCAGCACTGATTCCGTCTATAAGTGAAATCACGGTTGCTTCAGTACATACCGCCCAACAAACTCCTCATTAACTTCCAACTGCCTCTCCATGTACACCCTGGACACGCAACTGTAGGCCAGCACAGGTTCCGTTCGGTCCTCGTCGCAGTACCTTACAAACGTGGCGGGGTCATCAAAAGTCTTCTGCGCCACCGTTGCCTCCATTAACACGTATGGAAGTATCCCAATAGCCTCGAATAAAGCGAACATTCTACTTTTCTCGCACCACTCTAAAAATTTGTCGAAATCGTAATTCAAATGTTTCAACCTCTCCTTTGTTGTCTCTTCTAAAGTCTCCGAAAAGACCGAGAAATAGTAACGGAAAATTGCGATTTCATGACGTTCTCTAAATTTTCTCACTGTAGTTAAATAGAGGAAGACCATGAGATCGAAAGCCGGGGGGCCGTAGCGTAAGCACTGAAAGTCAATGAGTAGAACATGCGTAGGCACGTTGCCGCTGTACTTAAACATGATATTATTCACCCACAAATCCTTGTGAAGCAGCACATTTAGAGCTCCAGCATATTCTTTAAGCGTATCACAGGCTTCTATGTACATTTGCACCAATATAGGCTCCAGGTTTCGCGGGTACAGATCAAATTTATCAGAGAACCTCTTGAGGAAGTTGACAGAAAGCTTAGCGGCCGCTCTCAACCATGGTGAATCACAGAAAGTGGGTTCCGACATCACATGGCCGTACTCTTTAAGGAAACTGTAAGATCGTTTATCATGCAATGTCCTTTTCGTAACGTAGTTAGCGAATGAAGCGTGAAACCGCGCAATGGACGCAGTTGTTAACAGGGCATGTTGGAGATCGAGTGTTTCGTGGTTCGTGAAGGTTCTGTAACCCTCGACAGCTAAATCCGGCATCACTAGGATACTTTCGTTGCACAGGTACGCTTTTGCGCACCAAGGATTTGGTCCTGGAAGAAAATAACAAAAAATGAAAAAAACTTCGTCATTCATTCATTTTCATTCATTTTAGTAGCCATAGATTGCAACAAAAGTTTGTAGCTCTCGTTTTGGGGGGATTTTGCCCCACGCTTGGCAGGCGGGTTGGCAACCGCAGTTTATTTATTCAGATGTTCCAGGAAGATGCTGCTGCGCATTCTGGTTTTGTATTTTCCCACTGTCGACTTTTACGACACCCACGGGATGAAATAATGTTGTACATTCTCTTAAGCCACCACCAGACGGCTTTTACGAACTAGGTTATTGGCTCGTTGCTACTTCAGCTTGGTGATTAATAATTATAAAAGTCAACCAAAGTAATAAAAAAGAAGTTTCACCTAGATATCAATCAGGGTACTTGAATTTACAAGTTGCCATGTCGGTGTGGTAAGAATTGACTTACTGAAATGCCTGGAAAATATTCTCGCTTCGGCTTGTCAAATGACCATCGATGGGCAGCAGCATCTAAGATGCGAGACGTCTGGTAAGGAATTTACGATTTCGAGATAAAAAGCTTGGCAATTACACCAAATCCTCCAGAATAGGTAAAAGCTTTTGCCCAGCAGTTGACCATTGAGAGGCTGATGATGATGATCTGATCTAGGGGACATCTGTTCTTACTAGTAGTCCTTAGAAGTCTTTAGTGTTAGTAGTCTTTAGTCTTAGTAGTCTTTAGTCTTTTACTGGTGGTAAGATTCCTATGCAGGAATCCGTCTAGGTAGGTACCACCCCAAGGCCAGTTATTCCGCCGTGAAGCAGTAGTGTGCAAGCATTACTGTGTTTCGGTTTGAAGGGCACTGTGAGCTAGCGTAATCACTGGGCATTTGAGACTTAAGAACTGATGTCTCACACAGAAATATTGTGGGTGACACAGCATTTGTTGTGGGCGGACGTTGCACTTACCATCAGCCGAACGTTTTGCTCGTTTCGTCACTTTATACAATAAAAAAAAGAATGTACAAGATAGAATGACCAACTAAGAAACTTTGACAGTTTAATGACGTATAAGCAAATTCTTATGCTTTTCTTTTAGAGACATAATTATT
Organism: Luehdorfia chinensis; assembly: GCA_019845155.1. Taxonomy (NCBI): domain Eukaryota; kingdom Metazoa; phylum Arthropoda; class Insecta; order Lepidoptera; family Papilionidae; genus Luehdorfia; species Luehdorfia chinensis. Next base: position 14,791,536 of record JAHVAK010000016.1, read on the forward strand.
GCTACAGGCGCTGATGGCGACGTTAGTCCACTACCCCATCTCATCCCGTGGGTGTCCGTAAAAGTCGGCTGGGAGGTAGCGTCTGTGGTGCGAGGTCTCTGGTTGCCAAGATGGTAGTCAAGTATGGCAATTATGACAAAATCTCTAATCTTTGAATGCCATGTCTGATACCGATTTGAAATTACTGTGGTAGGATTTATATGCAGGAATCCGTCTAGACAGGTACCACCGCAGTGTGTGTCAGTTATTCCGCACTCAAGTGTAATTACAGAGCACATACACTCAGCGTCACAAAAATCGCACCTCTCTGAGCTTGCGCGAAAAATGGCTGTAATGGCTAGAAACGAATTATATTTATATAAATATTGGTATGTTTGAAATGGGTATTTGAATAGCTTTACATTATTAATAAAAAAATCATGAAATCATTAAAACATTTATCATTATAGAGCGTCAAAAATAAACACTGTCAAATGCTCGTTAGTAAGGACGCTAGTTACACCACCTAAAAAGGGTATAAAAGGGTCGATCTGGATGAAATATGGGCCAGTCGTAATTTAGACTTTGCAGCGAACACACGTGAACAAGTAACCCAAGTAAGAACAAGTAAAGATGGACACCAGCTCTGAAGAAGCCGCTCAAGTGATTGCCCTATTGCAGTCGGGGATGCGGCAGTGTGACGTTGCTCGACAGTTGAACCTGTCCCGTTTTTCAGTTCGACGGGTGTTCCAACGTTTTCAGCAGACTGGTGGTTATGTTAGAAAACCGGGATCTGGAAGAAAACGGTGCATATCAGAAAGAGATGACCGTTTCATCGTTACGACATCTTTACGAAACCGTTTTACAAATGCTGTTGAGTTGCAACAACAGCTTCGATCAACTCGGAAAACATCTGTGAGTGTCTCTACGACAAGATTAAGGCTACACGAAAAGAGTTTAACAGCCCATAGACCTGCTAAAGGTCCAAAACTTACTGCACAGCATCGCAGAGATCGCCTAGAGTTTGCTCGCAATCATTGCGAGTGGACTCTAGAACAGTGGCGGACCGTACTCTTCTCTGATGAGACGAGGGTCTGTCTCTTCTGCAATGACAGACGTAGAAGGGTCTACAGAAGACAGGGGGAGAGGTTCACACAACCCTGCTTCGAAGAATCCGTCGAATACGGGGGTGGCTCGTGTATGTTTTGGGGCGGCATTTCCGTCGACGGGGAAACGGAACTTGTGTGCGTTTCTCGGACTCGGGGTGGCCGTGGGCAAGGGTCATTAAATGCTGGTCGGTACATTACTGAAATCCTGGAGGAACATGTGGTCCCGTATGCTGGTTATGTCGGTGATGGATTCATGATAATGCTCGTTGCCACACCGCGGCTATTGTACGGGATTATTTACAGGAGGTCGATCGATATCCCTGTTATGCATTGGCCAGCACGAAGTCCAGACCCTAACCCAATAAAACATCTCTGGGATGACTTAAAACGGCGCGTGCGAGCTCGAGATCCAGCTCCAGCCACTCATCAAGAGCTCCAAGATGCGGTACTTGAAGAGTGGGAACAAATACCCCAAGAGGCTGTTGCGATCCTTGTAAGGTCCATGAAAGATCGCATGGAAGCCGTTATCAAGGCAAGGGGGGTAACACTAGGTTTTAAGAACTTTTTTCGTATTTATTAAGTTTTTTTAAATTATTAATTTGCAAATTTGTACATACCCTGTCTTTTTCTTTAATTTCTCTTTCGTCTCGTTATAAAAGTAAAATTCAATTAAAATTCCTGAAAGCTAATGAAATTACCTTTCGAATGATACCCTCAAACCACAACATTGCCATTGGCCTGTTGTGTTAAAATAGTATTTAAATTATTTTTTTCGGATGTGCGATTTTTTTGACGCCGAGTGTAGTTCTACATGATACAGCATCTGTTCTGGACAGACGTTGCATTTACCATCACGTGAACGATTTACTAATATAAAAATACATCTAGATATGAGACAGTTGCCACAAAACATATTCAAAAGAAAATTAACCAAACGGCTTATGGACCATTGTTTTTATTCTGTTCGTGAGTTTTTAACATTGAATTAGCACAAAAATTTGACATTTTTATTTTATTGACATATAATTTTTTTTTGTTTTTTTTTTATTGAATAGGAGGCAAACGAGCAGGTGGCTCACGCGATGGTAAGTGATCACCGCCGCCCATGAACACCTACAATACCAGAGGAATATCAGATGCGTTGCCGGCCTTTGAGAAAGGAATAGGCTCTTTTCTTGAAGGCCCCTAAGTCGTATCGGTCCGGAAAAACCGCTGTGTAAAGTGCAAGTGCGTGGCAGAAAATTCCGCGAAAAACGCACTGTGGTGGAATGCCACCCCATCAAGGTGGTGACGATAGAATTTGAGGTTATGCCGTAAAGTGCGATGGTGAAATTCAGCGGCTGGAATTAATCCGAACAATTCCTCAAATAATAATAATTTAATTATGATGATGATGATGATGTTCTCCTAGCCGATATCGACCACGGTGACAACTTCCGAATACTGTCGAGAGCCATCAACTGCGCAGGAGATTTTATAGTGCCACATGTGGACGCGCAAACAAAGAGGCACTCACTCGTCCCAACCTACCCGCGCCCGATGTAACGCTGATGCGATAAGATCGGAGGTAGGCTAGGATGCAGTGTCAGAAACACGGGGACAATCACTACACAAACAGACCCGAAAACCAACAATTTGTATTTTAGCACAAATGTTGGCTCCGGCTGGGAATCGAAACCAGGACCCGCGGCGTAGAAGTCAGGTACTCTGACCACTAGGCCACGCGGTCGTTTAATTATATAATAAGTATGATAATAGGGTATTGTTGAATAAATTAAATTCATCATTATTAAATAATATATATAAGAGGTACTAAAAATGGAATAATGTAAGACACAAAATTTGACAAAAGGTATATTGACAAATGAAGATTTTAAATTGTAGCTAATAACTTTGTAATACTTAATTTTTTCAATTTGCACGCCTACATAGGCAGAATATGTGAGACATTTTTATATATTTAATACCTGTTTTGTAGCCTTATTCATACATACATACATAAGATCACGACTGTATCCCATAAGGGGTAGTCAGAGACTGGGCACTCACTGCAAAAACAGATGACTGCCAAAATCCACGTTTCACCAAAACAATATAATGCACTTGGTGTGATAGGTGGTGAGCCCATCGCCACCATGCGCTGTTGGGTGCACAGTGCAGTTTAATTCCTTACTCGCCTTTTACGAGATCCATTGGATGAGATGGAGTGGTAGTATTCTTTTACCGAGCCGCCACCACACGGCTATGATTATGATTATGATTATGATAATCTCGTTACATTCGTTAATAAAAAATAAATAATTTAGAGTCAAGTCATAATCGGTAACCGGTAAAAGTTTTAAATAGAAGCAAATGTTACATACCGTCAGCTCCGCGCATATCTTCAGATAGCTGTAGCGCCACCATCTCCCTACTAAAATAACCATTCTTATTTATAAAATCGGCCTTAGGCGCGTTAGACGTCGGCACACTCTTCACGAACAACCTTATCTTCTTCAACAAGCCGTCTACTCTCACGTGTAGGGTCACCCTAAAGTGATCACCTAGGAAACCAGCAAGACCCGCCACAGCTGGGCGCTTGTCGCAAGCTATGAGCTGGCAGCTGGTGCCACCAAGCAATCGCTCCAGGATGTGGAGTATCTGCTTCCCGGTGAGAACATCGCTAACACCTGAATGATCTTTACAGGACATTTCTAACGCTTTTCCAAAACGATATCGACAATGCGTCTTGCAGTTACCGAAGGGAGATATGATTGAACTTGTAACATTTTCTGCATAACAATATATTGTAATCGAAACTATAATTAGAACTATTGTTGAAATTACGAAAATTAACGCGAATTTCAAACTTTCAACTCTACACCTTCGACATAAAGTTTCGCGTATCGTGCACCTGGTTTGATTAATGTTGACGCTGTAATATTTACTTGAAGATTTTATCGTTTGTTTACAATTTCATTCTCATTGTTCTCCTGTCTAAGGATTACATATTATAAATTAGCATAAGTGGAGATGTTTGTCTTTGATTTTTTTCGTGTGTTGTGAATGACAGTTTTAATATCTTAAGCATACACTTATTTAATGCGCTCACTTAAATAATTACAGCCAATGATATTATATTATTAGGTCGAGGAAAGTCTTTTGTACTATTTGTATCTGGCTGGTTTTGATGACATTAAAAAGATTACATACATACATACATAAGATCACGACTGTATCCAATAAGGGGTAGTCAGAGACTGGGCACTCACTGCAAAAACAGATGACTGCCACAATCCACGTTTCACCAAAACAATATAATGCACTTGGTGTGATAGGTGGTGAGCCCATCGTCACCATGCGCTGTTGGGTGCACAGTGCAGTTTAATTCCTTACTCGCCTTTTACGAGATCCAATGGATGAGATGGAGTGGTAGTATTTTTTAAACGAGCGAGATGTAAAAAGATTACATTTCAAAAAAAGAAACGAATTAGTAAAATATTGTTTACAGCTATTTTTCATTTGTTTTTCTTTCTGTCAAAATGAGACAATCTAATGACGAAATTCGATACATTTAATAAATTTATTATAAAAAAAGCAATGCAATCCGCATAAAAAAAAATTACCTAATATAGTGTCAGTAAAAATAGCACAAAGTTGGTTTAAGCGTTTTCAATCTAGGAATTTTGATGTTAAATATGCACCTCGCTCCTGGTCGCCCTGTTACGGATAAAAATAGTCGCCATTTTTGAAAAAGTGGAGCAAGATCGGCATATCAGTGTTTACGACATAGCTGAAGAACTCGGAATTGACCACAAAACAGTTTTGACCCATTTGAAAAAAGCTGGGTACACAAAAAAGCTCGATATTTGGGTGCCACACGAGCTCACTGAAAGAAACCTAATGAACCGCGTACTCATTTGCGATTCTTTATCGAGACGCAATGAAACCGCTCCGTTTTTGAAGAGATTTATAACTGGTGATGAATAGTGGATCACTTACGACAAGAACGTGCGAAAAAGGTCGCGGTCAAAGATCGGTCAGGCTTGACAGACTGCCAAAACCCGGGTTAACTCGCAATAAGCTGATGCTGAGTATGGTGGGATTGAAAGGGTGTTGTTGTCATTATGAGCTTTTACCGCCAGGCAGAACCATCGATTCGGATTTCTAATGCCAACAACTGATGAGAATAAAGCAAGAAGTTGAGAGAAAGCGGCCGGAATTGATCAACAGAAAGGGTGTGGTCGTTCATCTCGAAAACGCTAGATCACGTACATCTTTAGCCACTCAGTAAAAATTAAGAGTTTGGCTGGGTGGTGTTAATGCATCCGCCACATATTCCTGACCTTTCACCTTGTACCCTATTTCTGCCTGTTTCGGTCTCTTCAGAATTCTTTAGGTAGTGTCAGGTTAACATCAAGAGAGGACTGCCAAAACTGCTTGTCGCATTTTTTTGCTCAGAAGTCCCAAAATTTCTACAGCAACGGGATCATGTCGCTACATTCAAGATGGCAAAGTCATTGAACAAAACGGCACATACGTACTGTAATTACATGTAAATAAAATTTAAAAAAAAACATATTATATAGATACGTCATATTCGTTATCACGCGCTGTTTATCCTTGTCTATCACGTTGTGAACGGAGTAAGGTTGTCTCTTATCATGCGATTGACAAGGGGACAATTGTCGCCTTTTTTTAGCTTAACTTTTGAACGCTGGTAACGTACATACTTCATTTAATTTATAATATAATTGATTACAACAATATTTGTAAGTAGTTACCTACATTTCCATGTAAATATTATTATTTTTAAGTGCCAACTTAGGGGTTTTCTCTCCAAATTTCGAGAAAAAAAATGGCCCCAATATTTTTTTAGGGGGGGAAAAGAGTTTAGGGGTTTATAAAGTTTATAGAATGTAATGTAAAAGGTTTATAAAATGTAGAATTTCAAAATTGACAGTAAGATTTTATTGTAATGAAAGAAATATTAATAAATATGGACATTTAAGTTATGTTTAATTATAATCAGTGACATGATTATTGTTCTTCTTATAATTTGTTTTTTTTTTTATTATTATTTTATAAGTTTATTACTTATTGAATTATTATTCAATAGATATAGATAATTGTAATTAATAGAATATTTGATGAATATTTTGATAATACTTATACTGTTTTGCTATACTGACATATTTTCTGTTTTAATCAGAAACTGATGTAGAAAAACTAAATAGTACCTAGACAAAATTCTACATTTCTGGCATGCTTTAGAAGGTTCAGTTTAGAAGGGTAATATAAAAAATCCCTAAAGACATTTATATTTCTTTTAGGGAAAATAACTTCAAGTGTTGGCGCCAGTGTTATTTTATAGGGTAACTCAGTCTAGCGTAGGGCTAGTGTAGGGGAAAGTCTAGGATGAAACTCGATAGTGTAACGACCTATCTTCTTCGGCAGAATCCGATGTAGCATTTGACGCAGGCCTACGAGCCCTGACTTCGATTCTCGCACGGAACAAAGGGTAGGTGTTATTTTGTGTGCAATTTATGACTGTAAACGTATTATCCGTTGCAATATAGGAGAAATCCTAATGTGTGGCACCTATAAAAACAAACTAACAAGACAGCTGTATTCACTACCCCCTTTTTAGCTATGGTATGCATGAGCTCAAACTTTCGGAACTACAAAAATTATAGTCTTTTCTATTTTTTATTTAATTTTTCTCAATTATTCTTTTTACAATCAAATGATGAATGTCTTCTAATAGTAATATCTGATATTTCAACCGCGTGTGCAATCCATTGTTTTAAAGTGAAGCTTCTGTACGCATATTTTGCATTTTTAAACTGGTGGACGGATACCTATGCAGGAATCCGTCTAGGTAGGTACCACCTCAGAGCCAGTTATTCTGCCGTGAAGCAGTAGTGTGCAAACATTACTGTGTTTCGGTTTGAAGGGCACTGTGAGCTAGCCTAATCATTGGGCATTTTAAACTTAAGAACTGATGTCTCAAGGGCGCAGTGTTGTGTCACACAGAAATATTCTGGGTGACTCAACCTTTTTGTGGGCGGGCGTAGCACTTACCGTCAGGTGAACTTTTTGCTCGTTTCGTCACTTTCTACTATAAAAAAAAATAATGAGAAACGCCACTAACGGGAGTACGAACCGAAGTTGCGATGCTCCTAGTTGACTGGGCTGCGCGTGTTTTGCCCATGTGATGCAAACAATAAGCGAAACAGTACAAGTTCAAGTTCTACCGTGAAGCAGCAGTGTGCAAACATTACTGTGTTTCGGTTTGAAGGGCGCTGTGAGCTAGCGTAATCACTAGGCATATGAGACTTAAGAACCTCAATGTCTCAGGGTGATGGGCACAGTGTAGTGTCACACAGAAATGTTCTGGGTGGCACAGCATTTGTTATGGGCAGACGTTGCACTTACCATCAGGTGAACGTTTTAATCGTTTTATCACTTTATGTAAAAAAAAAAGTTGCTTTAATAATGTTACTGTAATTTACTTTTCAATTAAATATAAATTATTAATGCACAATATTTAAATAGTGTTTGCTAGTTATTTTAAAATATACGAGTAGAGAATAATGAAACGTCTATGCTCTAGGTTATTTCCGCCGTCAGCCATGTTATTTATTTTTCCCGCTTATCTTTTTCAAATAGCGTAAAAAGCAATCTACTGTCGGGTATTCCTACGATACCTTCCATGCTTATTTTTAATTTTATGCATAGTTTTTTTTTTCTTTAAAATACGAGGCTCTATGACAAAGTCAATACTATAAGTTTTGACTACATAAAACAATCCCAAAAATAAACCGAAGAAGTTGTTTAAACATATATTCGAGATAAAGTTACTTCGTTATTAAATGTAATTAACGTCAAATCTGGTCTAACATTTGTATATAGCAACAATTTACGTAGTGAATAAACAAATAGTAATTTTTCTACATGCAGTTAGTGACATCGCAAATGATAATCAAGAACGATACACTACACTCACCTATTGCAGATACGCCGCGGGTTCTGGCGGATCCATTTGCATGGATCGGTAAGTGCATGTGTACAAGTGAGTTTGGAGGTACACTTGTAGCACTCTAAATGTCTCCCGCGCTGGTGATATTTATTTATTTAATTCTTACAACAAATTATAACACCATAACAGTTAAAAAAAACCAAATCGATGCTATAAGACACACAAAAAAGCTTCAAACATAAATATAAAAAAGAAAAATATATATAAAATATTCAGCAAACTCCGTTTTCTACGCATTTGTATGCTGCTATTGTGAATTTCGACTGACTACAAGAAAAAATATCAATATCCTCAGAAATAACATTTAAGTAACGTATCGCACGTGACAAGAGGGGCGTTCTGAAGCAAGTTAGTTCTGGCGGTGGGCACCAGAAATAATTGAGGACGGCGACGCAAGCACACGCACCCATCGGGCTATGTTCCGAAAATCTAAAATAGGAGGGTAAAGTTTATATAAAACTTATTTTTCAACGGTTTCACCGTCTTTTTCGGTTTTTTAGTTAGGTATATGGAATGAAAAGGATTAATTACAAGGATTTGTTTTTCACTGTCATTATCTTTTTTATCATTGGATAAAGTGACGAAACGAGCAAAACGTTTACTTGATGGTAAGCGCACCGTCTGCTTATAACAAATTCTGTGTGACAACACACTGCGCCCCGGGCTGTCTCATATACCATCAGTAATTACGCTAGCTCTCAGTGCCATTCAAACCGAAATACAGTAATGTTCGCACACGACTGTTTCTTTGCAGAATAACTGGCCATTTGGTGGTACCTACCTAGACGGATTCCTGCATAGGAATCCTACCACCACTGAATCTTATATGTGTCCTATATTATTCTTCATTTTATCTTATTTTTGCTTTTGTATTTGCTTCCCGCAAACAAGTGCATTTCTTTTAAATTGAAAGTAGGTAATGGCTCCACTGTAAACCATCCTATGCTGAGTGGAGTCCATTTCGACTTCACAATACAGCGTCAGTTTTATCACCGTTGTCTACTTCTTTTTTTAATATCTTTTTATTGTATCTTTTAATTTTTTTACTTGTTTTTTTTGGTTTTTCTGAATATGTCTAATAAAGTCTGTCTATGTCTAATTCGAAAGGTCGTTCGAACTGGGAGACTTAGTCGCTAGACAGTAGTTTTAGAAGTGAAGGGTTTCGTTGTCTATGCGATATTAATGGAAATATTTTGACTTTTGGCGCCAACTCGAAAAGTGGCAGTAGTGTTTTTATTTAATTTCGTAATTTCTGTGTATATTTCATCAAAACTTCTGATGTTTAATATTGTTTGTTTATTATGCAGCAAGTGCTCCTGAAAGTGTACAGTTCTTGGAAAATTTTAATCAAGACCAAAATTGTGCTTTTCGTTTTGTCTCCATCAGTCCAGCAAATCTTCAGTAAAAGTCAACTATCAATTTACTGTCGATCAACATTTTGAAGTCTTGCTTCTTAAAGATTGCATACGTGGATATGTTACTTGACACTGGAAAATAGTCTATGACTGTTTCCATTAATTAAATAATAAAATAAATGGAAATATTTTTCTAACCAGAGACTTGTCATGCAGTAATGTTCGGAGACTACTGTCTTAAAATTTAAGGGAAGGTCGGTCATTGAAAAACAAAATACTTTTTGCGTTATATTTTCAATATCAATAGTTAAATATTTTCGAAATAAAATAAACATCGTCTTAACAATATAAATTTTCTATTCACCGTTTGACCGCAAAAAGACAAATAATGATTTTAAATATGTTTGCTATATATAGAAGAACAAACATAAATTTAATAATTTGACGACCGCGTGGCCTAGTGGTCAGAGCACCTAATTTCTACGCCGCGGGTCTGGGTTGAAATTCCTGTGCCAACACTTATGCAAAAAAACACAAATTGTTGGTTTCCGCATCCGGTTGTTGTGATTGTCTCTGACACTGCATACCAGTTCTACCTCCGGTCTTATAGCATACGTACTCTGCCTTTCACCTATTGCAAAATAGTTTCTAGTGAAAATTGGTGAAAATGCGCCACAGTAACGGCGTTATTTACAAATCGTCTTTATGTTTCCCAATTAAACATAAGGCACATCACACGCTCGACACGATGACGTGCACTTTGACAGGTTGATCACCCCGAATGATATGTTTACTTGAAATACGATGATGCCCCACGGAAGGATTTCTCCCGTGTCGCGGGTGCGTTTTACAGACAAATACCACACGCACAAACACCCACACCCGGAAGAACTATCGGTAATCGAATCCGCGGCCCTCGCCGAAGCCAAGGGCTTAGCTACTGCGCCAACCGAGCCGGGTCTTGTGAGAACATAAAACATACATACATACATACATACAGTCACGCCTTTTTCCCATGTAAGGGATAGGCAGAGGCCACCAACGTAGCCCACTTTTCTCCCTCGCGGGAAACGAGAGGTGACGGGTGGCGAACCACGTCGCCGCCATTTCGGTAGGAGTCAAAAAATTCTTACTCCACATTGTGTTCTCTTGAGCCGTGGTAGCTCAGAGGCTAGGCGCTCGCTTTAAATTTCATAGTACGCGAGTGACGTGGGTGCGATTCCCGGTGCCGGCACCACTAAAATTGTTAATTGCAATTTTAAGTGCTGATTTACCACGTGCTCGGCGGTGAAGGAAACCTGCATGTCTGAGAAATAAAAATATTTCGAAGACATGTGAAGTCCGCCAACCCGCTTTGGAGCAGAGTGGCGGATTTTACCTAGCTCCAAAACCCTCTCAGAAATGAGAGGAGGCCTGTGCTCAGCAGTGGGACATTTATAGGCTGAAACTTTACTTTTTTTTACTCTATTGCATTCCCACGAGTAACATAAAACATAAATAGCATTATTTGACTTTGACAGTTCTCTCGAGCATTATCAATGCTCTTCGAGTATTATAAAAAGGGAAGACAGCGTTACGTAATTCTTAATAAAACAAGGTATTTGGTAAATACGTATGACAAGCGGGAATATACGTGCAAACTATAAACAGTAACAATTCAGTCGATACATATATTTGGTCCTAGGTGATTTTATATGATGTTACTTGTAACGGCGATTTTTTGCGATTTCGTATTTGACCCCGTAGTAAAATTTACTTAATTGATGGATACCGTCAACCCCGTTCGGCTCGCCACCCTATCACCTAACACCTTGTATAATATAATTATATTTTAAAATTAATAATGCATACGAAAAACATTGACATATCAAGGCACATACTGGCAAGATTAAACATTAATATAAATCTGTAAATATCGTACAAGGACACCTTAAATTATGAAGATATAAAGCAGTATCATCATTCCGCCGCTGGGGATAGGCGTCGCCCACAGATTGCCACGCCTGCATCCATCTACCCGCGAAACAGTACAGGTCGTCGCTACATCTAGTGGTGGTAAAGGTGGTCCCACACTGCGTTTGCCGGTACCAGGTTGCCACTCAAGAACCTTTCTTCACAAATGGTTATCGGTGCCGTGTGGTGGCGGGATAAGGGATTCTACCACCCCAAGTGTCGTAAAAGACGACAGAGGGAAAACTAAAAGCAGAAGATGGGCAGCAGCAATTTCCTGGAGCATCTGTACAAATATACTGCGGTTGCCTACCCGCCTTCCTACCGTGGCAACTATGGCAGAATACCCCCAAAATGAGAGCTACAAGCTTTTGTGGCAATCTATGGAGGAGGTTCATGTGAAGTGATTATGATGGTTATCGGTTCTACAAGCTATAAGGCCTGCATATTGCCACTTCAGTTTATTGATTCAATGGGCTATGTCTGGTTCGGATGTGGATATCATCCTTACATGTTCAATGTCGCAGAGAAATACTGAGCATAGCTCTTCTTTTCTTTCTCTACTTTATGAAATTCCACCACTCCCTTCCACCCCAAATCGAGAAAAGGAAAAGCCAGGAGCTGGACAGCGGCACTTTCTTGGATCAACCTAATAAATCGTCTGTCAAGCAATAACACTGTGGCATAATTCCTCAAAATTGATACATAAAGCTGTCATCATTGCTACCACTAGTCCTGCTGACAACATAGATCCCCCATAGATTACAACAAGTTTATAGCTCTCATTTTGGGGGTATTTTACTATAGTTGCCACGCTTGTCAGGCGGGTTGACGACCGCAGTTTATTTGCTCAGATGTTCCAAGACGATGCTGCTGCTCCCGGTTTTCATTTTCCCACTGTACGACATCCACGGGATGAGATGGGGTGGTACATTCTCTTAAGCCGCCATCACACGGCACCACAACGCTGTAATAACATATAAATCTAAACAGAATAAATATTCGAGTTATCACGAGATGTAACGTTAAAAATAACTATTTCAATAAAATATATGCAGGTTCTTAAAGCAAATACACCTTACTTTTACATCGCCTTTGTTATGCCAAATACAATATTTTTGGTGTCCAAGAGTGATTTCTTTTCAGTAACGATATCTGAGCACTCTGCAAAGTGAGTACCGGACACAAATTTGTACACGTTTTTTTATATCTAAACGCATCTAAAATATATATTAATTTTCTACTAGTCTTCTAATAGAATTCACAATTCTCATGTAAAATGCAATCCACGGTGTGATTATATAAATAACTATAAATGTAATTTGGATAACAGAATAACATTTTAACTGTAGATTATATTAAAAAAAACTTAAGACTAAAAGATAATGGAAGATTAAACAATATAAAATAAATCGATACATCGTCTAAATGCGTATACAAATCGGACTCGAAGGACCAAACAGTAAAAAACTATAAAAACTACAGCAACTAACAAAATTTTAATAGATACAGTATGTAAAAATAGACAATATACATTAAAACCGACCGGTTCGTCTTTATATACCTTCTGAGACTCATGAAATATACGAGTTAAGTGTTATTACATTGTTATTATTGCCTATACCTATTGTACAATTATAACTTAATGCTAATGATTGGCAATTGAGATTGTTTAACGAAAATACTATAAATAAATTCAAGCTTATTTAATAATAATTTGTCGCATTAGGAAGACATTTCGAGTTACAAACCTCGTATTGATGGAAGACAAATTAATACAGCACATGCAAAAGCACTGATTGAAGGCACATTTATTGAGCTGCGATTCGCAAAAACTATGTTCGTTATTGTATTAAATGAGCAAAGCACATATTAATACTTCCAATAACAAATCTTTATCAGTCTGTTAATAGCCCACAGCTGGACTTAGATCTCTCCTAACAAAATAACTATGAATCTCTTTAGATAATACATGGAATGCTGTGTAATTCAGTTTGCCATTATACCCCCAATGTATTTCATTATTATATCTTCTAATACTTTTTACAAATAGTTCTATTATATTTGTTTTTAAATTATCTTTGATCGTATATATTTTTATTAATTTATAGAATACAGTGGCAATTATTTTATACGTTTCGATCTGATTGGACATTGGATCTTGTTACAAGCATTCAATAAGCATGATCTTATCAGAACTGAGCGATACAAAAACATGCATTGCAATTGAGAATATACAGAAAATATTTCATAATTTTTAATGTTTAGTATGGGCTGTTCATTAAATATATACTCTATACTAAATGTATTTTGGGTTCATTCTTAAATTATTGCAGAAATTAAACGATAACCAGCGGCAATCACAATGAGAGATTTGAGTACATTTGATGGAATGTTTTGAAGTTAATATTTAATTCAATTTTGATAAATTCAAACTTCAAGTTATTTGCGTAGAAGATTTAGGAGCCGATACATAAGGGACTCGACGGAAGGGGCGTGCGCCAGAAGTTCGGGAATCCGTCCGCAAGGAGTCCGTAGGGGCGACCGGAGAGCGTGTGCGAGGTACACGACGAGGAAGCCGTGCCGTACGGAGTTGGTGAAGCGTGTGCGAGAGGCACAAGAGGGGATGAGAGGGCGTACGGGGTAGTGGAGATTGTGCGAGGCATTACAGGAGGGGGGCAAAAGGGCCTGCGTACGGTGTCGTGGAGCTTGTGCGAGAGGCACAAGAGGGGGCGAAATGGAGTTAGTACGGGGTAGTGGAGCGTGTGCGAGAGGCACGAGAGGGGGCGAGAGGGCGTGCGCCAGCGAGCAAGCGCGAACGGTTACCGGCAGCGCGAGGTGGGAGCGGGGAGCGCGAGGGGCGCGAGGGGGGCTCGGGGCGCGGGGTGCGGTCGAGGCGCGGCGTGCGGCGCAGGGCAGTCGCGCAGCAGGCGCGCCAGGCGGCGCACGGCGGCGCGCAGCTCGGCGGCGGCGCCGGCCGCGTAGTGGTGCGGCGCGGCGGGCGGCGGCGGCACGCGCCACACCACCACGTGCTCGCGGCCGGTGGTGCGCGACGCGGCCACGGTGAACAGCCGCCGCTGCTCCCACGCGGCGCGCAGCAGCGACAGCACCTGACACCACACCCACCTTACTGAACCACTGCGCGAAAGCTTTATCGCTTCATTTGTTAACTAGCCGTGCCCCGCGGTTTCACCCGCCTAAAATAAACCGTGTGGTGGCGGCTCGATAAAAGAATACTACCACTCCATCTCGTAAAAGGCGAGTAAGGAATTAAACTGCACTGTGCACCCAACAGCGCATGATGGCGATGGGATCACCACCTATCACACCAAGTGCATTATATTGTTTTGGTGAAACGTGGATTGTGGCAGTCATCTGTTTTTGCAGTGAGTGCCCAGTCTCTGACTACCCCTTATGGGATACAGTCGTGATCTTATGTATGTATGTATCCAGAATGTTTCTGTTCGGCACCATAGTCTGTTCGCCCTGGGACATCAATTCTTAAGTCTCATATTTATGCTCTGTAATCACACTAGCTATGTATGTATGTAAAATAAACCGACCACTTCGGTTTTGTCGGTATTCGGTTTATAATTCTTCAAATCGGATTATTCCAGAAGTATTTCCTGAGATTAACGCGTTAATGAAATTCTCTAGCTTTATTATAGAAAAGAACAAATTACTACATAAAAATAAAAAAGTCATTATCGCGAAATCAAAAACAGACAATAAAATTTTATTTACTTATATTGATTTAATGCCACGCATTCACTACTAGAACCTTGCTAATCATTGTAATTTTATACTTGATACTAAATGGCGGCTGCGTACAGAACGCAGACTAGTACAAAGTACAATTAAAAAAAATGTACAATTGAATTATCATAAGTGAGCGGTAGTGAGGTTCGCACGGACACATGTGCAGTAACAAAAACAAAACACGAAGTGAGAGGCGAGTAAAAGTTCGTCAACGTGCGAAATTCATTGTGATTGATTGAACAGTTTCGTTGTTATGCAATCTCGAAAGAACTTGCGCATAATGCGCAATTTATAGCAATTGGTTAAACTGCTTCATTACCATGCATTCTCGAAAGAACCTGCGCATTTTTGTCATTGCATAAACTATTTCGCTACCACGTGTTTTCGAGTGAACCTGCGCTTTTTTTTACGATTGCTTGAACTACTACGTATTCTCGAATGAACTAGTGATTAGTTAAACTAGTAGATTACTACGCATTCTCGAATGAACCTGCACAATTTTTTATTATCTTGATAACTTTTTGCCAGAACCTGCGCAATTATTGGTGATTGCGTGAAGTATTTCGTTACTACGCATTCTCGAATGAATCGGAGCGAACGAACCCGAAGCTAAATTTAGTCAGCCAATTATGGTTAATTGTATAATAAAATCCAGAACATGTCGAGACCTGTCGGCCAAGCGCGGTGTCGGGAAGCAGCGAGTGGCGCGGGAAGCCCACAGCGTAGTACGGCGCGCCGGGCTCGGGGTGACGTGGACCTTGCCGTCCTGACTGGAAACTGCATACAAAATGGTTTATCGTTTATATCTTCATGTTATTTATGTGTAGTACATATATACAAAGCCTTGATAGCTCCACCGATCCTTCTCTTAAAACTGAGCTTAAACGAGCGATCTGAACACAATTATTAATAACGTACGTAAAATTAATAACGGTGCATTTAAGTATTTCATATTATGTAGAAAGGGACGGATGGATGAGCAAAAGATTCACCTGATGGTGTATGCTAGTTTATATGTATGTACATATTTATGTATCATTGTTTATTTATCATAATTATATATTTATTTATTTATTTATATGTAGTTTTGAGTATTTATTAAAATTGTGTTTTTGAGTATTATTAGTACCTTTTAAAGTTCAAATATTTAGTTTTTTTTTAAATTTTACACCTGCCACATTGTTTCGCTACGCCTTGTTTGGACTGGCAGAGACTGCCAACTGGCATTAAGCCCGACCATTGTATCCTTTAAGGGGAGACAAAAAAGTTTAAATAAATAAATAAATAAGTGCGACGTCCGCCCATGATAATGCTATTAAAAATGCAAACATTACTGTGTTTCGGTTTGAAGGTCCCTGAGAGCTAGCGTAATCACTGGATATATGAGACTTCAGAACTGATGTCTCAGGGTGACGGGCGCAGTGTCGTTTCACACAGAAATGTTCTGGGTGACACAGCATTTGTTACGCGCAGACGTTGCACTTGCCGTCAGGTGAACGTTTATCGAGTGAATGGCGGGTGGGTGCGCACTTGTAGGTGACGAGTATGGAGCCGGCGCGCGGGTGTCCGTGCAGCGCGGCGGGCTGCTTGCACCAGGCCATGCTGCCGCGCGGCTGCTCGCCCTCGCCCCCCGCCCCCGCTGCCCCCGTCGCCCCCGGCGCCCCCGGCGCCCCCGTCGCCCCGGTCGCCCCCACAGCCCGAGCGCCGTACAGCTGCCCGCACACTCCGCACTCCAAATACGGCGCCTCCTGTACATACACAATTATTTTAATTTTCGACTTGTACCAAAATGATGGCGTGGTGGTTCACCACCCGTCGCGTCTCGTTTCCCGCTTTGTTTTGGTTTTTTTTTATTAGTTTGCTAGTGAACGCTATTGTGGGAGGGCGGACGGTGTCCTTGTGAAACTATGCGATAGACACCATTTTTAACAGACTTCGAACAAGGAGGAGATTCTCATGGAATATATTTTTTTATGTATGTACAGACATTACGTCTCTGTTTGTGAATCGATTTTAGTGATTCTTTTTTTATTAGAAAGGGTAGTCCTATATAATTTTGGTAAATTTGTAATGATTTCAGATTTCAGTTGCAAGCTTTTGTGGCAATCTATGGGAGAGGCCTATGCTCAGCAGTGGACTTGTGATAGGCTGAAACGTGATGCAAATTGTAATAGTATGTAATGGTATGAAGTGAGAGTGAAGTGGTGTGTACGCACGTGTGCGTGCCACTCGTCGCCCGCCAGCGCCTCGCTCTCCGACTCGGCCTCGACGTCTTCTGGAAAGAGAGATTTTATTTCAAATAGTTTTTAGGTGTATCTTCCAAATGAAAGCCGAGTTATCGAGTACAGAACAGGAATGAATTATTCGACAAAATGACCTTACATATATATCAAAATTGGTTTATCAATTAGTGACTGCATACAAAAGCAGTAAGCCGTGTGGTGGCGGCTCGTTAAAATAATACTACCACTCCATCTCATCCAATGGATCTCGTAAGAGGCGAGTAAGGAATTAAACTGCACTGTGCATGGTGCACCCAACAGCGCATGGTGGCGATGGGCTCACCACCTATCACACCAAGTGCATTATATTGTTTTGGTGAAACGTGGATTGTGGCAGTCATCTGCTTTTGCAGTGAGTGCCCAGTCTCTGACTACCCCTTATGGGATACAGTCGTGATCTTATGTATGTACAAAAGCAGATACTAAGCATATAACTACTCGCCAGAGGGCTCTGGCTGCTAAGATCGGAATGTCCATAGCCCGATACATACTGTTGCTTGCAATGTGGCGCGAGTCCCGATCTTATATATATGCGAAAATAGCTGCGTGCGAGTTTAGTTGCGTGCCAGCCGTCGGACTGCACGGACGGTCCGATCCGCGCGAGACGATGCACGTATGCGACGCCGACACAAGACAACGCTGCTGCCACAAGTTTTATTAAATTTATACACATGCACACCGTACATTTTTTTCATTGGATAAAGTGTCGAGACGAGCAGAACGTTTACCTGATGATAAGTGCAACGTCTGCCCATAACAAATGCTGTGGCACCACATTGCGCTTGTCACCCTGAGACATCAGATCTCAAGTCGCATATGCCCAATGATTAAGATAGCTCTCAGTGCCCTACAAACCGAAACAAAAATGTTTGCACAATACTACTTCACGGCAGAATAACTGGCCCTAGGGTGGTACCTACCTAGACGGATTCCTACATAGGGATCCAACCACCAGTAAACATTACTGTTATATGTCTGTGTTTATTTTAAATTTCCATTTCAAATAACGAAAAAGTAATCTGGTCTAAATCCGACTCGAAGGACCAAAATCATTTTTAATAAACTTCGTGGAAAAGTACGACTGCTATATAATAGATTACTGGTGGTAGGATTTCTATGCAGGAATCCGTCAAGTAACACCTAGTGGTGAGTGATACTAGACGACCACCCCAGGCACAGTTATTACTGTGTTTCAGTCTGAAGGGCACCGAGAGCTAGTGTAATCACTGGGCATATGAGACTTAAGAACTGTCTAAGGATGACGGGCGCAGTGTGGTGCCACACAGATGTGTTGTGAGTGACACAGCATTTGTAATGGGCAGACGTTGCACTTACCATTAGGTGAACGTTTTGCTCGTTTCGTCACTTTATCCAATAAAAAAACTTGTGATAGTATGATTGTGATTTTAAAGTTTATATCACCATGATCATCACAGAAACTCCAAAAAAATTGTACAACTGGATAATGGTGTGGTGATGATGTCGAAAATTTTCCAAACTCACCTTACCAAACTCAAAGTAACGCGTATGTAATAAGACCAAGAAAGTGAGATAGGGTCACGTCACGGTGTTGTTAACTGATAAAATATGACCAAAAATAATTATAAAACCCACCATCGGCGGTATCGTCGGAGATGGTCAGCTCGTCGAAGGGCGGCGGCTGTGCGGGCTCGAACACGTCGTCGCTGCCCGCGCTGCAGTTCAACAGCTCTCCCACTGCCGCCTGCTGCCGATGGAGAGGTAACTTACGTTAATACCAGCACCACGCGGTTTCAACATAAAAAAGCCGACCCCGATCGATGATATATATTGTAAAGGGGTCTAGGGCCCTTGGAGGTTCCTTAGGTAACCTAAGCTTGGTGTTAAATAACAGCCGTGGACTTCACTCAAAATTATAATTGTTATAAAAGCGGTTACAAGTTGCGCGATACAGACTGCGTTCGATTCGGCGGACAATGACGCAGTGCCTTTTCGCCGCTGTCCCCGCGACCGTCCGAGCAGTACAAGCGTAATGTCGGCAACATACATATATATACTTCCATATTCGAATCGGATTTTGAGGTTTTCATTTTTTCGCGCGGAACCCTAATTAAATGTTCCATTGCTGAGCACAGGCCTCCTCTCATTTCCGAGAGGGTTTTAGAGCTAGGAAGAAGCTAGTCCAATACAGGGTTGGTGGACTTCACATGTCTTCGGTTTATTTATTTCTCAGACATGCCGGTTTCCTCGCGATGTTTTCCTTTATTACCGATCTTAACGAAATTTGACCAGTAAGGAGAGAAAGTTAATTTGCTAAGATCCGCATGCAAAATGTAAAATGGAGTCTATTACCTAATTTTGAAGAGCACCGCCCGCCCTCCCTCAACAGTGTGCACCAAAAAAAAAACCAAATCCCGCCAACGGGAACCGCCACCAGATACTCACCAAGCTCGGCGGTTGAAATCGTAGAGTCAATATCACTTTATAATGCCTCGTTTTGAGGGGAAACACGTGTCGTGTTCTCGACTACAGTGGTGTGTATTTCCTAGTGGTAGTGTTGTACTGGTGGCGGTGGTGGTATTGGTTTTCTTGTGCGCGCTGTGGAGGGGAGGGCGGGCGGTGCTCTTCAAAACTAGGTAATACACACCATTTTACATTTTGCATGCGGATCTTAGCAAATTAACTTTCTCTCCTTACTATAATGGATTTGTAACAAAGTAACGCGTGATTCTATTAACTATATGAAATTTGCCCAGACACAGCTTGCTATCCTGGAGACGGTCGTAGGATACTTTATGCCTCTGAAAATGATTCCCACGGGATATTAAAAAAAACCTGCGTCTACGGGGACGACGTCGCGAGCATCAGATACTCGCAGTTTGCTATACAAAGTCATGTACATAAACATCACCTTTTTATTAAACCGATTAATGTTAGTATGTCTGTGTTATAGAGTGCGAAGTCGAGAAGAAAGTTACAAAGTTTATAAAGAAAGTGAAGGTGAAAGAGGGTGAGTAGGGGGCGCGGGCACCTGCAGGCTGTCCTTGCTCTCGTGGCTGAGGTAGGTGGAGACGGTGTCCACGCTGTGGCGCCGCCCCCGCGCGCTGCCGCACTCCGAGCGCGGCCGCGGCGCCTCCGCGCTGCTCTCCGCCACGGCCTTGCCGCTGCTGCCGCTGCTGCTGCCTGCACACGCCAACATACAACCATCATCATCCTCAGTGAGAATCTAGCACCCCATCTCGTCCCGTCGGTGTCGTAAAAGTCGACAGAGCGAAAAAGATAACCAGGAAATGGGCGGCAACTTCCTGGAACATATGAATAAACTGCGGTTGCGGACCCGCAAGCCAAGCTAGGTAACTACGGCGAAATCTCCCCGTAATGAGAACCACTAGCATGTTTTGTGGCAATCTATGGTGGAGGCTTATATAGAGCAGTGGACTAGTGATAGACTGAAACGATGAACGACGCTGAACGATCATCATCAGACCAAAAACACATTAACGTTTGCACGCTACTGTTTCACGGCAGAATAACTGACACTGCGGAGGATACCTACCTAGACTGATTCCTGCGTAGGAATCCTACAACCAGTGAAATTGTTATTATCAATAACTTCGAAAGAAACATTAAGATAAAGAAAGATTGCTATTGTAATAATAAGGAACACGTTATCAGGCTATTTAAGTGTAGGGTAGAAAGAAAGAAAGTATCATCTTTATAAATATATTTATCGTAGGTTATATAATGCGCCTCGTAGCGTGATACCTGTAGGAGATATGTCGACTTAAAGAATTTGCTTAAAACTCATAGGTGACTACCCTGCTATACAGCTGATCGAGGCAATGAACTCATAAGTTTACTTGGGCGTTTTTCCATTGACCTGCCATCGAAAGAACTAGGATAACATGAAGCTTAAAGCAATCTAAAAGAGCCGTGTAGTGGCGGCTCGTTAAAAGAATACTACCACTCCGTCTCATCCAATGGATCTCGTAAAAGGCGAGTAAGGAGTTAAACTGCACTGTGTACCCAACAGCGCATGGTGGTGATGGGCTCACCACCTATCACACCAAGTGCATTATATTGTTTTGCAGGTGGTAGGATACGTCACACGACGTATCCTACCACCAATTAAAACTAATGCTCTTCAAAAACTAGGTGGAACACTTAATTAGGAATCCGTCTAGGTAGGTACCACCCCAGGGCCAGTTATTCTGCCGTGAAGCAGTAGTGTGCAAGCATTGCTGTGTTTCGGTCTGAAGGGCACCGAGAGCTAGCGTAATCACTGGGCATGTGATACTTAAGATCTGATGTCTGAGGGTGACGGGCGCAGTGTGGTGTCACACTGTTCCGGGTGACACGGCAATCGTTATGGGAAGACGTTGCACTTGCTATCGGGTGAACGTTTTGCTCGTTCCGTCACTTTTATCAAATAAAAAAAAGTCTCAACTAACTTCATTCCTTTCTATACAACAACAGAAATGTTAAACGTAAATAGCAGTAGGGACATATTAGAAGAGAACAATACTTACTAAATATGTTGAGGTTATGTAGGATCTGGCGTGCCAGGCCTGGCTTACGGTCCCGCGGGGAGACGCTGCGGGCTTCGTTCCTCGCGGCGAGCGCCCGCTCCGACTGCACCGACTGCACCGACTGCGCCGCATTCACTGAAGGCATCGCATTTGCCGAATGCATTGCTTTCACCGACGGCATCGATTGCACTGAATGCATTGAGTTCGCCGAGTGAACTGAATGGACCGTTTGCACTGAATGAACTGACTGCATTGATTGAACTGATTGCACGCTCGAGCCAGTGTGCTGCTGGGGAATAAGCGGTCTGCGAGCTGGAAAAAAATAAAAAAACCTATTTTTTTTTTGAAGAGATGACGAAAATTAACATCTTTAGTATATCAGCCGCGTGGTGGTGGCGTAAAAAAAATCCTCAAACCTGTTCCATCACGTAGGTGTTAAGTGCCGCCTATGTCCAGTGAACTATAAACAGACTGATGATCATAGTCGTGTCAGCGGCGCGGCGCAGCGGTGCGAGGGAGACGGGCGAGGTGCGTACCGTGCGCAGTGAGCGGGTAGGGCGGCTGCGCGGCGCGGCGCAGCGGTGCGAGGGAGACGGGCGAGGTGCGTACCGTGCGCAGTGAGCGGGTAGGGCGGCTGCGCGGCGCGGCGCAGCGGTGCGAGGGAGACGGGCGAGGTGCGTACCGTGCGCAGTGAGCGGGTAGGGCGGCTGCGCGGCGCGGCGCAGCGGTGCGAGGGAGACGGGCGAGGTGCGTACCGTGCGCAGTGAGCGGGTAGGGCGGCTGCGCGGCGCGGCGCAGCGGTGCGAGGGAGACGGGCGAGGTGCGTACCGTGCGCAGTGAGCGGGTAGGGCGGCTGCGCGGCGCGGCGCAGCGGTGCGAGGGAGACGGGCGAGGTGCGTACCGTGCGCAGTGAGCGGGTAGGGCGGCTGCGCGGCGCGGCGCAGCGGTGCGAGGGAGATGGGCGAGGTGCGTACCGTGCGCAGTGAGCGGGTAGGGCGGCTGCGCGGCGCGGCGCAGCGGTGCGAGGGAGACGGGCGAGGTGCGTACCGTGCGGAGTGAGCGGGTAGGGCGGCTGCGCGGCGCGGCGCAGCAGGCGCAGTGCGGGGGCGGCGGGGGGCGCAGCGGCACGCGCAGTCATACGAGACAGCGAGGCCACCCAGCCGTCGAACGATACCGTTTCCGCGCCATGGGACCAAGCCTCTTCTAATCGGCATTGCACCTGTCCAAAGCACCAAAGTCTTAAAACAGAAATAACCCCTGTATAATTTATATGCAAGTTTTAATATCCAAATAATTAACGATAGGTGGCGCTGTAATGAAAATCGGCTTTCCTATATCGCGATATTGAGATTTGTGTAAGTTTAAAGACCTGTGCAATTATTGTGAATGAAATATACGGTTTAGCACTGTAGAGACGATTTGAGTGTTTTGCTTTGGAACCCCTAACAGTACACTTTCAGAGCTACACCAGACTAAGAGATGGTGCAACCCCTAAAATATAATATGGACGATGAGTGTACACTGCAAGCACTACACATTTCTATACCATCAGCACTTTACCAACGTTGCATTGTACTCATAAAATGTATACGAGTGTGTTACATTGCAAATCGTTTCACGTTCGGACAGCAAACGTACCGCATGTTCTCAGTGTCCATCAATTCATAATCAATTTGGCAATTTAATCTATACTGGTATATACAATTTATATGTATGTTTGTTCCTATTTAACTAAAATCAGTTCACAGTCATGATAAAAGAATTGAATTCACAGTCACTCTTGTCACCGAACATGAACGTTCTTAGCCCGCGGGTCGCATCAATAATTAAAAATGTTTAATTGCGGTCGTTGTAATTATAACGATTAAGAATGAATCATTTGACCGTCAAATGCCTCCTATACGCCGATGATCAGGTTATATTAGCATCATCGGAGGAGGAGTTGCAACGATGGTTAATGTTATGCATGGTGCTCTACAAAGCAAAGGAATGAAAATTAATGTAGATAAAACGAAAGTAATGGTTTTTGAAAGAGAAGAAAGTATGTCGGATTGCAAAGTTCTGATTGGAGCAGAAAGAGTGGAACAAGTGAAAGAGTTTGTGTACCTGGGTTCTAAATTTACGAGAGACGGAAAGTATGACTGTGATATTGAGAGAAGAGTATTAGCAGGAAATCAAGTGAATGGGGCTCTGCATAACTTTATGTGTAGCCAGAACGTATCTAAAAAGGCACGACTGGCTGTACATAGGGGAGTTCTGGTCCCCACACTTATGTATGGTAGTGAATGCTGGGTCTGGCAGAAGAAGCATGAAATTAGGATTAACGCTGTGGAAATGAGAAGTTTGAGAAGTATAGCTGAAGTAACTCTGATTGACAAAGTGAGAAACAGCGTGATAAGGGAACGTTGCGGTGTGGTTGAAGATGTAGTAAAAAAGATAGAGAGAGGCATGCTTAGATGGTTTCGACACGTAGAGAGGATGAATGAAATGAGATTGACGAAACAGATTTATGAGGCAAGTGTGAATGGAAAAGCCGGTAAGGGTCGACCTAGGCGTACGTATCACAATCAGATCGGTGAACTTTTGAGGAAAGGTCACGTTAAAAGTACCCGCAACCGACGAGCGTGTGTGAGGACGCTAATGAAGGTAGAAGAAGCTAAAGATGTGTGTCAGGATCGTAGCAAGTGGAAAGATGTGGTCTCTGCCTACCCCTATGGGAAAGAGGCGTGACTGAGTTGTTTTTTCTTCGTTTCAGCAGCATTTTGACTTTGTATGTGCTGGTATATCTGAGGCTAACTACCGCAAGCTTGGCAAAATATATATCCTCCTGGCATTGCCCTGAGTGTAAGGCTGGCGAATATACTTCACGTAGCCGCATAGCCCGCCAATGACCTCAAAAACCGATCAGGTGCATAAAGAACTACTAAGACTCTTACCTCGAAGCTCACGGTCTTGGACTCGCTTTCTGAAGATATTAAATCTATAAAATTTAAATTTTATCAACTAAAAAAAAAAGTAAAGTAACAGCCTATAAATGACCCACTGCAGAGCACAGGCCTCCTCTCATTTCTGAGAGGGTTTTGGATTGGCGGACTTCACATTTCCACGAAATATTTCTCTTCCTCGGATATGCAGGTTTCCTCACGATGTTTTCCTTCACCGCTGAGCACGTGGTAAATCATCACTTAAGATTGTAGAATAATTTTAGAGGTGCTGGCATCGGGGATGGAACAGGTTACACGCGTACTATGAAACTAAAGGCGAGCACCCGGCCATCTCAACTAAAAACATGACTGGAAGTGGCACACAACTCAATAAAATCTTTTACCGATAAAATAACCTCATTCTAGACAAGGGTCAATAAAGTTCTAGCTCACACAATAGAAATTCCTTCCCTGCTTTCCTTACCACTCCCTCTTACATCTACATTTTTTTTTAGGACTGATGGTCACTGTTAGCCCGAAGGCTTTTACAGCTTCGCCGGATTGAAAGGTGGCATAGCGCTGAGGGCGCTTAGCCGTAACCTTTATTTATGGATGACTGGCGCAAGGGCCCCCAAGAGGGAACCTCTGCTTGGACCGTCATCCTGTTCGCGTGAGTAACTGACTCGGGGGTGCCCAAGGGGGCCGGCCTCGGCTCGGTCAGTTTCTGCAATCGGGAGGGTTACATCTAGAGTATCTCGTCCCCGCCACCGTCTATCGCCCCGCGGGACCGTGTCGCACCAACTTGCCGAACTACGAACGTAAACCGAATCGCATAGCCGCAACGCGAAAACGATCACGTCAGGGACAACCGGTCAGTAGATCGGTCCGCCGCGGCCTGCTACGGTGCGTCGCCATACCTGCATGGGCAGGGGCTCGTAGCACAGGCGCGCGGCGCGCACGGAGTCTGCCACGTGCGCCCACTCCCAGCGAGCGCCGCGCCCGCCCGGCGACTGCACGCTGTAGCACGCGCGCCGCACCGCACACTCCGCTCCCCCCACGCCGCTGCCACCCTCTGCACCGCACACCACACCATATGCATAATCAAGATCGTCGCTGGCCAATGTGCCAGGGGGAAGCAATTTACGACCACGACAACTATACCGAATACTGTTGTAAGTGCTTGGCATTTGGTAAACAAATCGAGTCTAGGAGAGGGCAGCTCCCGGCTCCCCCTTGGCGACGCCCTTGAGTATAATATTTCTTAATTACGCGCGAAAGCATTGCACAATGCAATGTATTTATTTATTTATTCCTTATTGTTGGTACCTTAAGCTAAGGGCTTCAATGGGCAGACTTAATGCCTAGTGGCATTCTCTACCAGTCAACCCTTGTCATGGTAAAAGTAGATGGCAGGTGGTAACCAAAGAATTACAAAAAAAACTCTTAATTATTTGGATATTTGTAAAAAAACACACTTCTCAACCAAAGTTAACTAAACGTGATAATGTATTTTCTATTATATTTAAGCAAGAGGAAGTAGAAAGGCTGAGCCCACTGGTTTCTCTTCTTTACTTTTTTATTTATTATTGTATATATATCAATTATAATAATTATTGTTTCACATCATTACTAGTCTTGAATATAAAAGATAAGTCACTTACACTTACACTTATTGCTGCGATAAAAATTCTAAAGCTTCTTCAATTTAAGAGGCTGAAAAGAAGCGTTATTAAGAGATAAGATATTATGGAGATCACCACCAACCTAAAGCATTGGAGAAACATTTTGCTAGATAAACAGCAGGATTGTAAGATTCCTATGCAAGGAATCCGTCTATTCTGCCGTGAAGCAGTAGTGTGCAAACATTACTGTTTCGGTTTTAAGACCACTGAGAGCCAGAGTAATTTCTGGGCATATGAGACTTAAGAATGTCTCAGGGTGGCGAGCGCAGTGTGGTGCAACACGGTAATGTTCTGGGTGACACAGCATTTGTTATAGGCTGACGTTGCACTTAACATCAGGTGAGCGTTTTGCTCATTTCGTCACCTTCCCCTATAAAAAAAATAACTAACTAAACTTACCATCAGAGCTCTGTGTAAGTGTGAGAAGATTTACATAGTGACCCTTCAATGCTGGATCAGCATCGGCGAGGACAACCCGCGTCAGCTTCTTAGCATGCGCTCGCTCCAAAGTACGCGCCACCCCTGGCGAGTGTGGCAACCACTGCCCGTTGCATTGCCACTCCCACACTACCACGCAGTGGACTGACGACATTACACCATAGCCTACAAAAAAGAATATATACATTTTGTTAGGTTAACAATATTACTTGTGAGTAATTTACCTTGGATTAATTTCTCTCCATATCAAACACTTGCCAACAAGTTCGCTTAAAAAAAGTAAAATAAAGTAACAGCCTATGCCCCACTGCTGAGCACAGGCCTCCTCTCATTTCTGAACGGGTTTTGGAGCCAAGAAGAGTCCGCCACACTACTCTAATTTGGTTAGGCGGACTTCGCATTTCCTCAAATTTTTATTTTTATTAAGATGTTTTCCTTCACCGCCGAGCACGTGGTAAATCAGCACTTTAAATTGCAATTAACAATTTTAGTGGTGCCGGCACCGGGAATCGGACCCAGGTCACATGCATATTATAAAATTTAAAGCGAGCACCTAGCCCCTGAGCTACCACGGCTTTCAATTATTTTTATAATGGAACAATGTGACGATATGAACAAATCATACACCTGATGTGTGCCCTACTGTGTAACGTCCCGGCTTCATATAAAATAAATTTGAATTAAGAAAAGTGTAAAAAATTCTTATATATATAAATGAATAATACTGTAAATAAGAAAAATTATCTATTAAAATTTATTTTCTATTTTTTAGTTTGGTTTTCTATATAAAGCGTGTTTTTTAGTTTTTTTCAAACTATTATTTATTTTCTACTTTTTAGTTTGGTTTATTTATAAAAGCGTGTTTTTTTAATCTATTATTTATTTTGTAACAAACTAATTTAGGACGATGGCCTCTATAATACATACATAATACATATTAGCGCCATCTATTGAGTAATTTAGTTGCGATCTTCTTTAGAAGCGTTTTAAAAAATATATTTTTTTCTTATTTTTCAATAGAGGGCGCTAATATAGAATATATGTTATAGATGTGGTATAACAGGAATATATTAGCGCCATCTATTGAGTAATTTTGTTGGATCTTCTATAAAAGCGTGTTCTTTTAGTTTTTTCAAACTATTTTTTTTTATATTTTAGAAGAATTATTGCATTGTCATCGGTCTTTGACAGGTGTGCAAAATTTGAATTTAATCGGATCGGAAAGTAGGAGAAAATCGAGCCCTAAGGAGTCGGTTACAAACATACAAGTGAAGCTAATCTATAGCGTGTAAAAATGTAGTGCTGCCGCTGGCGGCAGAATTAAGCACTTTAAGAGTTACGTTCCGATATAAGTAAGAACATAGTATTTTTTTATTGGATAAAATGATGAAACGAGCAATACAATGTCTGCCCATAACAAATGCTGTGTCACCCTGAAAATTTCTGTGTGACATAAGTTCTTAAGTCTCACATGCCCAGTGATTACGCTAGCTAACAGTGCCCTTCAAACCGAAACACAGTAATGTTTGCACACCACTGCTTCACGGCAGTATAACTAGCCCTGGGGTGTTACCTACCTAGACGGATTCCTGCATAGGAATCCTACCACCTGTAAAAAGTATTTATGTAAATAAACATTTTGCAGGAAAATAGCGAGGTCCCGAAGTTCGGGACGAGTGTTAGGTTTCTGTACATTATTGTAGCGAAGGAAGCGATCTTAAATCGAAAAAACATCGTATATGAACTTTAACAAAATTTATCAAATGTGAATAAAAAAAAAACTCGTGAAAACGGAACGCAAAATTGACATTGACTTGGCATGGCCGCCATCTTGTTAGCTTATTACCACGAAAGCACTAGAGAATGCGTGTAGTCATTTTAGTGGACGCAACAGATCCTACTTAAGGTACGTCATACCAGACCTCACCTATTGTGTCTCAACTTCATTTTGACTATATCATTATAATATCCAATTTTATTTCTTTTTAGAGGCGGTAACACGCGGAATGTCTTTTGAGGTAATAGACCGATAGTTTCCGGCCATTTCTAAAAATAAATCGAGTGATGATAGCAGTGTACCACGGTATTAAGAGGAAACTGATCAGTGGTACTGATGAGACGAGTGGTTCAGAATGCGACGCCATTATGAATGTGGAAAAATTGACAAAGCAGATTACAATGTAATTGATACAGAATCATTCGGATGTTATAATGATATAGTTATATGTATCATTTCTTATGTTTAGAGTGGGAAACACACGAAATGTCTTTTGAGAAAAGCGACCGACAGTTTCCGGCTATTTCGTATAATTTCCGAGTGACGATAGCAGTGAATCAGGGTATGAAGAGAAAACTAAGCAGTGCTACTGAAGTGGGGAAAGTCGTTCGGAATGACGCCATTATGGACGTGGAAATAATTGACACATCAGATTACAATATAACTAATATTGTAATACAAAAGCGATGAGTGGGTCTTTGGTTTTTGCCCACAATATAGCTAAGAAAGAAAGAAAACATTTATTGCGAAAATACGCCACAGACGATTACATAAAATTAGGCACTAGACATACAAGTATACAATGTATTTACAGACAAACAGAAAGAAACGTTAAACAACATCAAAAAAATGAACATTTAACAAAACTCGTGTACAAAAATATTGTCACGTGTGTCATAGCGCATTGAGCAAACGGGTCTCACACAGCTTAATGCAGCAGTCGAGACTACAGCGCTGGTTTTCAGTGAGCCCGAGCGACGAGGGACGTACGTACGTCTAAATTCGTTTTGATTTTAACCTTACTAGTATACATTATTATTAATTTTTGGAGGAGAAAACACACGAAATCTCTTTTGAGAAAAGATACGGACAGTTTCCGGGCATTACGAAGAATTTTCGAGTGAAGTGATGAATCAGTGTATAAAGAGGATCACTGCTACTGTAGTCAAGAAAGTAAATCAGAATGGAATGCCATTATAGACATGGAAAAAAATGACACAGCAGATTACAATATGACCAAGGCAGTGTTGACTAAGCCAAATATGATAACACTATAAAGTTTTGACCAATTTTGTAATATATACAATGTTTCATACTAATGGCAGACATTGGCAAATGCAAAATGGTCTATGGTCTGCTCAAAGTAGTGGCCAGAAATGCATCAGCATAGAATTACACATGCAGACTAACTTTAAAAATATCTCTAATTACTACAGAAACAAGTAGAAGGATAGTTATGTACTTAAAAACAGATGGTTACTGGGATATTGGAAATTTATTTAGTAATAATATAAGCAAAGAGTGTATGAATGCGTTATTTAATAAAATAATCATTTAGTTTATAAATTAGCAATAAACATGGTGGGTAAATAAATAAATAATTAAAAGTAAAACTCTAAAAAACTTGATTAATGATTTCTTATATTTACGCCGAATACTACACATTTAAATAAAACTCGTTTTTGTACGGATTTTATCGTGTTTAATTTTGTACTATTTATAACCCGAAGTACTGAGCGCTTTACATCACCAATGGTCATGGGAGGACTGTGACGACAGATGTGAAGTATGTTGTTAACCCAGAGTACCTTAAGCTTTTAATTATTATTAATTTTTATATTGGTCCAATCTACACAGAAATAGCTAACTGTGTCTTGAAGTGTTGCAGTGGTATACTTGCAAGGCTTTATAGCACGGTAGTGACCATAACCTTATTGAAAAAATAATAAGAATATTACTTTAGGGGGATTTTGCTATAGTTGAAACACTTGGCAGGGAGGTTGACAAATGCATTTTATTTATTCAGATGTGTGGAAAGATGCTGCTGCCTATCCCCCAAAATGAGAGCTACAAACTTTTATGGCAATCTATGGGGAAGGCCTATGTTCAGTAGTGGACTAGTGATAGGCTGAAATGATAATGATAATGATGATGATTATTTTATATTTTCTATTGTCTGCTGGACTGTACTTTTAAGCTGTGAAAATATTCTGCGGAAGAATTATGTCCTCCACAAGTAGCTCAGATACAGATGTGATGCAATAGTAATAAAGAGGAAGTTGATAAAAAAATACATATAAACAAAAATTAGACCGTAAAATACTACATATAAGGGGGTCAGTGTGGTGGGAAAGAAATGTAACTTTTTTAAAAAGGGAATTGCTGTGGTTGAAGATGGAGTGACAGAGATAGAGAAAGGGATGCTTAGATGGTTTGGACAGTATGGTAGAGAGGATGAATGAAAAATGATTGACGAAACAGTTTTATGTGGCAAGTGTGAATGGGAAAACTGGTAAAGGTCAATCTAGGTGTACATATCACAATCAAATTGAAGAACTTTTGAGGAAAGTTAAAAGTACCCCCAACCAACAATTGTGTATGTAAATGCTAATGAAAGTAGAAGAAGTGAAAGATGTGTGTCAGGATTGTAGCAAGTGGTAAGATGTGGTCTCAGCCTATGCCAATGGGAAAGAGACTGCATGTATGTAAAATAGGTTGTGGGTATAAGTTATTTAATTTTAATGAATGAGCATATGCAGTTGTAAACTTAGCTATAATAAATATAATTTGAATTTTAAAGTCTTATATTTAGATTAGTTCAATTATGTACTACATACTAAATTATTATTACAAGTAACCACTGTTACTTGCTTGACACAGAAAGTGAAGCCTCAAACACCAAAATTTTGTAATGAAGTATATCAATTTCAGTAATTTACAAAAGAATAACCAGTGCATGATTTTGTTTCACTCTTAGTAAATTTAATCAACACAAAGCTCCTGTATATAATCTTACAAGTAGAAAAGTAATTAAGAGTTACCTAATGGAATACTCAGAGAATTGTACAGGAACTATACACTCGATACTTACATATAGCAGACAACCCTTGGTTAACAATCCAAAGAGCACTATTTACATTCACATTCTTCTTTAATTAAAAAGATTATGCTTTAGCATCTTTAGTTTTTACACTTCCTGACTTGAGCAAACGTTATTTCAAATAGCAACAAGAAAATGTCATAATTATTCTTGAACACAAATTACGAAGCGGTGAAGACAATTAACAAAGTAGCTAATATTGGTGCTCTAAGCCTACAAATAATGTTGAGTTTTTAATTTGTTTTCATTAAAACTAAACTTGAATGTGAAAGGCAAGGGTGGAGTTAACAGATAAAATAAAAAATATTAACATCAGTGAGACCTGTGAGTGTGAAAATATCACTGTGACTAAGAATAGTCAAAGGTAATATTTCATCACAACGGATTGCTTATAATTATATCATATTTAACTAAAATACAACAATTTAAACAAAATAATTTTAGTAAAGATGCTTATCGCATACCTTTGATAGGGGTATAGATTAAAGTGCACCTTTTCCTGATTCTGCTTACCATACTTCCCATTTAGTCGGTGTTAATCGGTAAGCGCTTGCTCTCGACGCTGGCGATATGGTCCTCTCAATTGCTCTACAAGCATTTTGAAATAGGAATTGGTCAGGCAAGTTTCTATTACCATTTCAGCGATTTTCGCAGAAAACAATATATCGATGCATATTGATTCGCCCGGTCAACACCACCCATATATTTTATATAATTCAATATAATATACTTAAGATTTTTGATCATCATTGCCACACCACACCACCTTGTGCAATCCTTTTGACAGTCTTCAGTCCTGTGTCACCCTCGTAGTCAAACAAAGGGTTTTGTAGGAGTTTTCATTTATTTATTTATGTTTGGGTCAAACCAAACCTGGCACGCGGGCCCCTGGCCCGCGAGCACTGTATCCGATGAAGCTGTAAAAGCCGAGAAGGCTAACAGCAATTACATCACCGAAAATATATATATAGTCAAACAAATGACGATCCTGTTGTCGTTCCACCCTCAAAGCAAGTAGTTGCCTCGTCATAAACGCTACCATGGATTTTTGTAAAATATTTGGCTTTTTCATTTCACTTTGCAATTTTTTCCTGTTCCGTAAGATCGTTCCAGTAATATCGCATTTCAGTTTGACTAGTTCTTGAGCTTGATGTCTTAACTAGTGTAGTATCGGTCCATGTGTATATGGTGCCCTTGAGCACCTGGAATTTTCTCCAACGACATTTTATATAGGTGTATTGGAATTCTTGAGGAAACAGGTAAATCAGGTCTGACCAAGAGCTTGATTGTGAGTGATCCGTAATGTGATAAAATGCACATGTTGATAGCGTTTGAGTCGGCTAGAGTATAAACTCTGATACCCAATTTTATCAGTTTCTTCGGATTGTGCTTGATGAACGACATTCGGCCCTTAAACGTTACTATCCACTCCTCCGCGACTGGTCTACGTTTATGTATTTATTATTATATATTGGCTATCGAACAAGAAAGATTTTTTGATAAGTTTACGAAAATAGGGGCGATTCCTTTCGGCTTAGTTCCAGGCGACAGATATTCACTCTGCACCAATGATATTGAAAATAAGTGGGTATTTCGTAACTGTCTGTATAATATTATCTCTAATTTATTTCTGATCAAGGATATGAATTAGAATTTAAGAAATTTTAACCCACTATATTTTCCCTTCTCCTGAAGGTGTTAATAATCCCTGAGCATTTGCGTGTAATGTGCATTCTAACTAATACTACATTACTAGTAAATGCTCACAGGACGTGAATGAATAGTTGGTCGAATAGGAGCATTCTAGCGAATCAACAAAATTCTAAGACGATTCTGATTACTTTGCCACAATCTTCCACATTTTTCTTTATTTTTTATAAAACCTGCGAGTATAAATGTGAGCCCGTGACCGTAAAGTCTGACATGTTTCATACATTTCAGACTTGAGCGTTCGTTAGAAAAAAATATATAGAAGAGAAACAAACAAGCAAGCAGCCCACCTAAAGGTAATGATTACCATTAGGTGAGCCACATCTCCCTACAAAAACAGTCAAATACTTAAGCGTGCTACTGGACTCAAGACTAACCTTCGTTCACACTTAAACCAAGTAAGGAACTCTTATTTCTTCACCGGCCGGTTACGCCCGCTATTAAACAAAAACAGTAAAATGTCCCTACGTAACAAAACTACGCTTTACAAAGCTTGTATTCCGCCAATTATGACGTACGCAAGCCTCGCAAATGCGCATGCTTGCCCGCATCAAATTCATCGACTCTAAGTAATACAGAATCGATTTATGCGCAAAGCCATGGTAGCACACACAACACAATCAAGAACATACCGCCCCCGCCGTCAGCGAGAGCGTATCTGACAAACTTATTCGCGATACCGCCTCATCTCATGCAAGTTTTCACGTACTATTAATATCATAAATCGAAGCGTACTATTAACATCCAATTCACGCGGATTTATCTACTTCATTATTCAAAACTATTGAATAAATTACTGTGTGTTACATAAAAATATACACAAGTAACAGTTGATTAATTAAAATGCAACTGAAATCTACACAATGAAAATTAGAAGTAACATAATTTATTACTTTCGATGAAATCTTGATGAATCATATGCACATATGATTAAAATTTCTTACCAACAATATTTCATTAAATGTTTGATTCAAATTTTAGATATAATCCATAACTTGTACATCTGTGAGATCAACCATAAATAATTTTACAATCATAGAGGACATTTTTAAAACCGCCATTTTCTAGTTTTTGCTAAAGCTTCATTTTACGTCTCATTTTGACGCTTCCCCTTTTTAATTTTATGGGCTGTTGTTTTGGGAATCAATTTAATTTATAACACACAACATTAATCAGAATTGGTTGAAATCACAAGACGAACTATAAATTTACTACATCGACAAATATTTGATAAAATGTCTTACAATAAATGTAAGTAAAATATACATTTATATGAATCTTTCGGGTCAATTTTAAATCTTTTTATTTACACAAATTTGATGATATAATGTATATAGAATATGAATGGAAACATTAGTTGGTGTTTATTTATTTATAAATATCATGTTCATATAGTTATGATTGGCGCATCTTACATGTAATACTATTGATTTTCATCGTTGGGTCTCCATTAAGTGACAAATGAACCAAACAAAGGCGAAGAAAGTTGGGAATAGCATCGCAGTGATTTCGGTTATACGTTCAGATTCAGCGTTTATATTGCGGTTTGCCTAGTTTTTAATCAACTTGTATTTTTACAGTTAACACACGTAATAGTGGCCGATACAACCGCCCAGGACAATTTGTTTCCGCTAACGAGGTGAGCAGTTAATACGTATTTTTTATTTATTTTACGATTATACCAAATATTTTATAATTTTTGTTTTGTTTGTATATGGTATGTAATCAGTTTTTACATCCATCTGATATTATAACATAAATCAAATCTTGGTAGACTGGCCATAGTCTTGGATATGATAGATATGATACGGGTAGGGAAGATGTGTCTAATTTGAAGTGGTTGAAATACATACTAAAATTACAAATGCGAAAGCAACTTTCTCTGTCCCTCTGTTACCTTTTCACAGCTCAACCATTGAATCGCAATCAACAAAATTCAACACACAAATAGCTTGCATCCTGAAAAAGGACATGGGATACTTTTTATTCCCAAAAATTAAAATTGTTCCCACGGAATATTTAAAAAACCAATATCCACATAGATGAAGTTGTTGTTTTCATTTAACTTGTAGTTTTAATTACTTCACTTCGTGATTAAAACTTCAAGAAACTTAAGTATCTATACTAATATTATAAATGTGACACAAAGATAGCTTGCAACCTGGAGACTGTTTTCCAGAAACAATGCCTAGCATGTATGTTTTTCAACATAGTCCTGAAATTATATTCATAAGCAATGTGTTACCACAGCGTAACTCTGAGCCTCCAGACCCAGGCACTGGCTTTACGAAGTCACCAGTTAAGCTCCAACTGCGCTCAGATCATGACTGTATCAATATCAACATCATACTAGATAAATGCATGTGAGAAATGTTTTGTGATCTATATGATGTTGAGACTGCATTAAAAAAAACGAATTGTCGAAACTTTTTGAAGTCACGGTGAAATGCATTTATTCACAATCAATATAGTAGTAACCAACATGAAGTGATATACAGTTGTGTATGTTGTACATGTCTGTATAATACTAGTGTGGTTTAAGTTCAGTCGGTTTGGGCCTCTCGGAGCATAGCTGCATGCTGAGAATGCATTATGGATATGAAACAATGTTTCATGGACATATAGGGTTCTCTAGACTTAAGTAAAAGGCTACCCTCATCTCCTACTACATGGCAGCTCTCTGACATTGTAACTGAATATTGTAAGCACAGATTAGTAAGATTTTACAAATAAAGTAAGAAATGTTGCACAAATTTCTGCATCGGTTAGGTACTGATATAATCTGGTGCAATGTCACTGGGTAGGTCATGTGGTAGGAGGTAGAGGAAGATGGTAGATGTTAGCTGCCCTCGTGTGTGATTGGTGATGCTGTGATTGAACAAATATTGTTTTACAATTTTTGTTAATTACTCCCCCTTTAGAAATTACCACCCAGATTGTCACCCAGAAAATTTATGTGTGACACCACACTGTGCCCATCACCGTGAGACATCAGTTGTTAAGTCCCATATGCGCAGGGATTATGCTTGCTCACAGTGCCCTTCAAACTACAACACATTAATGTTTGCACACTACTGCTTCATGGCATAATAAATGGCCCTGGCGTGGCACCTACTTAGGCGGATTCCTGCATAGGAATCCTACCACTAATAAACATTTAGTGTCATTTATTTCGCCTACCACAAGTCCACTGCTGAACATAGACCTCTCCCAGAGATTGCCACAACAGTTTGTACTTCTCATTTTGGGGTGATTTTGCTATAGTTGCCACGCTTGGCAGGCGGGTTGGCAACCGCAGTTTATTTATTCAGATGTTCCAGGAAGATGCTGCAGCCCATCTCCTGGTTTTTAATTTCCCTCTATCGACACCCACGAGAAGAGATGGGGTGGTAGATTCTCTTAAGGCGCTACCACACCCTACTTCATTTATTTAAATTTCAAAATGCTTGTTACAATACATAGAAGTCATTGTAGTTGTAGTTCATTCTTCCTGATATCTAGATAGCTACCACCCGGGGGCCAGTTATTCTGCCATGAAGCAGTAGTGTGCAAACATTACTGTGTTTCGGTTTGAAGGGCACTGTGAGCTAGCGTAATCACTGGGCATATGAGACTTAAGAACTTTTGTCTCAGGGTGATGGGCACAGTGTGGTGTCACATAGAAATTTTCTGGGTGACACAGTATTTGTTATGGGCAGACGTTGCACTTACCATCAGGTGAATGTTTTGCTCGTTTCATCACTTTATCCAATAAAAAAAAAACATTCTATGTATGTGAGTATGTGTGAGGAAGAGGGGTAGCTCGCATGACCCTCGAGGCTGCATAATGCCACCTGGTGCTTGGTCCGGCGCAGGGTCAGCAGCAGGACAACGCTACGCCAGCGATGAACCAAGAGCAGAACCAGTTTGGTGGTAATGTAAGTATTTAAGTCTTTTAAATTCATCCAAATAGTTGTCTTGGATACTAATATTTTGTCATTTCTGACTTTGTATATTTATGAAAATATAATGTACATTTTTTTTAATTAAACACCTGAAAAGTGATTGTATCCTGTAGAATGATCAGAGGCGACACGCTAGGAACCTCGTTCCTGTGTTGTTTAGGGTGGCAAAAACTAGAAGATCTATTCTTAGTACATCCATAAAATTTTATAACAAATTCCCTAAAAGTGTGACTCAAAAAACTGATATAGAATTCAACCAACTTGTCAAGAAGACATTAGAAAAAGCGTATTATAAAATAGGTCATTGCATAGAGGACTGAGGTGTGGAAATTAACTCTTACTCTGCCCCTGCTACCAAATATGTGATATGGTAATTAAATAATATATTGTATACATGTCACTATGTAATATACATATAACATAACATCTATATACAAGCCTAAACTGAATAAAGAAACTTTGACTTCATATACCATTTCATATCATCATCAGCCCTTGAGCAGTGAATGTGAACATATCGCAGTTTTACTAGTGGTAAGATTCCTAAGTAAAAGTAACGAAACAGCTCAATTATATCCCTCATTTCTGAGAGAGTTTTGGAGCCGGGAAGAGTCCGCCACGTTTTTCCATAGTTGCCATGCCTGGCTGCCGGGTTGGCAACCGCAATTTATTTATTCAGATGTTCCAGGAAGCTGGAACTGCTGCTTATCTCCTGGTTTATTTCCTCTCTGTCGACTTTTACGACTCCCACGGGATGAGATGGGGTGGTAGATTCTCTTAGGCCGCCACCAAACGGTACACCACGTTTTACAGACAGACTATTCATGCTGAATAATACCATAATATGCATTCCTGGAACATCCGAATAAATACACTGCGGTTACCCACCCGCCTGCCAAGCGTGGCAACTATGGCAACCCCCCCCCCCCCCCCCCAAACGGGAACTACTAACTTTTGTGGCAATCTAAGGGAGAGGCCTGTGTAGGCTGAAACGCCGACGACAATACCTTAGTCGCCCCTTACGACACCTTGATAGGAAAGAGGTAGGTGCTATTTTACTCTGCCGGGCACCAATCGGCTGCAAGAAGTGGTATGATATAAGATGTTTCGGGTCTGGGTTGTGAGTGTGGAACTTATCTCTGTAAAACCCACCCATTATACCAGAAAAATACTAGTGTCGAGAATCTTTTTTAATATATTTTAACGTATAAATCAATGTTTGTTAAACAGTGGCAGCAGCCGCCGGCGCCCCAACAGCAGCCATCGCAACATGAAACTAACAAGGAGATGCCGCCGCCGCCGCTACCTCCACAGGTATAACAATTATCATGAGTGAGAACGAAGTTACTGAGCATTCTCGAATG
This sequence comes from Luehdorfia chinensis, assembly GCA_019845155.1. NCBI lineage: Eukaryota > Metazoa > Arthropoda > Insecta > Lepidoptera > Papilionidae > Luehdorfia > Luehdorfia chinensis. The sequence continues at coordinate 14,830,438 of JAHVAK010000016.1, forward strand.
AACCTTCATTCGAGAATGCTTAGTACCTTCGTTCGAGTAGTGCTCGTAAGAACCTTCATTCGAGAATGCTTAGTACCTTCGTTCGAGTAGCGCTCGTAAGAACTTACTAGTTACTTTCCCCACCTAATTTATGTTGGTGCGTATGTATCCGTGCGAAGTTCACGACCGCTCACTTAATATGGCAATGCAATTGTTAATGTGTAATTCGCCGTGTGGTGGCGGCGGAGAATCTACAACCCCATCTCATCCCGTGGGTGTCGTACAAGTCGACAGAGGAAAAATTAAAACTAGGAGATGGGCAGCAGCGTCTTCCTGGGACATCTGAATGAATAAACTGCGGTTTCCAAACTGCCTGCCATGCGTGGCAACAATGGCAAAATCCCCCCCAAATTGAGTGCTACAAACTTTTGTTGCAATCTATGGCTGAAATAATTAGATGAATGACCTATAAACATCACATGACAGGCCATCCATTTCTGAGAAACAGTCAGTCACACTGCTCCAATGAAGGGCGACTTCACATGTCACCGAAATATATTTTCCCTCAGACATGTAGGTTTTCGCAAGACGTTTTCCTTCTTCACTGAGCATTTGGAGAATTAACATAAATACATAAGATCACGACTGTATCCTATAAGGGGTAGTCAGAGACTGGGCACTCACTGCCAAAACAGATGACTACCACAATCCACGTTTCACTAAAACAATATAATGCACTTGGTGTGATAATTGGTGAGCCCATCGCCACCATGCGCCTTTTACGAGATCCATTGGATGAGATGAAGTGGTAGTATTCTGTGGAGAATTAACAAATTTAAAAAAAAAGTGTTGCTAGTAACATGCAACAATATATAATGTTTTCTCTAATCCATACTAATATTATAAATGCAAAAGTAACAATCTGTTCCTATGACTGTTTAGTTATCTTTTCACGGTTCAAACGCTGAACCGCTGTACTTGCATCCTGTAGTACATTGGATACTTTTTATCCCAGAAAATCAAATAGTTCCCACCTGATATTTAAAAAGCTGTGTGGCGGCGGCTCGATAAAAGAATACTACCACTCCATCTTATCCAATGGATCTCGTAAAAGGCGAGTAAGGAATTAAACTGCACTGTGCACCCAACAGCGCATGGTGGCGATGGGCTCATTATGTTGTTTTGGTGAAACGTGGATTGTGGCAGTCATCTGTTTTTGCAGTGAGTGCCCAGTCTCTGACTACCCCTTATGGGATACAGTCGTGATCTTATGAATGTATGTATGTATATTTAAAAATCCTGTATCCAATAACGCAGACGAAGTCGCGTGCACCTGCTAGTTGCTATTAACACGTTACTCTCCGGTTAACAGATGCCCGATATAGAAATGAAAGCGGAGTCCGAGACCGACGCGTCGACGAACAACGACGACGAGGTGCTAGCTCAACGTCCGTCGTGGATGAAGAACAAATCCTCCGGAGGCGTAGGTGAGACATCTCTTTATTTATGATACACTAGCTGTAACCAGGAGATGGGCCGCAGCATCTTCCTGGAACATCTGAATAAACTATGGCAAATTCCCTTCAAAATGACAGCTTCAAACTTTCTTGCCTATACGAGGAGGGATCAAAAAGTAGTGAGAACAACATACTTCTTGGTATATCTATATTATATACTTCTTGGTATAGGTATATTTGTAATATTGATAAAGAAAAAAAATCTTCGATTCTATTTTGTTTCTTTCTGAATGTAGTCATTTGTTTGCTTCGTGTCGGGACGTGTTCTCGAAAATGGAGAAAAACGAAGTGCGAGCCGTTATTAAATACCTCTGTTTAAAAAAGTTAACGACGCAAGAGATTCATTGAGATTCGGAGGCAACTTTAGGAGAGTCTGCTCCGCCGTATTCCACTGTCGCAAGGTGGGCTTCTCAATTTCGAGTAGGGAGAACGAGCACGGAAGACGAACATCGTTGCGGCCGTCCATCGACGTCAGTCACCCAAGAAAATGTTGCGAAAGTCGAGAAAATTGTATTGAGCGATCGAGGAGTTACCATCCGATACTTAATTCAAGAAACGGGCATTTCATATGGAAGTATTCGAATCCATATTGAAACTAATCTTTGAATATGAGCAAAAGTCTCCGCAAAATGGGTGCCGAGAATGTTAACCGACAGTCAGAAACAAAATCGACTTGACATTTCAAAGATATTGTTGGACAAGTTTCAAGAAGATTCTGAAAAACTTTTTGTCTCGTTTCGTAACAATGGACGAAACATGGGTCCATGATTTTGATCCCGAGACAAAACAGCGATCTTCGCAATGGAAACGCCCATCATCACCGACCCCGAAGAAGTTCAGTGCCGTGGGATCGGCTGGCAAGGTTTTGGCCTCAGTATTTTGGGACTGTTGATTGATTACCTGCAGCGTGGAAGCACTATTACAGGCCAATATTATGCAGCTTTAATTCCCAAGTTGAGGAATGCCATCAAAGAGAAAAGGAGAGGGAAACTTCGAAGGGTCGTTCTGTTTCATCACGACAACGCACCCGCGCACAGGTCGGCAGTTGCGATGGCTGCCATTCAGCAAGCTGGCTTCGAATTGGTTGACCACCGCCCCTTATTCACCAGATCTGGCGCCTAGCGATTTTTATCTGTTCCCCAAATTGAAAGAATACTTAAGGGGAAACAGGTACGAAGATGATAACGAGGTGATGATGCATGGCGTGAAGAGCTTTTTGCAGGACCAAGACAAAACTTTTTTTTTTGAAAGGGATTGAAGCCTTGGAAAAGCTTTGGACTCGGTGTGTAGAGAGACTCGGAGACTGTGTAAAAAAATAAATTATTAAGTTATCAATAGTCATTATATTCTATCTCATTCTCACTACTTTTTGATCCCTCCTCGTATATGGGGGAGGCCTATGTTCACCAGTGGAGTTGTGATGGCTGAAACGTCGACGACATATTTTTTCTTCATTGGTGTTAATTTGTTGATATCTTGTGAATCAGTAAAGAAGATCAGCAATCGGGAGCGTCGCCGGAGGCAGAATGAGAGCCTGAGGCGGCTTCTCACACCCAAGAACGCGCTGATGGTGCTCAACGAGATTCTGCCCAACGACCAGTTCGTCGCCGTGAGTTTCACCATTTTTTATTAAAGAATGCAACGGGACCAGTTAGCTTTCACCTGATGATAAGTGTAACGTCTGCCTGTAACAAATGCTGTGTTACCTAGAATGATTCTCTGTGGCACCACACTGCGATCGTCACCCTGAGACTTCTCAATTCTTATATGCCTTGTAGTTACATATTCTCTCACTAATACTGCATCCTAGACTGCCTCCGAACATATTGCACGAGCGTTACATAGAATAGAATTAATTTTTATTCAATATAGATTATTTACATAATTGTTATGTTTTCCATAAATAACAAGCTCTGTATTAATTGTACTTGTTTATTCACCATGTTACAAAATCCGACTGAAATATATGGGTAGAAGTACAACCTGTCACATGATCAGTCCCTTAATCCTACATAATAATAATACTTATTGAAAGTATTTTTTTTTTAACTACACTGGTTCGCAAAAAATGCCTATGTCCTGGTAAGAACCAGTAAGAAACCCAGCGGGATTATTTTTTTCAGTCATTTTTAAAATAATGTACAATACAGTATTATAAAGATGTAGAAATAGCTTGACGGCGATCATCCTCATTCCCATGGGTTATCATCATCTATGTATTCTTTAATATTATAATAATTCTTTTTATGAAGTCTTTTGAAGAAGAAGATCATGGGTAGGTTGGGGCGAGTGAGTGCCTATGTGTTTAGCACATACACTTGTGGCACTATAATAATTTCTGTGCAGTTGATAGCTTCAGACAGTATTCGGAAGCTGTCGCTGTGGTCGAAAATCTGCCCTAAGGGAATCATCTTGCAGACAGCGAGAGGGCTTAAGCCATGTGGCTAAGCAAGTGACTGTACCATTAGCATTAATGCTACAAATATTTTATGTTGATATTATTTGGTATATGTCTCTTTAATAATCAAAGTCTGGAGGAAGGTTTTATACAAATAAATAAAGCGTCACCTCTTGCCCGTTGCAGCAATTCAAAGTGGAGTCAGCGCCCAGCAACAACCAGTACTTCAAGCCGCACGGCTTTTGTGCCGACCTCACGCTGGACGGGAACACTTACAAAGGCTTTGGTGAGTACAAAAACGATGATACCCCCCGAATTTAGTAAAAAAAATCACGTTTGACTAACGAAATATATTTCTGACACCGAGAACAGAAAGTTTTTCACGAGAAAATGATTTCATAACTTGTGTAAAAATTTTTTTGGACAGTGTGATGTGCTTGACTGTTTGAATGATCTTGAATTTATTTTGATGAGCTGTCTGCTGAAGCGTGGTCATTAAAAACAGCAAAGGTACAATATATATCTACATATTTTACTGGTGGTATAATTCCTAGGCAGGAATCCATCTAGGCGAGTACCACCGCAATGCCAATTATTTTGCCGTGAAGCAGTTGTGTGCAAATGCAATAAGAGCTAGTGGCATGTGAGACTTAACACTGACGATATCTCAGGGTACAGGGATACTCATAGCACAGCATTTGTTATGAACAGACATTCTATTAGCCTGTCATAACAATAATCTTAGTAAGCTCTTATGTCATGATCGCTATAATGTCTCTGCTTGCGGCGGAGTCGTGTGGAGGGTTGAGGAGGGCGATGGCTGCCACACAGGCTGGTCTGCTCAAGTATGTACACTTTCGATTTCTGTCATGAAGCATGCTTACATTGTCAATTAGACTATTCTTTGTAAACTTATATATAATGTCTAATGACATAAAAATATGAGAATGACATATGAGGGTGGATTGAAAAGTACTCGGCCTAACACAGATCCATTCAATTCTAAAAATCAAATCTACCCACATTATTTAGTTCAGTTCAGACTAGTTCATTGTGTGAAGTTCGAAACGTGTGCGATAATTAGTTGTGATTTTATAAATTTATTAACAAAGTAATCGGTCATAATTTCCGCGAATGAAGCAAATCGAGCAGCGTTCCGTCATTAAGTACCTCCATAAGAAGGGGCTATCATCAAAAGCCATCCATGATGACACATGGTCAGTACATTAGGCGATTGTGCTCTGTCATATTCATCCGTCAAAAAATGGATAGCAGAATTTAAGCGTGGTAGAGAGAGTGTGAAAGATGAACCCCGCTCTGGAAGGCCTTCGACGTCAACTACTGACGAAAATATTAAAAAAGTACTTGATTTAATAATGGGAGACCGTAGATTAAAAATTAGAGAGATAGCCGAGAATAATCTCGGCTATCTCTCTAATTTTTAATCTGCGGATCTTAGCAAATTAACTTTCTTTTATTCATTATAATGGATTTCCGCAAAGATTCCTGATTCTATTAACTATATGAAAAGAGGATACCTGAGGAGTTTCTGTTGCTTTCTTCTCTGTCAAAGGAACTCCATTACGAAGTTATGGTAGATTGAAAAAAAAAATACGTTTTACAAATTAAATTAATATTTCTTACATCAAAAAATATAGTATTTTCATTTAATTTCATCAGATGAACTATTTTGCTTGTCTAAACACTTTCTTAAATAAAAAAAAAAACAAAATAACACAACTACCCAGCACACAATCTACCTAATTGTAGGTGACCGCTGTTATTAAAAATTATTTTCCCTTATCTTTTTATACTTTATTTTTTCTCTGAACTTGAAAGTCTAGTAGACTACTGTAGTAGTGGGCTGATTGTATCTATTAATGCGGTTTATGTTCTGTTACAATAAAGTATGTTCAATTTCAGGTGACAACAAACTGATGGCCCGCAACTCGGCTGCAGAGCAAGCAATTAGAGACCTCATTATCAAGAGGATGAACAAAGTCCTTAACACTGATGGTATGTGAACTGGCCTGGCACCAGAAAGAGACAACTGCTGTTCTATGTATTTAAAGCCGAGAATTTCTTCCTTCTTGGCCTTCAAGTCTGATTGTATTGTGATTGTCACTTATTTATAACACTGCACCTGACCCACTTCTTTTAGTGCAATGCAAGCGTGGCAACTATGGCAAAATTCCTTCCAAACGGAAGCTAAATTTTTTTTGGCTATCAATGGGGGAGGCCTATGTTCAGCGGTGGATTAGTGATAGGTTGAAATGATGATGATCATGATGATTGCGTTCCCACGAGAAACTAGTCATAGGCGCCGCGTCTGGTGGCGGCTTAAGGGAACGCACCACCCCATCTCATCCCGTGGGTGTTGTAGAAGTTGACAGAGGGAAAATTAAAACCAGAATATGGGCAGCAGCGTATTCCTGGAACATCTGAATAAATAAACCTCAGTTGCCAACCCGCCTGCCGAGCGTGGTAAGTATTGTAAAATCCCCCCAAAATGAGATCCACAAACTTTTGTGGCAATTAATGGGGGAGGCCCTTATGTTTAGCAGTGGACTAGTGATAAATCTGTTTGTGGTTCATTTTAAGGTTATCAGCAAGCCTGGAATGTTGTGGATCTCTAGCTCAAACAGTGAAACTTTTCATGTACACTTTGCTGTGTCAACAAAAGTTTAGATATTGAGTGAGAAGTGTTCTGCAGCAGGGTCTCAGAGCGAGGAGGGCGGCGAGGGCGCGGAGGGCGGCGAGGAGGAGACGCTGCCGATGATCCAGCTGGCGTCGTTCGCGCTGCACAAGCTGTTCTGCGAGTGGGAGGTGGGCGGCCACAAGGTGCCGCAGCTCAGACCCACCACCACCTCGGTCAGTACCATAACACTACTTTGAATTGCAATGCAGATGCAGATGTGAGAGGAGCTATTAAAATACCTTATGTGGCTATGGAAAATTCAGACGGAAACCAGAGTAAACCATTTTTTTTTCGAATCAATAGCACTTAAAAGAAAATTACATCATATAAATTAACTAATTTCTCTGCCAATTACAGATTCCTATTTTTTATGTAAAACATGCAGATTGTTGTATGCTATGAGCCGTACCATAGATCATGTAAAAGCCATAAATAATATCATAAACGAAAACAAAGAGAAATAACTTAAAACTTTAAACCTAACAAGATAAACTTAACACATATTAGTGGGGCAAGTGAAACTATAATTCGTATATGTATGGTTTGGCTTTTTTTATTGTATAGAATGAGGAGCAAAACGTTCACCTGATGTAAAGTGCAACGTCTACCCATAACATATGCTATGTCACCCAGAACATTTCTGTGTGACACTACACTGCGCCCGTCACCCTGAGACATCAGTGTTCTCGAGTCTCATGTGCCCAGTGATTACGCTAGCTCTACAGTGCCCTTCAAACCGAAACACAGTAATGCTTGCACACTACTGCTTCATGGCAGAATAATTGAGCCCTGGGGTGGTACCTACCGAGGTGGGTTCCTGCATAGAAATCCTAGTTTATACAATTTTTTTTTTATTATATTAAGAGACGAAACGAGCAAAACGTTCACCTGATGGTAAGTGCAACGTCCGCCCACAACAAATGCTGTGCCATTCAGAGTAATTTCTGTGCGACACTACACACCGAAACATAGTAATGTTTGCATACTACTGCTGCACGGCAGAATAACTGTTCCTGGGCTGCTAGAAGCGTGTGTTTACGAAATAATTATACGGACAGGTGTCGGAGTCGGACACGGCGTCGGAGGCGGGGGGCGCGGGCGGGGCGGGGGGCGCGGCGGGGGGCGGCGCGGGGCAGCGCGCCCCCAAGCCCCCCAAGCAGCTGCCGGGCGACGCGGCGCTCATGCACCCGTGCATGCTGCTCACGTACATGCGGCCCACGCTGGAGTACCGCGAGCTGGCGGCCAGCGGCGACCGCCCGCAGAACATGCTCTACACCTTCGGCGTCGACGTCGACGGCGCCACCTACATCGGCAAAGGTACCGACCCAACGGTACAAACCTTCACCTGACTGTACCGCTGCACTCGTCACCTTCAGTTCTTAGATCTCGTGTGCCCGGTGATTACTCCACCTCTCAATGCCTTACAAACCGAAACACTAGTAAAGTTTGCACAATACCGATTCGCGACAGAATGACTATCCCTGGGGTGGTACCTACCTAGACGGATGCTTGCATAGAAACCCACCAGATACATATATTCAAACTTTTTCCCAAATGTGGGGTAGGCAGAGACTATACGTGTAGTCCATTTTTTTTTCCGCCGTTGAAAATGTGATGTGTATGGCGAACCACGTCGCCGTATTTTGGTAGGAGTCCCTTCATATTCCGCAATTCGCTATTGTCCTGAATACTATATATTAAAAAAAATTAACAACCGTATGACCTAGTGGTCAATACAAAACTATGTTGATTATGATGGTTTTTGGGGTTTGATTGTGAAATGTATGTCTGCTAAACGCCCTCACAATTTAGGAGAAATCCTGCCGCGAAACATCGATTTTTTAAACAGAGAAAAAATTACCGTTTCTTAATGAAATTACTTAGTACTAACATCTTTTTTAAAAAGCATTCTCTGTCAGTTAACAAGTTAGCTTTAATATATTTTCGATCAAAAAAAAATATGTATAGTATATATACAGTTTAAAAGCGGAAAGATGTGGTCTCTGCCTACCCCTATGGGAAAGAGGCGTGACTGTATGTATGTATGTATATATACAGTGTGGTGGTGGCAAAGTCGGCACAGGGAAAATTAAAAGATAGAGATGGGCAGCAGCATCTTCCTTAAACATCTGAATAAACTGCGGTCGCCTACCCGCCTGCCAAGCGTGGCAACTATGGCAAAATCCCCCCCAAAATGAGAGCTACAAACTTTTGTGATAGGCTGAAATTATGATGTTGACATTACATCACCGTGTAATCAAACATATTATTTTCAGCACAAAACAAGAAAGAGGCTCGCAAAGCTGCCGCAAAAGCAGCATGCCAAGCGATATTTGGAGTGAAGTTTGGGTATCCGCAAGACAACAACGCGCAGAACTAGCTAACATTTACCAGACTGCAGATTCAAATGTGAAAGTCGGAAGTGTTACAGTCATTACATATGTGTAGTGAAAATGAATTATAAAAAAAAAGCAATAATGTGAGAATTTATGTTAAAAAAGTCTAAATCTGTCCAATCGTTACCCAATAAGATCGGAGTATTGTGTGATTGGATCTGAGCATGGTCAGTTAAGTGAAGTAACTACTGCATTTGTATTGGTAAGCATATATGGTAATTTTCATATTTTATTATGGTGTAAGCGTCAAATGGAATCTAAAAAAATCCTTTGACGATTTTAGCTATGCTCCAAAATAATGAAGTCGCATGGAGACATTGTCTTTTACTGAAACTTGTGAATACAAAGTATAGTCTTTTTTGTAGTTGTTGCGGTTAATACTTATTACTACCAGTTTTAACTCATAGTAATCTATGTTAAAGCGTAGGTAAATTACTTAAAAAATTTTTTAGCTTCTGTATGACTGTACTGTCGGATATTACATTTACTGTACATGGAACTAAATATGTAAATTATAATTAGTTGTTACTTGAAATTGTATTATCTTGAGATTAAGGTCATCTCCACATATTAGAATGTATTTTGTTATTATGACTGATGCAAACATTTAAAATGTACACATATATCGCCAAAACCCATATGAGGATTTTATTAAATTTTCATACATGCATAAGGTCACGACTGTATCCCATAAGGGGTAGTCAGAGACTGGGCACTCACTGCAAAAACAGATGACTGCCACAATCCACGTTTCACCAAAACAATATAATGCACTTGGTGTGATAGGTGGTGAGCCCATCGCCACCACGCGCTGTTGAGTGCACAGTGTATAATAATAAATATAAATTTTCAAGCGGCGGAAAATAACTATCTGATACTGAGATAAGAATAATTTCTTAGTGTTACTTACATTATAAATATATTTTGTCAGCATTTTGCTCTTTTGGGTTATAATATCCACATACGGGTTTTAACGAGCGTTACTTGATGGGACAAAAACTAACTTAGATATTGGGTCTGTCTAACTTAACGGACACACAGACACATCGTTGTGATAATGAAACTGACATCAAAATAATTTTGTAATTAGTGACATAACAATTTTAATGATATATCAATGCGGGATCAAAGCACGAATGAAATGTTTTTTTTATTTACGATTATATATTTTTTTAAGAATTTTAGATTTTAGAAATATCATAGTTGAGTTCCTGGATTCGATTCCAGGTGCCGGTACCACTAAAATTGTTGATTGCAATTTTTCCAAATAAAAACTTGACATTACTCCATTTTAACATACTTAATCTTGATTATCAAATGAATATCATACTGTTAAACTTGTATTGATGTAATATAAAGTTTATGTACTATAATTGAATGATTATTTTGTACGTTAGTCCGACTTACAAATTTTAATTTTTTTTCTATAATGTAATTTAGATTAAGGTTCAATTGAGACTAGTGTTTAGATGTAACCGTGTCAAGTTAAAATACAAACATGTATTGTAATTATACATCTTTGTGTACATAAATTGCTCTTGTCATTGCTATACTTTAAAATACTGTACTAGTGTGGCTAATTAAAATGGTCTTGGGTTCAAATCCCAGCTGAAACTGGTGGTAGGACTCCTATGCAGGAATCCATCTAGGTAGGTAAGGTACCCCAGGGCCAGTTATTCTGCCGTGAAGCAGTAGTGTGCAAACATTACTGTGTTTCGGTTTGAAGGGCACTGTGAGCTAGCGTAATCACTGGGCATATGAGACTTAAGAACTGATGTCTCAGGATGATTGGCACAGTATAGTGTCACACAGAAATTTTCTGGGTGACTCAGCATTTGTTATGGGCAGACGTTGCACTTACCATCAGCTGAACGTTTTGCTCTTTTCATCACATTATCCAATAAAAAAACAAAAAAAAGAAACAAATGGGAATTAGTCGTAGTACTCTTCATTTATTTTTTCGCATTAATCATCACTAATCCACTGCTGAACATAGGCCTCCCCCGTAGATTGCCACAAAAGGTTGTTGCTCTCATTTTGTGGGAATTTTGCCATAGTTGCCACGCTTGGCAGGCGGGTTGGCAACCGCAGTTTATTTATTCCGACGTTCCAGGAGAATGCTGCATTGCATAGGTGCATTTTGACCGTTTGAGGACATTTCTAGTTGAAATTATTCGAGGAGTTTACTCAGCTGATCGGGCCGGCGATCTTTACCCTTCTTGGCACCAACTTCTGCCAAAATGTCGTTAGGTCAGACATAAATATATCTTCTTTATGAGCCTGGCAATCAGCTACAAAATCTTCACCGGTTCAAAAAATGACTTTCTCAGAGAATAACCGGCAAGAAACTGGGCTTTCTTTTTTTGCCTTGCCTTATTACATAGTCATTAATAAATTACAAAAAAATATACATCATAAATTTAGTAGCCAGGGGGTTGGTAAATTCAGCGTCGGCAAGGTAAGCATCCCGTACGGCACAATCGTATGGATTTATATAAGATTTATATAACGCAGGTGAAACCGTTGGGCGCACCTAATCTTATATATCAGTAAGGGCTAAAGTCTGATGATAAAACACATACATACAGTCACGCCTTTTTCCCATATAAGGGGTAGGCCACACGCAAACCACGTAGCCGTCATTTTGATACCGAGTCAAAAAATCTTACTCGTTCCCATGAGCAGTATAGTGACAGCATTGCATATTATAGTGTTATTCTGTACTAATAAAAGCTGGTAGGAAAGAGGTGGGCAGTAGCATCTATTCTGACGAACCCAATATTACTTAACAACATTATAAGAACAATACAGCCACCCGTATGGTGGCGGCTTAAGAGAATCTACCACCCCATCTCATCCCGTGGGTGTCGTTAAAGTCGACAGAGGGAAAGCGAAAACCAGGAGATAGGCAGCGCATCTTCCTCGAACATCTGAATAAATACTGTGGTTGCCAACACGCCTGCCAAGCGTGGCAACTATGGCAAAATCCCCCCAAAATGAGAGCTACTAACTATTGCGGCACTCTATGGGTAGGCCTATGTTCAGTGGACGATGGGCAGCATCTTCCTGGAATATTGGAATAAAAAAACTGCGGTTGTCAAGCGTGACAAGTTTTGTGGCAACGTTATTCATAATTGGTATAACATCCCGGCACCTGCCCATGCTACTTTGATCTGATAAACGCAACGGTGAAGTTTTAATGACATAATTGAATACTGAAAATTTCCATACAAAACTTTGAAATTATTTGTTTTGTAAAACTTTACGCGACCCTAACTCAGAAAGTCGTTGCCCCGAACCAGACAAATTTAAAATACGTTTTCTTCTCCATTTAATTTATGTTGCCCTACTACGGCGTCATACTAGCAGATTTACTTCGCTACACATTTCCAAGCTTCATGTTATCCTAGTACTTGCGAGTTCTTTCGATGGCAGCTCAATGGAAAAACGCCTAATTAAATTTATGAGTTCATTGCCTCGATCAGCTGTATAGCAGGGTAGTCACCTATGAGTTTTAAGCAAATTCTTTCAGTCGACATATCTCCTACAGGTATCACGCTACGAGGCCCAGTATATTTTTTGGGGCATATACACATCGTCCCTAAGCCTAGCCTGCCGGGATGTATAGGACATTACGAATGACCCTGTATCCCTTACACAGGCTTATGTTCAGTTGTGGACTAGTGATGGGCTGGGACGATGACAGTCAATTGAAACTCCCCGCTATGGCAGCGAGTAGATTTAAATTTTATTTTAAAAAAATAAGCTTTTGGTCACTCATTACTAATGAGGTGGTATACTTTTACTGGTGGTAGGATTCCTATGCAGGAATCCGTCTAGGTAGGTACCACCCCAAGGCCACATATTCAGCCGTGCAACTGTTGTGTAAACATAACAGTGTTTCGGTTTGAAGGGCACTGAGAGCGTAATCACTGGGCATATGAGACTAAAAAACTGATGTCTCAGGGTGACGGGCGCAGTGTGGTGTCACACACAAATGTTCTGGGTGACACAGCATTTGTTATGGGCAGACGTTGCACTTACCTTCAGATGTACGTTATGTTCGTTTCGGCAGTTTATCCAATAAAAAAATATCGTTCCCAGCAGAATAAGCTATATGCTCTACAAAATGTGCGGGTTTAGTTTGTTAAAATAAAACACAAAATACGTACATAACTACATTTAATAACTTTTCGCATATTTAATTAAATAAGATAATCACAATTGAATATTAAATAATATCGCTTGTAAAGTCTGCCCTCTCATTGAAGTCAGGGTTTTTTCATGTTTCATAAGAATTCAGCAACATTTTTCTCCATACTTCGCTATAATATTCATAGCAATTGCAAATATATTTAAAAATTATTCCAACCATAATTTTTCACTATCAAAATAATCCAATGTCACGACATACTTATAAAAGACGATTATTATCATTTCGCGTTGAAATAAATGAAAAGTAGGATAGTGATCGATCAGAAACGGATGTATTTTAGCATTACACTTTTGGCCCATTGCAAGTGTTGCATGCTTAATAACTCTTGTAATTATAAATTTTAAATATAAAACTGGCTTTTCGTCAGTTTTATATTTAAAATTTATTAGCCTTATTTCCTTAATTTTCATTCGCCAAGCCTAGCCACGGGCCTAAAGATAGAAAAATACAGCAATACTAATGTCACAAATGCGAAAATAACTCGCTCTGTCCCTCTGTCTGGTTGTTACCTTTTCACGGCTCAACCGCTGATCCAACCTGGACGAAATTTGGTACAAAGATAGTTTGCATCCTATAGACGTACATAGGATACTTCTTATCCCGGAAAATCAAAGAGACAAGTCGCGGGCATGAACTAGTAGATATCGTGACGTGCTCTGTTGTTTTTCCGACTGTTAGTCTCTGATTGACCCCTCACGGTACAAATCGCAAACTTGTTTCTATGGATTCGTGTGTTTGGCGGTGCATTACCACGAATAAGCCCGCCAGACTGTTTGTTTGTTAAAATGGCTGACGAGTTTTATGAACTTGTCGTATTCTTCAAAAGCCTGTAAAAGTCCACTGCTGGACGAAGGCCTCTCCCAAGCTGGGGTCTCTACTTCGGCCTTAGACGCAGCGGCCCGTCACCGGTCAGGATAATTCAGGTCTGGCATAAACGAGATGGTTCTTCCGCCATCAATCCGAGGCCATGACATTCTCCTGGCATTTCTCTAAGTTTCCTTTTTGACACCCACGGAACTAAATGAGCTGGCAGATTCTCTAGCGTTGCTACTACACGGCAGTGACAAGTGGCGAGCCCCGTAGCTGCCATTTTTGTACGAGTCAAAAAAATTCTTACTTCCCATTGCGTTCCCACGAGCACTTTTTGGTATTATTCCGCACGAACAAAGGCTGTCCATACAATACATTAGTTGCCCCTTACGACACCTCGCTAGGAAAGAGGTAGGTGCTGTTCCAATCTGCCGGACACCTATCGGCTATTCGAGTATCTTATTTAATTTCTTATATCATTATTGCATATTCTCCTTACATTACTTTATTTATATAGCTAAGACAAAAATGTCTTAGTTTTATAGATAAAGTGTTTGAATTAGTCATTGATATCTCTCTACAAAATAGGCGCCACCAAAAGTTACTTTCATTCTACATTAATAAAATTATTAAATAATTCTCCTAATACTTTTTGCTGCGAAAATGGCGCCACGACTTCAACTCACTCTTCGGGCCTGAAGATTATAAATGAAAACGTCAGTTTGACAGACACCAAAACTATTTTTTGTGATCTGGCAATTTATGAAGACTTACATTTAAGGTTATTTTTATTCCATGCACATTGTTTCTTATTCCCAAAAAATTATTATTAGTATTGTACTGTGAGGAGCTTCAATGTGACACAAAATATGAAGAAACATTTTAATGTATTAAACACGATTAACAATTAATTAAATTAAATATAACATTGTTATACACCATAAACAAAAGATACAAAAAGGAAAAAAAATGAAATAAATAAAAGGTACAATGGGCGGCCTTATCGCTAAAAGCGACCTCTTCCAGACAACATTTGGATGGACAAAAACTGAAATTGAACAAATAAGGACCCCGAGACACTATCTGACAAAATACCTCGATACGCTACTGTGTTTCTAATTTAAACCTAAAGCCATAATGTCACGTTGATAGTATGACAATAAATCAATGTGACTAGACTGATTCGGTCGTTTACGGCGTAAGATAGCCCATTTTTTTTATTTTATAAAAGTGACGGAACGAGCAAAACGATCATCTGATGGTAAGAGCAACATCTGCCCATAACAAATGCTCTGTCACCTAGATCATATCTGTGTGAGTTCATAAGTCTTAAGTCTCATATGCCCAGTGATTACGCTAGCTCACAGTGCCCTTCAAACCGAAACACAATAACGTTTGCACACTACTGCTTCACGGCAGTATAACTGGTCCTGGGGTGGTACTTACCTTGACGGATTCTAATACTTCATTTATTACCGTAGTTGTGTTAGAAATCGACTGCTACTTATTCGAATGTTATTCACAAATATGCTCAGGGTTGCCACCCGATTCTGTAGGGATAGTGCCGATTTCGTTGACATTGTCCCGAGTCCCGACGACCGATATTACTTTTGTTTTGATTTATGATAATAGGCGACGATAGATCTATTTACACGGTTCCCGTCACCAGCCGCACGCACTGCGTTTGCCTTCGCCTGCCGCGCGACGCAAATTTGTGCGGCAGCTTGACCGAGAGGCATCATGGACAACACAACACGGACAAGTCTTGTTAGGAGTTCATGTATAAATTTAAAAATAACGCGGAATTAATGAAATCGGCCCGTACCAATAAGAAATATGCATGAAAAAATAATAAGCAAAATGAAATACACGTGTTACATGCCTAACATGAACCAGGATTGCTGACTATATATTTAGACTTTATATTGCTTTGTTTAAACTCCAACCAGTTGTTCAATATAACTGCCGATACAACAAATGACACTGTGCTGAGCGACCAGACACACTCTTTAAGGTATGAAGTAATAATTATTATTTATATATTAACTATAAGTTTGTATTAAAGTAATTAATAAAGTAACTATTAAATCTTTTGGTTTTTTTTTTAATCATTCGGTTTTAATTTTTATCAGGTCCAACTCCGACTGAGCTCCGATCGTCACCGATGACAGACCGATTGTCCCGACTTTTTCAAAAGGTGACAACCCTGAAATATGCTAGGGCCAAGTCTCCGGCACAACAATCAACAGTGTTAATGTTACCTAACTGTAGAATGTTTTTATATATCTACAGCACAAGTATATTCGTCTACAACGACTTAATAAATTATTTAACGGAATGCACATATATACGTGATAAACGGTAACAAAAAAAAGAACTGAGTCACGGGACCTCGTATAAACCTAGCGCTAATCTAAACTATTCAGTCTCGGCTTATGCTAGATTGAAAGAAGTGCAATCACTCATAAATATTAAATATCACTTCGCTTACAAATTGGTAACATGTATTAGTATCTTGAAAATAAATATATACGAAGTTTGACATTGTTATTTTGACCCACTGAGTTATGTAATCATAGACGTGTGTAGCTCTTTAGTGAACCGGTTCACTGTACCGAAACATCAATGTAGTTCAAAAGATGTCTTCACTTGTGTCAGTACAAATGTTTGTATTCCTAACAGTTTTGTTGCGGCGACCCGTCACGTCTCGTTTCCCGCGGCAGCGAAATGTGGGCTACGGGTGTGGCCTCCGCCTACCCCTTATATGGGAAAAAGGCATGACTGTATGTATGTATGTATGATCGGAAATGTTAATTATTCAGTACGAGCCGCTTGAGTCATTACTACTCCTTATAAGTTATTCTGACGCGGTATTCCAAATGTAATTTTTCCAATCTCGATAAAGACACTCGTTTGCCACGTCTATGTAATGTACTACGTATTAGAGAAGCTATTTCAAGCAACAGATATCGCGATATTCTATGACACGCGCGCATGCTCGATGCGAAGGTTCATGTCCCCATAGATCACATAGTGCGCGCAGATGCGACATACTGTTTATTCTGCCTACATGATACTGAGCGTACTTGGGAAATAAAAACGTTAAAAAGTATTTCAACTCAACGAAGTATTTCAATTTCCATTAGTATAAGTTTAGTTAGCTTCTGATGTTTTGTAGTATTTTTTTAATTTATTTATTCGCAATACAACTCGCCGTGAAGTAGCGACCTAAGATAATCTACCACCCCATCTCATCCCGTGGATGTCGTAAAAGTCGACAGAGGGAAATCAAAACCAGGAGATGGGCAGCAGCATCCTCCTGGAACATCTGAATAAATAAACTGCTGTTGCCAACCCACCTGCCAAGCGTGGCAACTATGGCGAAATCCCTCCAATATGAGAGCTACAAACTTTTGTGGCTATCTATGGGGGACGCCTATGTTCAGCAGTGGACTTGTGATATGCTGAAACGACGACGACAATACAACTATTATTATAGGATAGCCTATCAAACTGTAGTCAATTTTCTACAGTTTGAAAAGTGTCGAGACGAGCAAAACGTTCACCTGATGGTAAGTGCAACGTTTGCCCATAACAAATGCTGTGTTACTCAGAATATTCCTTTTTGTGTAGCGCCACACTGCGCCCGTCACCCTGAGACATCAGTTCTTTAGTCTCATATGCCCAGTGATTACGCTAGCTCTCAGTGCCCTTCAGACCGAAACACAGTAATGTTTGCACACTACTGTTTCACGGCAGAATAACAGTGATGAATGAATTATTGGAAACGAAATAGGTCCCTGCGATTCTTCTGAACAAATTTCAATCCACGGCGATCATTTCGTTATCCCGCCGTCGAAAATTTTAAAACCAATTAATACGGAAATAATGAACCACACATAACCCTTCTTTTCGATTTTCGTAGTCGAGAAAAAATAAGCATTTCATTGCAATAACATTTCTTAACGTGAATATATTAGTCGATAGTGTCAGTTCTGCATATAAAAATATTGTTACTCTATGAATTTCATAGACACACTGTCGACGCCTATTGATAAAATAATTATGTAATTAATTTGTGTATTTTGTCGATAAAACAGTGACCATACTGGTGAAATGACTCCTTGGTTTTCACTTATGTTTCTCGAGTTGTTTAAACTGTACCTAAGTACACATACATACATAAGATCACGACTGTATCCCTTAAGGGGTAGTCAGAGACTGGGCACTCGCTGCAAAAACAGATGACTGCCACAATCCACGTTTCACCAAAACAATGTAATGCACTTGGTGTGATAGGTGGTGAGCCCATCGCCACCATGCGCTGTTGGGTGCACAGTGTGGTTTAATTCCCTTACTCGCCTTTTACGAGATCCATTGGATGAGATGGAGTGGTAGTGTTCTTTTAACGAGCCGCCACCACACCACACTAAGTACACATTAAGGATTTTATTGGAAGTAAAACTTATCATTGAAAAATTTCACGTTGCGACAAGCGCTCGACACAAGACTAAATACCTAAACAGTAGAGTTTGAGCGCATTCACTCCAACTAGTGTAACAATTATTAAAGGCGAAGTGTCTCCTTTAGTACGTAGTACATTATAACTCAATGTATTGACCTTATAAGAGAAGTGATAATAATTAATACCCGTGAATAGATTTCAAAACACCCAAAATGAATTTTGTAACTTAGTAAACCGTTTGACGAATGTACAATATTGCACTAAATATTTAAATCAACAAACTGTAAAGACTATAGCAACAGTAGTAAAAAAGTAAAAAAACACTATTGTAACAGATCGAATATGAAACGAAAACGTCAAAAAGTTCGAGAACTATCCCTAAAATACTAGAATATTGGCACGGTGTGGTACCCGTCGAAGATTTGTCTTATATTTAAAATTTGGACGTTATAATACCGAAACGTATTTCATATTTATAATTGTCTCATACACACGGGATGAATTGTTTTCTTTCGTTTTTCCTCTGTCAAGTCTTGAACATTTCACGGTCTCTCTCTTCTACATTTGTCTACCTTACTGCGATGTTCTAAAGCTATGGACAATGCGCAATTTTATTATTTAGTTTTTGCAATTATGTGAGCTTTCGCGAAGCGTTAGTGTGATCAGTTTGATACCTTCTTTATGTCCACGCTTTTAGACTCTCTCACATATTATTCATCCGCTGCATTTCTAAAGATCCTCGATTAAAACGCTTTCTAGTTCCACTAAATGGACGTTAAACTTCTAAATCTAATCGAACGCTTACAACAATCGGTAGGTCCACATGGACAGTGGGCTCTGGAGCAATGCTAAGTGCGGTGGTTCCTTCCCGCCCACTAGTAATAAGTGTAGTTGGGTCTCATCATTTCTAGGCACGCTCCTGGCCCGCCTCTCTCTCATGTCTTGAAGCTCGATGTCGCCAGGACCGACTCCTGAATCCGGAGTCATAGCTATTCCTAAATTTCTCACGTCCGGACCCAAATAATGAGGATTGCTAAAACCTAAGGATGACGCTCCAGAAATCCTGTTAACTTTCTCAGCGCTCGCGTAATCTGATGTTGACAATTCTGTCTCATCTTCCGTTAAATCGGTGACAGGCTGCTTCGTGAATCTCACCGACGCCGATTTCGGAATCGCTACAATTTTTAGTCTCGTGGTTTCCGCTTTCACTTCCTTTCCGTTTTGATAAATCTCTCTTCTAATTTCCTCCTCGTCTTCGGAATCCAGGTACACAAGTTTCGTGGCCTCAACGGGGGATAGAACCGGGGTCGGCAGGATCATGTCCGCGAAGTCGGGGACGGAGATCGGCTCTCGAGACATGTCCGATCGGTATCTCTCGGCGACGTCGCCCTCCCGGGGGCTCTCCCCGCCGTCCGCCGGTTGGCGTTCGTCTATGACGTAGGCGGACCTGGACTTGGACAGAGACGGCTCCGTCCGAACGAGGCTCTCGGTGGAGTCCTGCTCCCCGGCCAGCACGCTGTAGGAGCAGCGCGCGGCGCGGCGGATGTGGAAGGAGGAGAGCTTGGACATCTCGCGCAGGAAGCCGGCGGGCGGGTCGGCGCGCGCGCGGCTGCGGGCGGGGGCGGCGGCGCCCCTCGCGCCCCCCGCGCCCCCGCGCCCCCGGCGCCCCCCGCGCGGCCCCCCACCAGCAGCGCGCGGCTGTCCACGCGGGCCGACGGCCACTTTACACTCTGGTTGATGCGTTCCCAGGTTTCCGTTGCTGCCGAAAATGTAAATTAAACATGACAAGGTTTTTTTTTAAATATAAAACTGCACTGTTCAAGTCAGCAAATTTTTTTTGTCATATTTGTGAGCGAACTAAATGCCGTCGATTTGATTTGCTTTTTTAGCTATTAACTTTTTAACTGCAACCTATTGATTTTCTAAAAAAAACTGGGTTTTTATTAATGTAATTCATTATTTACAATAATTTGAATAATCGGGTTTATCAATAACTTATGGCGTAGCACAAGGATATCACTTACAACCAACTTCATTTAATAAAGTTGGAAAAGATATCCCACATTAAAATGAACATTCTACGCGTTCCTTGAATGCAAAGTATTTGAACATTATAAAAGTTTTGAGATCTATCTCAGGTCAGGTCTCTATCTCTTAAAAATCTTCTAAGCGACTTATTATGATTATTATCTTACTTCCTTGAAGGTATCGAATAAAGGGAATGGTAGGCTTTCGCTTGTCTCTTTGAGCACAAAAATGAGAATTGTACTGGGTACGTTGAAGTTTTCAGTAGTTGTAAACCACTATGAGACACATCGGTAACAAACATATTGAAACATGATTTTGTAATGTAGTGTCTACAGGTCATATTATGCAAACTCATTCGCTAAGAATTTCATAAAATCTGTTATGCGGAATTAATTTCATCTCTCCAGAGGCGAACGAGATGAAATTCTACGAAGACAGGCAAAATAAATTTTATGTGTACAATCTGGAGCACCGAAAAGATGGTATGATACTCTTCACATAAGCGCGCGCCGCGTGTCCGCAGCGCGCACTGACCCACTGTTGCGCACATCGAGACACTGCAGCTGCACGTACCGAAGTGGAAGCGCCACAGCTCGTTGCAGGCGTGGCCGCGCGCCTCGCCGCCGAAGATGTAGAGGTGCGCGCCCGCACGCAGCGCCGCGTGTCCGCAGCGCGCCGCCGGCGCCAGCCGCCCGCCCGCGCGCACCGCACTCCACGCGCGCGACACTGCAACCGACTCCGCTCAGCGCACGGCACGCCACATGCGACACGACACGTTCGGACGGCTACGCCGCATGTCGAGTGTCGTTATGACTATCATTTTCAACGCATCACTTGTCGCTGCGTACGTGCTCTGACGTACAGATTGTGATATAAACAGATTGGGTTTTACCTTCATGAAGAAAACTTGTCAATATCTGCAACTCTACATACAAACTAATATTTCACACAGCGTCTAATCCTAATCCAAACGAATATATACGTACTCGGTTCGAATTTCAAATGTAACCTCTCATTTCTGAGAGGATTTTTTGGAGTTACGAAGAGTCCACACCCCGCTGCTCCTATGCGCGTTGGCGGACTTCACATGTCCTCGATAATATTTCATTTCTTAGACACGCAGGTTTCCTCACGATGTTTTCCTTCACCGCGGAGCACGTGGCAAATCAGGTCAATCGAGTAGTACGAAATTTAAGGGGAGCACCACCCGGCTCCATAGGCTTTTTAATGAATAAACTTTTTAGTGACGGGACAAGGAAAACGTTCAGTTGATGCTAAGACAAACGTCTGCCCATAACGAACATTTCTGTGTGGCACCACACTGCGCCTGTCACTCAGATACATCAGTTCTTAAGTTAAATATGCCCAGTGATTACAAAAGCTCTCAGTACCGTTCAGACCGAAACTCAGTAATGTTTGCACACTACTGCTTTCCTGCAGAATAACTGTGTAACTTGTACCTAGACGAATTCACCAGTAACCTAACACTTTATTATGTGGTACAGTGAGCCGTGGTAGCTCAGGGGCTAGGCGCTCGCTTTAAATTTCATAGTACGCGAGTGACCTGGGTTCGATTCCCGGTGCCGGCACCACTAAAATTGTTAATTGCAATTTTAAGTTCTGATTTACCACGTGCTCGGCGGTGAAGGAAAACATCGTGAGGAAACCTGCATGTCTGAGGAATAAAAAATATTTCGAAGACATGTGAAGTCCGCCAACCCGCATTGGAGCAGCGTGGCGGATTCTACCTAGCTCCAAAATACTCTCAGAAATGAGAGGAGGCCTGTGCTCAGTAGTTGGCCATTTATAGGCTGAAACTTTACTTTACTTTTTTACAGTAAACAATGTTGTAGCCGTGTGGTAGCGGCTTAAGAGAACCTACCGCCCCATCGCATCCCGTGGGTGCCGTAAAAGTCGACAGAAGGAAAATAAAAACCAGGACATGGGCAGCAGCATCTTTCGGGAACATGTTCATAAAAAAAGCGGTTAGTAACCCACCTACCAAGTGTGGCAACTATTGTAAACTCCTCGCCAAAGTGAGAGCTACAAACTTTCGTGGCAATGTATGGATGAGGCCCATGTTCAGCAGTGGACTAGTGATAGGCTGAAACGAAGGACGACAGCGAACTTACCGATGTCATAGTGCCACAGGTCGGCGCAGTCGCGCAGGTCGCACTGGCCGCCGTGCACGTAGAGGCGGTCGGCGAGCAGCGCGGCGGCGTGCCGGTGCCGCGCCGGGCCCGCCCGCGTCGCGCGCACCAGCCGCCACGTCTCCGTCTCTGCGGACCGCCCGCCAATCATGCAGCCCAGCGCTCGTGTCATTAACGATACCGCGCTCTCTTTCACTCTTAGGGCGAATTTCACCGTCGAAAATAAACCCGATCAGTTCAAGCTAAACGAAGTTTAAGCGTTTAACTGAGTTGAATACAGCAGTTTGCATTTCATCAACATCAAATGAACGCATGGCCGTGTGGTAGCGGCCTAAGAGAATCTACCACTCCATCTCATCCCGTGGGTGTCGTAAAAGTCGACAGAGGGAAAATGAAAACCAGGAGATGGGCGGCAGCATCTTGCTGGAACATCTGAATAAATAAACTGCGGTTGCCAACCCGTCTGCCAAGCGTGTCAACTATGGCAAAATCCCCCTAAAACGAGAGCTACAAACTTTTGTGGCAATCTATGGGGGAGGCCTATGTTCAGCAGTGGACTATTGATAGGCAACAACAACAAACTACTGGTGGTAGGATTCCTATGCAGGAATCCGTCTAGGTAGGTACCACCCCAGGGCCAGATATTCTGCCGTGAAGCAGTAGTGTGCAAACATTACTGTGTTTCGGTTTGAAGGGCACTGAGAGCTAGCGTAATCACTGGGCATATGAGACTTAAGAACTGATGTCTCAGGGTGACGGGCGCAGTGTGGTGTCACAAAGGAATTTTCTGGGTGACACAGCATTTGTTATGGGCAGACGTTGCACTTACCATCAGGTGAACGTTTTGCTCGTTCCGTCACTTTTATGAAAAAAAAAAAAAAACAAATGAACGCAGTTAAAGCTACACGCGATTAATATTCTGAACGCCCAATTTTCGACGTTCAGCTCTTTAATCGCGTTTAGAGAGCTGTCATTGTCAATTGCAAGGCTATGGCAAAAAAATATTTTTATTCGTATTGTTTATTGTTTGCATATCTATGTAACCTATGCATAAAAACAGGCTGTTTGATATAGCAAAGTACCAAATACATGATTTAGATTGTGACGACATTTCATATAAACTTCGTTTTTCTGAACGCGATCAAAATGGAGTTGGTGAAATCGGTTAGATGAAAACCGAGATCAAATGATACATTTGAATTCAGTTAAGTAAAACATGGTTTTATTAAGCTGGGTTTCCAAAACGATCGGTGAAATCGGGTCTGTGTTCAGGTGGCAAAATCTTGACGCGCGTTTTCAGATCGCGCGTCGACGCACGTTAATGCAGTGCTCAGAGAAAAAGTCTCTAGACGCAGGCTACTTATATGGTCTTTGACGCAGGTGATCGCGCATTGACGCGCTCTTTGATATCAATGTATCGTCCGTTTGCTGTTCAGTTGAGCGCGCGCTTTCATCACGATTGCATGTAATTTTCGTTATTATAATGAATGCATCTGAAGATATTGACATCGACCTACTAATTAATGATGTAGAAAAAAGCCAGCGATATGGAATATAGGTTCGGAATGTCGCAAACAAACTGGTTCTATTTTAGAAATTGGGTAAACCCGATGTGTTCGTTATCTTCTATATCGGATAAGTGAGTTCTTAGAGCAGCGGTTTCCTCGTGTAGCAGAGTCTCCGCATATGGAATTTACCGTTATTTAAAGCGGTAATGACCTTAAAACTCAATTGTTTCACATCGGCAATACTAAATTTTCTATATACAGCCTGGATTTTTTCACTTAGGTCTATATGGTTAATATAAGGCGTTACTTTGCGAAAATCTATTATAATAAAGGAAAGAAAGTTAATTTGCAAAGATCCGCATGTTAAATTTAAAACGGTGTATTACCTAGTTTTTGAAGAGCACCGCCCCCCCTCAACAGCGTGCACAAGCAAACCAATACCGCCACCGGGAGCCGCCACCAGATATCCTCAACCATTACAACACTACCACTAGGCAATACACACCACTGAAGTTGAGAACACTACACGTGTTTCACCTCAAAACGAGGCTTTATTAAGTGATATTGACTCTACGACAGTTAGCCGCCGAGCTTCCAATGATACAGCATGAATATATCGCTCCAGACTGTCAAGAAACTCCACGACACAAGATGGGTTCATTAGTAATGAAAGTGGTCGTGAAATATGGTCGATGTAAATGTGTATATTGGAAATCAAAATAATACGAGTAAATCTACTTAGCACTTTTAACCGCATACCTTGTTAGCAGGATATAAATTTACAATTTAAATTTACTAGCGCCTTCTAGTGATAAGTGAAAGATACTCATAAATTTACATATTATATTTTGCTGCTACTGTTTCTTTGCAAAACGCAACATAAGCGTTATTTAACTGACTAGTAACGCTATCTAGAGGCGAGAGGCTTTTTTTTATTTAATAAAGTGACGAAACGAGCAAAACGTTCACCTGATGGTAAGTGCAACATCTACCCATAACAAATGCTGTTGTCATCCAGAACATTTCTGTGTGACACCACACTACGCACACAAAGATTACGCTTGTACAGACACTTATTTAACCCATTATTAATAATGCGAGATGTGTGTTACCCGGACATGGAACAATATCTTCTTAGCAGGCTAGAGCGTTTTCTTAATAACTGCATCAGGTTCGTATATGCTTCGAAAGTATGGCCATATTTTCCTGTATCGTAATCGCCTGAAAGGGCTTACTATCAAACAAAATGAAATGAGTGAATAGAATGAAACGAGTGAATAGAAAGACATCAGTGAATAGAATGAAATACGACATTGCATTTCATTGCTCGTCTAAAAATATTCTTAATAAAAAAATTCTTAAATACATGATGATGATAATTAATATTTTTTTCATGACATCGTGTAATATTAGTTCTTCATCGATATACTTTTGTTTAAAAAAAAAACATTTGTTATCTAGTAATCAGTATAATTATTATTTATTAAAATGTATCAAAACAAATTATTATTAAACATGAAATTATACCAGTTCGATCTGATAAGTGTCAAGTTTATGCATTTACGTTTTTCGTACCTTCGTGCAGCACGCACAACTTTTAGCAGTAATGTATCGACTTTTATTATCCAGTATTGTGCTCGACCCCATTTCAGAACTGTAACACTGTTCACGAAAGGACATAAAGATTCATCTTATGTTGTGTGTCGACCTTTGCACGTATTAACAGACAAACAGACACATTTAGTGAAGAATATTTGAAAATAGAAGCAGTTTCCGGTAGCAAGCAGTTATGGCGACACGAATTGTGTCAATAAGACAAAAATGAAAAGATCAAACATTACTGTATTTCGCTTTGAAGGACACTGAGAGCTAGCGTAATCACTGGGCATATGAGACTTAAGAACTGATGTCTCAGGGTGACGGGCGCAGTGTGGTGTCACACAGGTTCTGGGTGACAGAGCCTTTGTTATCTGCAGACGTTGCAGTTATCATCAGGTGAACGTTGTACACGTTCCGTCACTATAGTAATAAAAAAATGGATTTCCGAAAGTAACGCCTGATTCTGTTGATATCAAAATGTTCATCGATCACACGCAGTAACACAACTAATTTGATTCTGATCATTGTTTGTATTATTAAGAGAGGCTACCGTAGTGGAACGCCCACAGTTCGTTAGTGGAGCCGCGGAGGTCCATGTAGCCGCCGTACACGAGCAGGCAGTCGTGCAGCGCGTGCGCCGAGTGCCCGCGGCGTGCGGCCGGCGACGCGCCCCGCAGCGCGCCCCCGTCCCCGCCGCGTCGCCCGCCCGCCAGCCGCGGCTGTCCCGCCAGCTTGCGCCACACGTGCAGCTACGTCCACATTATTTACATTTAATAGACAGCTACATAATAGTTCGATTTGAGGTTATCATTCGTCATCATCACTTTGTTAATCAACTGGTGGTCATAGGCCTCTTCCAGAAGGGAGGATCTGCCGTAATGACCACGTCGTTCAGGTGGATCGCCGATCGCACTACCTCGATCCCTAGACGTTGCTGCCTGTCACTGGATTGTACGTTGGTTCGACATTTTTCGTGATGGTTATTGGATCTTACTTGGAATCTTTAAACATTGTTAGTACGTTAATTGTATTACTAAATGCAACTTATTATCATAATCCATTAATTATTTTAATGTAAATTTAATTATTATACAATTATCTATTAATAAATGGTTAATTATGCCGTTTGGATTGGGGAATGCTACACTCATTTACCAAATAGAAAGTAAAAAAGCTATAAGGGAAAATCTAGCTAGTAACGTTTGTTTGCCAAAAGATTCAATTATCAATTTTAACTATTCTAATTTCAAAAAACGGAAATAATGGTTTTAGTTAAGTAAACAGAAAACCAACAACGAAATGGTCTGGTAGGCACATGAAACTCAGAAGTTTACCTCAGTATCGTAGATCCAGAGTGGCGTTTCGTTGGACGATGAGCCCGCCTCTCCCCCGAACACATAGAGTTTATTTTCGTGCGCAGTAGCAGTGTGTTCCTGAAGTGCTGGCGGTGGGTCTCCCCGGCTCTCTAAACGTTCCCATTGTCCTGTTTCTGTAACCAATATTAAAAAGAAGTATATATACTTAAACTGATCATCAAGGTTGTCAGCTTTGTCTTTTATCTTTCAGCCTATCACAAGTCTACTGCTGAACAAAGGCATCCCTCATACATAGCCACAAAAGTTTGTAGCTCTCATTTTGGAGTGATTTTGCCATAGTTGCCACGCTTGGCAGGCGTGTTGGCAACCACAGTTTATTTATTCCTATCTCCTGGTTTTCGCTTTTCCTCTGTCGACTTTTACGGCACACACGGGATGAGATGGGGTGGTATATTCTCTTAAGCCACCACGACACGGCACTTGTCTTTTAAAGGCGTCGTAAATTTTTAAGATGCTTCGAACACGTAGTCTTTTGCGTCCCTGTTTTTGATTCGCACAGAAGAAGTATGTATAACTAAAATAAATTCAACGTAAACGTTTCAGTATTTGTTTTACGAACAATGAAACAAAAGTCTTCAATGTAACGAAAAGTTTTCAGTCATCGTTGCATATTAACGAAGGTATTTTACGTTCAGTAATGGTTTGACACAATCGGCCTTTAATCGACCAATGTATTCTTTATTGTACACCAAATACTGGAATATATACATACATAGAGGTTACTCTATGTATGTATGTATTCCGGTAATCTTTCCCATTGGGGTAGGCAGAGACCACATCTTTCCACTTGCTACGACCCTAACACGAGTCTTTCGCGATTTCGAGATGTCCCAGGAAGATGCTGCTGCCCATCTCCTGGTTTCTTAAGGATGAGACTCTTAGGTACTATCTTTTAACTTGTCACCACACGGTATAATGTAAGAATGACAATAATGTGGTCTGTTTTCTACCGTCTCTGACTTTTATGACACTGATTGTGATTATTTTGGTATTATGCGGATCATATGATTATATAAGTAACCGGGCCTGAAAAAAATCTGTGTATTTTCTGAAAAAACAAATATGTGTTAAATTTTAAAGAAAGAAAGAAAGAAACCTATTTATTTGACACAACGTTAACAAGCATAACAAAAAAAAGTGTAAAAAAAAACAACATTTTTAGTGCGATGTCGGTTCCAATAGGGACCCCACGAACAATCGGATATAGACAAAGTGCGAAAACAAAAGAAGATACTTAACTGTTATTATAAAATAAAAATAATGAAAAATAGGATTATTAAAAAAAATATAAAAATACAAAATGAAAAAGTGAATACACATCCAGTCATGTCAAATTCGTAGGCAACAATAACTAATTTTTTATATATGATAAGGTGGCAACACAATAATCTATCTGTCATGAATAATAGCTAGCTATACATAGGTATTTCTCCAAACTGTGTAGTGTGAAATGTGATCTGTCGATTTAAATTAAGGCAAAAAAGAAATATATAAAATACACAATTGCGTAACACGTCACAAAAAAAGAATAAAAAAAAGTAAACTCAAAAATTAGCCCTAAAAAAGAAGATATTATGGTACACAAGAAATTGTACGAAATAATTGGTAATAAATATCACTTAACTTAGGTATACTTTTGGGATCTTAGCAGGTACAACTTCATATGTCTACTAAACGATTTTACTGTTTGCGGTTTGGTGAGTGGAGGTGGAAGGTTGTTACGTCCGCCTGACGGCGGGTACAATTAAACACTACAAAAATGTTACAATTATTTATTATGTAATAAAGAAATGAATATCTCAACTCAAAGAAAATTATATCAAATTAAAATAATCTCTAAGTTTCTAGATAAAACTACACCGGGGTGTGGATTCTAAGCACAGGGAAATCTTCTGTCTTTAACAACCTATGCGCGCTGGGAACTTATCTTGGGACTGTCCGATCTGTGCAGCTCGTAGTTCACAATCTGTGCGGTGGACATGCAACCCGTAGTTTACAATCCGTACAGTGAACGCGCAACTTGTAGTTCACTATCCGGCCAACCCGTAGTTCTCAATCCGTACGGTGGGCGAGCAGCCTGTAGTTTGCTATCCGTACGGTGGACGAGCAGCCTGTAGTTTGCTATCCGTACGGTGGACCCCCAGTCTCCAAGGGGGTTGAAAATTGATGCTATCTGCTTTATATTTTCTTCTTGTTTTAGTATAGCATTGATTTTGCTGCTTTTCAAAATGAGAACAAATAATTACGAATATGGATTACGTACAGTTGTCGTGCGAACTCTCTGGCGTCGAAAAGTGTTTCTACCTGCGCGAATTCGTTTTTATATCGGGACGGCCTACCTCCTCCCTGAGGCGCAAATAGGTACTCTCAGATTTCTAGAACCTTCGAATGACACGAGATGGATATATGGAAGGAACGGTTCAACCGAAGGAAGTCACGCCCTAAACTATTGTTTATATTCTAGAAAATTCTTGTGCTACTGAGATAGCAATAATCGAACCGAGCGAAATGGAATCATTTTCGAGTAGTTTACCCGTTGTTCGCTATTGTATTTCTTCTAGATCTTTCCATGTTGTGGGCGTTTGTTATTAGATGTTCAGAAAGAATCCGACTTCCGGTACCAAAGAATACATTCCAACACTTGGACGCTTCAAATCTAAAACTATCCCGAAACGCAGCAGTTTTGTTTGGATGTTAATTATATCTATAAGCCCAATTAATTTTATAATAAAGATAGACAGGAAACTGACATTTTATTACACAAAGTGGCCAAGTTTAAGTGTCTTCTCGCACACATTTTTAACAAATTTACATTGTTTAAAAATGGCATGACATGGCAGCGAGGAGGAATAGTGAAGCAAAAACGGGCGCAGGCAGTTTGTACTCTTTGAATTGATCGCTTAGTGCGGGAACGAAGGCAAATTTGTTTTTCAAAGTTTCCAAAGTTGTTTGGGAAGAAAAGAAATAAAGCCTGCGGTTAATACTTCAATACTAACTTCGGAACTATATTTACTAATTGGCTTGCCCGTGCCGCCAATTGTGAGCGGCTCTCGACCTAATTAGGCGGTGAGCGGTGAGCAATACTGCCAAAGTAAACGCTGCACGATACGAAGCACATTATAACGTGCATCGTTAACTTTTTTTTGTTTCTTATTGTTGTACGTTGGCATTGTGTGTTTTTTTAAATGACGATTTCATTTTATTTGACGCCGCATTGATGGCGCCATTTGTTGAAAGATACGTCGGAACAAATTTGACAGCTGTCAGTCTGGCGTAGCGTCGAGGCGATGGTCAGCGGTCAGCGGCCATGTTGAACTTCACTCTCTCTCGAACGTCCACGGCGAGCGCACCACGTTTCCGACGAATCGCTTTTGTTCCGTGTAATCTGAAGGGTGAATTTATTACACAAGGTGCATTTGGAATTGTTATTCTGCGCTATCTAAGGTAGGCGGCGCTATCGCTCACTCCGACATATTTATTGTTTAAATTTTTCCGTGTTTTGTTTACAATTGTGCCTGTATTTATTATGTGGTGTATCAAATAAACTTCTCTTTCTTTTTTTTTTTATAGAATAGGAGGCAAACGAGCAGGTGGCTCACGTGATGGTAAGTGATCACCGCCGCCCATAAACACCTACAATACCAGAGGAATAGCAGATGCGTTGCCGGCCTTTGAGAAAGGAATAGGCTCTTTTCTTGAAGGTCCCTAAGTCGTATCGGTCCGGAAAAACCGCTGACGGCAGAACATTCCATAAAGTGCAAGTGCGTGGCAGAAAATTCCGCGAAAAACGCACTGTGGTGGAATGCCAACCATCTAGGTGGTGACGATGGAATTTGAGGTTATGCCGTAAGGTGCAATGGTGAAATTCAGCGGCTGGAATTAATCCGGACAATTCCTCGGAACACTCCCCATGGTAGATCCTGTAAAAAATGCAAAGAGATGCAACATCTCTTCGCAAAGCCAGGGAATCAAGCCGATCAGATAGGACATGGTCGTCGACACTTCGAGCCGCTCTTCATTGAATGCAGTCAAATGGAAGGAGCTGACACTGGGGTGCCCCCGCCCAGAGATGAGAACAGTACTCCATGTGCGGCCGAACCTGCGCCTTATAAAGTTGCAAGCGGTGGGCCGGCATGAAGTACTGTCGCGCTCTACTGAGCACGCCAAGCTTCTTGGAGGCCAATTTGGCCTTCCCTTCCAAGTGACCGCGAAATTGAACGTTGCTCGATATGTCGACGCCAAGGATTCCGATACTGGCTGAGGCAACAAGGGGAGTGCTCTCGAAATGAGGTGATACGACGAAGGGTTTCTTTTTTGCGGTAAACGCGCAAACATGTGTCTTTTTAGGGTTAAACTCGACTAAATTTAGTCGGCCCCAGTCCGAGATTTTGTCTAACAAAATCTCGACTTCAGACACAAGTTTGTTCCGGTGCTCGTCGACGTGTTACCGAGAAATATTGGCACGGCCTGTGTATAAGGCATCACCAGTAGTCATCTGCATAGCAATGAATGTTACTAATCTGTAACATATCATTGATATGCAGAAGAAACAGGGTTGGCGATAGGACACAGCCTTGTGGGACACCAGCGTTCACAGACTTGGATTCCGAGCATGCACCGTCAACTCTAAGTCCTTGATACTCCGGTCTGTGAGAAAACTAGTGACCCAATTGCAAAATTTCTCGGGAAGCCCATATGAAGGAAGCTTCGAGAGAAGCGCTTTGTGCCAGACCCGATCAAAGGCTTTCGCTATGTCCAAACTAACTGCCAGGGCCTCCCCCTTGCTCTCTACTGCCTCCGCCCATCAATGAGTGCGGTACACTAGAAGATCACCAGCTGAGCGACCCCGACGGAAGCCGTACTGGCGGTCACTAATCAACTGGTGCTCCTCTAAGTACCTCAAGAGCTGGCAGTTTATAATGGATTCCATTATTTTGGAGAACAAGGAGGTGATGGCGATCGGTCTGTAGTTGGACGGATCTGAGCGGTCGCCTTTCTTGGGGATCGGGTGCACAAAAGCTGTCTTCCATGCCTTCGGGACGACGCCTAGAGAGTAGGAGTACCGGAATAGACGCGTAAGGACCGGTGCCAACTCTGGAGCACACATCCTCAACACAATAGGGGGAATTCCATCGGGCCCACTCGACTTTTGGATGTCCAGGGAGAGAAGTGCTTTGCGCACTGAGCTCTGAAAAAACCGGATGTCCGGCATAGAGCACTCACTGCACGGGATGGTCGGCGGTGAGTTCCCCCTGTCATCGAGAGTTGAGTTGGACGCAAAAAGAGAACCTAGAAGATCGGCTTTCTCCTTTGCGTCATGGGCCAGCGAGTTGTCCTCCCTGTGCAGAGATGGTAGTGATGATGGCTGACAGAAATTCCCTTGGACAGCCTTGGCGAGGGACCAGAGCGCACGTGTTCCGGAAGGAAGACGAACTAGTTTCTCACCAATTCTGCGAATGTGCTCAGACTTTGCCGCAGCAATGACTCTTTTGAAGGACCTGGAAGCAGAGTTTTACTTCTTCTTAAAATCGCTAGATTTTGAATCCCGAGATGCCGATGCATTAACCCAGGCCTGGTAACACTGCTGCTTTTGGCGAGATGCCATTTTGCAGGCTTTCTTTCTTTCTTTATCATTGACCGCCTGACAGGTGAAAAGATCGAGTTCCAAATGAAACAATTGTACTGACACGGTGTTCTGGACCGTACGGATCTCATTGATGTTTCGGAACAGTGAACCCGTTCACTGACAGTGCCCTTCGGACCGAAACAGTAATGTTTGCACATTACTGCTTGACGGTTGGACAACTGACACTGCGGTGGTAGATACTTAGACGGATGCTTGCATAAGAATCTGTCTAGGTATCTATCATAGTAGGAATACGCCCGGCCGTCTACCATCAGTTTAGATACAGTCCATCTGATGGTGATTGTTAACTGTGACTCACAGATTCCTACATACAGGACTGGATAGTATTTGAAATACTTGAAAGGGAAATATGTAGTAAAAGTTGTCATCTGATAATGATATAGATCTCTACAAACAATATGATACTTTAAAAATGCAAGATAAAGTCGTTTTTAGGTAAGGGCACTCACGACAATTTATTGCAATCAAAGGTTCTAAAAATACTTTGTGTTTTATATTTCAAATACACCGACTTGAAAATATTTTGTATTTCATATTTTAAATACAGACGAAAAACAATTTTGTAATTTGCATTTTAACTAAAGCCAAGCCATGTATTTTGACCAGCCCTACCTACATAAACTATTCTAAGGAAATAATATTGTGTTTGTGTGATTATAATACTTTATAGGATGCTTCTTACTATAAAAGTAGAAACCAAAATAGCCTAGATTAATTTTGGTCCTTTCGGGTGCACGTTTTAAAATAAGAACACGGTCATAAGTTAGTAACCGTTAGAATTACAATTGTAATGACACTTTAATATTTTTTTAGTAGATGAGTTTTTCGACAAAGGCTTAAGTTTATTGAAACATAATTCTTCACCCAAAAAGCCGAGACTGTATACATGAATAAACAAATATGAGCAAAGCTTGGCAGGCTGCCATCGGGGTGCCGAGATGTGGTCAATGTCAAGATGTTAGGCAGGAGGGGGCGTTTTGCTTAATGACATAAATTATTGAAGTTGAATTATCTGTGGCTGTCACATATTCTCATTAAATATTATTTAAATACAAATTAAGATTTTATTTACTTAAAATGTGAATCTATTAGGGTCATAAGTACTCTGACAAACACATCATTAACCAAATTGTACGGTTTATGTTTGTTTGTATCTATACTAATATTATAAAGCTGAAGAATTTGTTTGGTTAAACGCGCTAATCTCAGGAACTACTGGTTCGAATTGAAAAATGATAATAGTGTTGGATAGTCCATTTATCGAGGAAGGCTATACGCTATATACGCTACGACCCTTAGAGCGATTTCTTTTAAATTAAACGGGTGAAACCGCCGGGTACAGTTAGGAAAATTTAATACGAAGACAGAAGTGGCTAAATGTAGTTGAAAGTAGTCGAATTGTCCTCCTTGATTTTGAATGGCCTCGTCGACCGCAGCTCGCACAATGTTCATGTCTACATCAGCAACTACTTTAATTAGGGGTGCTTTGAGAGACTCCAAATTCTGGTGAGGTATACTGATGGTAGGATGCAGGAATCCGTCTAGGTAGGTACCACCCCAGGGTCAGTTATTCTGCCGAGAAGCAGAAATATGCGTTACTGTGTTTCGATCTGAAGAAGAGAAGAGAATTAAGAACTGATGTCTCTGGGTGACGGGCGCAGTGTAGTGCCACACAGAATTGTTCTGGGCGACAGACGTTGCACTTACCATCAAGTGAACGTTTTGCTCGTTTCGTTACTTCATACAATAAAAAAAGTCTTGTTTAACGCTCTTATGATCGTCAATATCCACACCGGACCAAAAAATATGACCTTCTCAGAGAAGACCCGGCAAGAAACTGAGGTCGTTTTTTTTCCAATGTCATATTAGGTAATGACATAAATAAATAACCAAAAAAACATTATATTATAAATTTAGTATCCCGGGGCACGCATCTTTCGTCACTTTATCAAATAAAAAAAGCGCAGTGTTTCTCCTCCAAATGTTGCCGTATTTTGTAATTCAACGGATTTAAGCCCAGGCTTGAAGAGGGACACGTCGACGTCGTGCCCGATGAAGTTGATTCCATGGCTCCAAGCCAGCCAAACAAGCCAGTTTGCGTTATCCCTGAATCTTGTTAGAATACCCAGTGTTTTCAAACATTGTTTGAGAAAGAGATTCCACAATTTTTGTAAGAACGGTATTTTGATACACAGCAGCGCTAATTTTCACAGAAAAACACCTCGGTTAGGTCTGAATACGAGACTCCAAGGCAAACTAAAAATGATGAAGGGTAATAGGGCCACGCTAGATTCTCGGGTTACGCTAGCTCGCTTCTACACAGATGTGAAGATACACTTTATCATTTTGTTTGTTGTAATTTTTTCAACGTTAAAATTTTTTTCGTCTGAAAAAAGGATTACGCGGTATTTTTTTCCCGTGTACCGGCCGGGATCTCTCGATTCTTAATTTTTTCAGACGCTCATTAAGATAATGACGACCGCGTGGCCGTGGCGTAAGCCGCAGGTTCTGGATTCGAATCCCAGCCGGAGCCAACATTTGTGCACAAATACAAATTGTTGGTTTTCGGGTCTGGTTGTGTTGTGATTGTCTCCGTGTTTCTGACACTGCATCCTAGCCTACCTCCGATCTTATCGCATCAGCGTTACATCAGGCGCGTGTAGGTTGGGACGAGTGAGTGCCTCTGTGTTTGCGTGTACACTTGGGGCACACTATAATATCTCCTGCGCAGTTGATGACTCTCGACAGTAGTCGGAAGTTGTCGCCGTGGTCGAAATCGTCCGATTTTTGTGTTACACTTTTACGAATTTTACTTTAAAATTGTATACATCTACTAAGAAAAGACTTTCTAGTTCTAGCCAACCTTAACATAGGAGCCTCCAGAGTTTCGACTCGACCCATTCTACAGGGTACAGTAAATTTTTTATTTTGTGCATGTTTATGACGTTGGATAGAACTTCATCGTAACTCACCCAGTGAGAACCTCCAGAAGTCCCTCAGGGGCACAGCCCCGCCTGCTCCGCGGCCGCCCAGCACGTACACATATCCGCCGAGCAGCGTCGCCGAGTGTTTGCCACGAGCGCATGGCACCGTGCGCGAGTCACCACACCCGCTATCTACACACGTCCACATCTCATCTGCGGACACAGTAATAATTCCATATTAAATATATATATATGTATATATATATAAGTACATATAATATATATAAGTACTTGTAATGCCTAAAAAAATGGAAAAAAAAACTTCAATTCATCAGGCGCATTTTACGTCTTTACAACAAAATCCCAGAAGGTTTCGTCTTAGGTTCTATAGTTTATTAAACAAAGATTTGCATAAAAAACGTTTTTTTTTATCGTATGAAGTGACGAAACGAGCAAAACGTTCACCTGATGGTAAGTGCAACGTCCGCCCACAACAAATGCTGTGTCACCCAGAACATTTCTGTGTGACAGCACACTGCGCCTGTCACCCTGAGACATCAGTTCTTAAGTCTCAAATGCTCAGTGATTACGCTACCTCACAGTGCCCTTCAAACTGAAACACAGTAATGCTTGCACACTACTGCTTCACGGTAGAATAACTGGCCCTGGGGTGGTACCTACCTAGACTGGATTCCTGCATTGGTATCCTACCACCAGCAATAGTAATAGTATATAAAAGAATATATGGACGATAATAATCCCTGGGAATGAGGCGATCGCTACCAGGGTGTTTCATTAATGTAATATTTATTTTATAACATAATTTAGATTAAATGTTGAAAAAAATTACAAGCAAAGAGGATACTGTAGTTAAGAATCAGGCGTCACTTTGCGGAAATCCATTATAATAAAGAAAGAAAGTCAATTTTCTAAGATCCGTATGCAATATTTAAAATGGTGTGTATTACCTAGTTTTGAAGAGCACCGCCCGCACTCCCTTAACAGCGCGCACAAGCAAACCAATACCGCCACCAGGAGCCGCCACCAGTAAAACACTACTACTAGGCAATACGGTGTGTATTTGTATTGAAGTCGAGAACACGACACGTGTTTCACGTCAAAACGAGGCATTATCAAGTGTTATTGACTCTACGACGGTCAGCCTCATTCGGCGGCTCTTTAGAACTGGGTAGTACACACGATTTTACATTTTGCACGCGGATCTTAGCAAATTAACTTTCTTTCCTTTATTTAAGAGGATACTTGCAGTTTCTCTCGCCAGTTTATTCTCCGTATAGAGCATTAGAACCTCATTAAAAAACGGCGGTAGTTTGTAAAAAAAATGACATTTGACAAACGAAATTTGTATTTCTAATGTCAGAAAAACATAAAAATGAATGTTTCTTTGTGTTTTTATACCATTCATCTGATTTTTTTTTATTGTATAAAGTGACGAAACGAGCAAAACGTTCACCTGATGGTAAGGGCACAACAAATGCTGTGTCACCCAGAATATTTCTGTGTGAGACCACACTGCGCCCGTCACCCAGAGACATCAGTTCTTAAGTCTCAAATGCCCAGTGATTAGGCTAGCTCACAGTGCCCTTCAAACCGAAACACAGTAATGTTTGTACACTACTGCTTCACGGCAGAATAACTGGCCCTGGGGTGGTACCTACCTAGACGGATTCCTGCATAGGAATCCTACCACCAATAGTAATTGTTAAATAGGAAGATAAATAAAAAATATTGTCTTTCGCAAATTCAAACGGTACTAGAGGGTGGATTGAAAAGTACTCGGCCTAACCAAGAAAATAAACACATACTAAATCAGTTATATTTTTATTTTTCTACATAATCACCATCAAGTTCAATACACTTTTGCCACCTCCCCTTCCAAGCATTTAGACCGTTAAAAAAAATGATTCTTCCTTAGAGTCAAAATATGCGTCTACAGCTGCTTTGACCTCGTCGTTTGTCGAAAATCTTTGACCTCCCAAGTGCTTTTTTAGGTTAGGGAACAGAAAAAAGTCTGATGGTGCCAGATCAGGTGAATACGGCGGATGCGGTAACAGTTCAAACAACTGACGTGTGAACACGGGCGTTATCTTGATGAAACAGGACTTTTCTTCTGAGCATTCCTCGACGTTTTTCTTTTATTTCCTCTCGTAAACGACGTAGTAAGGTGCAGTAGTAGTCAGAGTTTATAGTCTGACCCCTTTCAAGATAATCAATCATAATCACACCTTTCGAGTCCCAGAATACTGAAGCCATCACCTTATTTGCCGACAAAATCGACTTAGCCTTTTTAGGGGGTGGTGAACCAGGTCTTCTCCACTGTTTTGATTGTTGTTTTGTTTCCGGTGTACAGTAATGAACCCATGTTTCGTCCATAGTAACAAAACGATTCAAAAAATCATCTGCATCGGCTTCAAATAACTCCAAACAGTCGCGTGAAATAGTCAATCGCGTCCTTTTTTGTTCAACTGAAAGCAGTCGCGGAACCCACCTCGCAGACACCTTGTGGAAACCCAACTCGTTGACAATGATGTTTTGAGTTCGTTCATAAGAGATGCCTATAATCTCGGCTTTCTCTCTAATTTTTAATCTGCGGTCTCCCATTATTAAATCAAGTACTTTTTTAATATTTTCGTCAGTAGTTGACGTCGAAGGCCTTCCAGAGCGGGGTTCATCTTTCACACTCTCTCTACCACGCTTAAATTCTGCTATCCATTTTTTGACGGATGAATATAACAGAGCACAATCGCCTAATGTACTGACCATGTCATCATGGATGGCTTTTGATGATAGCCCCTTCTTATGGAGGTACTTAATGACGGCACGCTGCTCGATTTGCTCCATTAGCGGAAATTATGACCGATTACTTTGTTAATAAATTTATAAAATCACAACTAATTATCGCACACGTTTCGAACTTCACACAATGAACTAGTCTGAACTGAACTAAATAATGTGGGTAGATTTGATTTTTAGAATTGAATGGATCTGTGTTAGGCCGAGTACTTTTCAATCCACCTAGTATAATATATCTCGTAGAGGTAAAACATTTGGTTGCCTCCAGAAGTTGTGACGTTAGTTACAATCGGCATTTCGCTGGACACGAGATTCTTAGTTATAGTTTTTTTTTTTATTGGATGAGGTGACGAAACGAGCCAAACGTTCACCTGATGATAAATGCAAGGACTGCCCATAACAAATGCAGAATATTCTGTCTGATACCACACTGCGCCCGTTACCATGAGACATCAGTTCTTAAGTCTCATATGTCCAGTGATTACACTAGCTGTCAGTGCCCTTCAAACCGAAGCACAGTAATGTTTGCACACTAGTGCTTCATGGCACAATAACTGACCCAGAGGTGGTACCTACCTAGACAGATTCCTGCATAGGAATCGTACCACCAGCAATAGTAATAGTATATAAAAGAATATATGGACGATAATAATCCCTGGGAATGAGGTGATCGCTACCAGGCCGTTTGATAAATAATGTACTGTTTATTTTATAACATAATTTCAATTAAATGTTGAAAAAATGACAAACAAAGAGGATACTGTAGTTAAGAATCAGGCGTCACTTTGCGGAAATCCATTATAATAAAGAAAGAAAGTTAATTTGCTAAGATCCGCATACAAATTGTGAAATGGTGTGTATTATTTATATATTAGACGGACACCAGTAGCTGTAAGTTTTATTCGGATTTTAATGTACTCGTATATTACAATTGTTTAGTTTTCTCTACTATTCATTTTGTAATCTTTAACCTATGTTTGGTCGCTGTGAATAAATTGATCTATTCTATTAAATAAAACTATCTCTTTTTTATTGGATAAAGTGACGAACCGAACAAAACGTTCACTTCGTGATGGCAAGTGCGACGTCTGTCCATAACAAATGCTGTGTCACCCAGAACATTTCCGTGTGACAGCACACTGCGTCCGTCGCCCTGAGACATCAGTTCTTAAGTCTAATATGCCAGACTTAATTCGATAAAGTACATACTGAAACGCCGTTGTACTTTGTATTATTAACTAAATAATATTTACAACACAAAAATGAATTCTTTAGCTGTCATGGTTCCACGTCTGTGTGGAATCCATTTCTGCAAAGGAATTTTGTAAAAGCTTTTCCACACCCTACTAGTAATAATCGCAGAGTTGTTGGATTGAAACGTATTTTCCAACAAAAAATGCATTTCTCCCTTTTCACTCCCCTTCGAAACACATCCCAGTAGCATTCCATATGTAAGTTAAATGAAATGCGCGGGTCCCTTAGGGCTCGTTGATAGGCCCGCCGCTCTTCCTGCTCTATAAGTATTGCTCATTGAGATTTGCGACCCTTCTTTCTCCGTGAAGGGTCTTGTTCGGGAAATGTCATTTTAACGTGTAAATATTGGTGGGACAAGAGAAAGCATCGGTTTTTTAAATGCTTCTGAATGATGTAACGGATCTATTTGCATTTTAAACACGATTCAATAATATTCTGCACTGTCTAAAGTGTATTCTACGGCTTCCTTACATTTTTCTGACTTTTTAATCTGCATTAAAACCTATCCGTTTAAAGTTTGAAATTTAAGAAAGTTTTTAAGGCCATGTAAGTGCATAATGAATGGAATAGAATAAATTTTATTCTATATAGATTATTTATATAATACTTATTGAGCGCTTTTTTTTAAACGACATTGGCACGCAAAAAATGCCTCTGTTCTGGAAGGAACTTCAAGAAACACAGCAGGCATTATTTTCTTTTGAGTAATTTTAAAAATAATGTACAATTACAGCAGTATAATAAAGATGTAGAACTAACTTGGCAGCGATCGCCTCATTTCCAGGGGTTATCGTCATCCATGTAACATAATCCTTTTTATAAAGTCTTATTTAATAAAAAAAATGAACTTCTGGTTGAGAGACTATGCACTTTCGGTGATTTTGTTGTAAAAACGTTTACATTGCCCCATAAAAGAGTTACTGACTCTGTCAAGTCGAGTAACTGCCATTATTATTTTATGCTTGTTCACATTACTTCTATTAGTAAACTGTTTTATGTTCTTGTGTACACAACACGTTTTCATATCATCATCATCATCATCATTTCAGCCTATTAGCAGCAGTTTATTTATTCAGATGTTCCAGGGAGATGCTGCTGCCCGTCTCCTGGTTTTAATTTTCCCTCTGTCGACTTTTACGACATCCACGGGATGAGATGGGATAGTAGATTCTCTTAAGCTGCTACCACATGGCCTTAAATGAATATCTAAGAGACGCTTTATTATGGGTTGACATACCATCAGGTGAACGATTTGTTCGGCTCGTCATTTCTTCCATTAAAAAAGGCTGCAAAAATTATAAGCAGCTACGAAAAATGTCAGTTCTAATCACATTTTGCAGGCTACTTCTTACTCTTATAGCTAAATAATAA
This sequence comes from Luehdorfia chinensis, assembly GCA_019845155.1. Taxonomy (NCBI): domain Eukaryota; kingdom Metazoa; phylum Arthropoda; class Insecta; order Lepidoptera; family Papilionidae; genus Luehdorfia; species Luehdorfia chinensis. The sequence goes on from JAHVAK010000016.1 coordinate 14,871,588, forward strand.
AATTGTAGTAGCGGATACTTTTCGTAAAAAAACAAACGTACATCCCCTTCGTGGGATAGTATTTGTAGTGACAAAACTGTATTATTTGTAACAAACTCTAAATCATACTTATAGGGGGTAACTTGTCGACAACCCCCTCTGTACTTAATCTCCAGTAACTTACATTCTTTATGGTTATAATTTTATAGAAGTACTAGAGAAAAGTAAGGCTGCCAATTATGGGAGTTGCAATATAAATAAACTTAGTAATTAACAATTTCAACATCTTTCAGTTAACAGCCATAAGTTGACATTTGCGCGGCACATTGTTAAAGTATCATAATTTTTTTTTTGAAGCTAAAGTTTTTTTATTGGCGAACAGGACGCGACTAGAAAAACATTAATCAGATAGTAAGTGGAACGTCTACCCAGAACATTTCTGTGTGACACCACACTGCGCTCCCTCTCCCTGAGACATCTGTTCTTAAGTCTCATATGTCTTATATCGTGTGGTAGCGGCTTACGAGAATCTACCACCCCATCTCATCCCGTGGGTGTCGTAAAAGTCGACAGAGGGAAAATGACAACCAGGAGATGGGCAGCAGCATTTTCCTGGAACATCAGAATAAATAAACTGCGGTTGCCAACCCGCCTGCCAAGCGTGGCAACCATAGCAAAATTCTCCCCAAAATGTGAGCTACAAATTGTAGCAAACTATGGGGGAGTCCTATGTTCAGCAGTGGACTAGTTATGCCCAGTAATTACACTAGCTCTCAGAGCCCTTCAGACCGAAACAGTAATGTTTGCATACTGATTGTTCACGGCAGAATAACTAGCCCTGCGGTTACCTACATTACTGGTATACCTACTTATTCCTGCATAGGTATCCTACCACCTGTTAAGTTAACAAAGTTTGTTTTCGCTTTACTATTGCTTGAATAATTATAAATAAACAAAAAAAAATATTTGAATGCTTAAGCAAATATTAATAATTAAGGTGGTTACCAGTGTCTGTTGTGTCATCATCCTCTTGTAGCGCCCGAGATCAAAGTGTATTGCATCAAATATTTAGCGAGCTACGACCGCGCGATTGTCAGCAGTGCCGTGTACTCGCAGCCCTCTGTTTGCGCCCTCCCGTCGACAGGTTGGACCCCTGATCGACCGCACTCCCCCTTTCGATGCCGAAACAAAAACCAGACGAGGGCTTTTCTCATTTGGGCTGATTTGTTTACAAGAGACCGGTAGCCGTTTCGATTAAAAACCAAGTCGTTAAGTTAAAGTAAGTTATGTTCACCTGTATTTTAACGATTTATTTTCTAAGTTTAATTCTGAAAATTCAATTTAAATGACACACTGTAACACAGGTGACAGCCACCACCATCACCACAGGGCAATTTATTTTGTCAAAATAGTAGTGTACAAATATTACTGTATTTCGGTCTGTAGGGCACTGAGAGCTAGTGTAATTAATGAGCATATGATATTTCAGAACTAATGTCTCAGGGCGATGGGCGCAATGTGGTGCCATAGCATTTATTATCGGGCTGAAGTTGCACTTTACAAATATTTGGTAGGATTCCTGTGCAGGATTCCGTCTAGGTAGGCGGTATCCTAGGGCTAGTTATTCCTCCGTGAAACAGTATTGTGCAAACATTACTGTGTTTCCGTCTGAAGGGCACTGACAGCTAGAGTAATCATTGGGCATAAGAGACTTGAAAACTGACATCTCAGGGTGACGGGCGCAGTGTAGAAACGACATCAAACTGTAGTCAATTATTATTTACATATTTTTTTATTTTGCTATTAATAAATATAAACGTGATTATGGACGCAAAATATGAACCCGACCATTAAAAAAAGGTAAAGTTTCAGCCTATAAATGTCACACTGCTGAGCACAGGCCTCCTCTCATTTCTGAGAGGGTTTTGGAGCTAGGAAGAATCCGCCACGCTGCTCCAATGCGGGTTGGCGGACTGCACATGTCTTCGAAATATTTTTTTTTTATTTTTTATTTCAGAGACATGCAGGTTTCCTCATGATGTTTTCCTTCACCGCCGAGCGCGTGGTAAATCAGCACTTAAAATTGCAATTAAACATTTTAGTGGTGCCGGCACCGGGAATCGAACCCAGTGACCTGGCGCGTACTATGAAATTTAAAGCGAGCGCCTAGCCCCTGAGCATTATTTGTGTAAAATGTAATCAAAGAGTTACGATCGGAAACAAACAGACAGAGGGACAGATAGAGTTACTTTCGCATTTATAATATTAGTATGGATAGTATCTGCTGATTATATTTTGCAAGCGGATCTTATCAAATATCCTTTCTTTCCTTTACCTATCTTTAAAATATTTCTAGAAGTGCAGCAATAAATTTTTTTTTGTATTTTAAATTTAGATTCATTAATAAAGATATGTGTTTCCATCAGTACAAAATTTTATCTAATTTTTCTCTTTGTTTAAACAGGTTTATATAAATATAAAAAGCTTAAAGTTAAGCAACACGGACTTTCACGGAGATGTATACACGTGAAGGTATGGGGTCTCCATCATTTATGTATTTTAATCACACCGAGGTCTAACATTGAATACAGGCAGAGTTTTAACGAGTGCAGCATCGACCCTCGGTCGCCGGTGGGGGCTAGGCCAGGGCGGGGGAGTCGCAGTTTCGCGGAGGTCGCTGTGGGATGGGGGCCGTTTATCTCGTCGGCGGATGCTTAGCTGGGCCACGAGTGGCTCGAGCCTACACTGCTACATCAGCGGACTTAATTGAGGGCCTCTACACAGCTTTGATGTGTACGTAAGTAGAACGTGTCATGTCTATTTCGTTCACGAGGTCGTGCTTCCGCTTTGAATAGGCTATGTTTGGGTGTAATCATCTAATGCTATTAATGTGAAAAAGTCTTAGGAGTTGAATTGGCTCTTTGTATATTTTACGATGAATCTCTACTTATTCAACGCTAGCAAATTATTATATTGCAGTTTTTTCTTCAGGAAGAGACGATAACAAGTACCTGATGGTAAAGATGGTAAGATCTCTGTGGATGACAGATACAGACTGAACACCTATTGTGGTTTTCGTAGCTTAACTTCTCCATAGTTACTCCATAGTAACATTACTGTTTCGGTTTCAAGGGCACTGAGAGCTAGTGTAATCACTGAGAATATGAGACTTAAGAACTTATGTCTCAGGGTGACGGGGCACTGTGGTGCTACATAGAAATATTCTGAGTAACATCAGGTGAACGTTTTGGTCGTCTCGTCACTTTATCAAATAAAATAAAATTGTCAGTGTTTTCTAATGACATACTTTGCGGAATGAATGACGGAATGTTTTCAGATCGACGCCATCTACACAGGCTTCGACAGAAGACTTTTCGAGGAAGACCGCCGGGGACCATATTATTCTTCTGCGTAAGCTTTATAAGCTGGGAATTCGTGGGAATCTTCTCTGATGGGTAGAGTCGTATTTGCGAAACCATTCTCAAGCTGTTGTAGTGGCTGAGCACCGTTCTGACTTCGTGAATATCCCTTCTGGAGTTCCGCAAGGCTCGATATTTGGTCCTTTGATGTACGTGTCATACTTGTACGACGTAGGAAACTGCTTTCAAATTTTCTAAGTTCCTTATGTTGCTGATGACAATAAGTTTACGCATATATAAGGACAGATGACGATGCATGAAAACTTCAGAGCGACTTGAACTAACTTTGCAACTAATAGCGTGTAAACCGTAATAGTATTAACGCTCCTAAATACTTCAAATAAGCTTCTTATATATATATATAATTTGGACAACAAACCTTGCAAACTTAGGATTTGTTTTGAGGGTCAGTCGCCCGTTTTCATATTCGGAATGTATTACATTTTTATATTTTTCCTATGTACGTTTTGGAATATTGTTGTTATGTCTGGAACGCAATTTATTCGACTTACATATAGGATATTAAGCAGATTCAATTTAAATTTAAAAGTATTAAATTATCGTACCCAACATAGAACAAGTAGCAACAATAAATTATTGCAGTTGAAAGACGTAACTTCTACAGATGTTGTTTTACATGACGTCAGTAGTAACAGAATCAATAGTCTTGAATTGACATTCAAGTCTCTGCAATTCAATACACCCTTGAAACGTACCAGACATACATCTCTCTTTAATGTTCTCACTAGCCACTCTAAATATGCCCGGAATTCAGTAATCTGCCGTATACTCAACAGCTATATAACAAGGACTTTTCATCTATCGATACTTTTCATCACAGTAAAGCTTCCTTTAAGAATGCAAATTAAACTAACCATCAAAAAATAAATTAAAATATAAATATTTTAAAGGCCTCCTCTCATTTCTGCCAGGGCTTTCGGCTCGTTTTCGAGCATGCTGCATGCTGTATGTACGAATGAAAAACTTTCCGATGTCTGATTGATCTAAATTTTGGAATAATGTGTTGCCGTTAGATAGAAAATATTAATGCCTAATTAAAATATAGATAAAATCCTGGATTTGGTCATTGAAAATTATTTATTTAAATTTTTAAGTACTTATATTTATTGTGCAAACACTACTCCGATGCGCTATATATTTTCGGTCTATCTCGTTTTCAAGAAGAGCCTGCAAAACTTTAACATTTCGCAGCTGACGCAAGCTTTCTCAGTCTCGGAAATATTGCTACACAAGCATCAGTGAGTACAGCCGAGACCCCGTACGAAGATTAAATCCAATTTGTCATCCCGCTCCGACCCCTCGCCTCGCCCCCGTCTTGGGAAGACCCCCTGAACGTGTGTTGAATTTAAATCGATGTAAATTTTAGACGTCGCGTCGATGGATTATTGTCGCGATCTTGTTAAAGTAAGAGTCGTGATAGTTCAGAGGCTAGCCGCGTTTGTTTCATCGTAAGCGAGTAACCAGAGTTCAATTCCTAGCTTGTCCCGAGACCTTTCAAATTGTTAAATTCAAGTGCTGTTTTACCACATGGGTGAAAGATATCATCGTGGGGAAACCTGCATGTCTGAATAATAAAGAATATTGCTCGGGTCCAAAGCCCTCTCAGAAATAAGAGAAGACCAGTGCTCAATAGTGGGTTATTTATAAGAAGTTAATACATTTATAGGCACTAACAAAGTCTCTGTTTCTAATCTGAACACCGAAATTAAATCTGAGCTTAATGTTTGCCTACGAAAAAACTCTTGTAGCTTCTGACAAATGTTCCTTCCACCTGGTGTTAAATGCACGGTCTTAGGCCGTACACGGGCCTCGTGCACACAGAGTTTGGGACCTCTTTGGAAAGAAAAAAAAACATCAGAATGTAGTGTTAGGGACTGTTTATAATGAGATGAATGTATTTTTTTTTAATTAATTAGATATAAAATACTGAGACACTGATGCATATCGGGGCCCTCATCACGCCGGGGGCCCTGGTCTCTTAGCCCAGGTGTTTCTAGGGTAAAAACGGAACTGTTTACATGTTGAGTAGGTGAAAGATGGTAGTCACGTAAGCCGAGAAGATGCCTATTTCTGTAGGATAAAATAGAAGACCGACACAATACAAAATAGAAGACAAATACTAGAAGAACCAACGTCGATCGAGACTTCTACTACCTGGCTTACTGCAACAGAAACGAAAACGATAAACGCTTTGTAAGGATCCGATGCACGCCAACCATGTAAAAATTAAATCCATCTGTGACTTGCGTCGTTGGAAGGCAAAATAGACACGAAGGAATGAGTGAATGTAATTCCTTTCTTTCGAAAAAAAAAAACTATAATCATGGTATTATATCAATGATGGAACTATTTACGACTAAAACAGTGTTAATCATCATCATTTTAGGCTATCTAAGTCCCCTGTGTTAATTATAAATAATAAAAACGTTAAACAGATGTAGTGACATAGCTGGGGCAAGAGATGCATAGATGTTTTGGACATGTAGATATGATGGATGAAATATGATCGACGAAACAGATTTTTGAGGAAGGTCGAAGTAGGCGAACGTGTCACGAACAGATCGTAGACGTTACGTTTAACCAACGAGCTTCTATGAAAACACTAATGAAATATACAATGAAAGTAGAAGAAGCGAAAGATGTGTTTCAGGATCGTAGCAAGTGGAATGATGACTATATGTATCTATGTGAAACAGTTTATTAAACTTTATACTTTTACATTCAGGCTTCCCAGTAAAGAATGGGGAACGTAATAACAACGGAATACAATTCATCGCGTGCAGCATTCAGATGTCAACTGCACATTTGAACACGCGAGCGGCCGGTGTTCATGTCGACCGAGTCCGCCGATCCGGTCTTAATAAACTTCGCCGTCTGTAGCTTTCGCCTGCACAAAGAGCCTTATGTGTGCGTAGGCGAATGAAAGATTATTAAAATCTACCTTTGTTGTGTTGTTATTAAGATTTTAATGGGTACGTTAATGCTTTTTTTATGGTAGCAAGCGTGTGGTGGCGGCTTAAGAGAATCTACCACCCCATATCATCCCGTGGGTGTCGTAAAAGTCGACAGAGGGAAAATAAAAATCAGAAGATGGGCAACAGCATCTTCCTGGAACTTCTGAATAAATAAACTGCGGTTGCCAACCCGCCTGCAAAGCGCGGCAACTTTGGTAAAATCCCCCTAAAAAGAGAGCTACAAACTTGTGGCGATCTATGGGGGAGGCCTACGTTCAGTAGTGGACTAGTGATAGGCTGAAATAATGATGATGATGATGAAATAAAAAGACAATAAAACGATGTTATCTAAAAGCACCTTTTGCGATATATCTATAAGCTATCGGTTCTTCAAACACATATTTAAAGTTTAACGTCCGCGTGGCTCAGTGGTCAGACTACCTGACTTCTAAGCCGCGGGTCCTGGGTTCGAATCCCAGCCGGAGCCAAAATTTGTGCTAAAATATAAAATTGTTGGTTTTCGGGTTTGGTTGTGTTGTGATTGTCCCCGGGTTTCTAACACTGCATCCTAGCCTACCACCGATCTTATCGCATCAGTGTTACATTGGCTAGGAGAACACCACATCACATCATCACACATCATTTAAAGTTTATTTATTAGGTTTACCAAATAATGTCATAGGTGTGACATTTATTGGTAAACCAAATAAATAAATAAGTTACCTACCTTAGCCTATAAATGTCCCACTGCTGAGCACAGGCCTCTTCTCATTTCTGCGAGCTGAGGCTGAAATTATGATGATGATGACTTTGCATTTAATTCTAGTTATAGCTTATGATTCGTTCTTTCAGCGCGTCTCGAACAAATTTCCGATATATTACGAGGACTAATGGGGTGGGGTCGTCTTATAGAAATATTTTCCTTTTTATCTACTTCAAAGGGATGAGTGGTTTGCGACGGTATAATCTATGGAAGTACTTTGAAGGGGGCGATTTTTGAATTTTGTTTGATCGTTGACGTTAGTTATAACTTGACTTGAAGTGACGTCGGTAAAGCTATACAAATGTTAGTTAGTACAATGTTAGACAAAACGTTTGCACTGCTATGAAAATACAAGATTCGACACTGTTAAAACTACATACATACATACATAAGATTACGACTGTATCCCATAAGGGGTAGTCAGAGACTGGGCACTCACTGCAAAACAGATGACTGCCACAATCCACGTTTCACCAAAACAATATAATGCACTTGGTGTGATAGGTGGTGAGCCCATCGCCACCATGCGCTGTTGGGTGCACAGTGCAGTTTAACTCCTTACTCGCCTTTTACGAGATCCATTAGATGAGATGGAGTGGTAGTATTCTTTTAACGAACCGCCACCACACAGCTAAAACTAAACTATTATATATGTCGCGGAGAGCGATATCGTTGAATAATGAGTTACTAATTTGATTATTGTAGTATTGAGGAGGTGGTAAACACCGTGACGTCACTTTAGCGGCACGTGCAAAGAGTCTTATTTAAGAGTTCGGATAGTGCAGGGGCACTTGAATTCGAGACACCGACCACAGAGTACTTTTTAACATTGACACCGACCTTGTCACTCCTTCGAAACGAAACTGACCGTTTATCTAGTTAATTGGTGGTTAAGCGTAGTAATGTGAAATTATTACACAAGGTGCACTTGAAATTGTTATTCTGCGCTATCTACACAAGGAACCCTGTACCGCCTAATCAAGAGGTAGGCGGCGCTATCGCTCAGCCATCGCTGACTCCGATATATAAGATACTTACAGAAGTAACGTATATACTTCCAGGAGTAAAACTTAATAGTACGTGTAAATCAACATTTGAAAGCTATTTTTTTATTGGCTTAAGTGATGAAACGAGCACCACATTAATCTGATGTTAAGTGTTCTGTCTGCCCATAGCATCTGCTGTGTCATCCAGAACATTTCTGTGCGACACCCCGCTGCGCCCAGTGATTACACTAGCTCACAGTGACCTTCAAACCGAAACAGTAAGGTTTGCATACTACTGCTTCAAGCCAGAGTAACTGGCTGTGGGGTCGGACCTACCTAGACGGATTCCGGAATCCTACCACCAGTAAGTTACGTATTAATAATAACATCGACATAATATCGACGCAATTGATTAGATACGTAATGATTCAATCAAACGAAATTTTTGGATACTCGATTATCGAATAAATTGGTGGAATAATCAAAGGATACCGATGTCAGAGTTGTATTTGACAAAAGAAGTCAAGTCAAGAATTGCAGACGTTACAGAATACAGATGTGAGTCAGATGACCACCAGGAAACGAGACGTGGCGGGTCGCGAACCACGTCGCCGCCATTTTGGTACGAATCAAAATTCTTGCTCTCCATTGTCCTCATACGAGTAGCTAGGGAAAATGATGTCCACCCAAATATAAGTCTTTTACTGGTGTCGCCCGGTCCCAGAGCACATCGACACGGTAACGACTGGGCTCGCCCCAAGCCACGAAGTCACCACCACAAGATTATTAGCGATATTCCGATAGAAGGCGAAATAATCAATTCCCGTAGCGGACAGGTGCGCCTGAGGCGCGGGGCATCCGGTACTCCTCCCTTCTCGGTAGAGACCTATGTCCACGCTGTGGCCGATTAGCAGGGATGATGTCGAAAAAGAAGAAGATAATATTTACTCGGCAAAAGCTATGCCTCGACGTAAACAATAATAAAGGTCCTGCAAATATTTTAACAAATTCTAGCATTTTTTTAAAATATTAACTACAGCTGAAAACCAACCATCGATTTAAGGCAATAAAGTTTATTGGCCTCGCAGCATTAATTGAGGGTTCCCCGATCAAAACAAATTTAATAAGCAATTGAAAACCAAACCTAGCACCTTTGAATTAAGGTGAGTTCATTGTTTGGCATGATTCTCCACCCCTAGTGTAGAGGGTGAACGGCCCTCATGTACGTGTTGTTAGGGCTATGTTATGTAATAATGTCTATCAGACCGTCTATCGCGTCTACAAGCCAGCGTTCGACAGGCTTGTTAGAAAATTATGAAATGTCTTCATACGTACATGCTTTGAAGCCTCGCCCATTTTCCTTTTCGGTAACGACGTTTGAATTGTCATTTCAAGATTATTATTTTAAATATGTGTGTCAGGATCGTAGCAAGTGGAAAGATGTGGTCTCTGCCTACCCCTATGGGAAAGAGGCGTGACTCTATGTAAGTTTTTCTTTATATCGTACATACAAAATTCTACAACGACGGTCTCTCAAAAACATCTGCAAATATTCTTCGGCATTGAATTAAGCCTTTGGCAGATGAAATACTAAGAGAAAGGCTATAGAACTGGTTTCAGAACTTATATCTATAGTGTTACGGACATTCTAGATCGTTATGTCTTCTCCTTAACAAATAGAGGAGAACGTTATATCTCTCTTTAAGGAATAACGAAGTTTCTAGATTTAACAGCAACATCGTATATTTTTTTTTTTTATTGTACAAAGTGACGAAACGAGCAAAACGTTCACCTGATGGTAAGTGCAACGTCCGCCCACAACAAATGCTGTGTCAATTTATTTTTAATTTTATTGTATATTTTTAGAATTTTGTCGGCGCTCCAGTATATTCGATGGCATATATAAGTACGACAGTCTTGAGTTTAGAAGAGTTATTTGGCGAATCAAGATAATGACCAGTTGTTTAATAAGATCTTGTGTATTTGAGTGAAATATATACATAAATATTCCGAATGGCGTTTTATTATTGGTCCAAATCAGAACCAGCGCGTGACAATAGTTTCGAAAAAAAATCGAATGTGCGATGCGATGGAGGTATGAGTTGAAAATTTCTTAAGAAACTCATGTGGTAACTTAGATCTTGCTATGTCATTCCCCTGCTAAGACTGGTAGTCGTAGCGAGCGTGATGATCTTGAGACGTCAGTCATTGTTGTGATCAGCAGTGCCCTTGTCATTGATGATGATGATAAGTATAGGCCAGAATACAAGATTACGCACTCTTACAGTAATGCCTAGATGATGTACCATAACGATGTAAATTAATTGACTGAAATGAATCCTCGCCGAGAGTGTAATTTACGAGTTACGAGGGAATAGGATTCATTAAGCTGTGGGAGGATTTAGGTGGCTTCTTGCCCAATTGCTGGTGTGATTACGTCGTTTCTTTGATACTGGTAATTAAAAAGGCTTCAGCCTGGAAGCGGCGCAAGGTTGCTACACGCGAAGAAATTAATTTTGTAATTATTTTTTTATTGGGTAAAGTGATGAAACGAGCGAAACGTTCACCTGGTATGGTAAGTGCAACGTCTGCCCATAACAAATGCTGTGTCACCCAGAAAATTTCTGTGTGACACCACACATTGACCCATCACCCTGAGACATAAGTTCTTAAGTACCATATGCCTAGCAATTACGCTAGCTCTCAGTGCCCTTCAATCCGAAACATAGTAATGTTTGCACACTACTGCTTCACGGCAGAATAACTGACCCCAGGGTGGTACCTACCTAGACGGATTCCTGCATAGGAATCCTGCCACCGTTTAAAAGTGTTGTATGCAGTTTAATCGCTGATACTATTCCAGCAAAGGAACTTTATTTAACTTGCGGTTCGGGTTTGTGTTTTGAGATAATAATTCTAGTCGAAGTTAAGCATATACAAAGGATTTAGTACGTTCGATGTACTTAGCTTACTTCTATTCTCCTGACACACATCTATCGCTTTATCTTCACTTTCATTAGTTTTTTCGTACAAGCTCGTCGGTTTCGGGTACATTTTGACGCGGTCTTTCCTTAAGACGACTTCGATCTGATCGTGATACGTTCGCCTACGTCGACCCTTACCGGCTTGCCCATTCACAATCGCCTCATAAATCTGTTTCGTCAATCTTTTTCATCCATCCAGTTCACGTGTCCAAATTATCTAACCAGGGATGCTTTCTATTGATTTTTCAATTTTTTATTTCATTTTTTTCCTCTACACGTCACTCCATCTTTTACCACACCGCAACGTTCTCTATCCCTGTAAACTAAAATACATTGGCAATAGTTTTGTGCGCCTGCAAGAAACGTTCACACAAATAAAATTATTTAAAAAAAAACATGCTTAAACAGCAAATACTGGTGGTAGGATTCCTATGCAGGAATCCGTCTAGATAGGTACCACCCCAGGCCCAGTTATTCTACCGTGAAGCAGTAGCGTGCAAACATTGCTGTGTTTCGGTCTGAAGGGCACTGTGAGCTAGTGTAATCACTGGCCATACGAGATTTAAGAACTGATATCTCGCTGTGACGGGCGCAATGTGGCGCTACACAGAAATGTTCTAGATGACACAGCATTTGTTACGGGCAGACGTTGCACTTACCATCAGGTGAACGTTTTACTCAAAAAAAAAGCTATGAGCTGACGAAGGTCCTGGTGAGCATACCATATCTTAAAACGTGTTCGGTTCTTACAACGTGCGCGACGTTTCGAGCCATTCGGACGTCGGGGAGTTGGTGAAAATTGAATTGAAATATTCGATTATGATCATTTTCATATTCAGTTTCGTAATATTCCAAAACCTATTGATTTTAGCTCGACTGGACAGCCGCCGTGGGCGAGGAAAGTCGTAAATCACGGTCGACTTTGAGCAGGGTTCATTGAGACATTATCAGTTTCCACGCCGCTGGACAAACTGCAAGCTTTATATGTATATATGTGAACATGTCGAAGTATTAGAAATATCGGACTTGCCTCGCACATTTGGCTTTAAATAAATTGTCATGTGTTCTTTAGGTTATTCTTTTTTTTTTAAAATGCCCCACAGAAGGATTTCTCCTGTGTCGTGGGTGACTTTTACAGACATAAATTCCACATGCACAAACACCTACACCCAGAACAACTATCTGTAGGCCATAGAAATATTTGTCCCGTGCGGGAATCGAACCCGCGAGCCGCGGCGCAGAAGTCAAGGATTTAGCCACTGCGCCAACCGAGCCGACAATTGTTCGAACATTAATAAGTATTTCACAAGTGTGCTTGTAAAGGACACACCGATCGAACTTTTCAATAGATTAAAATATAGCTTTAGTTCACTATAACCAAAAATTACACAACTTTAATTACACGGTTGGATTCGAATCCAACTGTATAATTAGTTATGGAATTTTTTTTTTCATACTTATAAATAAGACACAAATCATTAGCTTATCAGTTTGGAGTGTAATGCCATGACATTTTTTTTTAAATACGATAAAGTGACGAGACGAGCAAAACGTTCACCTGATGGTGAATGCAACTACCCATTACAAATGCTGTGGCGACCATTTCTGTATGACACTACACTGCACCCGTCACCCCGAGAGATCAGTTTAAGTCTCATATTGCTCAGTAATTACACTAGCTCTCAGTGCCCTTCAGACCTTGACAGTTTGGATGTTTGTCGTACTGTGGTACATATCTAGACGGATTGCTGCGTAGGAATCCTACCACCGGAGACAGGGGGGTGGATTATCTTACGCTAACTAATGCCAACCCGCCTGCCAAGCGTGGCAACTATGGCAAATCCCCCCAAAATGAGAGGTACAAAACTAAAACGGCCCCTAGTCTCCGGCGGCCCCCGCTAGTCCTGGCTACGGTACGGTCATGGTAACGGCGGGGCAGGGGGTGCGAAGAATCTCCGGAGGAGGAGATCTTGTTACCACCACCGACGACTGGACCTGGCACATTTACCGCACGCACGCTGAGGACCGACGGAAGATCTTGGAGCTGGAAGAGGAGGTGAGCAAGTTACGCTGGGATATTATAGGATATCTGAAATCCGAAGACAGGGGGAGGACACAGTAATCCTTGAATCCGGTAACTGCTCTCTACCACCGGAGGGCGACCATCTGTCCCAAGGAGGTGTCGGATTTTTCGTCCACAGGTCTCTCATTAACAACGTTGTCATGATCGGGAGTGTGTCGACTAGGGTTGCGTACCTTATACTCAGAATAACCAAACGGTATTCGCTGAAGGTCATACAGGTATATGCACCGACCTCGACACATCCTGATGATGAGGTGGAGGAAATGTATGAAGATATTTCAAGAGTCATGCATTCCTCCAAAACTCACTACACGGTGTTGATGGGAGACTTTAACGCAAAGCTTTTTAAGGGCTTTAAGACTTTAAGGGCATGAAAAAAGACGATGAGCTGGTAGTGGGGCAATTTGGAATAGGGCAACGGAACCAGAGGGGTCAACAGCTGGCTGACTTTATGGAGAAGGAGGGACTCTATATGATGAACTCCTTCTTACAAAAGCGGCCCCACCGAAAGTGGACCTGGATGAGCCCGGATGGTTCCACCAAAAATGAGATCGACTTCATCATGACGACCGAACGACAGCTGTTCAATGATGTCTCTGTGATCGCTAGGGTGAAAACCGGTAGTGATCACCGAATGGTAAGAGGCACGTTGAACCTGAACGTGAAGCCGGAGAGGTCGCGCCTGGTGAAGTCCACGCTCCGTCCATCTCGTGCCGTTATCCAAAACCCCGAGAGCTTCCAGCTCGAACTGCAAAATCGTTTTCAGTGCCTGGAAGATTGCGTTACAGTGGACGATATGAACGAGAGGCTCGTGGAAACTGTCCATGCGGTGGGGGCAAAGTTTTGCAAGACCCACCGCACAAAAAAGATCCAGAAACTCTCCGACCACACTCTCAATCTCATGGAGGCTAGGCGAGAAATGAGGCTGCAGTCCTCAACTGATGCGTCAGCATATCGGCAACTGAACAGACAGATCTCCAAATGTATACGGCGAGACCTACGCTTCTTCAATACTGCTCGTATTGAGGAAGCAATAGAACGAAACCAAGGCTCCAAGGTCTTTGCCAGGGATCTGTCTGCCGGAAAAAGCCAACTGACTAAGTTGAGGACCGATAGCGGTGGCGTCATTTCCGCTGGACCAGAGATTTTGAGTGAGATCGAGAGATTCTATGGACAGCTGTACACATCGTCGTTGGAGCCACACACTAGTGTGAGTAACGACCCAAGAGCAAATCTCGTCCGACACTATTCCGACGATATCCCGGACTTCAGTCTGAGCGAGATTAGTATGGCTCTCAAACAGCTCAAGAATGGCAAAGCGCCGGGCGAGGACGGAATTACAGCGGAGCTTCTGAAAGCGGGTGGAAAACCGGTACTTTTAGTCCTTCAGAAGCTATTTAATTCCGTCATCCACGGCGGCGCTACGCCGGAAGCGTGGAGCAGAAGCGTGGTTGTCCTGTTCTTCAAGAAGGGTGATAATGCCCTCTTGAAGAACTATAGACCGATATCGCTTGTGAGCCGCGTGTACGTGCTGTTTTCGAGAGTCATAACGAATCGTCTCGCAAGTAGACTTGACGACTTCCAGCCTCCCGAACAAGCCGGATTCCGAAAAGGCTTTAGTACCATAGACCACATACATACCCTTCGCCAGATTGAACAAAAGACCGAGGAGTACAATTTTCCGCTATGTCTGGCGTATGTGGACTATGAGAAAGCCTTTGATTCCGTCGAAATTTGGGCGGTGCTTCGGTCGCTTCAGCGGTGCCGAATTGACTGTCGGTATATCGATGTGCTGCAGTGCTTGTATACCAATGCTACGATGGCTATCCGAGTACAGAACCAGAGTACGAAACCGATCCAATTGCAGAAAGGTGTAAGACAGGGTGATGTTATATCCCCGAAACTCTTTACCGCTGCATTGGAAGATGTCTTCAAGCTACTGAACTGGAAAGGATATGGTATCAACGTCAATGACGAATACATCACTCACCTTCGATTTGCCGACGACATGGTCATAATGACAGAATCGCTGGAGGACCTCAGCGCTATGCTCAATGACCTCAATAGTGTCTCCCAACAGGTAGGTCTTAAGATGAACATGGACAAGACGAAGATCATGTCTAACGTCCATGTCACACCTATACCGGTTGTTATTGGGAACACTACGATCGAAGTTGTCGACGAATATTTATACCTAGGACAGATTGTCCGACTAGGAAGGTCCAACTTCGACCAAGAGGTCAATCGACGGATCCAACTCGGCTGGGCAGCGTTCGGGAAATTGCGTCACATCTTCTCGTCGAGTATACCTCAATGCCTGAAAACAAAAGTATATAACCAGTGCGTGTTGCCAGTGATGACTTACGGAACCGAAACGTGGTCCTTCACTGCAGGCCGCATGAGGAAGCTCAGAGCCGCGCAGCGAGCTATGGAAAGGGCTATGCTCGGAGTTTCTCTGCGAGATAAAATCCGCAACGATATTGTCCGCAGCAGAACTAGAATAACCGACATAGCCCTTAGGATTAGCAAGCTGAAGTGGCAATGGGCCGGCCATATAGCTCGTAGAACCGACAACCGTTGGGGAAGAAAGGTTCTCGAGTGGCAACCTCGTACCGGCAAACGCAGCGTAGGGCGACCCCCCACTAGATGGAGCGACGACCTGCACGGTTTTGCGGGAAGTCGATGGATGCAGGTGGCTCAGGACCGTGTTTTGTGGCAACGCTGATGCAGGCAATGATGATGATGATGATGATGAACTAATGGAAAGTTTTTTCCATTAGTTATTAGGAGCAAAATTCATAATATCTATATTAAATTGAAAATAATATTGTTTTTGGTTTCATCTTGACTATGGCTTATCACAAAACTGTACGGACCATTGCATTTGATATTGGGCACGCATGGCCGACTGACCAACATGGAAAAGGCTACGCTACATAGGCTTCTGTGAAAAATATTACTTTTTCCGTGAAATCCGGGCTATGGATGCTGCGTTACAAATAGGCGAGATAATTTTGGATACAGCATGTATGTTTTTTTAAAATTTCAATAAACTAAACTTAATTTAAATAAAACTAATTTTTACAGATTTTATCGCGTTTAATTTTTCCCGACGTTTCGAGTGCTTTACAGCACCCATGGTCACGGCAGGACAGCGGTGACAGATGTCCTGATGTCATAGGTAACCCGGGGTACCTTCAGTTTTTAATTATTATTTTTTAGTCCGATCAGCGGAGAAAGATCTAACTGTGTCTTGAAGTCTTGCAGTGGTAAGCTTGGTTTTTGATTTAATTTTATTAATTATTGGATAGCCGTGGTAGATCAGGGGCTAGGCGCTCGCTTTACATTTCTTAGTATGCGAGTGCGGCACCATTAAAATTGTTAATTGCAATTTTAATTGCTGGTTTACCACGTGCTCGGCGGTTAAGGAAAACATCGTGAGGTCTGAGAAATAAAAAATATTTCGAAGACATGTGAAGTCCGCCAACCCGCATTGGAGCAGCGTGGCAGATTCTTCCTAGCTCCGAAACCCTCTCAGAAATGAGAGGAGGCCTGTGCTCAGCTGTGGGACGTTTATAGGCTGACACTTTACTTTTTTTTTATTGGATTCCAAGCCGGTTGTTATACCCAACCATCTTCTCTATTGAAATTAGGATGTTTTTTAATTTCAATAGCCTCGCGAATCATCATTGGTAGGAATCGGTGTTCCTTTTGCAAGGATTTGTGTTTTATCTAATCAGAATTTACCCACGTAGCTAACTGTGATGGATAGTGATGAGTTAGCTCTTTCAACGTCTGCCCATAACAAATGCTGTGTCACCCAGAAAATTTTGGTGTGACACCACAATGCGCCCGCCACCCTGACACATCAGTTCTTAAGTCTCATATGCCCAGTAATTACACTAGCTCACAGTGCCCTTCGAATCGAAACAAATAAAGTTTGCACACTACTGCTTAACGGCAGAATAACTGGCCCTGGGATGGTACTTACCTAGATGGACTCCTGCATAGGAATCCTACCACCAGTGAAATCATTGCTACAAGAGCAGTAGAAGTAAGCTAAAATTCTTCTTTAGTTTACTCTATTAAAAGGCAGTTTTTACGTACAGTCACGTGCAATATAACTTATGTTTTTTTTATGTCGTCGTCTAAAATCTTTAAAATGCTAGTAGATTAGACTGTACCTTCACGCTCGCACGTTGTTTGAATAATAATGAACGCACCTCGCGCGATCTCGACACTCTTGACTTTGTATATTAAGGATATATTTTGCCCCTGTTTGCGTGTGTTATTTCTGTTACTAACGGCGTGGCGTACTTGTCCTGGCTCCAAACCCCCACCAAAAAAGGAGGCCTGTGCATAGCAGTGTGGTATTAATAAGAAATTAACAAAGGTTAATTTCATGATTGAGTTTTTCTGCTATCTCAAAGGTTAACTTTGTGATGCAAAATATTTTCTACGACTACCTTAATTATGTTTGTAATATTCTGTTTTTGTGTATTTTACGTTTCGTTATCCATGTATTAATGTAAAACACATTTGTATGTAATTTCTCATGTAAGTGAATTAATTTCTTATGGGAAATAAATAAATTCTTAACCTCAAAGGTTATCTAGTATAGAATGCATATAGCATTAAGCCCGCCTATTGTACCTATTCTTGTATGGTCAATAAATATTAAATAAATAAACATAATAATATACTAAACGATCCATGTGCTCCTGAGTATTTGAAAGCTAGGTTTTAATACCTGGGAGATTCTCATTACTGTGAAAACAGTTTTTAGGATAATCTCAAGTTGCTCACGCCCTTGCACCGTTCTGGTTACATATCCCACTCATTCACCTTAACGGCTATAAGACTCTGGAACGATATACATCTTGACATTAAAAAAGATCCTAACAAGTTTGCTTTCAAAAATAAAGTCCAGGAATACTTTAAAAATTCATTGCAAGTTTGATTTTTCTTTCCTGTTTCGTGTGTATGTATATTTATATAGATATGTATGTTTGTGTATATCATCCTTAGTCCACTGTCGATAGACATAGATTGCCACAAAGCACGGTCCTGAGACAACTGCATCCATCGACTTCCCGCAAAATCGCGCAGGTCGTCGCTCCATCTAGTGGGGCGCCCTACACTGCGTTCTTTCCCATCGGTTATCGGTTCTACGGGCTATATAGCCGGCCCATTGCCACTTAAGCTTGCTAATCCTTAGGCCTATGTCGGTTACTTTAGTTCTGCTGCGGATATCATCGTTACTGATTTTATCACGCAGAGAAACTCCGAGCATAGCTCTTTCCATAGCTCGCTGAGCGACTCTGAGCTTCCTCAAGCGGCCCGCAGTGAAGGACCACGTCTCGGTTCCGTATGTCATCACTGGCAACACGCACTGGTTGTAAACTTTGCTTTTGAGACATTGAGGTATACTCGACGAGAAGATGTGACGTAGTTTCCCGAACGCTGCCCAGCCGAGTTGGATCCGTCGATTGACCTCTTGGTCGAAGTTGGACCTACCTAGTCGGACAATCTGTCCTAGGTATACATATTCGTCAACAACTTCGAGCATAGTGTTCCCAACAACAACCGGTATAGGTGTGACATGGACGTTAGACATGATCTTCGTCATGTCCATGTTCATCTTAAGACCTACCCGTTGGGAGACACTATTGAGGTCATTGAGCATAGTGCCAAGCTCCTCCAGCGATTCTGCCATTATGACTATGTCGTCGGCAAATCGAAGGTGTGTGATGTATTCGCCATTGATGTTAATTCCGTATCCTTTCCAGTTCAGTAGCTTGAAGACATCTTCCAATGCAGCGGTAAAGAGTTTCGGGGATATTACATCGCCCTGTCTTACACCTTTCTGCAATTGGATCGGTTTTGTACTCTGGTTCTTTACTCGGATAGCCATCGTAGCCTTATTGTGCAAACACTGCAGCACTTCGACACCGCTGAAGTGACTGTAGCACCGCCCAAGTTTCGACGGAATCAAAGGCTTTTTCATAGTCCACATACGCCAGACATAGCGGGAGATTGTACTCTTCGGTCTTTTGTACAATCTGGCGAAGGGTATGTATGTGGTCTATGGTACTAAAGCCTTTTCGGAATCCTGTTCGGGAGGCTGGAAGTTGTCGAGTCTGCTTGCGAGACGATTCGTAATGACTCTCGAAAACAGCATAAAGACGCTGTTCAGAAGCGATATCGGTCTATAGTTCTTCAAGAGGGCGTTATCGCCCTTCTTGAAGAACAGGACAACCACGCCTCTGTTCCACGCTTCTGGCGTAGCGCCGCCGTGGATGACGGAATTAAAGAGCCTCTGAAGGACTAAAAGTACCGGTTTTCCACCCGCTTTCAGAAGCTCCGCTGTAATTCCGTCCTCACCGGGCGCTTTGCCATTCTTGAGCTGTTTAAGAGCCATACTAATCTCGCCTAGACTGACGTCCAAGATATCGTCCCCCTGTCCCATACCCCCTGTCTTCGGACTTCAGATAACATCCCATCGTAACTTGTTCACCTCTTCTTCCAACTCCAGGATCCTCTCGTCGGTCCACAGCGTGCGTGCGTTGTATGTTGCCAGGTCCAGTCGTCGTGGGTGGTAGCAAGATCTCCTCCTCCGGAGATTCTTCGCACCCCCTGCCCCGCCGTTACCATGACTGCTAGCGTAGCCAGGAATAGCGGGGCCGTCGGAGACTAGGGGCCGTTGGCAACCGCAGTTTGTTTGTTTTGATGTTCCAGGAAGACGCTGCTGCCCATCTCCTGGTTTCAAATTTCCGTCTGTCGACTTTTACGACACCAACGGAACGAGATGGGGTGGTAGATTCTCTTATGCCGCTACCACACGGCGTATATGTATGTGTGCGTGTGTATATGTATGTAGGTATATGTATATATTTATGTATTTATAATCATATTATTATATTTTATTCTCTTCTTATTGTTCGCTGCACCGCCTATCATCATATTATGTTAATTTTTTTTTTATTGGATAAAGTGATGAAACGAGCAAAACGTTCACATGATGGTAAGTGCAATGTCCGCCCATAAAAAATGTTGTGTCACCCAGAACATTTCAGTGTGTGTGACATCACACTGCGCCCATCACCTTGATACATAAGTTCTTAAGTCCCACATAAGTTCTTAAGTAAGTAATATTCCCAGTGATTACGCTAGCTCTCAGTGCTCTTCAAACCGAAACACAGCAATGCTTGCACACCTACTGCTTCGATATAGAAATATATCGATATTCGATATATTTCGAAGACATGTGAAGTCCGCCAACCCGCATTGGAGCAGCGTGGCGGATTCTTCCTAGCTCCAAAACCCTCTCAGAAATGAGAGGAGGCCTGTGCTCAGTAGTGGGACATTTATAGGCTGAAACTTTACTACTGCTTCACGGCAGAATAACTGGCACTGGGGTGGTACCTACCTAGACGGATTCCTGCATAGGAATCCTACCACCAGTAATTCATTCTCTGCTTTGCCTCATGGTTGACTAGGAGAGAATGCCTTTAGTCATTAAATGCACGGGACTGTATGTGTGTATGTAATGTTAGTATACAACAAAAAAGGTACTGATAATTCATACTCTTCCCATTTTATTTCTATTAATAATATAATAAGTTAATATAATAAGTTAATATAAAATAAGTTAATAAAGGTTAATATAATACCACTTTTCTAGGAAGGATGAGAAAAAAGTTAATCAATAAGACTTCCGCAATAGAGATTCATAGAGATAGTTGTCGTTTGTCGGTGCAACTGCATTATTATTAATTATATAAGTTACGTTTGTACTCGTTTCAAATCAATTTCTCGAAAATTATTTATTCATTAAGCTGAGTTCTAGCTCAGGGGCCGGGTGCTCGCCTTTAATTTCATAATACGCGTTTAACCTGCGTTCGATCCCCGGTGCTAGCACCTCTAAAATTGTTCTAAAATTTTAAGTGCTGATTTACCACGTGTTAAGCGGTGAGGAAACCTGCATATCCGAGGAATAGAATTATTTCGAGGGTACGTGAAGGCCGCCAACCCGCATTGGAGCAGCGTGGCGGACTATTCCCCGCTCTAAAACTCTCTCAGAAATGAGAGGAGGCCTGTGCTCAGCAGTGGGACATTAATAGGCTTTTAACTTATTTTTACATGTGCATATATAGAATTTAAATTTGGAATTTTTATTTTTGAAACCGTATCGACTACGAAATCTGAAATACATAGTTTGCATGCTATAAAAAATAGCTAAATAGGTTTAAGCCACGTATTATCTGATTACAATAACCAGCTTGTAACATTACTCTATTTATGGCAAATAAAGAATTTGATTTTAAATTTGACCTGTTTCGGTATATTACGTCATCTAGGTGCCAAAAAAAAAGATATACTCATGTAACTAAAATTAAAAAAAAAAAATTCAAATCAAAATTATATTTACATTATGTCATATTCATTTACTGGCGGTACGAAGTACGAATCTGTGTAAATAGGCAGTGCCAGTTATTCTGCCGTGAAGCAGCAGTGTGCCAACATTACAGGCACAGAGATAGCTTACATCCTGGGGAACCTGAACAGGGTACTTTTTATTCCGGAAAATAAAATTGTTCCCACTGAATATTTTAAAGACCTATAAACACGCGGACGAAGTCGCGGGCATTAGCTAGTGTTTAATAGTTTTAAGTATTCTATATTTCGTCGTCGTTTCTATATATCTTAAAAGTAGGTAGGATTCCTATGCAGGAATCCGTCTAGGTAGGTACCACCCCAGTGCCAGTTATTCTGCCGTGAAGCAGTGGTGTGCAAACATTACTGCGTTTCGGTTTGAAGGGCACTGAGAGCTAGCGTAATCACTGGGCATATGAGACTTAAGAACTTACGTCTCAGGGTGATGGGCACAGTGTGGTATCACACAGACATTTTCTGGGTGATACAGCATTTGTTATGGGCAGACGTTGCACTTACCATCGGTGAACGTTTTGCTCGTTTCATCACTTTATCGAATAAAAAAAGTTACATAAATTCTAAAGTGAACAATAAGGTTTAAGCTTGTGCTACGTAAAATGCGACGTTCCGTCAACACTGTCGTCTTTCTATGTTGCCAGGTCGTGCGTGACTAATTCAAATTCTTAAATGTAGGTCTGCATTTTTTCTTTTTTTTATTTCAAAAAATGTTGCCCTACATTATTTTCCTTCATCGTGGGTGACTTTTAACACGAATTCAACGAACAAGCACCCAGACACTGAACTATTTGTTGATTATATAATTTTTTGTTTTGTGCGGGAATCAAATCATTGATTTACACATTGACAACAGGATGTACAATTGATCGAATCTTGACCATTCGAAATTCAAACTAATTAAAAAATACTGTAAAGTAAAGTTAAGTAAAGTTTCAGCCTATAAATGTCCCACTGCTGAGCACAGGCCTCCTCTCATTTCTGAGAGGGGTTTGGACCTAAGAAGAATCCGCCACGCTGCTCCAATGCGGGTTGGCGGACTTCACATGTCTTCGAAATATTTTTTATTTCTCAGACATGCAGATTTCCTCACGGTGTTTTCCTTCACCGCCGAGCACGTGATAAATCAGCACTTAAAATTGCAATTAACAATTTTAGAGGTGCCGGCACCGGGGCTCGAACTCAAGTCACTCGCATACTAAGAAATTTAAAGCGAGCGCCTAACCTCTGAGCTACCACGGCTAAAACATACTGGTTGAATTTTAATATTTTAATTCCTAAGAAATTTTACCTCATAATTTATAAATCAGTTTCAAAACAAATTAACTCATCTCAGACAGACGTTATTTATAACATCATATACCCACGATTTTTCCCACATAAGGGGTACGCAGAGGCTACACACGACGCCCACTATTCGCCCCCGTGGGAAACGAGACGGGTGGCGAACCACGACGCCGCCATTTTGATCGAGCCAACGTTTCTACCAATAATATAGTAGCAGCATTGCATATTATGGTGTTATTTATAAGATAGTAGCTTAAGCTTCGATACTTCTGTATATCATTTTAAAGAAGTATGCATATTATCATCTGTATCGGTTCGTACTGTCCATTCCTGGGCATAGTTAACGTTTCATCGACGGACTGATTCCACGTTTGTCGCCGTTATTTATTTCGGCTTTATTAAAGATTATTCGTTGGAAGTTACGAGATTTTTCTAGCATTTGCTATCGTCAATTTTAACGACTTCGACGGACCGAGACCGGGCGACAGATTTTCTAATACCTCCATTACACGGCGAATCTCTTGCATCATTTTCTGATAGGGGCATAACTTATTCATCTTTAATCCAAGGCTGTTACGCAATACAATGAATACATTACGTGATAGCTAACAAGTCATTGTCATAATTCAAAAAGATACCTGGGGCCCACTTTGGGCGCCAATATCTTTCAAAGTAAATAAAATTTAAGTGTCTGTTTGTAATAACAAAATGACAGCTTTTTACTCATTGCTTATGAAAGTACAAACGGTACATGTAAGACAACAGCAATTTAAAAAAAATAGCTATCTGTCTGTCTGTTCGTTCCGGCTAATCTCCGAAACGAATAGACCGATTTTGACGGGACTTTCACTGACAGGTAGCTGATATTATAGCGGGTAACTAAGGCTACTTTCATTTTAGAAAAATAATGAGGGTTCCGCGCAAAAAAATAAAACCTCAAAATCCGATTCAAATAGGGAAGTATATATGTATATTATCGATTTGTAACTCTGGTATATTATTTTACACGGGTAAAACAACAGGGCACATCTAGTAAGTATATATATTATAGTTGTACATAAAATTTAATTAATTAATGAAATTATATGAAAAGTTTTATAATAAGATCATTAACACAAAAATTTGTAAATCAATGACATTAAGTTACTTATTTAATCTATCGATACTATTATATGCGAAAGTAACTCTCTCTGTCCTTCTGTCTGTTTGTTACCTTTCAATCGCTAAATCGATCATGACGAAACACACAGCACAGAGCTTGCATTCTGGGGACGGACATAGGATTATTTCATTTATCCCGGAAAATCAAAGTTTTCACGGGCTATTTAAAAAACCTATATCCACGCGAACGAAGTCGCAGGCATAACCTAGTCATCTATATAATATTATATGACAAATAAATTATTTAATTAATGTTTTTTTTTTGGAAAACAACGAGCAAAACGTTCATCTGATGGTAAGTGCAACGTCTGCCTATAACAAATGCTGTGCCACCCAGAACATTTCGGTGTGACACCTCACTGTGCCCATCACCCTGAGACATCAGTTCTTAAGTCTCATATGCCCAGTGATTACGCTAGCTCACAGTGCCCTTCAAACCGAAACACAGTACCTAATGCTTGCACACTACTGCTTCACGGCAGAATAACTGGCCCTGGGGTGGTACCTACCTAGACAGATTCCTGCATATGAATCCTACCACCAGTAAAATTGCAATTTACTACGTGCTAAGCGGTAATAATACAAAAATACGTTGCATTTTATGTATAAAAATACATATTAAAACTTTCTCATAACTTTTTCATATTCATTCACACATCATACGAGTACATCAACAAATTGACAGAATTTACATACTACTTTAAATTACTATTAAATTCAAAGAATGCATACGTTTCAACTAACAGTTGCGTAGCTCAGGGATCAGCGCACCGGACCACTGAGTCGCATATCTTAGGTTGGAATCCTAAATGAAGTTAAATTTGTGAAACCAGTACGCATTTAGTGAAGCATTATAACTGAATTCTGAATTCGTGTTATAGAATTCATCGAAACACCTATGCAGTTATTTTACTATAGTAAAGTGACGAAACAAGTAAAACGTTCACCTGATGGTAAGTGCAACGTCCGCCCACAAAAAATGCTGTGTCACCCAGAATACTTCTGTGTGACACCACATTGCGCCCGTCACCCTGAGACATCAGTTCTTAAGTCTCAAATGCCCAGTGATTACGCTAGCTCACAGTGCCCTTCAAAACGGAACACAGCAGTGTTTGCACACTACTGCTTCACGGCAGAATAACTGGCCCTGGGGTGGTACCTACCTAGACGGATTCCTGCATAGGAATCCTAGCACCATTAAAAAATGCGTAGCCCTTCCCTGGTCAAGCTGACCCATTTATCTGTTACAGTCAGCATCCGACCGCGGCAAGTGTATATTACATAATCAACTTGCTCACGTATCTGTTTCAAAAACATATTTTCCGAAAGAAAAATCGAGCCACAGCTCTACCATGTACCATTAAACTGAACACCGTGTATATTATAATGTTTCTGTTAAGAGTCAGGTTCTACTGTGTAACTCTGGTTTGTTTCGGGATCGGTTACATTCGATCCCATTAACCAATGAAAGAGCTTAGTGGTGGCGGCTTACGAGAATCTACCAACCCATCTCATCCCGTGGGTGTCGTAAAAGTCGACAGAGGGAAAATAAAAATCAGAAGATGGGCAGCGGCATCTTCCTGGATGAACTAAAGAACAAAAGAAAGAATAAAATAAACTGCGGTTGCCAACCCGCCTCTGCCTAGCGTGGCAACTATGGCAAAATCCCCCCAAAATGAGAGCAACAAACTTTTGTGGCAATCTATGGGGGAGGCCTATGGTCAGCAGTGGACTAGTGGTAGGCGGAAATGATGATGATGAGTTTAATACGCCAAAATGAAACCGATCACGAAACCTACCAGAGTTACAAAATAGACCTCCCGTTTTGTATTCGCAGACAAAAAATGATTTTGACGTTGCTGTATTAAGCTAATTAGAAGCTCAGTTTCTTGAATCAGCCGCAACCATTTAGTGTGGGTTGAAGTGCTCTGACCCTTATTCATTAATGGTGGCGAGTTGTTATGTCCGTTGTTGAATCCTGTGTTAAATAAAGAGTGAGTCTTTAATATTAAATAAAACTCTTTTCTGTAGTCCTAGTAGGAAATAGGCATGGGCTGGAACAATGTAACTTACATAACACTATTTAGCCAAGGATAGCCAAAATAAAATTTATTCTATAATACGAATCCCGAGCATACCAAATAGATGTATGCAATGAGACAGTTGTCAATTTAATTAACAAAGAAAAATTCAACCACACAACAAAAATCAAACCACAATAAAAAGATTAAATACTACACACAATCATCACCACACCCCCAGTTTTAACTAATGCAACGTCAACAACCCTAGTAGCTGTCTCTATTATAATGTACAAGCTAGCGGTATCATTACTTAATAAAGAAGGCATTACTTACCAACCACTCAAAATCCCAGTAATATCAACACATATTTGCAGCATAACCGTTCCCTTCATTGTCTAGCAATTCTTAGAAAAAATATATGAACATAGCATAGCGCGATTTTAGTAGGAATTTTCAATGGAAAAAATTATTACTTATAATTATTTATCAAAGTTCAATGAACCGTTAGGGTTATTTTGCGTAATAAAACGCGTCAGTCGTGACGGAGTTACGCGACGTACTGAGGTTGTGGGGTTGGCGGGGCTCGTTCCGAAACTCTCCGATTTAGGCAATACGCAGGTCCAAGCGTATATTTATTGCTAGTTTACGTTTCTTTGTTAACAAGTTATTTTTATGATGTGTTAATTATTAACGGCTTATTTACTATGAACTATTAATTAACGTCTGCATAAAACGCGAATAAAGATTATATACGTAATACAAAATCATTTTTGAGTTCATTGTTGAAATTTTTGAGCATTTGTATATATACCATGACTATGTTATAAATGAGCCAATGCCAATATAATTAATGACACTTTTTCATATCCACTAATAACTATTCCCATGCATTATAGTATACCAGCTTTCATCCGCTATTTCACCCCCTTAGTGGATGAGTTTTCAAAAATCCTTTCTTCGTGCTCACTTTCGGTATATAAGAAACTCTTGTGCAAAATTTTGTAGACCCACCGGTGTAGGCTGTGTGTCGTTTGTCAGTCAGTCAGTCTTCAAGTTTTATTAAGTAGATTGTGCAATTGTGAAATTGTGCATTTATTTAGGTGGAATGGACGCAATGTCTTGTTGCTTGTTCATTTATTTATGTTATTAGGCACCCACATTATTTGTCATAATAATATGAATAATAAAATAAATGTAACTGAGAAAACGGTTAATATTACGTTTTAAAACACTGCGTATACGAATATGTATTGTCCAATTTAAAAATTATTAAAAAAAAGTTGTACAAGTTCGTAGTTACGGTTTTGTAATGCAGAATAATATTGAAATATTAATTAAATTCATAAACATATACATTTGTTTTAAATAAAGGTATCTAACCAACTACACAGCATTTCAAAACGCTAGGGATCGATGAGGCGGGAAAGCGATGAAAGCGCGGGAAGCCCAACATGGCTCGCCATTTTGCCCGGTGTGTTTCTATGGAAACAGCAAGAGAGCCGTCATAACAATAATCAATGTATTTAATTTCAGTCGTAATGATGCGTAGCACCACTATATATGAATAAAATATTACTTGAAGTAATAATGATCTCATATATTTACGCCAATGTGTAGTACATTTAAATAAAACTGCCTAATAAACTAACTAAACGTCATGTTTTATAACAAAACGCGTAAAATTAAACGCGACAAAATCTGCAAAAAATAGTTTTCTTTAAAAATTAGTACAGGGAATCACTAATTCATGATTTTGATTTTAATTAAAATAATGTATGTGATATTTATAAAATATATTGACACATAAAGGGAAATATGTAAGTATATGGAAGAAGTAATTAGTGAACAAAGTTAAGCAAATTTATGGTGTATACTCAGTACGGCTTATAAGATGTACTAATGACTTATTTACGACGGCGTCGGTCTTCCTAGCCCCGTTAAACGTGGGACGTTTCAAGGCCCGAAAAATGAGCATATCCATACTAACATTAGAAATGCCAAAGTAACTCTCTGTGCCTCTGTCTGTTTGTTACCTTTTCACGGTTCAACCGCATGAACCGATGTTAATGAAATTTGGCACACAGACTAGCTTGCATCCTGGAGACGGTACTGAGTATGATCTTTGTCCCTGAAAATCAAATAATTCTCACGGGATATTTAAAAAAAACGCATATCTACGAGGACGAAGTCGCGAATACTACCGTACCGCTTCTTAGACTTGACACAACACTATGGGCATGACTAGAAACTATGGGGGAATGAAATATAGTTCACAAAAAAAAAAACAATCGGTACTGGACTTATGATCTGGCTCCATTGTTCTAACGAATAAAATATTTATGTAAGTATCTGGGAAGAAAACGTTGCAGGGCAAATTTACTCGTAAATTATCTTTAAGCTATACCTATGCTATATAATACATAGAACATTTTTTTATTCGTAGCTGCAAATACTATTAACAATTAAAAGTACAAACAGTAGCATTTTAATCTAAAAAAACTTTAATAATAAATGAAGAAAAAGAAAAAAAATGTATAGAAAATCGCAGACATTTCAAGCCTTAAGGGAGGAGTCAACGAACTGTTACAAACTTATTTTCCACGCATATTAATAATCGGAACGTTTACGTCAATACAAGAGTTTTTACTGGTGGTAGAATTCCTATGCCGAATGTAGAATGTAGAATCCGTCTAGGTAGGTACCACCCCAGGGCCAGTTATTCTGCCGTGAAGCAGTAGTTTGCAAACATCACTGTGTTTCGGTTTGAAGGGCACAGAGAGCTAGCGTAATCACTGAGCATATGAGACTTAAGAACTGAAGTCTCAGGGTGACAGGCGCACAATGCGTGATGTCACACTGTTCTGGGTGACACAGCATTTGTTATGGGCAGACGTTGCGCTTACTATCAGGTGAACGTTTGCTCGTTCCGTCACTTTTATCAGATAATAATAAAGAAATTAATGTACGAGTATGTATGTAAATTCGGTAGCCATTTCTAAATCCATTGAAATCCGTAATTTCTTACTAATTTCAGCCCATCTACGGATTTCGTTTTGTTCGCCTGCCTGCTGTCTATCAGCTAGGATCGATATACCCCTAGTCCGGGTACCACGTCATAGTGAGTGATCCAAGTTGTCGTTATTAATAATACTGAACCGATGTAATAATTGTTAAATCATTATAATCAATAAAAAGCTTATGAAATTTATTGTTTTTTATATGTGCTGAATCGACCAGGACGAATAAACTGCGATGAATATCCTGTAGTGTGTCGATGCATTTATACAGCGGGTTCGATGCTAAGCGGATCAGCGCTTGGCGAGATAGCAATAAATCAGCACCTGCTACCCACCCTGTCCCCGGAGGGCGTCGTAAATTTTTCGCTAAGCAGTACACGTGTATGTGTGAGCCGAGTGATTTGTACCGATAGGATACAGGTTAGAATATAAAGGCTTTCTGTTTCTCATGAGTTTTGTCTGTAAGTACGAAGATGAAGAAAAGCTAGAGATATTTTTTTATGGAAGTAAGTGAAGAGGCAATGAAATCGTTCACCTGATGATAAGTGCAATGTCTGACCATAACAAACATGTAACATGTGTTACATGCCTAGCAATGACACTAGCTAACAGAGTCCTTCAGATCGAAACATAGTAATATTTAAAGGAAAGAAAGTTAAATGAAACTAAGTTTACGGATTTTATCGCGTTTAATTTTTACTTTTTTACTATTTATAACCCGACGTTTCGAGTGCTTTACAGCACCCATGGTCACGGGAGGACTGAGGTGACAGATGTCCTGATGTCATAGTTAACCTGGGGTACCTTCAGCTTTTAATTATTATTTTTGGGTCCGATCTACGCAGAAAGAGCTAACTGTGTCTTGAAGTCTTGCAGTGGTATGCTTGGTTTTTGATTTAATTTTATTTATTATTGGATCCCAAGCTGGTGGTAATACCCAACCATCTTCCCTATTGAAATTAGGATGTTTTTTGATTTCAATAGCCTCGCGAATCATCCTTGGTAGGAATCGGTGTTCTTTTGCAAGGATCTGTGGTTTATCAAATCTGATGTAATGGTTGGGATGATCCAGAACATGGTCACAGACTGCAGACTTCCTAGAACGACGATGCTTCACGTCAGCTATGTGTTCTTTTACGCGGGTTTTAATTGATCTTTTTGTTTGGCCTATGTAAGAGAGACCACATTCACAATCTTGCTTGTATACTCCTGCGTCCTGTAGAGGGATGTTACACTTGACAGATGGTAAAAACTGACTTATCTTCTTCGGCGGCTTGAAGAATGTTTTTATGGAAGCCCGCTTCAAGATATAGCCAATCTTGTCCGTGACTCCTCTGACATAAGGTAGAACAGCAGGCACACGCTCGACTGTGGCCGGTTTCACTCGGTCACTGCGACGTAGGCGCGGAACCCGAAGCTTGTTGTCGTGCAAAACTTGCTTGACATGTTGAAGCTCGACGGCCAGGTGTTTCCTGTCACAGATTCCTCGTGCTCTCTGAAACAAGGATTTACCCACGGTAGCTAACTGTGATGGATGATGGTGAGATTCACCGTTTAAATATCTGTTAGTATGGGTGTTTTTTCTATACACAGTGTGACACAAGGTGTTATTAGGATTTCGAATTACTAATACATCTAGAAAAGCTAAAGAGTTATTTGCCTCTAACTCCATTGTAAATTGAATTTTAGAGTTTAGGGAGTTAAGGTGGTTTAGAAATGCATTTACTTTATCTGATGGTAAAATTGTGAAAGTATCATCTACATACCGCTTGTAGAATCTTGGATTTACTGGAGAAGTACGGAGGGCTCTCTCCTCAAAGTCTTCCATGAAGATGTCGGCGACAATGGGAGATACTGGGGAGCCCATCGCCACACCATCTACTTGCTTGTAGTAGTGTTCCTTCCACAATAGATAGCCAGATGTAAGGCAATGTCTTAGTAGTTCTGCATATTCCGCTGGCATGTTGTTCTCAGCTAGCTTCCTAGATACAATTGAGATGCAGTCATCTACTGGTAGGCATGTGAATAGAGACAGGACATCAAAACTGACCATAGTTTCATTGTCAGTCAGGTGTAGGTCTTTAATCTCACTGACAAAATGGTATGAATCCTTTGTGTGTGCTCTAGTGTGTCCTCTGAGTGGTGAGAGTACTTTAGCCACATGCTGAGCCAATCTGTAGGTTGGTGAATCGATCTGGCTCACTATTGGACGTAGTGGAGCATTTGGTTTGTGTATCTTTGGTAACCCATACAACTTCGGTGATTTGGCACAAGATGGTATTATCGAACTAACGTCCAGATTCAATTTTTCGGAGTGTTTCTTAATAAGATCGCTAGTCGTTTTAAGCGTATTAGTAGTTGGGTCTGATTTGACCTTTTTATATGTACTTTCGTCCGACAAAAGTTCTTGTATTTTAAAATTGTAATCCGACGTATCCATGACTACCGTAGCATTACCTTTATCTGCGCGAAGGATCGTGAGTTCAGGTCTGTTCCGTAGGTTGTTCAACGTCACAATTTTACCATCAGATAAAGTAAATGCATTTCTAAACCACCTTAACTCCCTAAACTCTAAAATTCAATTTACAATGGAGTTAGAGGCAAATAACTCTTTAGCTTTTCTAGATGTATTAGTAATTCGAAATCCTAATAACACCTTGTGTCACACTGTGTATAGAAAAAACACCCATACTAACAGATATTTAAACGGTGAATCTCACCATCATCCATCACAGTTAGCTACCGTGGGTAAATCCTTGTTTCAGAGAGCACGAGGAATCTGTGACAGGAAACACCTGGCCGCCGAGCTTCAACATGTCAAGCAAGTTTTGCACGACAACAAGCTTCGGGTTCCGCGCCTACGTCGCAGTGACCGAGTGAAACCGGCCACAGTCGAGCGTGTGCCTGCTGTTCTACCTTATGTCAGAGGAGTCACGGACAAGATTGGCTATATCTTGAAGCGGGCTTCCATAAAAACATTCTTCAAGCCGCCGAAGAAGATAAGTCAGTTTTTACCATCTGTCAAGTGTAACATCCCTCTACAGGACGCAGGAGTATACAAGCTAGATTGTGAATGTGGTCTCTCTTACATAGGCCAAACAAAAAGATCAATTAAAACCCGCGTAAAAGAACACATAGCTGACGTGAAGCATCGTCGTTCTAGGAAGTCTGCAGTCTGTGACCATGTTCTGGATCATCCCAACCATTACATCAGATTTGATAAACCACAGATCCTTGCAAAAGAACACCGATTCCTACCAAGGATGATTCGCGAGGCTATTGAAATCAAAAAACATCCTAATTTCAATAGGGAAGATGGTTGGGTATTACCACCAGCTTGGGATCCAATAATAAATAAAATTAAATCAAAAACCAAGCATACCACTGCAAGACTTCAAGACACAGTTAGCTCTTTCTGCGTAGATCGGACCCAAAAATAATAATTAAAAGCTGAAGGTACCCCAGGTTAACTATGACATCAGGACATCTGTCACCTCAGTCCTCCCGTGACCATGGGTGCTGTAAAGCACTCGAAACGTCGGGTTATAAATAGTAAAAAAGTAAAAATTAAACGCGATAAAATCCGTAAACTTAGTTTCATTTAAATGTGTAGTGTTCGCGTAAATATAAGAAATCATTATGAAAGAAAGTTAATTTGCTAAGATCCGCATGCAAAATGTAAAATGGTGTGTATTACTTAGTTTTAAAGAGCACCGCCCGCCCTCCCACAACAGCGTGCACAAGAATACCAATACCGCCACCGGGAGCCGCCACCAGATACCCTCCACCACTACAACACTACCACTAGGCAATACTATATAATAAGTCGAGAACACGACACGTGTTTCATCTCAAAACGAGGCATTATCAAGTGATATTGACTCTACGACTGTCAACCGCCGAGTGAGCCTGAAACCGCCGAGTGAGCCATCACTCACTCGGCGGTAGGTAATACACACCATTTTACATTTTGCATGCGGATCTTAGCAAATTAACTTTCTTTCCTTTACTATAATGGATTTCCGCAAAGTAACGCCTGATTCTATTAACTATAGTAATATTTGGACACTACTGCTTGGCGGCAGAATATCTGGCCCTGCCATGCCCGACATATTCCTGCATAGGAATCCTACAACCAGTATATCCTCCGCAGATATCATCTTTTTTGAATCAGTTATCATCACAATCAACTCGTTAAAAGGCCCCTAGAGCATATGCCTCTCTCTGGAAGAGGGGGATTTGCCAAAGTCACGTTTAGCAGGCGGCTTTGTTACTGTGTGGCAGTACCAGACTCCTCGCACCCTGGATAATGCTGCTCCTCATCGGTCTGGGTATTTTCGGTAAGGTATTTTTCTAAATGGTCGTTACGCCACTCGTCGGAAGCCATAAGTTTTTCCTGGCAAATCCAGTAATCGAATCTGACACTCACGGGATGATATAAAGTTTCAGATTTATTAAGCTGCAACCACGTGGCAAGTCTAGTAAACTTAAGCGGCACAGCGACACGAAGTGAGTCACTCTCTCCGACACCAAATGGCGTCATTCGTGTCTAACTCTATCAATCTCTTGTTAGTTCTCCCGACAGAGCTCACAAAGGTCCTTCAAAACTTCTTTCCAGTGATATTTGGGACGCCCAATTGCACTGCGATTGTAACTAGGCGGAGTCCTGCATAGTGGTCCTATCTGGGATGCCCAACTGGCAGTCTTTCAGATTATCATCTTAGATATACTCTCTTAACAGAGCAATGCTTTTTCTTTCTTAATTTTCATTCTTTCAACGTCGACTAACGACATACAACCGGTATCTACCACCCCTTATCATCCCATGGGTGTCGTAAAAGTCACGTGGCAACAACTTCCTGAAACATCCAAACAAATAAACCGCGGTTGCCAACCCGCCTACCAAGCGTGGCGACTATGGCAAAATCCCCTCAATAAGAGAATCTATGGGGGTGGCCCGTGTTCAGCATTGGACTAGTGATAGCCTGAAATGATGATGACTCCAGGAACTCAAACAAACTGAAGTGACGATGGGCCGGCCGTATAGTAAGTAGAACTGGCAACCGTCGGGGATGAAAGGTTCTGGAGGGGTCTCGTACCGACATCCGCAGTTGCGACCTTACAAGAGCCTTTTGCTCACATTAGATGGAGCGACGACCAACACGGGTATGCGGGAAGTCAATGGACGCTGGAGGCTCATTGTCATGTTTTGTGACAATCTGGGTGGGCAGGCGTCTGTTCAGCGGTGGAATGGTGATGGGTTCAAAATTATGATACTTTTAATTGAAGCACTCCAAAATGTAGCAGCTTAGTATTTTTTTTTATTTGATAAAGTAACGAGACGAGCGACACGTTCACCTGATGGTAAGTGCAACGTCTGGCCATAACACATGCTGTGTTACTCAGAATATTTCTGTGTAGCACCACACTGCGCCCGTCACCCTGAGACATCAGTTCTTAAGTCTCATATGCTCAGTGATTACGCTAGCTCTCAGTGCCCTTCAGACCGAAACACTAATGTTTGCACACTACTGCTTCACGGCAGAACAACTGGCCCTGGGGTGGTACCTACGTAGACGGATTCCTGCATTCATTTAATCCGTTTAGTTACGTTCTATTTCCTTTAAGAGATCTAGTCTGTGCACTCACGAACGGTTGTGACCAATTAATTTTGTCGATTAAGGGGTCGAAGGAGACGGCGATTGGATTACCTTGATTAGCTCAAACGAGTCCACTGAGACGGTATCAAGCCTTCGTAGTAAACATGTTGACATAACATGCTGAATAGAATACTGGCTTAACTCAAAATATTAGATTTCTGGGAAATCGCAATTAAATGTCTCGCAATCGAGGTTTTGTCGGCCTAATGGCAAATACAATAAATATATTAGTTGATAGTTAAATGTCAATATACATTACTGACTTTTTCAAAAAAAAAAAGTAGACAGCTATTCTGGCGCCAAAAATAGCATGTCCGTGTAGGCAACCCAACTTTGAGCCAAGCTCTAATTGGTCAGTGTTCCATTCTACTATATTAATTCTATTATCAGAGTACCTGACTTCTAAGCCGCGGTCCTGGGTTCGAATCCCAGCCGGAGCCAACATTTGTGCTAAAACACAAATTGTTGGTTTTCGGGTCTGGTTGTGTTGTGATTGTCCCCGTGTTTCTGACACTGCATCCTAGCCTACCGCCGATCATATCGCATCAGCGTTACATCGGGCGCGGGTAGGTTGGGACGAGTGAGTGCCTCTGTGTTTGCGCGTACACTTGTGGCACTATAATATCTCCTGCGCAGTTGATGGCTCCCGACAGTAGTCGGCAGTTGTCGCCGTGGTCGAAATCGGCTAGGAGTACATCAAGCATGCGATAAATGTATGCATATGAAAAGGATTCCAATCGCAGCCGAGTCTAATAGAAGTCACTATCATTTTAATTCAATCTATCACTAGTCCACTGCACCTAAGCTTCCCCCATAGATTGCTACGAAAGTTTGTCGCTCTCATTATGAGGGGATCTTGCGATAGTTGCCACGCTTGACAGGCGGGTTGGTAACCGCAGTTTATTTATTCAGATGTTCCAGGAAGACCCTGCTGCCCATTTCCTGGTTTTATTTTCCCTCTGTCGACTTTTACAACACCTACGGGATGAGATGGGGTGGTAGATTCTCTTATGCCGCCACCACGCGAACTCTGAATATAGTGCAATATACAAATGCGTAAGTCTGATTTTTTTAATGAAAGTAAATGACGAGACGAGGAAGACGTTCACCTGTAGCAGGCCTGCTTATAACAGTTACCTCTGCGTAGCACCTATGTAATGTTTTTTTTTTCTTTAAAAAACAATGCCTCACAGTAGGATTTCTCCTGTGTCGTGGGTACGTTTTACAGACATAAATTCCACAGTATGTTTAGTCCATACAAATACTCGTATTTGTCCCGTGGGGGAATCGAACCCGCGACCCGCGGCGCAGAAGCCAAGGGCTTAGCCACTGCGAAAACCGAGCCGACATGTGGCACTGCATTCGCTTTAATTGCGTTCATATCGAAGAACATGGTGTTTGCCCGCCACTACTTACGGCAGAATAACTATAGTGGTACCTAGGCCGATTCATGGGAATCCTACCACCAGTTTGTTATATTTGTTACCAGTTTCCTATTACCGATATTGGCCAATGATGTCCTATCACAAAAATGCTCCTATAACTATGTAATATATGAACGCCTTAATTGTTGCAAACAGCAGCATCATAATATGTAATCTGTATTTTTACTATGTTAACTAATAGCTGATTCACGCGACTTCGGCTGCGTGGATATAGGTTTTTTTTTTAAATATTCTGTGGGATTTTACTGATTTTCCGGTATAAAAATTATTGAACGTCCGTCTCCAGGATGCAGTCTATTTCTGTACCAAATTAAGTCAAGATCGGTTCAGCAGTTAAGCCGTGAAAAGGTAACAAACAGATAGAGGGACAGAGAGAGTTACTTTCGCATTTATAATATTAGTATGGATGTATAATGTGGCTGTACTTAATGAAATAAGTATAGTATAGTATCGTTAGTATAAAGTTAGAATGATAGCAAAATAGTTTTGGCATCATATTGTTGCCCATCAATAAAATGGAAACGTTATTATCCCAAAACCGTCATGGCTACAAAGCGATTCCACAAAAGCATTATCATTACAAGCGGCTTGACATGGCAAGTCCGCGTGGATGTAAATATTTTATATCACGTGGGAACTGTTTTATTTCTCGGGATAAAAAGTATCCTATATCCGTCTCTATGATGACATAGACATAGATATAGACATACACATAGACTTTATTCGACGTACACAACACAGAAACCACACAGAGAATGCAAATAAAAAAAATATATTCCAGTACAATAATAAAAAGAAACAAACAAGATCTGGAAAACACTAGAAACAAAAAAGTGACGCTGTATTGTGAAGTCGAAATGGACTCCAATCAGCAAAGAATGCTGCGGAAAGACCGCAGCGCTGATTTTCAGTAGATCCACTACGTAAGTAAAGAGACAACGCACGTACGTCGTACGTGTCTATGTGTAGGAAATTCAACTAAGTGAACAGAATAATAAAAATATGACAATATAGGACAAATATGACTGGTAATAAAAACGATAAATATCAATAAAACATATGTGATGAAATATAATAAATGTTTTGCGCGACACATTCAGAAAATATGGAAAATATATATGTATATATATAATTATATTAAGAGCACATGTAGGTAGGTAATTTGCGATGCATCTCTATCTAGCTATCTCTGTGCCAAATTTCGACGAGATCGGTGTTGGGCCGTGAAAAGGTAACAAACAGACAGAGGGACAGGCAGAGTTAGTTTCGCATTTATAATATTAGTATGGATATACTAGTATTAAATGTTCATGGGCAGTCATTCGTGTATTGAAATGAACATAGCATTGTCGTACCTGTCGTTTGATATCGTTCAGTGAACTGTGAATAGCGACAATAGACTAATTTTAGTATACCTTATAGTTATGTATAAATATATCATTCATTGTTGAACGATCCTTTATAGAGTACACAAGGGTTACAAGGAAAATTCTGTAACTAATGTTACTCGTATATGGAAACACCAAAATTATATTAGCTTAGCGGAAATTAAAAAGGTAATGAAGACATTAAAACAGAAATAAATATGCTTATACGGAAGAATCCATCTGATTTTTTGTTGAGGTAAGTTTTATAAAATAAAGAATTGCGCCTTTTTATCGAAGTAGATTACGCGACGAAAATCGTTCGCCTGATGGTAAGTACCACCAGTTGCGACATCATTCAGAACTATGAACTTTCCAATTCAAGTAACTTTCCAGTTTTTTTTTTTATAAGATAAAGCGACGAGACGAGCAAAACGTTCACCTGATGGTAATGGTAAATGCACCGTCTGCCCATAACAAATGCTGCGTCACCCAAAACATTTCTATGTGGCACCAAATGACGCCCGTCAGCCTGAGATATCAGTTCTTAAGTCTCACATGACCAGTGATTACACTAGCTCTCAGTGCTTTTCAGACCGAAAACGTGATGTTATCACACTGCTGCTTTACGGCAGAATAACAGATCCTGGGGTGGTACTTACGTAGGCGGATTCCTGCATAGGAATCCTACCACCAATGGAATCCAATCCAACTTTCCAGTTCAAAGTTCTGTGCGGTTGGCATCTGTTCATAAGTCTCATACTGACACTGCGGTGGTATCTTTTTTATTTATTCATTTCAGGAGAGAGGGCAAACAAGCAAGCGGCTCACCTGATGGTAAGCGATCACCGCCGGCCATGATGCCGGCAACGCACACGCAATTTGAGGAATTATGGGTGCTTTGCCGGCCTTTGAGAAAGGAATAGGTTCTTTTCTGGAAGGTCCCTCTACCATTTCCATTTCTTTATTTTCTCGATGACAGTTCTTCGTTGATAGTTGTAGTTTTGTGACCAAATAAGTAATGATATCGATCGCATATATTTATTACAGTTTGAACAAAGACAAATACAAATAAAACATTGAAATATATTTTTTCAAGGTGGGAACACTCAATGGCCCACCGCCATTTTGTGTTTGTTTTAATCTGTCACTCGCAACAAGACGGTCGTGCTAGTCACTACATTTCTGTTCGCTGAGTTTTTTCACATTATCCATACGTTACGTTGTGTATTTTGTGTTCCTCCGTGTTGATTGCTGCCCAGCTGTCAAATATTAAAATGCCGAAAGGATCTGTTCTGAAAAGGCAGGCGAGAGAACTGGTGATCAAGGTTCGTTATTACTTTGAAGCAGAGTATCAAAATGGTGGCCCGCTATCACTTGCGACAGCGTGTTGCGGCCGCATTAGGAATTAGTGGACCTACTGTTTACAAAAATTACTACCGAAGCTTACGGTACAAACGGCATGCAGGAAAATAAGCTTCGTACGCCGAAGAAAAAACGCCAACCACGTCGTGTAACATCGGTCGACAACCTCGACGCTAATGCTATTCGCCGTTATATATATGACTACTTGCGCACAGAAATTCCAACACTTGAAAAACTTGTTGTTTCTTTACGAGAATGTGGTTTGTTCCGTGGTTAAAAATCGTCATTCAGCTTTGTTTTTAAAGAAATTGGATTTTCTTATAAAAAATCGGACAAACGTTAAATATTGATAAAGCGTCAAGACGTTGCTATGGCTCGCGGCGATTTTTTGAGCGAAGCCAAAAAGATATCAGATTGGTCAAATGTTATTTTCACTGACGAGACTTGGTTATATGCAAACCACACAGTATCTAACAACTGGACAGACGACACCGCCACTTCCACTAGTTCAGTGCCAATGAGAAAAGGTGAACGCCTTATCATATGCCATGCAGGGTCTACGAAAGGATTCGTGTCAGATGCTTTACTGGCCTTTAAATCCAAGAAAACAGTGGACTACCACAAAGAAATGCACGCGGAGATTTACGAAGGATGGTTTAAAGAAATGGTGCAATCTCTGGAAGAACCGTCCATAATTATTATGGACAACGCTACATATCACTCCAGACGAA
Organism: Luehdorfia chinensis; assembly: GCA_019845155.1. Taxonomy (NCBI): domain Eukaryota; kingdom Metazoa; phylum Arthropoda; class Insecta; order Lepidoptera; family Papilionidae; genus Luehdorfia; species Luehdorfia chinensis. The sequence continues at coordinate 14,911,282 of JAHVAK010000016.1, forward strand.
TTGATAAAATGCCGACGCAGACCAATAAAAAACAAAAGATAATTGATTGGCTCCAACGTCATGGCGAAAATGTAATATAAATGGATAGTACTTTATTAAAAGTACAATTAGTGAATATTTTAAAATCGAAAAAAAGCGTCTCTAAAAGATATGTTATCGACGAAATAGCTGCCGAATGTGGTCATTAGGTTCTTCGACTTTCGCCGTATCATTGAGCCAGTACAATGGTATAGAACTAATATGGGCATAAATCAAAGAACACGCCGCTCGAAACAATACCCATCCCCCTTTTACTGCAAACAAGATGTTAGATTTATTAAAAATGCATGTGCGGAAGTAACTGCCGAAAACTGGAAAAAAATTGTGAGATGAACCCAAAACATAGCGTCGGATTGGGAAATTCACGTGGCATTCGATAATATACACGTACAGGAACTTATAATAAATGTTGGGGAGAGCTCATCGAGTGACAGTGACAGTGATTCATCAGATTTTGATTTAAATAAATAAATAAAGATTACCTGTCGTTATAATTATTTTGTTTCATTGTCGAGTACCCACCTACACCTACTTATTTTACAACAGCTTCGAAAATTTTAAAGAAGTTGGCATTATCAATCAAGAATTGATACTTCCGTGTAACATCTTCTAATGAAATATAATATTAGTTAATAAATTTGTACAAAAGTATCCGGCAGTAGTATAGTTTCTTACATTTTGTAAAAAAATATCGGGTCTGATATCGTGTTACGTTTATCGATATAGCTCCATCCCTATCAGTTTCTCCGACTCTGATATAACCTTGTACGTGTGTAAACGTCATATTTTTATAAAATAATGCATACATAATGCAAAAAAGACGCTCGTTCAATTTTTCACAGGAGCTGTACTCGAGAAAATAAAGAAATGGAAATAGTATAAGTCGTATCGGTCCAGAAAAACTGCTGGTGGCAACAGATTCCACAAAGTGGTTGTGCGTGGAGGAAACTTTCTGGCATTTCCAGGTGGTGCCGATGAAATTTTGTTCTGTGCCGCAATGTGCGATGGTGGAATTTAGCAGCAGGAATTAATCTGGAAAATTCCTCGAAACACTCCCTATGGAAACACGGTAGAAAATGCAAAGAGACGCAACGTCTCTTCGCAAAGCCAGTGGATCGAGTAGTAGTACACTCGGCGTCAAAAAAATCGCACATCTGAAAAAAAATAATTTAAATACTATTTTTACACAACAGGCCAATGGCAATGTTGTGGTTTGAGGGTATCATTCGAAAGGTAATTTCATTAGCTTTCAGGAATTTTAATTGAATTTTACTTTTATAACGAGACGAAAGAGAAATTAAAGAAAAAGACAGGGTATGTACAAATTTGCAAATTAATAATTTAAAAAAAAAACTTAATAAATACAAAAAAAGTTCTTAAAACCTAGTGTTACCCCCCCTTGCCTTGATAACGGCTTACATGCGATCTTTCATGGACCTTACAAGGATCGCAACAGCCTCTTGGGGTATTTGTTCCCACTCTTCAAATACCGCATCTTGGAGCTCTTGAAGAGTGGCTGGAGCTGGATCTCGAGCTCGCACGCGCCGTTTTAGGTCATCCCAGAGATGTTCTATTGGGTCGGGGTGTATTGGTCTGGACTTCGTGCTGGCCAATGCATAACAGGGATATCGACCTCCTGTAATAATCCCGTACAATAGCCGCGGTGTGGCAACGAGCATTATCATGCATTAACATGAATCCATCACCGACATAACCAGTATACGGGACCACATGTTCCTCCAGGATTTCAGTTATGTACCGACCAGCATTTAATGACCCTTGCCCACGGCCACCCCGAGTCCGGAAAACGCACACAAGTTCCGTTTTCCCGTCGACGGAAATGCCGCCCCAAAACATACACGAGCCACCCCGTATTCGACGGATTCTTTGAAGCAGGGTTGTGTGAACCTCTCCCCCTGTCTTCTGTAGACCCTTCTACGTCTGTCATTGCAGAAGAGACAGACCCTCGTCTCATCAGAGAAGAGTACGGTCCGCCACTGTTCTAGAGTCCACTCGCAATGATTGCGAGCAAACTCTAGGCGATCTCTGCGATGCTGTGCAGTAAGTTTTGGACCTTTAGCAGGTCTATGGGCTGTTAAACTCTTTTCGTGTAACCTTCTTCTTATCGTAGAAACACTCACAGATGTTCTCCGAGTTGATCGAAGCTGTTGTTGCAACTCAACAGCATTTGTAAAACGGTTTCGTAAAGATGTCGTAACGATGAAACGGTCATCTCTTTCTGATGTGCACCGTTTTCTTCCAGATCCCGGTTTTCTAACATAACCACCAGTCTGCTGAAAACGTTGGAACACCCGTCGAACTGAAAAACGGGACAGGTTCAACTGTCGAGCAACGTCACACTGCCGCATCCCCGACTGCAATCACTTGAGCGGCTTCTTCAGAGCTGCTGTCCATCTTTACTTGTTCTTACTTGGGTTACTTGTTCACGTGTGTTCACTGCAAAGTCTAAATTACGACTGGCCCATATTTGCTCGGGTCATCGCCTGCGCCCCCGAAGGGGGCGCCGGGAAACTGTCCGGAGTCGACGCTCCTCTCAGTAGTATCAAATCGCCGCGTGAAATAAGTTTACGCGGGGCTTTGGAGGTGTTAAATAAAAATTAAAACAAGGGTAGTTTGCCAAAAAGTGTGGCCGGACAAGTACTAGGGATGTGGTCACAAACCTTAGTGGGTAATATCTTAATGATATTCCCAAAGTCGCTGACATTAGTCTCCAAGCCAGGCCGTCCTCTTACGAGGATTGCCCGGCCGAGTGACCCGCCTGCGACAGTGGGTTGGGATATTCCTTATCTTAGTTGACTTCCGAGCTGAGGTTTGTGAGTATCCCGAGCGACCTAGCCTTGGTTGTTAAGCAAACAGGCTATGCCGCTCAGGATGATAGGCACGGGATTGGTGCCGCTCTGGATTGCCTTGAGGACGTCATTGAGGATCGTGATCGCTGCAGATAACGTTGCAGCGTTATCCGATCCCAACGACGTCGAAGGCAGAGCAGTCTCTGTGGGCGCTGTGGCAACCGACACGCTTGCTGTTGGGCAAGACGCTGGTGCCACCTTAGGCTTCGCTTTCTTCTTCTTCTTCTTTTTAGAAGAGGAAGAGGTTGTACCAGTTGATTGTGGGGGAGGGTCCCTCGGGCGAGGCAGGTTCGCCGGAGCCATAAGAGTCGCCTCGGTCTTGGGCAGCCTCGATGGTGTTGGGCTGGACCAGTTGGCCGCGAGTAGGATGTGTCGTAAGAGCCGACGTGCCCGCCTTACGATTGCGTACTTCCCTCCTGTAGACAGGACACAGTGCGCTATTCGCAGTGTGCCCCTGGCCACAGTTGGCGCACGTAGGCGGGTCTTCACGGGGACGGGGACAATCCTTGGCAGGATGGTTCTCCCCACACCGCACACACGCCATAGGGCGGTGGCAACAGTGGGAGGAGTGCCTAAACTGCTGGCACCGATGACATTCTGCCAGCCCCTTCCTGCCTCTCCATGCCTCTATCCGGATTCCAGGCATGTACAGCAATTCGTCAATATAGTAAATTCTGCTTAGGATATTCTCCGTCCTCCGGAATTGGGCGAAGAATATGCATCCGGGGCGTCCTTGGCGCGCCCGGATTTGGCGGATGAATTCGGGTTCGAATCCAAGGGATTTGAAGGCATCTGCGATGTCTTCTGGAGCCGTGTCCAGTGGCAATCCCCGTATTGCGACCTTCACTTCCACGGTCAGTCGGAAGCGAGTACGAGAACCACGATAGGCCCTCGTCCCGCTCGAGTTTGGACAGGTACCTCTGCAGGTACCTGTACTCCTCTTCCGACTCCGGGAGGAAGCGAATGCCCTTGCCAAAAGGGCGGGCATTGGGGCGTCTGCCTAGGTCCCGCACCATTGCAGAAAAGTGCTTCGCCCAGTTGGGGAATTTCTCCACTACAATGGGCGGGTATCGGACCTTACGCGGGGGTCTGCTCTGTTCCTGCCCGGGCCCTGATGGTGTTGGGCCAGCCGCTGCACTCGTCGCAGCTTGCGCATACGACGGTGCAGGCACAGGGGCAGGGGCAGGGACAGGAGGGACAGCAGGTTTTGTTGGCGTTAAACCAGTCCGTTGGGCCGAAGAGACCAACGGATAGGAAAACGGCGGAGGAGTGGGGGCCCGCGGCGCACCTTGCGGCACAGCCGCCGGCGGAGCTCGTGGGGATTTGGGCATCGGTACTTGTCCGGCTGCCGGAATAATCCGGGGTAGAGGGGGACGCACAGGGCGCGACACGCCTTTAGGGGGCAGCGCTGAAGGCGTGCCACGTGACGTGGAGGGCGCTGATGCCCTCTCCTGAATGGGAGCGACTTGTGTCGATTTGGGAGTGGCCAGTCTAGGTAGCCGAGAAGCGGCTAAGCGGGGGTCCCTTTGAGGGAGAGGTACGGGCGCAGGTGTTGCAGGTGTGTCTGACGGTATACTCACCTGCTCCGTCGGCGCTGGGAATGTGTAGGCCGGGCGGGCGGGCGGGCGTGCGGGCTCGGTGGCCACACTAGCGCCCTGGCGTGCCGCCTTGTCCTCACGCAGCTTCTTGGGGTCCTGGGTTTCGTCGTCATCACTTTGCGGGCTTCTGAGCCGCTTGGACACTTCGCTGCCCCGCTCGAACAGCTCATCCAAGATACGAAGGTCCTTGTCGGTGGTGGGGGCTCGTGCCACGCGGAATTGCATGTATTGGGCGGACAATTCGGCAATTTTCTTTTGGGCGTTCTCGGGATTTATGAGACCTAGCGCGCTCATGCGCCTGGTCATCACAAGTTCGCAGTACACTTGCGACTTCGGCGATAGGTCAGCGATGGTGGATTCTTTGGAAGAGTCCTCTGATTCCCCCTCGCTGCTGCTATCGTCATCGCTGTCGACCTCGGACTGAGGCGAAGTGGCTGGCGTGGTGGTGGTGGTGGCAGTCGTGGTAGCCGCTGGTGACGCGGCTGGAGACGCAGGCTCTTCTATGTTGGATGATGTCGCCGACGGTTTGGGGGGCGTTCCGCCCTCCATGGCGACTCAAGGGAGACGTCTGCCCCGCGACCAACGCGTCTCCCACGGGAGAACCGCTCGCGCCTCGCCCCCTTGAAGGGGGAGGCGGAGTGGCGCCGTGGGGACCCGGAAAAAGTTGTTGAGGGTAGAAGCGTGCGCCTTGCCTCCGAAGAGGACAAGGGTAGCGTTTAACAGGTGTCTAAAATAGACACCTGCAAACGCCGAAGAAGAAAATGGTCCGTGCGGAGTGGTGTCTGCTAACAAACTGACTTGTTAGTAGCTCGACGGCTCGGCGGATCCTGGCCCATATTTCATCCAGATCGACCCATTTATACCCTTTTTAGGTGGTGTAACTAGCGTCCTTACTAACGAGCATTTGACAGTGTTTATTTTTGACGCTCTATAATGATAAATGTTTTAATGATTTCATGATTTTTTTATTAATAATGTAAAGCTATTCAAATACCCATTTCAAACATACCATTATTTATATAAATATAATTCGTTTCTAGCCATTACAGCCATTTTTCGCGCAAACTCAGAGAGGTGCGATTTTTGTGACGCTGAGTTTAGTTAGTTTATATATAGTAGAAAGAGACAGCTAGAGCAACACATTCACTCTCTTCAAAACTAGGTAATATACACCATTTAATATTTTGCATGCATTTAGCAAAGTAACTTTCTTTCCGTCATTATAATGGATTTTCGCAAAGTAACGCCTGATTCTATTAAGTACAGAATCCGTGTAGGTACCACCGCCGGTAATTCTACCGTGAAGCGGTAATGTTTCAGCCTATAAATGTCCCACTACTGAGCACAGGCCTCCTCTCATTTCTGAGAGGGTTTTGGAGCTAGGAAGAATCCGCCACGCTGCTCCAATGCGGGTTGGCGGACTTCACATGTCTTCGAAATATTTTTTATTCCTCAGACATGCAGGTTTCCTCACGATGTTTTCCTTCACCGCCGAGCACGTGGTAAATCAGCACTTAAAATTGCAATTAACAATTTTAGTGGTGCCGGCACCGGGAATCGAACCCAGGTCACTCGCGTACGTATTGTTTTAGTCTAAAGAGCACAGAGCTAGTGTAATTACACTGGGCATATTAGACGTAGCAGCTGATATCTCAGGGCGACTGGCGCAGTGTGGTGCAACTGGGTGCCACATAGATATGTTTTGGGTGACAGCATTTGTTGCCAGACGTTCCACTTACCATCGGGTGAATGTTTTGCTCGTCTCGTAACATTCTCCTATAAAAATGTCCCGTCTCCAAAATTTTTACAAAAACCTAAAACAAAATGTTTATATTCTCTTTGACTTTCATATAGGTATCTATAGATTATTAATCTACATTTTCGAGTTTCATAAACTTTATGCAGATAGAATAATTTAAAAATCATATAATTTATGTATTCATATGACATAAATGCCAAGTTCTCGATCATTAAATGGTAAAACTTACCCTCACATACGCGCAGATCTTCGACGCTCATGTTCGCTTCTCATACTATCGTCGTTACTCGTAGCAAATGCATTTCCAGCATGTCTGGAAAAGACAATAAAAACCTAAAATGTACATAATTCGATGGATTACTTCACTATAAATTATAGTGTAGTATGCAGGAATCCGTCTAGGTAGGTACCACCCCAGGGCCAGTTATTCTGCCGTGAAGCAGTAGTGTGCAAACATTACTGTGTTTCGGTTTGAAGGGCACTGTGAGCTAGCGTAATCACTGGGCATATGAGACTTAAGAATCCATGTCTCAGGGTGATGGGTACAGTGAGGTGTCACACAGAAATTGTCTGGGTGACACAGCATTTGTTATAGGCAGACGTTGCACTTACCATCAGGTGAACGTTTTGCTCGTTTCATCACTTTATGCTATAAAAAAAAGGAAAACTTAAAAGTAAAAAAAGATATAGCGAAAGGCACAGATTTTTTTTCTTTTTCTTTTACTACAAGAAGGTTGGCGAGTTTGTATATTTGAACGCGCTAATGTCAGGAAATATTGATAGATTAAAAAACTTTATACTGTGGCAAGGAGTCGCACGCATAGAACCGAAGATTATCGAGAAGGGCCGAACAGTGAATAAAATGAAATTATTATTTTTTTAATTTTCGACGTAAGAAATATAAATTTCGTTTGTCAAAGGTTACTTTACAATCTACCGCCGTTTCGTAATGAGGTTCCATCTGACGGAGAAGAATCAGGTAAAAGAAACTCCGTAGGTATCCTCTTTTTTGTAATTACTTTTTAATGTCAGTCAAAAATACAATAGAATTAAAAATACAAAGAATACTGTCAATGATAATAATGTTCAAATCTTAAAGTAAATTGTAAGTCCGAGCAGACCAGCTTCCACCAACAGCACCTGTTCCACAAGTATGACGAATGTGGCAGCCATCGCCCTCATCAACTATTTCATAATGCTCAGGTTGTCGAGTTACCATGACGTACGCCGTAATCGTGTCGGCTTATTATAGTTTAAACATATACTGATAAAGTTCAATTCACAAAGTACGATAATAATGTTCCCAAAATCACAGATAGTATAAGCTCTTTCATGTATGCCTTGTAGATTTTATAAAAAGATTTTAAAAATTGTTGAAACCGGTGATGTATATATATTTAACTTTTTTTTTGATGTGCCGGAACGAGCAAAACGTTCACCTGATGGTTAGTGCAATGTTTGCCCATAACAAATGCTGTGTAATCCAGAACATTTCTGTGTGACACCACACTGCGCCCGTCACCCTGAGACATCAGTTCTTAAGTCTCATTTGACCAGTGATTACGCTAGCTCTCAGTGCCCTCGAAAACGAAACACAGTAACGTTTGAACACTAGTGCTTCACGGCAGAATATTGCTGCCGTTAAACATATCTTCCCTGTCGCCGAAGTAATTCATAGGGCCCCTACACGTGCTGTACCCTGTGGGATAATTTCATCTTTGCATTTGTGCACCTAAGTAAGTGTAAGCAGTAGTGTGTAAACATTACAGTGTTTCGGTTTGAGCGGCACTGAGAGCTCGGTATCGTATCGTATCACTGGGCATATGAGATTTAAGAACTGATGTCTGTGGGTGACGGGCTCAGTGTATTACATACATACATAAGATCACGACTGTATCCCATAATGGGTAGTCATGAGACTGGGCACTCACTGCAAAAGCAGATTACTGCCACAATCCACGTTTTACCAAAACAACATAATGCACTTGGTGTGATAGGTGGTGAGCCCATCGCGACCATGCGCTATTGGGTGCACAGTGCAGTTTTCTCTCGCCTTTTACGAGATCCATTGGATGAGATGGAGTGGTAGTATTCTTTTAACGAGCCGCCACCAGTGTAGTGAAACACAGAAATGTTCTGGGTGACAAATCATTTATCATGGTCAGACGTTGCCATTGCCATCAGGTAACGTTATGCCCGTTTCGTCACTTTATCCAATAAAAAAAACATCTCTTTTCCAATGCAGTTTTAACTTTTTGAAACTTTCATGGCTAACCCTCTCGATATATTGAAAGACATAAATTTGAGACGTTTGCGCTTTATCGCCATCTGCATAAACGATTGGTCACGCTTTGCCTACGCACACACGCACACTATAATATCGAATTTTTTTGTTGTGCCGCGTTGTGTTTTGGCGTTATTGGCGATGTGTAGTTTTAATAAATAAATACCACTATTGCTCTTCATAAACATACCAGGTTATTAATTGTCCTACTGAATATAGGCCCCCCCCTCCTAAATAGTTTGAGTATTTTCCATAGTTATTACGTTTGCCAACCCTCTGTGATTTAAGCCGCGGAAAAATGTTATGAGCTCATGGGGATGGATTACCTTCTGGTCTAGTTACAACATTACGTACGCAAAATTCATCACATTAACATGCTAATAGAATCAGGCGTTACTTTGCGGAAATCCATTATAGTAAAGGAGAGAAAGTTAATTTGCTAATGTAAAATGGCGTGTATTACTTTTTTTTTATTTCATAAAAGTGACGGAACGAGCAAAACGTTCACCTGATGGTAAGTGTAACGTTTGCCCATAACAAATGCTGTGTCACCCAGAAACTGTGTGACACCACACTGCGCCCGTCACCCTGAGACATCAGTTCTTAAGTCTCAAATGCCCAGTGATTACGCTAGCTCCCAGTGCCCTTCAAACCGAACCACAGTAATCTTGCACACTACTGCTTCACGGCAGAATAACTGGCCCTGGGGTGGTACCTACCTATACCGATTGCATAGGAATCCTACCACCATATTACGCAAAAAACGCGCTTTGAATATAGAAAATGTCAAGACAGAACAGAGCAAATTACATCAGAGATTATAGCAAAATTATTTGACTCAACTCAAAGAAGAACTAAATCATCTAAATTAAAACGAGAAATACAAAATTAACTAATATTTAAAATATTTCAAAAGAACGCCTAAAATACCCGAAAATAAAACTACATCGAAAAACTAAACTCGAACAAGACTCCTGGTAACATTACCAATAACACATAGAAAGAAACATAATAGAAAGAGAGAAAGAGAAAGAGAAGGAAAGGTCGCCTGATCGCATAACGTTTTTTCCTTACGTGATGATTTCTGCCAGTTGCATTCTACTGTAAGCCGCGTAAAAGAACTTCGTTCCAAAAAATAATTCCGTGTACTACTTTTTTTATCTTTGTTAGTACGAAACATAAAACCTAGTATTTGGGAGTCATAATGTGATATAAGACAAAGTTTTAAGAACCACCGTCACATATACTAAAACATTGTCATACTTTATGTAATAATTTATCACCGTTCAAATTATTATTATTTCTCTTCTCTCTTCTTATCATTAGTGTACATTGAACAATGACTGTATTATCCGTTTGCAAACAAAATGGGGCTAAGATGCGATCCCTCTGAACCTTCTAAAAATTGTACAACTTGTCAAGTGGTTAACCAGTATATAAATATCATTACTGGTGGTAGGAATCCGTCTAGGTAGCTACCACCCCAGGCCTTTTATTCTGCCGTGAAACAGTAGTATGCAAACATTACTGTTTCGATCTGAAGGTCACTGAGAGCTAGTGTAATCACTGGGCATATAAGACTAAGAACTGATGTCTCTGGGTGACGGGCGTAGTGTAGTGCCACACAGAAATGACTGGCTGACATAACTTATGGCAGACGTTGTACTTACCATCAGGTGAACGTTTTGCTCGTCTAGTCATTTTATAAATTTGAAAAAAATATATCGTTATAAAAAAAAAAGTCAATGCGGTTCCTATATGCTAATGCGTGTATGCACGTATTATACGGCATTATAAAACCTAACCAAATTGATGTTTTTTTTTAAACGGTGCCACACAATAGGATGTCTCCTGTATCGTCGTTGGATTTTACATATATACTCGTATATATATTTCACATTCACGTCGCAACCAGACCCAAAACCAACGATTTCTGTTTTGAACGAATGTTGGCTCTGGCTGGGATTCAAGCCGAGGACCCGCGGCGTAGAAGTCTGGTACGCAAACCACTAGGCCATGCGGTCGACTGTCCAATATCTTTTCGGGATCCACTTCACATTATAGTTTTAACTGAAACCTGGATAAAAAGTGATGATGAGGTAAAAATAAGTCCTGGATATAAACATTACTGTACTTACAGACAGGTGTAATGTAAGGGGAGGCGGTGTATCAATTTTTGCACTCAATAACATAAAACATTATGAAATTAAAGAACTGTGCCTTAACGATAAACCATTACACAGGGATTTTTTTCTGTGGTAGCGGCCTACGAGAATCTACCACCCCATCTTTTCCCGTGGGTGTCGTAAAAGTCGACAAACGGAACATAAAAATCAGGAGATGGGCAGCAGCGTCTTCCTGGAACATGAGAGCCAAAATGAGAGCTGCAAACTTTTGTGACATTCTATGGAGGAGGCCTATGTTCAACAGTGGACTAGTATAAAATAAAATAGGCTCAAATGATGATGATGACGAAGAAGGATTTTTTATATTTACGCGAATACCACACATTTAAGTAAGTGTGTGGCCTCTGTCTACCCCTTTTGTGGAAAAAGGCGTCACTGTATGTATGTATGTTTAAGAAACAATAACAAAAACCATCAAGTGTCGACACGCCCTTTACCCTAACGTCCAGCTTAACATGAAGTTTACCAAAGTCCAGCTTAACATGAAGTGCCCTTCAAACCGAAACACGGTAATGTTATTTATGTGCACATCACTACGTAACGACTGAATAACTGGTCCTGCAGTAGTACCTACCTAGAAGGATTCCTACATAGGAATCCTAGCATCAGTTCTCATATTTCGATTTGTGTTCCCACTCATACGAAAAAATGGTCATTTAATTAAGTGATTCTCTGACATTGCGTTGCATTCGAATCATACTTCAATAGTATTATGTAAGGAAATAAGAAGGAGAGATCATCCATCCAGACCCCAAAACTAACAATTTGTTGCTAATGGTGGCTTCGGCTGGAATTCAGTCGACTGATAATAAAATAAAATTTTATTTTTATATTTTTAAGTATCTGAAAACTATTTATTAGTTAAATATATGAATTATCTTTCATCAAATCATTCACTAAAAGTCTACAGAGGGAAAATAAAAACCAGGAGATGGGCAGAAGCAACTTCCTGGAACATCTGAATAAATAAACTGCGGTTGCTAACCCGCCTGTCAAGCGTGGCAACTTTGGCAAAATCCCCCCAAATTGAGAGTTACAAACTTTTATGGCAATCTATTGGGAGGCCTATGTTCAACAGTGGACTAGTGATAGGCTGAAATGATGAGGATGATGATGAAATCATGTAGACAGCGGTGAGAATCCGGAAATGCCAGTAATACGAACAAACTTCTTACCAAAATAACCGAACAAATGTCACGGTCACTGTCAAACTGGCAACTATAGTTAGCGTATAATATTATCTGTGCCGTTTTAAACCTTCAAAAAACGCTTCATGAAAATGTATCAAAATTGAATAATACAAAATCCGTCTTTGTAAATCGAATAATGATAACGCAATCACTCCATTCATAATATAACTTCAGATCCGTCCGCGCACAACACACAACACAACACTGGAAGTAATGCCGAGGTACTGTTAATTGTTAAATAATCAAATACAGCTGGGGCGTTGAGCGGATGATGTAAAACTGTACTTCCACCTGTTTATAGATACAAAAGTTTTACAGTTCGGTTGTTATTGTTACAGATAATATCCCATGAGTGTAGAGTGTTTGTGGCTGCAGAGTGAATTGTGGTGCGCCGTGGAGCAAAAATGACGCGCCCTGGTCCTCCCAGTGAAAACCTACCTACGGTAAGATATTCAGTACCAGTATTCGTCTAAATTACTATTTTAAAACTAAATCCACCGAAATATTTGGTTTGGTGTTATAAAACTAATTATCATAAATGAAATGACTATGTAGATGAAGTATATATGTATTATCATTTAATACTGCTTACATATATGTATATGTTGTGATTATTTCATTGTGCGTATTACAACATTATTAAATAAAACAGATAAAAAAGAAAAAAAGTTTTTTTTTGATATATTGTGAAAATTTATTAATTTTTTTTTTGTGGAAATTGAAAAATATGACATATTAATATCATAGGAATCACTAAATTATTAAATAACAATCTATGACAATGTATGGCTTAATATCTGAGTTCAAACATTGCAGGGCTGAGATTGATTATTGTGACAAGGAGGATGTTGATAAGGTACTTTGATACAATGTAATGAATCTAAGTTATCCTATTGTTTCAGTCAATGTGTAATTATATCCATACCAAATAGAACAAAATAATTCTAGTTTTAGAAATATAAATAATAATATAGTAATAAATAATAATAAATAATAACAGTATTGATGAAGTGGCTAAGTTCTTAATTTGGGGAAGCATTTTTGAAGAAAAAAATAGATATTATATACATTATTAATAATTCTGTTCAATATGAATTCTGTATAATAATAATAAAACATGACTCAGAGTATTCATACTAATTTAAAAAACTCAAAGCTTCCATCCTAAGTCATGTTTTCTTTGCAGTTCACTTTTGTTCATTACTAGCACATCTTCAAAACATATTGATGATTCTTTCCCATAAACAATATACAGCCAAAATTATTCTTTTTCCGCTTCAATAGCCTAAATCATTAATTTCTCTTTCAGCACTGATATTTATTTGAGCTGGCCATGTCAATTTTCAAAAACTGCGATAGTGTATGTGGCTTTGGTTTTTGGGTTGCTTTCTATGTTGTGTTTTTTTTTAATATCTGACAGGTTTAGCTTTGAGATGCTTTTTTTGGTCCTCTTATCCTGCATCTTTTATGTACTTAAGTGTATGTCAATATAACATAGAGGTATTTTTTATTGTGTGACCTACACCCTGCATATTAAACCAGTAGACACCTATATCTACTGTGAAGAATCATATGTGCATGCCATTTGGACAGATGGTATTTGATGTTGCTGGAAACAGTATTGTCTATATTTGGTCACCTACTTGTTATTGGATTCTTATGTAGTAATTTGTCTAGGTAGCACCATAGGTAGTAACCATCGCAGGTTTATTTCAATTATTCCGCCAGTGAAACAGTAGTGTGTAGATATTACTGTGTTTCAGTTGGAAGAGCATTGATAGCCAGTGTAATTACTAAGTATGAGACTTGAGAGCTGATGTTTTAGGGTAATAAGTGCAGTATGGTGTACAGAGTTGTGTTTTGAGTGACACAGTACTTGTTAATATGTCATATTATATGTTGGTGTTCTATGAGAGCATAGTATTTTGCTATTCTAGCTTCCACATATGTTGTAGATGTTGTAGTGTAGTAGCACACCTGTTAAAACACTTCTATTTCCCATACAATCTCTCATTAAGTGTATAGTTTGGACAAGCTATTTCATACAAATGACAACATGAGTATTAATTAAATATATTTTGTTAGTTATTTTCTATGTTTTTCAAAAGCCAGACTCTAACAGGAACGCTCAGAATTCTTTAGGGGCCTACTGGTTAAGTACAGCTGTTCCATGCACCTACCATGATAGTAATAATTGCTGGTTACCCGACTCCATGTCTGTGCGGGTATGTTGCATTTGGGTACAAATATGGGATCAACCAAGGTCCTCCAGGAACTCAAGCAGACCCCTTATATTCCACTGTACTGAATAACATGAGAAGGGGATTTTTTTTGGATGATGTTTGTGGGTAAAAATAATTATTTCAGTTTTATTTGGATTAACCATTAGGTCTATACATAGGTCATACTTTGTGCACCAATTTTACAATGTGTAGTATTATTATTTATTTATTAATGGAAACAGTATTTCCCAGTGTCAAGTAAGATATCTCAAGATACAATCTTCAAGCAGCAAGACTTCTAAATTTTGATCGACAGTAAATTGATAGTTGTCTTTTACTGAAGATTTGCTGGACTGATGGAGACTAAATGAAAAGCACAATTTTGGTCTTGAATTGAATTTTCCAATCACTGTACACTTTCAGGAGCACTTGCTGCATAACAAACTATCAATATTAAACATCAAAACTCCAAACATACACAGAAATTACAAAATTAAATAAAAACACTACTGTAATTTTTCAAATTGGCGCCAAAAGACCAATGTGTAGTAAATTTAAACTGTAGTGCTATTTTAACAGATAACCTAGTAATATTGATATTGCTTTGCTATTAATTTATTCATAATAAATTTACTGGTGGTAGGATTCCTATGCAGGAATCCATGTAGGTAGGTACCACCCCAGGGCCAGTTATTCTGCCGTGAAGCAGTAGTGTGCAAGCATTACTGCGTTTCAGTGTGTAGGGCACTGATAGCTAGTTTAATCACTGGGCATATGAGACTTAAGAACTTATGCCTGAGGTTGACAGGCGCAGTGTGGTGCTCACAGAAATATTCTGAGTAACACAACATCTGTTGTGGGCTGATGTTGCACTTTCCATCAGGTGAATGTTTTGCTTGTCTCGTCACTTTACAAACGAAGTACAGTAGTTTGTATGTGCATGTCATTGTAGGTCGGAACAGTCATAATTAACCCGCAAAATATTTGTATTGGTTAATCAATACAACGAAAAATAGACTTTAATGACTAGGTAACCATATATTTCCATTATACATACATACATACATACATAAGATCACGACTGTATCCCATATGGGGTTAGTCAGAGACTGGGCACTCACTGCAAAAAAAGATGACTGCCACAATCCATGTTTCACTAAAACAATATAATGCACTTGGTGTGATAGGTGGTGAGCCCATCGCCACCATGCGCTGTTGGGTGCACAGTGCAGTTTAATTCCTTACTCGCCTTTTACGAGATCCATTGGATGAGATGGAGTGGTAGTATTCTTTTAACAAGCCGCCACCACACGCCATTATACAAATAAATAAAATTGAAGTGTCTGTTTGTAATAACGAAATAACAGCTTTTTACTAAATGCTTATGAAAGTTACGGTACTTATAAGAACAAAACTATTTTTAAAATGTTTGTCTGTCTGTCTGTCTGTCTCTTTGTTCAGGCTTATTTCCGAAACGGCTGGACCGATTTTGACTGGATTTTCAGTGACAGGTAGCTGATATTATAGGGGCTACTTTAATTTTAGAAAAATAATTAGGGTTCCGCGAAAAAAAAATAACACCCTGAAAGCCGATTTAAATGTGGAGGTATATATGTATGTCATCGATAGAGTTTGGTTTTTTTACGGTTGAAATCGCGGGTCACATCTAGTAATACATAAGAATAGATGTATCTAGGCTGTGGTGGACTGTGTTCTTGGAGTCTACAGATGGTTAAGAGGCCCGCAGGTTTATCAGTTGGCATTTTGTCTGATTCTCACCAGGCATTCCTTGTTAAGGGATTAATGTTCACCATAAAACTCTTCCGGTGTTTGAGTCATGGGGTATGTATATATGGAGGTGCATAATTGAGGAGGTGACATTTATTGCACCCATTTTGTTCCTCTCCACAGAACACGCTCCTGAGCCACCTGCGTCCATGGAATTCCCGCAATACCGTGCATATTTGCCGGTACGAGATTGCCACTCGAGAACCTTTCTTCCCCAACGGTTATCGAGCTATATGGCCGGTCCAATTGCCACGTCACGTTGCTAATCCTTAGGGCTATGTCGGTTACTCTAGTTCTGCTGCAGATAACATCGTTACTGGTTTTTATCTCGCTGAGCGACTCTGAGCTTCCTCATGCGGCCCGCAGTGAAGGGCCACGTCTCGGTTCCGTATGTTAACACTGGCAACACGTACTGGTTGTATAATTATGTTTTGAGACATTGAGGTATATTCGACGAGAAGATGTGACGCAGTTTTCCGATCGCTGCCTAGCCTAGAGTTCGATCCGTCGTCGTCATATAGACCCATATTATTGACCTCTAAGAGAAGTATAGTGCCCAAATACGGTCGGTCACATAAATTGAGACTATAGCGCTTCACTTGGGCGAGGTCAGCCGGCATTTTTTTTAATTTGTTAAATTAACGATACGAACTAAGTATTCACCGGATGGTAAGTTCAACATCGCTCATAACTAATGCTGTGCCACCCAGAACATTTGTGTGTGACGGCACACTGCACTCGTCACCCTGAGACATCAGTTCTTAATGTCTCATATGCCCAGTGATTACGCTAGCTCTCATTGCCCTTCAATTCGAAAACAGTAATGTTTGCACACTACTACTTCACGGCAGAATAACTGGTCACTGATGTAGTACCTATCTAGACTGATACCTACATAGGAATCCTACCACCAGTACGGCTTGGATATTATTTCTAATATTAATCTTCTCGAAATTTTTAAAAGTTACTTTGTAGGTCAAAGTTCTGTACAGCATTAGGATAAACAGAACGCACTTCGCTTCCCCATTGTGGGTGAGCTGTTAGCTGTGACCTGTGGTAGCTTAGGGGCCGGGTGCTCGCTTTTAATTTCATATCACGCGAGTAACCTGGGTACGATCCCCGGTGCCAGCACCTCTAAAATTATTCTGCAATTTTAAGTGCTGATTTACCACGTGCTCAGCGGTGAAGGAAAACATCGTAAGGAAACCTGCATATCCGAGGAATAGAAATTTTTCGAGGACATGTCAAGTCCGCCAACCCGCATTGGAGCAGCGTGTCGGACTGTTCCCGGCTCCAAAACCCCAGAAATTAGAGGAGGTCTGTGCTCAGCAGTGGGACATTTATAGGCTGTTACTTTACTTTTTTCCCCCAATAGGCGGTAAAGTTATTTAATGAAAAAGGAAGGACCACATGGATCCGTTTCTTCATTCTCTGGACTTTTGAATTGGGGTTTAAAATTATTCGGGTACAGGATCTTTCAGGTGAACTGAGAAGTTACGGGTCAGATAGATTTGAATCGGCACTTTGCAGGAGCTCGCTTATATCTCAACCTCCCAGAGTAATCTCGAGTAAGGTTTATTAAAGTATAGGATACTTTTCTGAAGAAGAGTTTGCTTGATGAACGAAATGTGACGGGTGGCGAACCACGTCGCCGCCATTTTGACACGAGTAAAAAAAAACCTTATTTCCCATTGCATTCCCACGAGCATGATCTATCTTATATATTATATCATTTGACGGTAGTGGCGGATTCTCCTTACTTCCAAATTAACGCCTCATTTAAATTTTATATGACGAAAATAACAAATAGTTTAAAATAACGTTGAAAAATTTGATTTATTATTGCGAAAGCATTGCATTCTGTTCACTACATCCGTGGCTGTCGTTGAGCAAAGCGTGAGCGATTATAATCCGTACTATATTGCTAGTGATTATATTATATATTTATATATTTATTTATTTATTTATTTATTTATTTATTTATTTATTTATTTAATTATTTATTTATTTATCCTTTATTGAAAACACCTTAAGCTAAGGGCTACAATGGGCGGACTTAATGCCTAGTAGCATTCTCTACCAGTCAACCTTTGTTATGGTGAAAAGCAGAAGGCAGGTGTTAACTGAAGAATAAAAATAATAATAATAAATAGATAAATAGTATACTTTATTTGATAATTTTAATAGACTTTGTTTTGGTTTTTTCCAGGTGAAATTGGTTGTGGTGGGGGATGGCGGTGTGGGTAAAAGCGCGATCACCATCCAGTTCTTCCAGAAGCTGTTTGTGACGGATTATGACCCTACCATCGAGGATTCCTACATACAGCATACTGAAGTTGACGGACAATGGTGCATACTTGATGGTACTGTGCAGTGGAGCTTTAATTAAATATTTAACTTTAAAAATATATATATTTTTTTTCAATAAAGTGACGAAACGAGCAAAACGTTCACCTGATGGTAAGTGCAACGTCCGCCCACAACAAATGCTATGCCACCCAGAATACTTTTGTGTGACACCACACTGCGCCCGTCACCCTGAGACATCAGTTCTTAAGTCTCAAATGCCCAGTGATTACGCTAGCTCACAGTGCCCTTCAAACCGAAACACAGCTAATGCTTGCACACCTACTGCTTCACGGCAGAATAACTGGCCCTGGGGTGGTACCTACCTAGACGGATTCCTGCATAGGAATCCTACCACCAGTAATATGGAAGAAAGTGAGAGACGGTAAGTACAACGGTTTCCTAAAACAAACGTTGTCTCATCCAGAACATTTCCGTGTGGCACCACACTGCTCTCGTCACCCTGAGAAATCAAGTTCTTAAATCTCATATGCAGTGTAATAACACTAGCTAACGGTGCCATTCATACCGAGACATGGCAAGGTTTCCTCTCCACTGCTTGACGGCAGATCAACTTGCACTGCGGTGGTACGTACCTAGACGGATCCATGCACAATAATCTTACCACCAGTAGAAGTTTAAGCGTCCTATTAAAATAAATGTCTGCATCTTAACAGGTATTAAGAAAAAAAAGAAAAAAAAATAGTTATTGGCATAGCGCAAAGAGCTAGCGTAATCACTGGGCATATGAGACTTAAGAACTGATGTCTCAGGGTGACGGGCGCAGTGTGGCGTCACACAGAAATGTTCTGGGTGACACAGCATTTGTTATGGGCAGACGTTGCACGTACCATCACGTGAACAGGTGGTTTTGTTCGTTTCGTTATTTTCGTTTTAAATTAGTTATTTTCATTAAAGTACTTTCTCATTTAATCAACATCTCTCTCATTGTGTCGTGTCGTGTCATGGTAGCTCAGTGGCTAGGGGCTCGCTTTAAATTTCATAGTACGCGACTGAGCTGGGTTCGATTCCCGGTGCCGGCACCACTAAAATTGTTAATTACAATTTTAAGTGCTGATTTACCACGTGCTCGGCGGTGAAGGAAAACATCGTGAGGAAACCTGCATGTCTGAGAAATAAAAAATATTTCGAAGACATGTGAAGTCTGCCAACCCGCATTGGAGCAGCGTGGCGGATTCTTCGTAGCTCCAAAACCCTCTCAGAAATGAGAGGAGGCCTGTGCTCAACTGTGGGACATTTATAGGCTGAAACTTTACTTTTTTTCTCTCATTGAACTCATCCCGTGGATGTCGTAAAAGTCAACAGAATGTAAATGGAAACCAGGAGATGGGCAGCAGCATCATCCTGGAACATCTCAATTAACAGCGGTTGCCATCGCGCAAACCAAGCGTGGAAACTATATCAGAATCCCCTAAAATACATACATACATACATAAGATCACGACTGTACCCCATAAGGGGCAGTCAGAGACTGGGCACTCACTGCAAAAACAGATGACTGCCACAATCCACGTTTCACCAAAACAATATAATGCACTTGGTGTGATAGGTGGTGAGCCCATCGCCACCATGCGCTGTTGGGTGCACAGTGCAGTTTAATTCCTTACTCGCCTTTTACGAGATCCATTGGATGAGATGGAGTGGTAGTATTCTTTTATCGAGCCCACACGGCATCCCCTAAAATGAGAGCTACATGGTTTTGTGGCACTCTTTGGGGGAAGCCTATGTTCAGCAGTGACTGAAATGACTTTCTCATTTATAATATTTGTGATCACTTACCATTAGGTGAGCTACTTGCTCGTTTGCCCCCCTCCTGTAAAAAAAAAGTATGGATGGATAGTCCGGAAGTATGGGTTGGGCCTCTTAGCAATTTTATATAATTTAAATGAAACTAATTTTACGGATTTTATCGCGTTTAATTTTGTTATTTATAACCCGACGTTTCGAGTGCTTTACAGCACCCATGGTCACCGGGGGGACGAAACGTCGGGTTATAAATAACAAAATGAAACGCGATAAAATCCGTAAAATTAGTTTCATTTAAATGTGTAGTGGTCGCGTAAATATAAGAAATCATTAATTTTATATACGTTCAAACGCTTAACTTTTTAATAACCCTTCTTAAGTTGCCTCCTACGCTACTGTGTGAGTAATTGGATATTATTGAATTTCGGTTACGTCACTACTACATTTGCATTACCGCGGTCTACAGCTAACATTACTATTGACCGTCGCAGTGCTCGACACTGCCGGGCAGGAGGAGTTCAGCGCGATGCGCGAGCAGTACATGCGCAAGGGAGACGGCTTCCTCCTTGTGTACTCTGTCACCGACATGCAGAGCTACGAGAACATTCGCCACTTCCACACACAGATACTGCGCGTTAAGGACCGGTGAGTTATTGCAGCGTCGGATGTGGACAGAGTGGATGTACAATTAATATCTCGTTTGCATACATTCGCATTTTACTGGTGGTAGGATTCAATGCAGGAATCCGTCTAGGTAGGTACCACCGCAGGGCCAGTTATTCTGCCTTGAAAAAGTAGTGTGCAAACATTACTGTGTTTCGGTTTGTAGGACACTAAGAGCTAGTGTAATCACTAGGCATATGAGACTTGAGAACTGATGTCTCGGGGGGACGGGCGCAGTGTTGTCTCACACTTTGCGCTTACCATTCCGTGAACGTTTTGCTCGTTTCGTTGCTTCATCCATTAAAAAAACACACATATTGCATACACCAAGCCCATTTTTTGACCCCGCGGGAAACGAGACGTGTCGGGTGGCGAACTACGTCGCAGCCATTTTGGCAAAAAACTCTTACTCCCTATTGCGTTCCCACGAGCAGTATAGTGACAGCATTGCATTATGGTGTTATTCACAATTACGATCAGATCGAAGGCCATATTTTTGTTTCGTATTCAAATTCAAATTTTTTATTTGCCATAAATAGGTAATCTAAAAAGCTGGCTATTGTAATCAGATAATACGCTGCTTAAACTTATTTAGCTATTTTTTATAGCATGCAAACAATTTTAGGTTTCGTAGTCGATACAAATTTTTCATAAATAATAAATTACAAATTTAAATTCTATATATGCGCATGTCAAATTTCACTTAGTGGATATAATTAATAATTTTAAATAATTAGAAGACAATACATAATTAGTAATGTAAATTATACTATACACCCACAGGATGAGATGGGGTGGTAGATTCTCTTAAGCCTCTACCACATGGCGATGTCTGCGCTCAGCCTAGGTATACGCATACTGTACAAAGCGGGTATAAAATTGTGTGGTGTTGTTTAAGCCGGTCGTCTACTAAGAGCTAAACTAAGTCAAGCGTTATTTATTTACAATATTGAATCATAACGCATTCGTTTAAAGAACAGATTTCACTGGCCTAGTTAGCTGTGAACTAAGTAGCCCAAGTTGACTCATTGCTTACCAGACCGGTGGATTGTAGGCTTTAAACCAACGCGTTAAGGTTCAATGTTGTAAATAAATAAAGCTAAACTAACCTAGCTTAGCTCCTGTGTCGACTGACCACCGGCGTTACGGTTGGCAGCGAGTCGTATCCGATGTTGGTGGCGGCCAACAAGGTGGACCTGGTGCACGCGCGCGTCGTCAGCGAGGAGGCGGGCCGCGAGCTGGCGCGCTCGCTCGCCGCGCCCTACATCGAGACCAGCGCCAAGGAGCCGCCGCTCAACATCGACGCGGCCTTCCACGAGGTACGATCTAGCCTCCACACGGCCAAGCACCCACACGATATCTCAACACACGCCCTAGCTTCCACACGTCGACGACCCCACACGATTTCTCATCACACACCCGAACTATCACACGTCCACGCCCCCACACGATATCTCACCACACGCCCTATCTTCCACACGTCCACGCCCCCACACGATATCTCACCACACGCCCTATCTTCCACACGTCCACGCACCCTACACGATATCTCACCACACGTCCACGCCCCTACACGATATCTCACCACACGTCCACGCCCCCACACGATATCTCACCACACGCCCACGCCCCCACACGATATCTCACCACACGCCCTATCTTCCACACATCCACGCCCCTTCACGAATTCTTATCACACATCCCAGCTACCAAACGTGTACGCCCCCCCACACGCCCTAGCTTCCACGTCCACGCCTCACACGCCTTCGCCAACACATTTCCTTGCCCCAACACGTCTTTGTCCCATCACGTCCGTATCCCCACACGTCCATGCCACCACACGTCTTCGTCCCCACTCATATTCGCCTCTATATTTCCCCGCCCTTACACGGCCTCGCCACCTAATATCCTTACTCATACTCGCCACACACGCCCTGGTCCCCACACGTAGTAACCTCACTCCCATGTGTCCTTGCCCTCACTCATACTCGTCCCGCACGATCTCGCCCCCACACGCCTCGCCCCTACCCGTCTTGCCCTCACTTGGACCCTCCGCTCAATCTCGACCCGCCCCCTTGCTCGGCTCCAGCTCCTCGGCGTAAAATATTAGCTTACTCTTGCAGCTGGTGCGCATCATCCGCAAGCACCCGCAGCAGGAGGATAAACAGCGCCGTCGCCGTCGGTTCCTCGGCCGCTGCAGCCTGCTGTGAGTCCTCCGACATGCGACACGCGACACGCGACACGACCTGCCGCACGCGACATGCGGCGTGCAACACGACATGCGGCAAGCGACACGCCACCCGCGGTACAAGTTACACACGTGGAACAAATTTGCTGTAAGACCAAGGTCAACTTGTTTTAATTAGGAATAAGCTGAAGATTCGTGTGATGATGTTGTTCCGGCTGGGATTTGAATCCAGGACTCATCAGAAATCGTACTGCTGAAACGCCATTTGCTTGTATGTTGACGATTGACAGTGTTGTGAAGAAATCGGCCATGTCAAATTTTGAGTATTATTACATTTGTCACAGATAGTATAAGTACGACAAGTATGTATGGTAGGTCAGCTTAGCTATCATGTAGCAGAGATTATTTAATCTGTGACCAAATACATGTCATTATTATTTACTGTTGTTCTATATATGGATATTTAAATTTCGATCTTATTTATATATGACACAAAGGCTCAATAGTGTTTGCAGTCAGTAGATACGAAATATCACACAAATTTTGATTTTGTACATTGCACAGCATAATAATTTCGTTATTCTTAATTTTTTTTAGTCTTTTATTTTAGAAATATGCTATATATTTAATACTTGGCATTATAGTAGAAAAAAAAAATGAAAATTGTCGATAGAAAACTGTTAGATAAGTTATTAAATATAGCAGAGTTTTAAACGAAAAACCCCGTTAACTGTAAGAATTAAAATATATATCTAGTTAGTAATAAATAGAACTGAGTTTATTTTGGCTATAGACTGATTAACCAAAAAAACATCATAGGCATAGAGCAACAAAGTGGTAGTCGTAGATATATTGCAAATGTCAAAAATATTATTTGTAAATCTGAAAATTATTACGTACCAACATTGAGTTACAATCTACTACGTACGTAGAGTAGAGAAGGCTATTTCAAACAAAATATGTCGCGTAGCTCAATGGTCATGGGTAGCCAAATGACACGCGGCGCATGAGCGAGACGGATGTCGGTTCATGTTTAGATAACAATGAGTATGAGCAGATGCGACGTATTGTTTTTAACACTTCGACTTGTGCTACAAATAATCAAGCTGAGATGTCTCTTCTAGTACGTAGTACGTAATAACTGAACGCGTACCAAAGAGTCTTCTTTTCTCTAATAAAAATCCCTGGCGGATGTTGCGGGCGTGTTCTTAGCTACTGTGCTCTGCATCTGTCTATGACTTTGCATAGTCAAAATTAATTACAGGGTACGTCAAAAATGTCAAAAACGTCAAAAATTTAATACAGATTAAAAAAAAGCTTACATCTCTGTGATGAACCGGCAAGAGTAAATCTTGTGTTTAAAAAAAAATTGTATTTTTAAACTTTAGGTATAAATAATTATAAAAAACTAAATTCTAGGAGATCAGTAATGCACAAAGAATTCATTTTCATACTCGTCTATCGTCCAGTTTTGGGCAAATACAAGTAGAAAAAAAAATGTTTACGTTCCTATAATCCCTGCAAAGCTAACTTAAAAGGCGGCCTATTTTCATAGACGTAATGACGTATTGCACGTCTCATGGCGCGTGAGATAGTGCTTTATACCCGACACGTCCAACGTAAAGCGATTCGGCGCTCTTCGAATGCCTCTATCACAATAATATTGCACTTATATGCTAATTTGAAAATACGCATATAAAAAACAAACACTTAACTAATTCATTGGCATTATTTTAAAAAATCATCTAATATTGCTACTTGGAAAAAAATTGACGTGGACGTGCGGATTATTTTAGGGATGTGGTCACGATAACTCCCGAAAAAATTTACGTATCGAGACCGGGATTTCTTATCTCGTCCAGAATTTTATCTGCTGGTCTAGCACTCGATGTTTTAAGAAAAATATTTTTTTCTTATTGTTTTCATCTGAAATGGAAATGACCCTTTTTTCTTAAGAGTTAAATGAGCGTCATGAGACGTGCACTTTTGGATATTCCAAACTTTTTTTATAGACGCAATGACGTATTACGTCTTACTGTTAGTCTCTGTATGTCTCTCATTCCTTTAGAAGTCGTAAGATAAAGACTTCCGAAATTATTTACATATTCATTCACGCGGTTGTATTTGTTTAATTGCTTTTGCTAATGATGTTAATTGTGAGGCCAATTTGAACCTTATGTAGACCCCATAACGAACACAAACGCATTTCAACGTCCTTACAACTGTGTTGATAAAATTTATTATATTCTCTACATAGAAGAGCTGAACGGAATCCTTGGAAATGTTTTTCATTTTTACATTGCCCTATATAAATTAACACACGTTGCAAATCACGTATAGGCAGTAAGTAGTAACAAAATGGAATTGAAGCTAACATGTTAAGTAAGGGTTCTATTAAGTGATAACTTAGGCCTACTTAGCGTAAGTGACGACCGGCGGTATTGCTTTGTGGAGTAAATCCCCTTTGTTAGATACTGAAGAAAACTTGCAACTACCCTCGCTAGCGTTTAGGTGTCCAATAATTGTAGACATAAATCCAATATGCCTTTGTCAATCTTGATACAGCTACCTAACAGTGAAACACAGCAATGTCCACACACCTTTGCTTGACGGCAGAATAACTGGCCCTGGGGTTGTCCACCTAGACATATTCCTGCGTAGAAATCCTACCACCATGGGGCGACTCCGAGAACTACATGTGATTTTTAATTTCCCTTACGGATCTAAGTAATTTAACTATGTTTATATTTTATACTGTTATTGATTTACGCAAATTAACTTCTCATTCTGAAAACTATTGTTTGTTGAATGAAGCAAAATTTACGTATTTCATCGGTTATTATCACGCTTATTATCACGCTTATTATCAACCAATGATTTGTGTACGAGCTACGCTTAAATGCTTTGATTCCTATGCAGGAATTCGTCTAGGTAGGTACCACCGCAGGGCCAGTTATTCTGCCGTGAAGTACTAGTGTTAAAAAAAATACTGGGTTTCCGTCTGAAGTGCAATGACGCTGTGCGCTGTACTGTGCATATGAGACTTAAAAACTGATGTCGTAGGCAGCACATCCGCAGTCATATAAATTCGGGTTTTAAATCCTAACGTATCGTCTGAACTTATTGTTAACAAACAGTGGTAAAATATTAACATCGCGCCTGTCTGTGTGCGTGTGTGTTGGTTTTAAGGTTCGCTTCCATACATACATACATAAGATCACGACTGTATCCCATAAGGGGTAGTCACGAGACTGGGCACTCACTGCAAAAACAGATGACTGCCACAATCCACGTTTCACCAAAACAATATAATGCACTTGTTGTGATAGGTGGTGAGCCCATCGCCACCATGCGCTATTGGGTGCACAGTGCAGTAAAATTCCTTACTCGCCTTTTACGAGATCCATTGGATGAGATGGAGTGGTAGTATTCGTTTAACGAGCCGCCACCACACGGCTGTTCGCTTCCATCGACCTGTATATAGTATTGATGTAAGATTCTTCTTCATCATTTAACATTGGCCTCTTTCAAAAGAATTCTGCCAAGGTCAAGTCAGTCACCGAGAGTGTCAATAGATAATTCGAAATGTCGATCGACAGTAAAATGATAGTTGACTTTTACTGATGATTTTCTTGACTGATGGAGACAACGTAAAGTACAATTCATGTCTTAAATTGAATTTTCCTATCACTGTACACTTTCACAAGCATTTGCTGCATAATAAACTCAAGATATACACAGAAATTAGAAAGTTCAATAAAACACTACCGCCACTTTTTCGAGTGTTGACGCCACAAGTCCGATGTAACACTCACCTTATGAATGTGTATTGTTTTTAAAAACCGACTGTCCGAAGTGAACAACGAAATGGCGATAGATTTGTTTTTAAGTATATTGATCTATATAAATTGAACTAATGTGTTAAAGTTTGGGTTAAAGACACACGAAGGAGTCGTGTCTTGTCACAGCTGGTGATATGGCTTTGCCTCGTTATGAAAAAAAAAAATGTCTTACATATTTGCGAGAAGGGGCTTCGGCTGTGTGTGCTGGAACAATTAGAAATAATAAAAAATAAAAATAATAACATTGCACTGCTGAATGAACAAACAAACGTCTCGAATTCACCACTTTTAAATATCTTTAAATCCAGTACTTAAAGTTTAAATATACTCGAAGTAGTCGTTTGCTATCAATTCGGTCGCAAACGGCTGCTTATTTAATTCGGGTGGTAGATTGTGTGAGCAAGCGGTCGCTATCACGATATTGTAATCGCAGTGTCGTTGGTGGGGGCCGTTTGCGTCACCTATAGTATAAATAGGCAGCTCTTTGACCGCGCCGCTCACTCGGCGGCCGTCTGTCGTAGAGTCTATGACGCTTGATAATGCCTCGTTTTGGGGCGAAACACGTGTCGTGTTCTCGACTTCAGTGGTGTATATTATCTAGTGGTTGGTGGAGGGTACCTGGTGGCGGTGTTAGTTTGCTTGTGCACGCTATTGAGGGAGGGCGGGCGGTGCTCTTCAAAAAACTAAGTAATATACACCATTAGTTAATAGAATCAGGCGTTACTTTGCGGAAATGCCATTATAATGAAGAAAAGTAAGTTACTTTGCTAAGATCCGCATGCAAAATATAAAAATGGTGTATATTACCTAGTTTTTTGAAGTGCACCACCCGCCCTCCCTCAGTAGCGTGCACAAGCAAACTAACACCGCCACCAGGTACCCTCCACCAACCACTACAATACCACCACTAGATAATATACACCACCGAAGCCGAGAACACGACACGTGTTTCGCCCCAAAACGAGGCATTATCAAGCGTAATAGACTCTACGACAGACGGCCGCCGAGTGAGCGGCGCGGTCAAAGAGCTGCCTATTTATACTACAGGTGACGCAAACGGCCCCCACCTACGACATTGCGATTACAATATCGCGATAGCGACCGCTTGCTCACACAATTCACCACCCGAATTACATAAGCAGCCGTTTGCGACCGAATTGATAGCAAACGACTACTTCGAGTATATTTAAACTTTAAGTACTGGGTCAGACTGGTCGCAATTTCGGGACCCGATACAAGGAGCATTTGGCCGCGTACAGAAATTGCAATCCCGACAGATCACACTTCGCAAAACATCTTTTGGAAACTGGGCATAACCTAACTAGCGACCACACATTTAAAGTCCTACATATTTGCGACAAGGGGCTTCGGCTGTGTGTGCTGGAACAATTAGAAATAATAAAAAATAAAAATAATAACATTGCACTGCTGAATGAACAAACAAACGTCTCGAATTCACCACTTTTAAATATCTTTAAATCCAGTTATATATATAATATGTACGTTATGTAAGTCTTTCCGCGAAGAACAATATTAGTAAGCGAGAAACCCGAGCGTGTCATACTAATTGTGCAAAGCTTAGGGCGGATTTCACCGTTGAAACTAAACACGATCAGTTCAAGCTGAACGAAGTTTAAGCGTTTAACTGAGTTCAATGCTACTGTTTGCATTTCACCAACATCAACTGAACGCGATTAAAGCTAAACGCGGATCAAATTCTGAACGCCCAATTATCGACGTTCAGCTCTATAAACGCGTTTTTAATACGTTTTGTTTATTATTTGCATACCTATGTGTCTTATGCATAAAAACAGGCGACGATATTTCACGTAAACTTCGTTTTTCTGAACGCGATCAAAATGGAGCCGGTGAAATCGGTTAGACGAAAACCGAGTTCAAATGATACATTTGAACTAAGTTCAGTAAAACGTGGTTTTATTAAACTTGGTTTCCAAAGCGATCGGTGAAATCGGGTCTAAATCGTCAGTTGCACGAGCCTCCTCTTGGACTCTCCCGTTTTGGCTTAACGTTAATTAGCTGCGGTAAAATGGCACATACAAATGATTTTTTTTATTTGATGAAGTGACCAAACGAGCAAAACGTTCACCTAATGGTAAGTGCAACGTCTGCCCATAACGATTGCTGTGTCACCCAGTACATTTCTGTGTGACACCACACTGCGCCCGTCACCCTGAGACATGAGTCCTGAAGTCTCATATGCCCAGTGATTGCGCTAGCTCTCAGTGCCCTTCTATCCGAAACACAGTAATGTTTGCACACTACTGTTTCACGGCAGAATAACTGGCCCTGGGGTGGTACCTTCCTAGACGGATTCCTGCATAGGAATTCCACCACCAGTATTATTTTGTAGCATAAATATGGACAACTTACCATTACTTAGGCAGGAATCGTTTAGGTGGGTGCCACCGCAGAGTGTCATTTCTGTGATTCGGTCAGTTTAGGATTCAGTTTTGACTGAGTTTTTGTCGCGCATTAACACACTGAAATGTTCTGTGTAACACAGTATTTGTTATACACAGCACTTCGTTTTCTCACATTGTTTTATTTAAAAAAAAAACTTACATTTATTTATTGTAGAAATAAATATAGTACGCTCAAATTATAATTTTTTGTGAAGAAGATAAAATGATTAGCAGAAAAATAACATTATTCCATTTTCCTAAACTAAGGCTTCGCATTTGGGGGGTTCCGCCAACCCGCATTGGAGCAGCGTGGCGGATTCTTCCTAGCTCCAAAAACCCTGTCAGAAATGAGAGGAGGCCTGTGCTCAGTAGTGGGATATTTATAGGCTGAAACTTTACTATGGCATTTATATATAAAAAAAGTCAAGTGCGCCCATATCTATGCGTCGCCATTTTGTTTCGTTTGTCAATCGTGCTATATCCTCCAGAGCGCACCAGTTTTATTTTTTTATCGCTGCGAGTTTACTACTACTACTAGTATATCGTATTATTACGTATAGGCTGGCAACACACAAACTGTCGCGTTTCCGCAGCCAATTAAAATGTTGACTTATACTTACTCCAAAGATTTTTATTATTATTGCTGGTTTTGTAATTCTAGTCTTAATATCTTATTAGTTACTATTCTTTGTGCTGTACACCACACTAGCGACATTTTGTATTGGCAGTGAGGGTCCTGGCAACACTAGTCCTACTTGACTGTAGCTTTAAGCATATTAAAATTGTATATTGTTGTTAATCTATGTTTTTCATGTTGTAACATACAAATAAATGTAGAAACAATTAAAAGTTTTTTTATTTAATAAATTAAAATATAAGCGGTACTACGCAAACGTTACTAGACCGCCACGCTGCTCCAATGCGGGTTGGCGGACTTCACATGTCCTCGAAATATTTCTATTCCACGGACATACGGGTTTCCTCACGATGTTTACCTTCACCGCTAAGCACGTGGTAAATCAGCACTTAAAATTGTAGAACAATTATAGAGGTGCTGGCACCGGGGATCGAACCCAGGTTACTCGCGTACTTTGAAATTAAAGACCAGCACCAGGCCCCTGAGCTGCCACGGTTGCAAGGGCACTCTTAGTAAGTGTAATTACTGAGCGTATGAGACTTAATATGTCTCAGGGTGAGGGCCGCAGTATGGTGCCACACAAATGTTCTGGGTCTCGTCTCGTTACTTCTTTCCATAGAATAAATAGCAAAGACAAAAGCACATAACTCTGTCATGACGTAAGAGTCGTCTATGGAATATATGGTAATAGCAAGAATGTCTTGGCTTTCACAAATTATTCCGACCAGTGACTGACTGAAGGAAGGTGACGAGAAGTCAGTTTGGTATTGTGATCGCCAATCAGCAGTGACCACTGGAGCAAGCTCACCCAACTGCAGCTACCTGATGTGATTGAAGTTATTAGGTAAAACTAGAAGAACAAAATCCTTTAAATAATTTGTAAAAGTAAAGTAAAGTTTCAGCCTATAAATGTCCCACTACTGAGCACAGGCCTCCTCTCATTTCTGAGAGGGTTTTGGAGCTAGGAAGAATCCGCCACGCTGCTCCAATGCGGGTTGGCGGACTTCACATGTCTTCGAAATATTTTTAATTTCTCAGACATGCAGGTTTCCTCACGATGTTTTCCTTCACCGCCGAGCACGTGGTAAGTCAGCACTTAAAATTGCAACTAACAATTTTAGTGGTGCCGGCACCGGGAATCGAACCCAGGTCACTCGCGTACTACGAAATTAAAAGCGAGCGCCTAGCCCCTGAGCTACCACGGCTCAAATAAATGGAAATAATTTGTACTTCTTGTTTATTACATAACGTGGTAAGTACCGCAATTATATGGAAATAATGCCTACTCCATAAAATGGTAATGATGGTGTTCATTTTCTGTCCGTTTCAAGTACCCTGTCACCATGCCAACACCCAAAATATATATATGGAGAGAGCTATATCGATGTCTACAAATTTTTGGCTAAGCTGATACTGAGAATCTGCTAAAATCTGTATTTTAATCTCATATTTAAAATGCGTGCTAACACTTGGGAATATTTCGCGCAGCGTGATCATAAACAGATGGCGCCATCTACCTTTATTAAAGAATGTAAACAACTCCACCGACAGACTATCCTCTTCACTCCAAGGTTTGCTGGAAGAAAACTCTTAGAGTTAAGCTCGCCTCTGTGCATTAATTACTTATCATTAGATGTAATGTTGGTAACATAGTTTACATAATAAATAAATAAATCTTTTTAATATCTTTTTAATAATTTTATTGAGCTATAATTTTAAGACATTATTATTGTTCGTTATTAGAGATATGTTTTTGAAAATGGCGACTAAACATTAATTTTGATACAGTATTAAGGGAGATACTTTATACCGTTCAAAACACCTATGAGACAAAATATACATATATATGTAGATCGACAGTTTTAACACGACACTCGCTCAATGGGCTTCTACACGCGCCATGTACAGCAATTGCCTGCGTGAATGCGTGCGTGCGCGTGTGTATGCGTCTGTATTTTTCCGAGTCTTGAGTGAGTGCGTTTGCGTGTATCTGTGAGTGATACGAATGTGCATATGCGTGTGATTGTGATAAGGATTGTAGAGTTAAGGAGCGACTTCTGACATAAAACGATTCACGAAAAGGTGTCTGACAAAATGCACAGAAAAAGGATTCCAAAAATTACTGAAATGACGGATGATGGCGCTAATTTAAGAAAAAGTAAGTGAAGTGAAGTATTCTAAATCCCCCCCCCCCCCCCCCCCCCTTCCAAACTCCATTTGTGTAACTAATGCCATGCCAAACTACAAATAATGTATTGTACCGTGGTCAAAATCCATATACGCTACCAGCTGTACTGTTAGGGTCAAAATTATAATAAAGTTATATTTTTAAACGGTTACTGCGACGTCTCTCTTAACTTTACGGATATAAACCTTTCTCCGTTTAATTATGTCCTCTTATGATTACTGGCGGTTTATTTCAAATTTAGGACTTCTGCTAAAGGCGCTAACTTAATTTGACTAGATTTCTCGGACACTAATTATATGGAGACGTTACTCCTTACCTATGCTCTCTATAGTCAAAGATAGTAAGTTAATTTGCTATGGTCTATGTTACCTAGTTTTTTGAAGAGCACCGCCCGCCCTCCCTCAGTAGCGTGCACAAGCAAACTAACACCGCCACCAGACACCCTCCACCAACCACTACAATACTACCACTAGGTAATATACACAACTGAAGTCGAGAACACGACACGTGTTTCGCCCCAAAACGACGCATTATCATGTGTCATAGACTACGACGGACAGCCGCCGAGCTTGTTTGTACCTGAAAGTTATATTAACGTAGCTTTGTTTTTTAATCAGAGAGTTTTATTAATAGTCTATAAAGAAAGTTTCGAGCAACTAACTGCGCACAGATAAAATGTAATAATCTACTAATACAGTCAACATTCGTGCAAGAACCCTCTGACCCAATTGTCTTCAGAAGCTTCTCAACGATATTGAATTAACAACTTTTGTGTATACCCCGGGATTGTTTTCGTGCTATTTGCTTCGAGATCTTTCCAGGATGCTCGCCTGAGGAAGTTTAATTATATCTTCGTTCTTTAAAGACCTCGCTTTACTGACTTTCGTCGTACACATATTGTGCGTAGATTGTTTAGAAACTCCATACATTTCTCCTGTAACGTGGTTGCGTTTTAAGTTTTTTTTATATATTTTTATATTGTAGAAAGTGATGAAACGAGCAAAATGTTCACCTGATCGTACTCGTAAATACTTCAGTTCTTAAGTCTCAAATGCCCAGTGATTACGCTAGCTCTCAGTGCCCTTCAACCCGAAACGCAGTAATGTTTGCACACTGCTGCTTCACGGCAGAATAACTGGCCCTGGGATGGTACCTACCTAGATGGCACTTATAACCCCACTAGTACCCATTTTAAAATTATAATACTGTCTAAACTAATGTAAAAAGAAACACATAGATGGTGCTAGGATCGATTTAACTCGCGGTGTAGAGAGTTTATTTGTAAATGTTATAGTCTTGTGAGTGATAAAATAAATGTCTATCCGTTCCGGAAGTAATTCAATAGTTTTATTTCCACGATTCGGTTTACAATTGGACAAAAAGGTCCATACGAGTCGGAGCGTTTTTTGAAGAAATCGATTTAACGTATACTTTCAATTGTTAGTTCCAAGCTCGACAACAAATTCGCTGTGGTTGTGTTATTAATACGTTAATTTTGAAAGCGGCTGAAGTTAATCTACAGATAGCAAAAATTATCGTGCTACTGTCGAAAGTGGCGCCATCTGGTGGACCAAGGAGTGAAGGCTGTGGAGATCGAAAATTATTTCGGAGAGTGAGTGAAATCAGTAAAGTGAACATAAACTGTGACTACAATTTACCTTATAAAGTCAGTGGTGTTAAGAAATCTCAAAACTTTAAGTATTGCATGAACGTTGTAAACTTGCAAAAGGTAGGCTTAGGACTTAGAATATTTTTAATTAGGACTTAGAAAAAACGACGGAACGGGGAACCTATGCCCGATTTCGCGGCGAAGACGAGATCGTTCAAACACTTAGAAAAATTCTTATTTTGGACTTAGATAAAATTTGCATCATTTTTTACTTAGAAAATTTCTGAACTTTTAAACTTTTGACTAGATAAGGTTGGTAATTAAACATCAAAATGGATAGAGATTTGAGAGTATTAGAAGATAATGTTTTCTTTTATTTACGCGAATATTACACATTTAAATAAAACTACTTTTTTACGGATTTTATCGCGTTTAATTTTGAACTATTTTTACCCGACGTTTCGGACGCTTGACAGCACCCATGGTCACGGGGGGACTGAGGTGACAGTTGTCCCGATGTCATAGTTAACCCGGAGTACCTTCAGCTTTTAATTATTATTTTGCTTGCATGCTTTAATTATTGAATGCTTCACATCAGCATGAGCATGCTGATGTGAAGCATCGACGCTCTAGGAAGTCTGCAGTCTGTGACCATGTTCTGGATCATCCCAACCATTACATCAGATTTGATAGACCACAAATCCTTGCAAAAGAACACCGATTCCTACCAAGGATGATTCGCGAGGCTATTGAAATTAAAAAACATCCTAATTTCAATAGGGAAGATGGTTGGGTATTACCACCGGCTTGGGATCCTATTATTAATAAAATTAAATCAAAAACCAAGCATACCACTGCAAGGCTTCAAGACACAGTAAGCTCTTTCTGCGTAGATCGGACTAAAAATAATAATTAAAAGCTGAAGGTACTCCGGGTTAACTATGACATCGGGACAACTGTCACCTCAGTCCCCCCGTGACCATGGGTGCTGTAAAGCGTCCGAAACGTCGGGTAAAAATAGTTCAAAATTAAACGCGATAAAATCCGTAAAAAAGTAGTTTTATTTAAAAGTATTAGAAGATATCAGAGCAGAGATAGAAAAAGGCAGAGTAAACTTTAAAAAATCTCCGAAAGAACGGATTAACGAAACTTATATAAAAGCAAGATTGGACGGTCTGGAAGAGTTATATAACAAACTTTCAAGTAAAAATGAAGCTATAGTATCAACTTACAGTAAAAAAGTCCTAGAAGAGAGCAAATACGCTGAAAGTGATATATTCGATGGAGGTTACGAAACATATCTTATTTACAAAGGAGAGTTGAATGCAGCTTAAAGATATTGTCACCAAGTTCTAAGGACACTAGTTCATCTGCAAGCAACAAAGATTCTGTAGTTAGGTTACCTAAAATTTCTATTCCATTGTTTAGTGGAAAATACTCGGACTGGTCTTCGTTTAAGGACTTATTTAATTCGTTAGTTCATAATAACTCTATGCTTGATGACGTCCAACGTTTGCACTATTTAAAAACTCAATTGAGAGGCGAAGCGGAACAATTAATTAAACATATTCCTATTACTAAAAGTAATTATAAAAAATGCTGGGAAATGTTACAGAATAGGTATGATAATAAACGATTTATGTCAAACTGTATTCTTAAACGTTTATTTAATCAACGCGTAATGAATTATGAATCCGCTCAAACCCTCAAGGAGCTTTTAGACACGACTTCCGATTGTATGCATGAATTGTCAAACTTAGGTATTAACGTTGAATAATGGGACATTATTGTTATCTATGTTGTCAGCTTGAAGTTGGACCCTGAAACAAGGAAACAGCGGGAATTACGTATTAATAGTTCTGGGGAAGACTTACCGTCGTTCATTTTATTTAAAGACTTTTTAGAGTCACGTTTTCGCGCGCTTGAATTTGTAGATTCTGGAAAAAATAAACCTAAGTCTAATCCTAACAACACAAACACAAAGGTATTGCACACCACAACTAATCCCAGCGTCACTTGCCCACACTGTAATGAAGGCCACAGACTGCATTCCTGCAGTAAATTTGCCAAAGAAGATGTGGCTAACCGTCACAATATTGTGAAGTCACTTAGACTTTGTTTCAATTGTTTAGGCAACAATCACTACGGCAAAATTTGTTGGGTAAAAACTAAATGTCGGTTATGTAAAGGGAACCATCATACATTACTACATGGGAAATCTAAACCTGAATCGCAAGGAAATGAACAAATAGATCAACCGGAACCGTCGTCTGAGACGAAGGAGACCACAAGCATTCCAAGCCATTTTGTGACAGGACGAAGCCAGACATTACTGGCCACGGCTTTGATTAAGGCCGAGTCTAAAAATGGTTCGCAACAGATATTGAGAGCTCTGCTGGATCAAGGATCACAGGCATCTTTTATATCCGAAGCTGCCGTACAACTATTGCGGCTAAAGAAAACAGCAGCAAGAAGCTCTATTTCGGGATTGGGGAATAAGCAGAGTGGCATAACGTCAAAATCGATGGTTATGGTTAATATGCAGTCACTTTGTGACCCCACTTTTAAGTTACAGATAAGGGCACACGTCTTGAATACAGTAACATCCATTTGGCCTCAGAAGAAATTCACTCTGCCTGAATGGACAGAGCTTAGGCGCCTTCAACTGGCTGATCCTCAATACAATACCCCCAATAAAATTGATATCTTATTGGGATCTGAGGTATATTGTGCAATACTAAAAGAGGGTTTCATTCGAAGCCCTAGTTGTGGAACTATTGCGCAAGATACTTACCTCGGATGGATATTGTCGGGCCAGGTGGGCGGCTACAGTGAAAATGAGCAACGTTCTCATAATGTAATTTTGAATTTACACGCCAGGCTGGAAGAGAATGAGTTGATCAAAAAATTTTGGGAACTGAAATCTGAATCCAGTTCAGCAAAAATAAAGATTTTGACTCCTGAAGAACAGGCGTGTGAAGAACATTTTAAAGCAACTACGCGGCGAGATAACGGCGGTCGCTATGTGGTGGAGTTACCTTTTCGTCCAAACACCGAGCATAATTATGGCGATACAAGAGCTATTGCAGTGAAGCGGCTTATGAGTCTGGAGAAAAGATTAGCTAAAACCCAAGATCAGAAACGAGAATACTCCCAGGTTTTTAAGGAATATATGACTCTAGGCCAGATGGAAGAAATACAAAATGACTCAGAACAGGCGGAAGGAAAAGTATGGTTACCACATCATGCTGTAATTAGGCTGGATAAAAGTACAACACGGACTAGAGTGGTTTTTAATGCATCCGATATATACCCTAATGGAGTGTCCTTGAATTCGACGCTAATGGTTGGGCCAACTTTACAACCAGAACTGCGTCACACTATCATGCGTTGGCGTCTGCACCCAATATGTCTCACGGCCGACATTATTAAAATGTATCGGCAAATAAAAGTAGCCGAGAAACATGTGGACTACCAACGGATAGTTTGGAGGGAGGACACCAACGATAAAATACGAGATTATCGATTGTTGACGGTCACTTTCGGTACATCCTGTGCACCGTACTTGGCTGTTAAAGCATTACAGCAAGTTGCAATTGACGAAGGTCATAATTATCCGCTGGCAGCTGGAAGAGTTGCAACGGATTTCTACATGGATGACCTCCTAACCGGTTGCCAGTCGGAAAAAGAAGCCGGTAAGTTGTATGACGAAATGAATGCTTTGCTAAAAAAAGGTGGATTTACGTTGCAGAAATGGGCTAGTAACAAGATAGGATTGCTGGACAAGGAGAAGGACAATACTGAAATGGAAAGGGAATTTAAAGAAGACGAGATCACCAAGGTAGTTGGACTTACTTGGAATCGCAAAACGGATGAATTTGAATATAGAGTTAATCTTTCATCCGACTCTTCTGTTCATGCAACTAAGCGAGAAATTATAGCCGAAATCTGCCGTTTGTATGACCCACTAGGCTGGATAGCTCCATGCATTGTAAGTGCCAAGATTTTTATCCAAAAATTATGGATTTTTGGACTTGACTGGGACGACCGATTACCCGAAGAACTGTTACGAGAATGGGAGCTATATCGAGTAGAATTGTCTAGGTTGGTGAATTTTAGTATATCTCGATGGGTTGACACGGTTAACAGCAATATAAAAGTAGAGTTGCATGGGTTCGGTGATGCATCAAATGCAGCTTACGCGGCAGTTGTGTATATTCGATGCATTACAAAGGATGGCATAAGGAAAACTCACTTGATAACTGCCAAAAATAAAGTAGCTCCAATTAAGCAGATTTCAATACCGCGGCTAGAGTTATGCGGAGCTGTTCTAGTAGCGAAATTGTTGTTGGAGGTAGCTGAAGCTTTAAATATACCAAAATCAGAGTTGCACGCGTGGACCGACTCCACTGTGGTCCTAGCTTGGTTAAGTGACCATCCAAGTCGGTGGAAGACTTTTGTAGCCAATCGTACATCCGAAGTTCTAAGTTTACTTGATGCATCTCAGTGGGCGTATGTTCAGTCTAAAGACAATCCCGCAGATTGTGCATCGCGCGGAATCCCGGCTTCTGAGTTGATAAACAGTAGGCTGTGGAAATACGGTCCAGACTGGCTACAAAACGACAGGATTGAGTACAAGAAGCCCCAATCAATCTGCACCAAAACAGACATAGAAGCTAGAACGCTAAAAGTGCATACCTTGTCTGTGAAAAGCTGTGAAGAGCCGGAAGTGTTAACCAAATTTTCATCCCTAAAAAGGCTTACTAGAGTGGTGGCCTATTGTAGAAGGTTTCTGCTGTTAAAGGATCCTAAAAAAAAAG
The DNA here is from genome assembly GCA_019845155.1 of Luehdorfia chinensis. Lineage (NCBI taxonomy): Eukaryota > Metazoa > Arthropoda > Insecta > Lepidoptera > Papilionidae > Luehdorfia > Luehdorfia chinensis. Next base: position 14,949,701 of record JAHVAK010000016.1, read on the forward strand.
AAAAATACCCACTTACCTTATCTCACTGCTGCAGAAATTCAAGATGCACTTACCTGCTGTATTCGATTACATCAGCATCATTCTTTACACGATGATATCACAAGCCTCCTGAAACACAAACAAGTCAGTAAAGATAGTAAATTATTAATATTCAATCCATATATCGATACGAATGACATACTAAGGGTTGGAGGAAGAATCCAAAACTCGAACTTACCTGACTACAGTAAACACCCCATCATTATTTGTGGAGAATCTCATCTTGCTAAGCTTATAGTATCATGAGATGCTCATGAGAGAACAATGCATGGCGGCCAGCAGCTCACATGTAATTATATTCGTGCGAGGTATTGGATCACTAAATTAAAGAATTTAGTACGTACCTTTATTCATCACTGCGTACCATGCATTCGTAACGCCGCTAAAACTAGCACCCAGTTAATGGGCCAATTGCCATCGTGTAGAGTGACCCCTAATAAACCATTTTTATATTCGGGTGTTGACTATGCAGGACCCATAAATATTAGAGTTTCGAAAGGTAGAGGTCACAAGTCATACAAAGGCTACATTTGTCTTTTCATATGTATGGCAACGAGAGCTGTACATATTGAAGCCGTCTCGGATCTCACTTCAGAAGGGTTCTTATCCTCGTTTAAAAGATTTATCGCAAGAAGAGGTCGCTGTGTTCAACTCTGGAGCGATAATGGAACCAACTTTGTTGGGGCAGCGAAAGAGTTAAAAACCTTGTTTACGAGTGAGTCGTCTGAATTTGCTACCGAAGTAGCGTCTTCACTGGCGAGTAATGGGACTGAATGGCGCTTTATTCCTCCCCATGCTCCAAATTTCGGTGGATTGTGGGAGGCAGGGATAAAGAGCACCAAGCATCACTTGAAGCGTGTTCTCGGTGATTCTACATTAACATATGAAGAACTCGCAACCGTCTTATCGCAAATTGAGGCTTGTCTCAACTCAAGACCCTTGTCTCAACTCGGTAGTGATCCTGATGATCTTGTACCACTAACACCAGGCCACTTCTTGGTGGGTGAACCTTTGCTGATGGCACCTGATCACAATTATGAAAAATTACAAACCGGTAGCTTGCGTCGTTGGCAGGTTACTCAGCGAATGGTACATCAGTTCTGGAGGCGATAGTCGCAGGAATATTTAACGCATTTTTTTCAAAGATACAAATGGAAAACCTTATCTCCAGAATTAAAGAAAGGTGATGTTGTGTTGGTTAAAGAAAATAATTTACCTCCTACCAAATGGCTTTACGGTTTAGTTGTGGATGTGCATCCGGGGAAAGACAAAATAACGAGAGTTGTAACGTTACGGTGTAAAGATTCACTTATTCAGCGACCAACTTCTAAGCTGTGTCCCTTATCAATTAACAGTGACGATTAAAGTTTGAAATTAGATTTATTTAGTACACAAGTTGCAGTATTTTTTGTATGTTTTAGTAACAAACTTAATATTGCAATTTGGTTTGAAAGTTAAAATTAGTATTATAATTCTCTATGTCAATCTGTTTACAGTCCACAGAAGGTTTTATGTAAAATATTATGTTCTTAACTTTACTTTAAGGTAATAATTCGCTTAAAGATACTCGTAATACGTATACTTACTTTTTGATTATTGTTAGTAGTAGTGTTAGTAGATTTTTGATTATTGTTTATTGATAGCTATTTTTTGTATGTTGAAGAACTATTCGTCCTTGGTGGGCGGTATGTCTAAACTAATGTAAAAAGAAACACATAGATGGTGCTAGGATCGATTTAACTCGCGGTGTAGAGAGTTTATTTGTAAATGTTATAGTCTTGTGAGTGATAAAATAAATGTCTATCCGTTCCGGAAGTAATTCAATAGTTTTATTTCCACGATTCGGTTTACAATTGGACAAATACTTAATTAACCAAGTGATTTAAGTGGAAAATACAGAAACTTAAAAGTTAATAACCTAGAGACCTTCAAGATAAAATTATTATTCGTAAGCGGCCGCTCGCTTAAGTAGCGTGCGTCGTCGGTGTCCTTGCAATGCAAATTACCTTAATTAATTGCTTGATTTTCTCCCACAGGATAGCTATTACTTTAATAAATAAAGAAAATAATGCTTTATGCAAAAGCTGTGTGGTAGCGGCTTAAGAGAATCTACCACCCCATCTTATCCCGTAGGTGTCGTAAAACTCGGCAGAGGGAAACTTAAAACCAGGAAATGGGTAGCAGCATCTTCCTGGAACATATGAATAAATAAATTGCGGTTGCCAACCCGCCTGCCGAGCGTGACAACTATGGCAAAATCCCCCCAAAATGAGAGCTACTAACTTTTGTGGCTATCTATGGGGAAGGCCTATGTTCAGCAGTGGACTAGTGATAGGCTACAATGGTGATGATGAATGATTATGCTTTTGAAAAATATGTTTAAGAATATATTTATTTCTGATATAAAATACACCATTGCAAGAAGCAGCCTTTTGTTGACGAACGCGCGGCCTTGAGGTCAGAGTAATTGACTACTTTTTTATTAGACGAGACGAGCAAAACTTTATCTGATGGTATATGCAACGTCTGCCCATAACAAATGCTGTCTCACACAGAACGTTACTGTGTGACATCACACTGAGACCGTCACCCTGAAATATCATTCTTAAGTATCATATGCCCAGTGATTGCGCTCTAAGCTCTCAATGCCCTTGTTAGTTGCCTTCGGGTGGTACCTAGACGGATTCCAGCAGAGGAATCGTACCACTAATAAATTTTAATTTTAATTCTTAGCCAAGGGTTGTGTTGTGATTGTCCACGTGTTCCTGATACTGCATTCTAGCCTACCTCCGATCTTATGGTGTTTACAAACAAGGGCGTCGCGAAGGTGGAGCAGGGACAGGCAGCTGCCCCCTTCTAGATACTAGATTTGTTTACCTAATGCCAAGCCAACATCCAACTGTGTTCGATAACTGTTTACGTGTTTTAAAATCGTCCCACCTTTATTTTTTTTATTGCATAAAGTGATGAAACGAGCAAAACGTTCACCTGATGGTAAGTGCAACGTCTGCCCATAACAAATGCTGTGCCACCCAGAAAATTTCTGTGTGACACTACACTGTGCCCATCACCCTGCGACATAGGTTCTTAAGTCTCATATGCCCAGTGATTACGCTAGCTCACAGTGCCCTTCAAACCGAAACACAGTAATGTTTGCACAATACTGCTTCACGGCAGAATAATTGGCCCTGGGGTTGTACCTACCTAGACGGATTCCTGCATGAGAATCCTACAACTACTTCTGGCTCATTGGCTGGCGACGCTCTTGTTTACCAAACCTTACGCCTTCACAAGTTCAGTCGAAATTAGGTGATGGCCAAACGTTTCACTTTCACTTTTTATTTGGCAAGTTACGTCCATTAATCTTTGTTCCCAACGATTAATCTTAATGTCTTACATTTGAAGTTTCGTGCGAACAGACGGTCGGGATCTCTATTGAAATCGCTGTGTTAGGGAGCCCCGAGCAAGTCTCAGGTTGTGACCCTTTTAGGCGGTTTGTCGATTAGGGTTCAGGAAAGTGATTCATGCGGAAAATTGCTAATGGGTCGATCACTTTGCGCTTAAAAATTCTTCTAGGAGCCGTCATATTCATAAAAGAGAGAAACCAAGTTAAATAAATCCGGTGAAATGCGTCTGACCGCATAGGGTTCCGTAGTGGGGAATAGCGAAACAACATCGCAAACAGCTAAAATATCTCTTAAACCACACGACATACCTTATTATAAACTAATTTTCGTTGAAAGTGTTTTTTAGGTTCTACCACATTTTATTGGTGTTAGGACACCTATGCACGAATCCGTCTAGGTAGGTACCACCCCTGGGCCTAGTTATTCTGCCGTGAAGCAGTAGTGTGCAAACATTACTGTGTTTCGGTTTGAAGGGCACTGAGAGCTAGTGGAATCACTGGGCATGTGAGACTTAAGAACTGATGTCTCAGGGTGACGGGCGCAGTGTGATGTCACACAGAAAGGCTCTGGGTGACACAGCATTTGTTATGGACAGACGTGGTACTCACCATAAGGTGAACGTTTAGGTCTCTATTTAATAAACAAAAACCTTAATATTTTTTTAGAATTTTTCACTGTACAATTGGAAAAGTTAAATGGCACACTAAGACTCTAGAAGCGCAAATTTCGCCGACGTTTGGCTTAAATAACATGGTTACTTTAAAATTTCGTCATCATTTCTCAAGAACTATCTAACGACCTAACACGGTTACGTGCACTGCAATGTTTTTTTCAGTTGTATTCATTGTGTGCCACCTTTTTTTTTGTAATTTCACTACACCTTTTATTTATTTATGTGCGTGTAGATGTGTCTGTGACTGGCTTCACATGTCCTCGATTTTTTTTTTAATTTCTCGGATATGCAGGTTTTACCCACGATCTTTTCCTTCAACGTTGTTCACTTGGTAAACCAGTACTTAAACTTTTGGCGCCAACTCGAAAAGTGGCGGTGGTGATTTAATTGAATTTTGTAACTTCTGTTTATATTTTGAGTTTTGATGTTTAATATTCATCATCATCATCACTTCACCTATCACTAGTCCACTGCTGAACATAGGCCTCTCCCATAGATTGCCACAAAAGTCTGTAGCACTCGGTTGTCTCGGGTTGGCGACCGCAGTTTTTTTATTCAGATGTTCCAGTAAGATGCTGCTGCCCATCTCCTGGTTTTTATTGCCCCACTGTCGACTTTTACGACACCCATGGGAGGAGATTGGGTGGTAGATTCTCTTAAGCCACTACCACACACATCTTGCTACACTTAATATTGATAGTTCATTACCCAGCAAGTGCTTCTGAAAGTGTACATTGATTGGAAAATTCAATTCAAGACCAAAATTGTACTTCTCGTTTTGTCTCCATCAGTCCAGCAAATCTTCATCTTCATAACCATTCGTCCAAAAAATCTTCAGTGAAAGTCAACTATCATTTTACTGACGATAGAAACGAAGTCCTCATTACAATTAAATTATTACTCGACATTGGCAAAAATGGCTCGATGTTGCCGATTGCCAGGATCAAAAAGAAGAACCATGCCACCATCAAATCGAAACAAGGTCACCCGAGTACTATGAATTGACTGATGGTAGGATTCCTGTGCAGGAATCCGTCTAGCAGTACATTTGTCATGGAGCAGTAGTGTGCAAATATTATTGTTTCGGTTTGACTGTGCCATTCAAACTGGGCACATGAAACTTAAGAACTGAGGTCTCATGATGACGGTTGCAGTGGCACACAGTCTGGATGTCACAGCATTTGTTATGGCAGACGTTGCACTTATTATCAGATGAACGTGTTGCTCGTTTCGCCACTTTATCGAATATTTTTTTATCTGGTACGTCTCATGGCTTCTGCACATGCTTAATGTATACGTGAGTTGTATGTTGTTTCCCACAAACATTTGTCGCTCTTCGGACATAAAAATCTTTCAAATATTTTCCAACCTAAAGTAATCGTTCATCAATTTTCTTACACCACCAGCCCGTGAAATATTTTAGTGGGAAAGGTAAAGCTTCACTAATAATACTATTCTGCGAAAGATTTCTGCTTACTAAGACGATGAAAAAAAATTTAAAAACTAAAATAACTAATGAAGGAAAGGAAGTTACTTGAAGTCGAGCCGAAGTCGAGACCACTGGGTAATATACACCACTAAAGTCGAGACCACGACACGTGTTTCGCCCCAAAACGAGGCATTATCAAGTGTTATAGACTCTACGACAGACAGCCGCCTAGCCCATTTGGTGCCTCGTTTTAGGGCGAAACACGTGTCGTGGTCTCGACTTCAGTGGGGTATATTACCGAAGTGGAAGTATTGTAGTAGTGGAGGTGGAGAGTTCCTGGCGGTCTTAGTTCGCTTGTGCACGCTACTGTGGGAGGGCGGGCGGTGCTCTTCAAAAACTAGGTAATAAACACCGCTTCATATTTTGCATGCGGATCTTAGGAAATTAACTTCCTTTCCTTCATCATAATGGATTTCCGCAAAGTAACGCGTGATTCTATTTACTACAATGAAATATCTGTTATTGTTTAATCCGTGAAAAAAGCCCAAAGCCCAAGGAAATAATATTCACTTGAATAGTATGAAAATTTATTTTAAAACTAAGACAGGTGATACATTACGTACAACAGTCAAACTATAGCATTATCTAATTACCAGGTGGCGCCATCCAGTACAGAGAAAGGTAAACTAAAAATGCATTTCTTACAATATTGAACAGTTATAAATATTCTAAAAGTTGCCACTGACAGTGTTCCGGATCTAGATGTTTGTGCATGTGCAATTTATGTCTATCAAACGCCGCCACAGAACAATACGTACGTATTTTTAAATAAGACTTTCTACATAAACCTACACTTTAATTCACACGAACAGAATTGAAAGCAAACAAGCGACAGAAATGAAACGTAATGCTTAACAAACTTCAGTGTGTCGCAAGTGACAGGGCTTAAGCGAGAGTATTATAGAAAAAGAGCTTGTACTCGGTACAAGTGACGGAAGTGAAACTTATCTATGTTTCGTTTTACAAACGCAAATATGATCTAACCTTTGAGGTTAGATAATAATAGACTTGCCATCGTGTTTCTAAAATGTAGACTATCTATAGAAATAAATAAAATTGATGTGTCTGTTTGTAATAACAAAATAACAGCTTTTTTTTTGTTTGCTCATGAAAGTATATACGGTACTTAAAAGAAAAAACTGTTCATAAATTTTTGTCTGTTTGTTCTGGCTAATCTCCCAAACGGTCGACTGATATTATAGCGGGTAACTTAGGCTACATTAATTTTTTAAAACTAATTGGGGTTTCGCGCAAAGAAGTTAAAACCTCAAAATCCGATTTAAATAGGGAAGTATTTTTACGCGCACGGCAAAGCGAGTACTACTCAGTACATCGTTTGTATAAATCTACAAAGAATTGTCTCGTAGACAAATACAAACACTACAAATTGTATACATGTTATATGACTAAGATAAAAATAAAAGTAAGATTTGGAGTTTCTTTCGCCTGTTTCTTCTCCGTGAGAGGAACCTCATTACGAAATACCACCGGTATATGGTTGTTTAGTCCGATTATTGTTTTAAGTTTGTTTCATACATCTTTGCACACATACATACGTATTGCAAACGTACATATGTATAGCTAGGGCGAGCAACTATACATGTAGTATTTTTAATTTTTAGTTACAATAAAGCAATCAGAGGTAACGCACAGTTTCATTTAACAACACCTTATTACCAAGTGCACAATGGTAAAGAAAAGCGTTTGTCGAACGAAATTTGTATTTTAAAAAATAAAGAGCTTTCATTTCAGTGCCACTGTGGCTGCGCGTACACTTTTGGCACTAAAATATCTCCTGCGCAGTTGATAGCTTCCGACTGCATTCGGAAGTAGTCGCCGTACTCGAAAATCCGCCAGGAGGTAATAAGATAACTAAATGTTGCTGTGTCCCCGTTTGCATAATATCCTTCATTTCAGCATGTTTTGTATTTCTTGTTTTATCATATTTTTTTTATTGGATAGAGCGACGAAACGAGCAAAACGTTCACCTGATGTAAAGTTGATGTAAAGTGCGACGTCTGCCCATAACAAATGCTATGTCACCCAGAACATTTCTGTGTGACACTACACTGTGCCCGTCACCCTGAGACATCAGTTCTCAAGTCTCATATGCCCATTGATTACGCTAGTGCACAGTGCCCTTCAAACCGAAACACAGTAATGTTTGCACACTACTGCTTCACGGCATAATAACTGGCCCTGGGGTGGCACCTACCTAGACATATTCCTGCATAGGAATCCTACCTGTTTACCTTCTATTGTTTTCGTTGCGTTTTTTGTTTTTTAAGCAACGACGACACTATGATTTCTCCGGCATCGTGGGAGCGTTTGATGAACATACTTTTCATATGCAGAACGCAACCAGACTCTCAAACCAATCATCATCATTTCAGCCTATCACTAGTCCACTTCTGAACATAATCTTAGATAGCCACTAAACACGTAAGCTAATATTGACATAGTTGCCACGGGTTGGCAACCTCAGTTTATTTATTCATATGTTGAAGGTAGATGGTGCTGCCCATCTCCTGGTTTTTAATTCTCCCTCTATCGACTTTTACATTAAAATGTAAATCTGTAGCACCACAGTTTGATTAAGTTGCCTTTGTTTCGTTAAAAAAAACTGTAGCAATATTTAACATAACAAATTGGAAAAAAACATTATCTCATTACGTCCCTTAAGTATAATAAATTGTTTAGACTAAGATGAGCGAAAGTGATTGGCAAGTTTCAGCAGTTGACAGTGGAAGTTTACGTTAATGATGATAGAGCTGGTTCTCCAATATGCCATTGAATCTCATTTATTGTTTTGAAGGAAATAACAACAAAAAATTATACACATATTTATAGCTGTGCCGGTTTAATTTAAAAGAAATCGCTCTAAGGGTAACAGCGTGATGTTATACAGCCTATGGCCTTCCTCGATAAATGGGCTATCCGATACTAAAATAGTTTTTCAACTGGAACCAGTAGTTCCTTAGATCAGCGCGTATAACCAAACAAACCCTAGTAAAGGAGAGAATTTTGATTTGCTAAGATCCGTATGCAAAATTTAAAATGGTTTGTATTATTTAGTTTTGAAGAGCACCGCCCGCCCTCCCTCAACAGCGTGCACAAGAAAACCAATACCCTCCACCACTACAACACTACCACTTGGCAATACACACCACTAAAGTCGAGAACACGACACGTGTTTCACCTCAAAACGAGGCATTATCAAGTGATATTGACTCTTCGACAGTACAAACAAACGACAGTAACAAACTCTTCAGCTTTATAATATTAGTACACATTACAATGCCACCCATAATACACGCGACCTTTGGTATAATTAATTTCGTTGTACAGAACAAACTCTGCCGAACGGCAAACAATTCGCGTTTTGATCATTCCTGAAAAGGCATTTGAAGCAAAGTTAACGAGTTCCCCGAGGATACCGGGGATAAAAATGATTCGTTCTTGAATGTTTTATGCTGGGCGGACCCGAACTCGTTTTCAGGATGACGTGACTTAGAATTTACGATCTTTTTTATGAATCTGTATTTATTTAATGGTAGTAGTACGAAACGAACAAGTCCTGCAGGGCTATTGCGTGTCCAAAGTGATGATCACTTTGAACTCTCTAAACTGCTTTATTATTTACGCTTTCTTTTTTTTTTCACTTTATACTGCTTCATTATTTCTGCTTCCATGTTTATTATTAACTAGCCGATGCCCGCAACTTCGTCCGCGTGAATATTGTTTTTTTTAGTACCACGGTAGCTCCAGAAGGTAACAGAGGGACAGAGAGAGTTATTTTCGCATTTATAATAACTAGTCTGGCCATAAATACTGTTACATAAAAACTTTTCTTTTTTTCAACTTCTTAATTATTTTGGATTTGGAATATACATATTATTTTAAAAACTTCTTTCGATTTTGCGCCATTTCACATATGTTTTCGTGTTCATTATCAAATTACAATATGGAATGGGGTGTTAAAGTAAATAGGATTGCAGTGATCGCCTTGCATAAAGTGGGTATGGAGCCGTCGGTCATATTCCAGACACTTCAAAAGCTTGGTATCAGCCGTAGGTATGTTCGTCTATCGTACTATCAACAGATACAACAACACTTCCTCTGTGGAATACCAGAAAAGATCGGGGCGGCCGCGTGCTGTTAGAACTACATAGGCTGTAAATGCTGTTAAAGCCAGAATTCGTCGAAGCAAAAAATCTTATCGCGAGAAATGCAGATTCCGGCTAGGACTATAGGAGTATTATGAAACAAGACTGGAAGCTCGGTGCTTATAGTCGATATACAGTATATGCCTTAAATCAATCTTTACAATTAAAGAGAGTGGATCGATCAAAACGCCTCCTTTCGCGATACGCAGGTGAAAGGCACAGAAATATCCTCTTTACGGATGAAAAAGTTTTCACGATTGAAGAACACTACAATAAGCAAAATTATAAAGTGTACGCTCACAGTTCTAAAGAAGCAGCTCAAGTGGTCGGAAAGGTACAACGTGGTCATCATCCAACGTCAGTGAGGTTTTGGTGGGGCGTGACTTATCAAGGAGTCACAAAACTACATTTTTGTGAAAAAGCAGTGAAAACTTCAGCAAGATCATGTTGTAAAACCTCTCAGAAATACATTTTTTAAAAATATACCGTGGACTTTCCAGCAGGACTCTGCACCTGGTCACAAGGCACGAACTACCCAAGCCTGGCTTGAAATCAACGTTCCGGACTTTATAAGAGCAGAACACTGGCTCTCATCTAGCCCAGACCTCAACCCTTTAGACTTCAAATTATGGTCAGTTTTAGAGGACATAGCCTGCTCTATACGACACGCCGACATTGAGTCTCTTAAAAAAATTTTGGAGCAAGCAGAGGGCGAAATTTCCCTTGGAAACAGTGCGTAAATCCAGCGTGGCCAAACAGATTAAAGGCCTATATAAAAGCCAAGGGTGGCCATTTCGAATAGAATATTTTTTTTATTTTTTGCTGTGTCTAATAAATATGTAATTTTAATAGTATTACATTACTTCACTAAAAAAAAATGCATTTTCATTTGTAACAGAACTTATGGCCGGACTAGATATATACCTAGTCTGTCGGCAGCACAGTAGCCGGCACATAATGTCACACTAAGCTCGAAACTTCCGTATATATAACTATACTAATATTAGTATAGTTATATATACGGAAGTTTCGAGCTTAGTGTAACATTATGTGCTATTTGAATGAAAAAAAGAAGAAAGCGTTCGTAAAGAAATTAAAAGATTTCTTCACCGCTGGTTCGTCATATAATCAATAAAGACTTACGTCCTTAGTTCCCAAAGTGGTCCAGTCCCCCGGGGGTCCACGAGAGACTCGACGGATAAGTTAGTTATAGTTTTGGGAATATGGTAGAAATGTAGCTAGAATAGTAGGGGGTCCACCGGAACGCAGCTTTCATCATATATCACAATTCATACAGAAAAATGACGCCGGCGAGTGATTGTGAGTCCGAGCTGATTTTCGGTAAGTTACATTTATTTCCATGAATTATAGATTAATAAGGTAATAAAGGCCAAGAGATTGCTTGCCCAGCGTATTTGTGCCACGGCTGCTCAAAACTGTAACGTGGCGCGCAGAAGCATCAGCGTAGCAACTTCTGAGTAACACCACACAGCCCTGATCTCCATGAGACGTCTTTTCAAATCTCATCACTTCTTACTAAGAAAGCTGGAGAATTTGCATGCTGGAACGCGCTAAAATTCGCTAACTACTTATTATTTTTTATTGGATAAAGTGAAGTAACGAGCAAAACGTTCACCTGATGGTAAATGCAACGTTTGCTCCTAACAAACCCAGACTTTTCTGTGTGGTCTTTATGTGTGGCACCACAATGCGCCCGTCACACTGAGACATCAGTTCTTAAGTCTTATATGCCCAGTATTTACACTAGCTCTCAGTGTCCCCCGGAGCAAAACACAGAAATGTTTGCACAGTACCGCCTCACGGCAGAATAATTTGCTGTATATTTACTGGTGGATTGGATTTCTAGGCAGGAATCCGTCTATGTATCTACCACCGCACGGCCAAATTTTGGTCAGACGCTGCACTTACCATCAATTAAACGTTTTACTCGTCTCGTCACTTTCTTCTATAAACAATGTGATATAATAGAGCCGCAAGTGTTCGTGTAAACATAGATGCACTGATTCCTCCTAACCTACCCGTGCCTGGTATAATGCTCTTGCGATAAGATCGAAGGTAGACAAGGATGCGGTGTCAGAGACACGGGGACAATCACAACACAACCAGTAAACATCATCATCATTTCAGCCTATCACTAGTCCAGTGTAGTAGTAGCTGAACGTAAGCCTCCCCTAAAGATGGCGACAAAAATTTGTAGCTCTCATTTTGGGGGGATTTCGCAGGGATTTCGATTGGCAGGTGGGTCAGCAACTGCAGTTTATTTATTCAAATAAATCAGACTTACACGCGCTAGCCCCAAACACGCTTCTACCATCAGAACTAGGTGACCAAATTAAATAGAACCACTCGCTACGGTACTCCCTTTCTAAAAAAAAGAAAACATTAAAATCGGTTCATAAACAAAGAAGTTATGTCCGAACATACATAAAAAAATATATACATACGAATTGAGAACCTAATCCTTTTTTGAAGTCTGTTACCTAATTCTGTTTATAAATATGCAATTTTTCTCACAATATTGTACTGAAGTGAAAATTATTTATTCTTCAAATTAAGAAATATAAATTTCGTTTGTCAAACGTCATTAGTTTACAATCTACCACCGTTTCGTAATAACGCTCCTCTGACGGAGAAGAAACAGGCGAACAAAAACACCGTAGGTTTCCTCTTTTTTGTTATTTTCTTATCTTAGTCAAAAGTACATTATAAATAAATTTACAAGAACAGTCTCATGGAAAATCACGCTCCATGACAAAATGTTGCACAAGATTCAATTAAAAATGAATAAATGCACTGCAATGCACCGTGTGCGGCTAAAGATAATTTACCACACCATCTCATCCCGTGGGTGTCGTGAAAATCGACAGAGGGACAATAAAAAACAGGAGATGGGCAGCGGCATCCTCCCAAAATGTGAGCGACAAATTTTTGTGGCAATCTATGGGGGAGGCCTATGTTCAACAGTGGACTAGTAATAGGCTGAAGTGATGATGATGAAATGTACTGTAAACTCGAGCAGACCAGCCTCAACCAACAGCACCTATTCACAAGTATGATGCATGAGGCCCTCCTCAACCATATTCAAGGTAAGTGGACGACCCTCCACACGACGCCGCTGCAAGATTGTAGGTTGTAGATTGCTTCGGGCCGATTTCCGCAACTCCACGTCTATGCGCGTATTTTGCGTTGGGGCAGGAATAATAGGTTTATTCGAGCCAACCTATCTCCCCCAGGAACCGCAGCAAACCTTTGGTGTTGCCCACGACCTCGGGGAGAGACCTCGGCGAACCGAGATACTTAGCGCGGTATTCTGCGACCACTGGGCAGTCCAGCAGGACATGGGCCGCTGTTTCATCCTCTTCCATGCAGGCTCTGCACAAAGGGCTGTCCGTGACACCTAAAGAAAACAGATGTTTGGGGCTTTTTCAGATGGAGTAGCACCTTGGAGATGCGGTTGTTTATAGCAGGCAGAGCTGCTTTTGTCTGTCTGCACTCTGGATGGTTTTTCGCCGCTGCAAGCAGAAGCATCTAAGCGAGCATGACATACTCAAGTCTACTGATTGGAACTAATAAGAATGTGACTTTCAAGTCTTTCAATATTGTACTTCGTCATTGAACACGTAAATCAGGACACGAAATTATAATTGACAATTTAGATTAGGCTAGATAGGAAAAAAGGACAGAGCTACTTGTATTATTCAACGTATAAAATGGTAAAAAAGTTCAGCTTATTAATATCTTATTCCTGACAGACCTCTTGACATTTCTAATTAATTCTCTTTTTTCTATTATGTTTTTAATTTTAATTAAAAAAATAATTCTTACATGAGAGCAATCGCGAGGGAGGGAAAAGAGGGTTTCGCAAGAGCTGTATTAACATTAATTAAAGAACATAAATTAGAAAATTTAGGATTCTGTGATTATATTTTCGAAAAAGGTTCCAAGTGGAAGAGTCGGTTTCGGATTCTGCTGACTGGAAATGGCCGTGTGGTGGAGGCTTAAGAGAATCTACCACCGACACAGGGAAAATGAAAACAAAGACATGGGCAGCAGCATCTTCCTGGAACATCTGAATAAATAATCTGCGGTTGACAACCCGCCTGCTGCCTATAGGAATATTGCGACCAGTTGTCGGCTCGGTTGGCGCAGTGCCGCGGCCGCGGGTTCGATTCCCGCACGGGACAAATATCTATGTGGCCTACAGATAGTTGTTCCGGGTCTGGGTGTTTGTGCATGTGGAATTTATGTCTGTAAAACGCACCCGCGACACAGGAGAAATCCTACTTTAGGGCATCGTTTAAAAAAAATACAGTTTATAGTAGAAGAATAGAACCTACCTCTTTCCTACCGAGGTCTCGTAAGAGACGACTAAGATGTTGTATGGACAGCTTTTACTTGTGCAGAATAACACCTTAATATGCATTGCTGTCACTGTTTTTATTGACTCCTACCAAAATGGCGGCGTCATGGCCACCCGTAACGATTTGTTTTTCCACTGGTGTGGAAAATTTAATATTTGAGTGGCCTCTGCCTACCCTTTATGTGGGAATAAGGCGTAAACGTACTGCCTATAAATATCCCACTCTTGAGTACAGGGCTCCTTCCATTACCGAGTACGTTTTGGAGCGGGAAATGATACGCCACGCCATTCCAAAGCTGAATATTTGTTTATTTCTCAAGCATACAAGTATTTTTAAGACGTTTTCTTTTACCTTCAAGCAGATGGTGAATAACTATTTAAAAAAGTTGTTAAGAATTTTAAAATTCCAATTAATTATTTTAGTTTTGTTAGCATCAGAGTCAAAGTCAAAGTCAAAATCAAAATTTCTTTATTCAGTTTAGGCTTGTATAAAGCTCTTGTGAATGTCAAAATCTACACCGGTTCAAAAAATAAGACCTCAGAGAAGAACCGGCAAGAAACTCTGAAGTCTTTCTTTTTTTCAATGCCATATTACATGTCATTTATATTACATCATAAATTTAGTAGGCAGGGGGTTTGCAAGTGCAGAGTAAGAGTTATTTCCACACATCTCTGTCCTCTATGTAATGATCTATTTTATAATACGCTTTTTCTAATAATGTCGTCTTGACAAGTTAATAAATTCTATGTCAGTTTTTTAGGGATTTTATTATAAAAATTTATGGACCTACTAAGAAAAGATTTTCTAGTTTTGGCCAACCTAAACACAGGTACCTCTAGCGCGTCACCTCTGCCCATTCTACAGGATACAGTCACTTAATTATTAAATAAATACATGTGTTTCCGTACGTACATTATATTTTCATAAATATACAAAGACGGAAGTGTCAAAATATTAGTATCCTTATATTAGGCTGACTGTCGTAAAGTCAACATCACTTGATAATGCCTCGTTTTGAGGTGTATTAAAGTCGACTTCAGTTGTGTGTATTACCTAGTGGTAGTGTTATAGTGGTGGAGGGTATCTGGTGGCGGCTCCCGGTGGCGGTATTGGTTTGCTTGTTAACTCTGTTGTGGGTGGGCGAGCGGTGCTCTTCAAAAACTAGGCAATACACACCATTTTCAATTTTGCAAGCGGATCTCAGCAAATTAACTTTATTTCCTTTATTATAATGGATTTCCGCAAAGTAACGCCTGATTCTATTTAGTATATCGAATATATTTTTTCGCACGTACATAGTATTTTCAATGACAATATAATACAGAAGTATTAAAGCGCTTATATGAATTATATAGTATTAATGTAGTGCTTATGTATTTCAATATTTCCTGCAAAGATACTCGTCAGTGTATCATGTCCCTAATCAAGTCAGGTTCTTAATTATGCCCAAATATTTTCCCAAAAGTAAATTGCTGAATGGATTCTTTTTATAAAACTCTGAGTCACATTTTGAATTGAAATGAAATGAAAATTATATATTGTTCAACGAAAGAAATGTAATATTTCGTTTGTCAAACGTCATTTTTTTACAATCTACCACCGTTTCGTAATGAGGTTCGTCTGACGGAGAAGAAACAGGCGAAAGAAATCCTCTTTTATTCTTCTCTTTTATTCCTCATTTTAGTCAAAAGAACATTAATAAATAAATTTACTAAGAAAAGTCTCATAGAAAACCTAAGTAAATTTACTGGTGGCAGGAAAGTGTAGTGT
Organism: Luehdorfia chinensis; assembly: GCA_019845155.1. Taxonomy (NCBI): domain Eukaryota; kingdom Metazoa; phylum Arthropoda; class Insecta; order Lepidoptera; family Papilionidae; genus Luehdorfia; species Luehdorfia chinensis. Next base: position 14,965,627 of record JAHVAK010000016.1, read on the forward strand.
GAAAACATTACTGTTTCGGTTTGAAGGGCAGTGAGAGCTAGCGTAATCACTGGGCATATGAGACTTAAGAACTTATGTCTCAGGGTGTCGGGCGCAGTGTGGTACCACAGATAATTGTTCTGGGTGACAGCATTTGTTGTGGGCGGACGTTGCAATTACCATCGGGTGAACGTTTTTCTCGTCTCGTCACCTAATAAAATAATAAAAAGGTTCTTAATTTCACCCCCATATATTTTCCTAAAAGTAAATTATTGACTGTATTATTTTTATGAAACTCTGACCCACATTAGGGTTTCTTCTGTGTCATAGGTGCGTTTACAGACAAACTCGTGTAAGCAAACACTCGGGCCCCGTCCTACTATGTGTGGGTTTCACAATTATTCTGGTAATTGCAAAGTCGCTGAATCATGCATGCAAGTCGTTGTTAATTATAGCAGTATTGGGCACAATTTAAATTAATTATTCTCCGTTTACTAACCGGCGGTGACGCACGCCGCTGGGGTATAAAACGTTCCCTCCTTTGTTTATCATCAATCATAAATAGAGTGAAATAAAACAGGCTATGACTTTTGAATTTAAACTTTTATATCTTGAAAGGTCCTCGTGCTCTGAAGTCCTTGAGAAGTGTATGGGAAATCTAAGGTCTGCGTGAGCAAATTGGACACAGTTTCTTATGTAATTGAATAAAAAATAACAAGAACTCTATGTATTATTGTATGGGATGTATTCGAAGTCAAAGTCAAAAATTCTTTATTCAATTTAGGTTTGTATAAAGCCTTTATGAACGTCAAAATCTACACGTGTTCGAAAATTAAGACCGTCTCAGAGAAGAACCGACAAGAAACTCTGGGGTCTTTCTTTACTTCATTGACATATTACATAATGTCATAAAAATTACAAAAGAAATTACATCATAAATTTAGTAGCCAGCGGGCTTACAAGTGCAGAGTATGAGTTATTTCCATACATCTTTGTCCTCTATATAATGATCTATTTTATAATACGCTTTATCTAATAATGTCTGTTTGATAAGTTTTTTAAAATCCATATCCGATTTTTGTGTTAAACTTTTAGGAATTTTATTATAAAATTTTATACATCTACTAAGAAAAGACTTTCTAGTTTTAGCCATTTTGTATTGTTTACCAAGCGTTGTGATGATTGAGATGGTCAAATCCTCTCTTCTTGGGAGAAACCTATGTCCAGCAGTTTGCTAAAAACAGCAGACAAGGAGACGATGAATAAAATATGTATTTGTATCATGGAGCAGACCTACTAGAACCTAATTTCAACTAAGTGTTAGTGTTTGTGGTAGGGATCCTATACAGGAATCCGTCTTATTGGGTACCACCGCAGTTCGAGGTTATACTACCATCAAGGGTACTGTCAGCTAGTGTGCTTACTGGACATAAGAGAGTTAAGAACTGATGACTCAGGGTGGCGAGCGCAGTGAGGTGTCACACAGAAAGGTTCTGGGTGACACAGCAATTGTTATGGGCAGTCGTTGCACTTGCCATCAGGTAATTAACTTGATTGTCATACATACATACATACAAAGAGGTACACCTCTTTCCCATAGGGGTAGGCAGATACCACATCTTTCCACTTGCTACGATCCTGACACACATCTTGAGCTTCCTCTACTTTCATTAGTGTTTTCATACAAGCTCGTCGGTTGCTGGTACTTTTGACGTGGCCTTTCCTTAAAAAGATTTCGATCTGATCGTAATACGTTCGCTTACGTCGACCCTTAGCGGCTCGCCCATTCACATTCGCCTTATAAATCTGTTTCGTCAATCTTCTTTCATCCATCCTCTCTACGTGTCCAAACCATCTAAGCATCCCTTTCTCTATCTTTGTCACTACATCTTCTACCACACCGCAACGTTTTCTTATCACGCTGTTTCTAAGTTTGTCCATCAAATTTACTCCAACTCAGTCGTTAGAGCATGAGACTCTTGCTTGTCATGTCTCTTAATTGAATTTAAAAAAAAAAGTTGACCGCTTTGCAAGGTCTTTAATGTCCTCGTCGGGATGATTACTTTGAAATAGTAATGAAATACCATCATTTATTATCGTTGTTAATTTTGTTAACAATAAAGATTGATGCGGATCCATTGAGCGGAGCGGCGACAGTACGACACGAATTCGCTCGTTTTCATGAGATATCATTTGTCTTTCCGTTGTTGGGGCCGAAAAGAGTCGCCAATGTCTGTAATAAAATCAATATAAATACAATGTACATATATCTTTATAAATCAATCAATCATTATACTCTTTATTGTACACCAATACAAAAATAAAGACTATGTACTACGTTTACCAGAAAAAGAGGGTGGTGTACACTAAACCATATGAATCTTTAAAAAAAAACAGTAGATGATAGCATCTCATATAAAAAGCGACAGACTAAGGTAAAGGATAACGAACAGACGGATAAGTGAAAACATGAGTTAAATATCCAAGTAATGAGCTCTAACCAGGTTCTTGAAGGAAAAGAGGGACTTAGCACGTCGTATGTGAATGACATGACAGTAAAGGAATATATTCTTTACGGCGTCTGTTAGTTATTGTACAACTTCTGAACGACATGACCGAGGCCATATGCTCACAATATATTTGTTTTGTCGAGAAGATAGTTCATAGCAGGCACAGACAGGTAGCGCTGTAGTCAAGTTATCCGGTAAAGACCGCGTGGTCTAGTGGTTAGCGTACCTGACTTTTACGCCTCGAGTCCTGGGCTCGAATCCCAGCCGGAGACAACATTTGTGCAAAACACGAATTGTTGGTTTCGCGGGTCTGGTTGTGTTGTGCATGTTAAATATATGTCTGTAAAACGCACCCACGATACAGGCGAAATGGTAGTAGGATTCCTATGCAGGAATCTGTCTAGGTAGGTACCACCGCAGGCCCTGCCGTGAAGGAGTAGTGCAAGCTTTACTGTGTTTCGGTTTGAACGGAACTGAGAGCTAGTGTAATCACTGTGCATATGAGACTTAAGTACTTATGTCTCAGGGTGACGGACGCAGTTTGATGTCACACAGAAATGTTCTGGGTGACACAGTATGTGTTATATGCGGACTTTGCACTTATCATCAGTTGAACGTTTTGCTCGTCTCGTCACTTTATCCAATAAAAAAAAGGTATGCTACTGCGGGGTACCGTATTTTTATAAAAAAAAAATCTATATTTATGGACCAAAATAACTGGTATAGACAAAATACGTTTGTTTAACTCCAAAAAAGAAAATCACAGATACTGGGCCCGATAGGTAGGTCACCGTCACTATAATAACACTCCGAACATCTATACAAATAAATAAAATTTAAGTGTTTGTTTGACAATAACAGCTTTTACTCAATGCTTATGAAAGTACATACGGTACTAATAAAAAAAAAAACATTTTTTTTAAATTTTTGTCTGTATGTCTGTCTTTCGGTTTCTTCCGGATAATCTCCGAAACGACTGTACCGATTTCGACAGGACTTTTACTGACAGATAGCTGATATTATACCGAGTAACTCCCTATGTCTGTTTGTTACCTTTTCACGGCTCAACCGTTGAACCGATCTTGACAAAACTCGGCGCAGGGATAACGGAAAAACAAATGGTTGGCGTGATATTTAAAAACCTATTTTCACGCGGACGAAGTCGCGGGCATCAACTAGTTCATTATAATGACACCATCATTATGATATCTTACGATTTTGAAAAGGGCTTTCATGAAAAGAGTTCGATGAAGTTTTAATCGGTATGACTCCGTTCCGATGAAATGTCTTCACAAAGTTAGAAAATCGACAACCCTGAGAACGATCTCTTTGACCCAATTGTCGCCAAAAGCTTTCCAACGACACTGTATTAACAGAACTTTTATGTACAGACAAAGATCGCTTGCGAGCAGATGAATCTTTCGAGAAGTTTAACTTAACTACTTTTTTACTGATCTTTGTATGTCATATCTTTCTAATTTCTTACCAAAGCCAACTGATACGACAATCCAATCATCAGTGGTGGTAGGATTCCTATGCAGGAATCCGTCTACGTAGGTACCACCCCAGGGCCAGTTATTCTGCCGTGAAGCAGTAGTGTTCAAGATTTACTGTGTTTCGGTTTGAAGGGCACTGTGAGTTAGCGTAATCACTGGGCATTTGAGACTTAAGAACTGATGTCTCAGGGTGACGGGCGCAGTGTGGTGCCACACAGAAATATTGTGGGTGACACAGCATTTGTTGTGGGCGGACGTTGCACTTACCATCAGGTGAACGTTTTTCTCGTTTCGTCACCTTATTCAATAAAAAAAAAATCATTTTAGCCTGTCATAGTCCACTGTTGAACATAAACCTCACCTCATAGATTTCCACAAAAAACATGCCTGAGCCACCTGCATTCATCGTCTTCCCGCAAAACCGAGACGAGCAAAACGTTCACCTGATGGTCAGTGCAACGTCCGCTTATAACAAATGCTGTGTCACCCAGAACATTTCTGTGTGACATCACACTGCGCCCGTCACCCTGAGACATCAGTTCTTAAGTCTCACATGCCCAGTGATTACGCTAGGTCTCAGTGTTCTACAAACCGAAACACATTAATGTTTGCACACTACTTAGACGGATTCATGTCTAGGAATCCTACCTCTTTAGTAATGCAGAAGATTCTCTAGAACATTCGCAATACCAGAGGGATTGCGTTTGCGTTGCAGGCCTTTACGTAAGATGTAAGCTCTTTCCTTGAAGGTCCCTTAGTAGTATACCGTTCACTACACCGTTCGTGAGTCAAGTCTGGTTTCCCGCGGGGGCGAAAAGTGTGCTACGGGTGTGGTTTATGCCTAGCCCTTTTATGGAAAAAGGCGTGATTGTATGTTTGAATTTAATATGTATGAATGTGCACAAACACCTGGACCGGGAACTATCTGTAGACCATATCAATAATCGTTCCGAACGGGAACCGAACTGGCGACCCGTAGCGCAGAAATTAAATACTGGATCACTCCAAGTGTCAGTTTGTAATAAAACTGGTCCTTATAAGTAAAAAAACTATTTTTAATTTTTTTGTCTGTCTTTTTGTTTCCCTCTAATCTCAGAAACGGCTGGACTGATTTTGACGGGACTTTCACTGATCGATAGCTGATATTATAACTTAGGCTATTTTAATTTTAGAAGAATAGTTTAGGAGTGGTATAGGGTTCCGCGCAAAAAAATGAATATATCAAAATCCGATTCAAATAGGGAAGTATATATGTATATCATCGTTGGGAGTCGGATTTTTTACCGCGCGGCATAGTTAGTATAAAAATAAAATTTTTGGCGCATGTATAAGAGATCATCACTTGAGAACGGCTCGACCGATTCGGCTGTTTTCTTTTGTTGTGTTCGTAATTGTCAGCGCAAGGTTTGTTTGATAGAAAATTTTTGGAAAATACACCGGAAAAGTCGGATTTTTCTTATTGAGATTTTAATTGTACTAAAATCTCAATTAATAAAGTGACGTTGAGTTTGACAGTTCTGCTGTAACATGTTTCATGTCTCATTCTCTTCATTAGTGAATTGCATCCGAGCAAAGCTGGGGCGGTTCGCCAGCCAGATTTATTTTAATAAAATATATTTTATATATTGACTCTTTTACTCTTTGCACTCGTTTCTTCGGACATATGGGGCAGCGTACGGCTGCGGTTAAATGCATAAAGAGCGTTACGTGCAGCAACTTTTATGGCTGCGATCTCGTAAAGTACAAGGGTGGATTGAAAAGTACTCGGCCTAACACAGATCCATTCAATTCTAAAAATCAAATCTACCCACATTATTTAGTTCAGTTCAGACTAGTTCATTGTGTGAAGTTCGAAACGTGTGCGATAATTAGTTGTGATTTTATAAATTTATTAACAAAGTAATCGGTCATAATTTCCGCGAATGGAGCAAATCGAGCAGCGTGCCGTCATTAAGTACCTCCATAAGAAGGGGCTATCATCAAAAGCCATCCATGATGACATGGTCAGTAGACTAGGCGATTGTGCTCTGTCATATTCATCCGTCAAAAAATGGATAGCAGAATTTAAGCATGGTAGAGAGAGTGTGAAAGATGAACCCCGCTCTGGAAGGCCTTCGACGTCAACTACTGACGAAAATATTTAAAAAGTACTTGATTTAATAATGGGAGACCGCAGATTAAAAATGAGAGAGATAGCAGAGATTATAGGCATCTCTTATGAACGAACTCAAACCATCATTGTCAACGAGTTGGGTTTCCACAAGGTGTCTGCGAGGTGGGTTCCGCGACTGCTTTCAGTTGAACAAAAAAGGACGCGATTGACTATTTCACGCGACTGTTTGGAGTTATTTGAAGCCGATGCAGATGATTTTTTGAATCGTTTTGTTACTATGGACGAAACATGGGTTCATTACTGTACACCGGAAACAAAACAACAATCTAAACAGTGGAGAAGACCTGGTTCACCACCCCCTAAAAAGGCTAAGTCGATTTTGTCGGCAAATAAGGTGATGGCTTCAGTATTCTGGGACTCGAAAGGTGTGATTATGATTGATTATCTTGAAAGGGGTCAGACTATAAACTCTGATTACTACTGCACCTTACTACATCGTTTACGAGAGGAAATAAAAGAAAAACGTCGAGGAATGCTCAGAAGAAAAGTCCTGTTTCATCAAGATAACGCCCGTGTTCACACGTCAGTACAGTCAATGGCTGGAATTCACAACTGTGGCTTTGAACTGTTACCGCATCCGCCGTATTCACCTGATCTGGCACCATCAGACTTCTTTCTGTTCCCTAACCTAAAAAAGCACTTGGGAGGTCAAAGATTTTCGACAAACGACGAGGTCAAAGCAGCTGTAGACGCATATTTTGACTCTAAGGAAGAATCATTTTTTTTAACGGTCTAAATGCTTGGAAGGGGAGGTGGCAAAAGTGTATTGAACTTGATGGTGATTAGGTAGAAAAATAAAAATATAACTGATTTAGTATGTGTTTATTTTCTTGGTTAGGCCGAGTACTTTTCAATCCACCCTCGTAGATCTGTAAGCGTCTTGTTCGAAATTATCCACACGTTATTCCGATAGGTGTCTACTCTTTCCTACCGAGGAGTCGTAAGAGACGAACCAGGTGTCGTACGGACAGCCTTTATTCGTTCAAAGTAACACTGTAATATGAAATGCTGTCACTATACTGCTCGTGGCAACGCAACGGGGAGTAAGAATTTTTTCACTCGTACCGAAATGGCTGCGGCGTGGTTCGCCACCTGTCTCGTGTTTCACGTATTTCGGCACTACACGACAGGAATCCCCAGGATCAGTTATACTGCCGTGTAGATGTTAAATTTTTTATTTTGTAATTTTAAGGATTTTTTATGACCTACTATGTTGACATATTCAAGTGGTAATATTAAGATTTAAGAGAATTAATATTAAGTGGAAGATGGCGCTGATTTTCTGAGATTCAGGTATTTATACCTAGTTCGGAAATCAGAGACCACTAATCTGTCCGTAATAAGTTTAGTCAATAAAGTTTTTATTATTATTATTATTGGGGTATTTTTATAGTTTTCTCGCCTGGTTGGAATATTTGAATATATAGATACATATATAAAATGAGATAAAATAAATAAGATATTATAAGACATACACTAAACATAATACTATATAATAAAATATATGAATAAAATCCCAACCAGACGGGAGCCCTCGGCAGGGGAGACCAAACGGCCGAGGGTTAGGGGGAAAGGGTAAGAAACCGGCGGACGATGCGGGCCGTATCGAGGAGCACCGCCTTCTGCATCTGAGCACGAAGCAGCGCGTCACGGAGTCCCAGTCGCCTCAGATGTCCCGAGAGACTGACCGGGACAACCCGTTTGCAGACACAACCACCGGAATAATTTCGAACGGCATACCACACCACGTGTCGGTAACATCGTGAGCCAGGTCCAGTATTTTGTTTTTTATTATTATTACTATATTATTATTATTAAGAAGTATTGTGCAAGTCTTACTGCGTGTAAAGGGCACTGAGAGCTAGTGTAATAACTGGGCGTATGAGTTTCAAGGACAGATGTATCAGGGCGACGATCGTAGTGTCGTGCCACACAGAAATGTTCTGGTTCACAAAGTATTAGTTATGGGCAGACGTTGCAAAAGATACTGAATTCATTCCTGAAAACCATTTTCCCAAAACTGATTGTGATTTTTAGTTGTAGCTGTGAATCACTTACTTGGTTACCTACTTAGATTAATAATGCAAATTCTACGTAAATTGCACATCTGATGGCGCGAAGCGGCGTGAGATAGTGCTTTATACCCGACATGTCAAGGTCATAGAATAGAATAGAATAGAATAGAATAAATTTTTATTCAATATAGACTATTTACATAGTACTTATTGAAAGTCATTTTTTTTTAAGCTACACTGGTTCGCAAAAATGCCTCTGTCCTGGGAAGAACCAGTAAGAAACCCAGCGGGCTTTTTTTTTTTTAGTCATTTTTAAAATAATGTACAATAACTGTATTACAATAGCTGTATTATAAAGATGTAGAAATGGCTTGGCGGCGATCACCTCATTCCCAGGGGTTATCATCATCTATGTATTCTTTAATATTATAATAACCCTTTTTATGAAGTCTTTGTTTAATATAAAATTTAAACTTTTTGATTGAAAGACTTTTAGCACTTTCTGGGATTTTGTTGTAAAAACGTATACATTGCCCCATAAAAGAGTTACTGACTCTGTGAAGTCGGGTAACTGGCATAATTAATTTGTGCTTGTTCCTGGTATTCACATTATGAACATCACTTTTTTTAGTGAACTGGTTTATGTTCTTGTGTACATACAAAACGTTTTCAAATATATATTGAGAGGCCAAGGTTAAGATATTAATTTCTTTAAATTTATCCCTAAGAGACACTTTAGAGCCAAGATTATAAATAGCTCTTACGGCCCTCTTTTGCAAAACAAAAATCACTTCAACATCAGTTGCATTTCCCCATAGCAAAATACCATAAGACATTATGCTATGAAAATAACTAAAATAAACCAATCTAGCAGTTTCAACGTTAGTCAAATTCCTAATTTTTTTTACAGCATAAGCTGCAGAGCTAAGTCTACTTGCTAGTTTAGATATATGGGGGCTCCATTGAAGTTTTGCGTCAAGAGTTATTCCAAGAAAGACAGCAGTATCCACAAGGCTCAACTCTTCCCCACTCACAAGCACATTTACATCTAATTGAACATTTGGTGTTGTGAATTTAATACATTTTGTTTTATTGCCGTTTAAAAGCAAATTATTAACATTAAACCAATGTACTAATTTTGAAATAGCATTATTCACCTCGTCATATAATAAAAGTTGACGTTTTATCTTAAAAATCAAAGATGTATCATCAGCAAATAACACTATATCATGGTTGTCCCCTACTAGGTAAGGTAAGTCATTAATGTAAATAAGAAATAGAAATGGGCCGAGAATCGAACCCTGCGGGACACCCATAGATACTGCTGATCCGGAAGAACTCCTGCTATTGATAACTACTGTCTGCGTTCTATTACTCAAATATGAAATTAGAAGTTGAAGTGCAGAATTTCTTACACCGTAGTGATGTAGTTTCCTGATAAGTGTTTCATGATCAACGCAATCGAAGGCCTTAGAAAGATCACAGAAAACACCCAAGGCATCCCGTGAACTCTCCCAGGCTTCGAATATATTCTTAATAAGTTCAACACCGGCATCGGTTGTAGAACGACCCCTCGTAAAGCCAAATTGGTTTTTGTGAAACAATTTATTTAAATTGAAATGTTTTAACATTTGATTAAGTATAATTTTTTCAAAAATTTTACTTAATGTTGGTAGTACAGAAATAGGTCTAAAGTTAGCAGGGTCCGATGTACTACCAGATTTAAGGTCAAGCGATTTAGTACCATTATGGCGTTTATCTATTGTCCTAAAGGTTGAATAGTATATAATATTCACCTATTGTACCAAGAGTATAAGTATGATTAATAAAGAGTAAATAAATTACTAATAATGACTATAATACTATTTTTCATTACGCAGAATTCTGACATTTCATAAAGTTCTCCACCGAAAGGAACAAATTTGACCCATTTGAAGGCATAAAGTCGAATTAACTTTAATTAATTTATTTCATTCTTTAGCTGGCATCACTGCCTACTAGTTCCAGGTTTAGTAAATGTTTTTAAAAAATACATTGAAAAATGAGCCCGGCCAAAAAGGTTTGTAATCTCTAACATGTCATAAAATGAAAGCTGTCAAAATTCTACGGAATTAAAAACCTATCCTAAGACAAAAGGGCGCCCTCTATAGTGGTTATTGAAACAACAAGTCACGTATAAATTGTATATAATAACATAAAATTGGTTCCCTACTTAAGAAATCTGTGTCGACCAAACGCTTTCGCGATGCAGACATCGCGTCGAACGTTACAGCGCCATCTAACAATTATAGTGGTCGTCCAATAGTCGAAATCCGACGATAGTTAATTTTTTTAATAGAATTTAAAGTAGTAGTAACACATACATAAATTTTAGTTTTCTGGACTTCTCCTTAAAAACAGTTACAAAGTTTTCTCTTCATATATTAATATGTAGATACCCTCACCAGTTACTCGGTCATCATCATTATTTCAGCCTATCACTAGGTCACTGCTGAACATAGGCCTCCCCCATAGATTGCCACAGAAGTTAGTAGCTCTGATTTTGGTGGGATTTTTCCATAGTTGAACGCTTGGCAGGCGGGTTGGCAACCGCAGTTTAGTAAGTAAGTAAGTAATATATTTATTCACAACATAAACAACATCTTTTTTTCTGAGAAAATATAGAGAAATAAAAAAAAAGTTTAATCATTCAGATGTACCGGAACTATTCTGCTGCCCATCTCCTGGTTTGTATTTTCCCTCTGTCGACTTTTACGACACCCACGGGATGAGATGGGGTTTCTTAAGGATTTCTTAAGGATTTCTTAAGTCACCACACGTCGAGTAACTCACTTTCATTAATTTATATGACGCAATAAAGCTTAACTTGTATTATGAAGGAAGGTTATTTTTCCGAGATAAACTCCACTCCACTCGGCGGCCGTCTGTCGTAGAGTCTATGACGCTTGATAATGCCTCGTTTTGGGGCGAAACACGTGTCGTGTTCTCGACTTCAGTGGTGTATATTATCTAGTGGTAGTATTGTAGTGGTTGGTGGAGGGTACCTGGTGGCGGTTCCTGGTGTCGGTGTTAGTTTGCTTGTGCACGCTATTGAGGGAGGGCGGGCGGTGCTCTTCAAAAAACTGGGTAATATACACCATTTTTATATTTTGCATGCGGATCTTAGCAAAGTAACTTACCTTCCTTCATTATAATGGATTTCCGCAAAGTAACGCCAGATTCTACTGACCTGATACTACTTAACTATAACTTGTATTAGTTTAATAATATTAGTAAATAATGAGTATATAGCAAATTGATATGGAAGGTGGCTGAGCGATGGAGCGATGACTTTTGCAAAAGGATCTACTCGTTCACTCGGGTTTTCGTAACATTAAACAAAGACAATAAAGCTCGTGCAATATGGAATATCGTAAATCTTGTATACTTTATTTCGCAGGAACGAAATACGAGTATAAGTCGGAAATAAATGTGAAGATATTGTATATTTGAAAGCAAACAAGTGCGAGATGTGAAACGTAATGCTTAACAAGCTTTGGTGCGTCGCAAGTGACAAGATTTAAGCGAGCATACCGAAATAATAAAATGTGTATATGTATTTGTACTGGTGGTAGGATTCCTATGCAGGCATCCGTCTAGGTAGGTACCACCCCAGGCCCAGTTATTCTGCGTTAAGCAGTATTGTGCAAGCATTACTGTGTTTCGGTTTGAACGCCACTGAGAGCTGGCGTAATTATTGGGCATGTGAGACTTAAAAACTTATGTCTCAGGATGATGGGCACAGTGTGGTGTCACGCAGAAATTTTCTGGGTGACACAGCATTTGGGCAGACGTTGCACTTTCCATCAGGTGAACGTTTTGCTCGTTTCATCACTTGATACAATAAAAAAAATGTATATAATGTATACATTTATACCATACCATATATACATAGACAGTCACGTCACCATCGTAAGCCCGCTTTTCGCCCTCTCGGAAAAATAAACGTGAGGGGAGGCGAAACAATGTGCGGCAAGACTTTTAACTCGTATCAAAATAGCGGCGTATTTTGATACGAGTTAAAATTCTTGCCCAACATTCCGTTCCCACGAGTGGCTAGGGAAAATGTTGTCCATCCAAGCAGAGCTCGGCATGCTAGGGTAAGGATAGCCTTAATCTGGGGTCTTAACCCGGTTCCAGGGCTGTTCGGCACACTAACGACTAGGCTCCTATCCGCGCAGCCATCGGCATAGCACCACTGGCTTAGCGGAGAGGAAGGGAAAAGGATTAGGTAGAAAAAACTTGGGATAGAGAAATTCGGAGAAATGCGGTATATATATTACGTATATAAATAGTATTAGGATATTATTGAAATGATTTTGTCAGGTTTACACATCCTACCACATGCTGTGTGGCATTCCTTTTTGGAGTATACTGCCATGTACAGGAGGATATTGAATTTTATACTGTTTTTTTTTCCTTAATTTTAGATCGCCGTATTTGCTATATAGTTGACATTTTGACATGTTCGGACTTTGACGCGCTGAGCCATCTGCTACACAAGGTGGCTGCGAGAGGCGTAACCACGACGAGCCGCGAACAGCTGACCGGCCAGATGACTACTTCTCACCGAGCCACCTACGCGCGAATTAATATCCATTTTCTCTTTCTCTTATAATTCAAACATTGTACAGTCTAGCTTTTTATAATTAGTTTACAGTCCACTTTACCTTTAATTTACTAAACTATCGAACAAATGGTCCTTCGAGCCGGATATTGCTGTGTTTTTTTTGTTATTAGAGTACAGCGGTATTGTGATTCCATTATGAGTGTTTTATTTTATTTCTTCTAGTTCTTTATTTACATGTTGTTTACAAATTTACCTGTATTCAGTCTAAGTGATTCGAATAAATATCTTTTAATATGTATCCGGAACACCCACACAAGCTAGGTTTTATTTTCAAATATTTTGTACGAAATTATTATCTTCATCATCTCATCACTTTGTTAGTCCACAGCAGAACATAAGCCCCTCCCGAGTAGGGAGTTGCAACAGTTACCACGCAATTCTGCCTGAAAATGTTCATATTATATACGTGTTCAGTTTTCACGCGCTTTCAAAATTACAACGTTAAATGAAAAAAAAATGAGGACAAAATTAAATATCGGTAATGATAATTTTATAACATTTAAGAGAATCTACCATCCCATTTCCTCCCGTGGCTGTCGTAAAAGTCGACAGAGGGAAAATGGGAAAATGAAAAACAGGAGATGGGCAGCAGCATCTTTCTGGAACATCTGAATAAATAACCATCCAACCAACCCGCCTGCCAAGCGTGGCAACTATGACAAAATCCCCCCTAAATGAGAGCTACAAAATTTGGTGGCAATCTATGAGGGAGGCCTATGTTCAGCAGTGGACTAGTGATAGGCTGAAACGACGAAGCATGTTATAACGTATGTCCTTTGAAACTTGTCATTTGTTTAGTTCTATTTCTAGATTTATCACTAAATTAACTAACTTAATTATTATCGTGACAAGCTTGGGAAATGCCTATGCCCAGCAGTGGCGAATAGTGGCATTTCCCGCAAGTTGAACGATATGCACACATCGTCATTTACTTCCATAAAAAGCAGAAAAGTCATATCGAGCACAACAAAAGGTAGCGTTTAGGCCATGCGATTGAAATCAACTCAATTACGGTGTTCTTAAAAGGATCGAAGAGAGGAGATACGGAATTATATTCAGTAATATTTACCGGGATAAAATCCGCTATTCAATAAGTCGTTCAAACATTTGTTCCGTGTTGGAATGGAGCCCGCGACCCGTGAAGCAGAAGTCTCTAGTTTAACCACTGCGCCAACCAAGCTGTTTAAATATGATTGTAGAAACCATAATCTCATGGCGCGAACCGGCGTGAGATAGTGCTTTATACCCGACATGTCAAAGTCAAGCGATTCGGTTGTCTTCAAATGCCTCTATCACAATTATATCAAGAAAACACTTAAAATTATTTAATGATTTCTTATATTTACGCGAACACTACACATTTAAATGAAACTAATTTTACGGATTTTATCGCGTTTAATTTTATACTATTTATAACCCGACGTTTCGAGTGCTTTACATTGTCAGTAAGATGTAGGTCTTTTATCTCACTGACAAAATGGGTACACTGTGTATAGGAAAAGACCCATACCAACAGGTATTTAAACGGTGAATCTCACCACCATCCTTCACAGTTAGCTACCGTGGGCAAATCTTTGTTTCAGAGAGCACAAGGGATCTGTGACAGTAAACACCTGGCCCGAGCTCACATGTCAGCAAGTTTGCAAGCACAAGCTTCGGGTTCCGCGCCTTCGTCGCAGTGAAGGAAGCCGCCACAGTGAGCGGTACCTGCAGTCTTATTCAAGAGTCCAGACAAGTTGGCTTATCTTCCCGGCTTCCATAAAAACTTTTTCAAAGCCGCCAAGAAGATTCAATTTTTACCATCTGTCAAGTGTACATCCCTCTACAAGTAGTAGTAGACAACTGGTTGTGATGTGGTTTCTTACTAGGGCAAACAAAAATCAGTAAAAACCCGCGTTAAAGAAATATACTGAAAGCTCGCGCACCGAATCTGCAGTTTGATCATTTGGATACGATTTTTTTTCTTCAACGTTAAATGAGCGTCTTGAGACGTACCCTTTTTGATTTTCCAATTTTTTTTTGAAAATATTTTGAACGTACGGAAAAACATGAATTTATTTAACAAACAAGTGACTGTATCGTGTAGAATGGGTCGAGGCGACGCGCTAGAGGTTCCTATGTTAGGTTTGCTAAAACTAGAAAGTCTTTTCTTAGTAGATGTATACAATTTTGTAATAAAATTCCTAAAAGTGAGACATAACAATCGGGCATAGATTTCAAAAAACTTGTCAAGAAGATATTATTAGATAAAGCGTATTATAAAACAGATCATTATATAGAGGATAAAGATGCGTGCTCCGGGATACTAAATTTATAATATAATTTTTTTTTGGTAATTTATTTATGACATTATGTAATATGACATTGGAAAAAAAAGGACCTCAGTTTCTTGTCGGGTCTTCCTGAGAAGGTCATATTTTTTGGTCCGGTGTAGATATTGACGATCATATGAGCTTTAAACAAGACTTTTTTTATTGTATGAAGTAAAGAAACGAGCAAAACGTTCACCTGATGGTAAGTGCAACGTCCGCCCACAACAAATGCTGTGTCACCCAGAGTATTTCTGTGTGACACCACACAGCGCCTGTCACCCTGAGACATCAGTTCTTTAGTCTCATATACCCAGTGATTACGCTAGCTCACAGTGCCCTTCAAACCGAAACACAGCAATGCTTGCACACTACTGCTTCACGGCAGAATAACAGGCCCTGGGGTGGTACCTACCTAGACGGATTCCTGCATAGGTATCCTACCACAATTGAAAAAATTGAATAAAGGCATTTTGACATTGAGATGGAAACATCGTGTCAAAGTATTGCAGTTCTGAATATCCTCTTCTTTCGTATCGTCAGCTTCTGGGCATTAATTATTCTTGAGAACAACCTTCAGGCGTCCGAGTGTCGGAATGTAATGGTTATGAATAATGCACTGACTTTAGTCTGGCTCATCATTTCTGAGTGAGCTGACTGAGAAATTATAATTCTGAATTACTGCCGCAGCTCAGTAATTATTTATTTATTTACTAGCTGTTTTACCCGCGTAAGAAGCCGACTTCGATCGATGCTAGGTAGGTACCACCCCAGGGCCAGTTATTCTGCCGTGAAGCAGTACTGTGCAAACATTACTGTGTTTCGGTTTGAAGGGCACTGAGAGCTAGCGTAATCACTGGGCATATGAGACTTAAGAACTGATGTCTCAGGGTGACGGGCGCAGTGTGGTGTCACACCGTAATTTTTGTGGGTGACACAGCATTTGTTATGGGCAGACGTTACACTTACCATCAGGTGAACGTTTTGCTCGTTCCGTCACTTTAGTGTAATAAAAAAAAAATATACACATGTAATTCCCTGTTTGAATCGGATTTTGGGGTTTTAATTTTTTTGCGCGAAACCCTAATTACTTTTCTTAAATTAAACTAGCCTAAGTTACCCGCTAAAATATCAGCTATCTGTCAGTAAAAGTCCCTTTGAAATCGGCTGTTTTGGAAATTAGGGAACAAACAGACAGACAAAAATTTTAATAATTGTATTTTTTCTTTTAAGTACCGTATACACTTTCATAGACTCATCTCCAGGACGAGCGCGTGGCCAGAGTACCTGACTTCTACGCCGCGGGTCCTGGGTTCGAATCCCAGCCGGAGCCAACATTTGTGCTAAAACACAAATTGTTGGCTTTCAGGTCTGGTTGTGTTGTGTTTGTCCCCGTGTTTCTGACACTGCATCCTAGCATACCTCCGATCTCATCGCATCAGCGTTACATCGGGCGCGGGTAGGTTGGGACGAGTGAGTGCCTCTGTGTTTGGGCGTACACTTGTGGCACTATATATCTATACTAATATCTCCTGCGCAGTTGATGGCTCTCGACAGTAGTCGGCAGTTGTCGCCGTGGTCCAAATCGGCTAGGAGAACATCATCATCATCATCAAACTTTCATTAGCATTGAGTAAAAAGCTGTTTTTTTCTTATTACAAACAGACACTTCGATGTTATTTATTTACAAAGACTAGCTGATTTCCGCGACATCGTCCGCGTGGATATAGGTTTTTTTATATATTGCGTGAGGACTATTGGATTTTCCGAGATAAAAAGTATCCAATATCCGTATCCAGGCTGCAAGCTATCTCTGTGCAAAGTTTCGTCAAGATCGCTTCAGCGGTTGAGCCGTGAAAAGGTAACAAACAGACAGAGGGACAGAGAGAGTTACATAGAGAGCATTTATAATATTAATATGGACTTTGGAGGGATATAATGAATTTAACTTTCTCATATGAACCTTTTTTCTCCACTGGGCGCTCAAGTAGAGCTGTCGTTCACTTAGTGCGTTGTTGTTAATGAGGTACTTAAAGAGAGGCTGTTGTAATTAGCGCGAAGTCAAAAGGCTGTCGGTTGCGTTCATACTGCTGAAGTAACGTGTGAAGATCTCTTGAATTATTTTTTAAATGTAATTTTTAGTTGATGAATTGCGACGACTTCGTGGCCTAGTGGCCAGAGTAGCCGACTTCATCGCTGAGGGTACAAGGCTCGAATTACAGCCGGAGCATTTGTGCGAAAAACACAATCGTCGTAATGCGCTGATAGGTGTCCGGCAGAGTAGAATAGCACTTACCTATTTCCTACTGAGGTGTCGCAAGAGGCGACTAAGGTATTGCACGGACAGCCTATATTCGTGCAAAATAATACCATAATATGCGATACGGTCGCTATACTGCTCGTGTGAACGCAATGGGAGTAAGAATTTTTTGGCTGCGACGCGGTTCGCTACTCGTCACGTCTCGTTTCCCGAGGGAGCGAAGGGTGGACTACTAGTGTGGCCGCTGCCTACCCCTCATATGGGCGTGAGGCGTCATTGTAATGTAATGGGCAATATTTGTTATGGGCAGACATTGTACTTACCATGGGATGAACGATTTGCTCGTGTCTCAATTCCATTTTTTTTGTTGTATATAGTGACGAAACGAGCAAAACGTTCACCTGATGGTAAGTGCAACGTCCGCCAACAACAAATGCTGCCCAGAATATTTCTGTGTGACACCACACTGCGCCCTGATGGTAAGTGCAACGTCTGCCCATAACAAATGCTGTGTCGCTCAGAACAACGACGGGCACCACACTGCGCCCGTCACCCTGAGACATCAGTTCTTAAGTCGCAAATGCCCAGAGATTACGCTAGCTCACAGTGCCCTTCAAACCGAAACCTAGTAATGCTTGCACACTACTGCTTCACGGCAGAATAACTGACCCTGGGATGGTACCTACCTAGACGGATTCCTGCATAGGAATCCTGCCACCTGTAATAAAACTTAGTAATTTTATATGTGCTGGAACGTTTCCGACCATTCTGATAGAGAAATAATGTTTTTCTGTTAAGAAAATATAAAGAAATCTCATCGAAAGTCTCGGATGTAATGATCGCCGCATTGTTCTCTCGATATTGCAAAACTCCGTGACCCGTATAATCTAGTTAATAGAATCAGGCGTTACTTTGCGGAAATCCATTATAATAAAGGAAATAAAGCTAATTTGTTAAGATCCGCATGCAAAATTTAAAATGGTGTGTATTACCTAGTTTTTGAAGAGCACCGCCCTCCCTCAACAGCTTGCACAAGTAAACCAATACCGCCACCGGAAGCCGCCACCAGATACCCTCTATCACTACAACACTACCACTAGGCAATACACACCACTGAAGTCGAGAACACGACGCGTGTTTCACCTCAAAACGAGGCATTATCAAGCGATATTGACTCTACGACAGGCAGCGGCCGAGTCACTCGAGTTGATTCGGCGGCTGACTGTCGCTGTTGAGGGAGGGCGGGTAGCGCTCTTCAAAAACTAAGTAATACACACCATTTTAAATTTTGCATGCGGATCTATTTATTTGGGAAACATACAATATTTGGAATACAGAAAATAACAAATTCATAATAAAATACCATACTTCAGTTAAGTTTCCACTAAATTACTAATACATAAAGAAAGAAAAAAGCAGGTTTTAATTGGAGCATATCACACAATGCACGTAAATATAGTTAAAAAAAAAACAAAATTAAAGAATATATAAAATTACTCAAACAAGGCTAAAATCAATTCAAGGCTAACAACTAAGTCAAATTAACTTTCTTTCCTTTACCATTAATCTACCATCATTTCGAATCTCCGCAAGGAAAATATAAACATACATCGAAATACTAAAAACTTTGATATGGGAATGATTTTTTTTTAAAACTAAGTCAAGTTTTCTGACCACTAAGCCAAGCGGCACATTGTCAATCGGCACAAATCCGAAGCGCTGATTTATCACGCGCTCAAAAAACATCGCGAGGAATCCGGTATTTCTTGAGAATAAAAAAAATTCGAGGACACGTGGAGTCCGCAACCCGCATTGAAGCAGCGTGACGGACTCTACGGCTCCAATAACGTAGTATAGTGACAGTCTGCCAAGCGTTACGGCTATGGCAAAATCTCCCCGAATTGAGAGATACAAAGTTTTGTGGCAATCTATGGGGAGGCCAATGTTCAGCAGTGAACACCCTAGTAATGTCCCACCGCTGAGCACAGCCCTCCTCTCATTTCTGAGAGGGTTCTGGAGGAAGAATCCGCTACGCTGCTCTTGAATATTTCATATCCAGTAGTTGTACATTTTTTTATTGTCAATTCTAGTATTTTATTAATTCTTTAAAAAAAAGTCATTGCATGTACATTTTCCTTGCAGAATTATTGTTAGAGACAGAATTGTAGCCTCGTTTTAATAGCGGGGGTTTCGTTGTAGCTCTTGTAACGAGCGCTTCGCGGGTGCATTCCGCTCTTTCACGGGGGATTTATGTAAAGTTGATTCGTCTGCAAACTACTACTGTGTTGTGTACTGTTGCGAATGAAATGGTCTGTTTGCATGAAGTAAAAAAAGTAAAGTTTTACTATGATGTAACTGTATTTTTCCGTGTAGTGGCGGCCTTAGAAAACCTGTCTCACTCCGAGGATGTTAAATAAAATCCGGAATAGTATATTGAAATGCCAGACCGAAATAAACTGTCCTTCTTTGGAGTGCGCCCTATCAGAACAGCTAACAAATATCACGCGCTCAATATATTATTATTCTTATTTACAGATTTTAATCATTCTTTAAACCATCATTCACAATCACCGTGGTGGTTTCACTGGTGGTAGCATTCCTAAACAGGAATCCATCGAGGTAGGTACCAACCGCAAGGCCAGATATTCTGCCGTGAACCAGTATTGTGCAAACATCGATGTGTTTCGGTCTGAACAGCACTGAGAGATAGTGTAATTACAGGGCATATAAGACTTGAGAACTGAATTCTCAGAGGGAAAATATTCTGTTTGCTATGGGCAAAAATTGCGCTTAACATTAGGTTAACGTTGTGCTCGTCACTCGGTGTCATCTTTGCTTCTTCTTTTGAAGTTCTCTTATAAAATAGTCCATAGCAGAATTTCGTTTTTGGAGTGAACATTTTAAAAACAACGGAAACGCTGCGTCGATAGTTATCCTATTTTTTTTATGGGATAAATTGACGAGATGAGCAAAACGTTCACCTGATGGTAAGTGCAACGTCTGCCCATAACAAATGCTGTGTCACTCAGACAACGAGTGGCACCACACTGCGCCCGTCACCTTGAGACATCAGTTCTTAAGTCTCATATGCCCAGTGATTACACTAGCTCTCAGTGCCCTTCAGATCGAAACACAGTAATGTCTACACACTACTGCTTCACGGCAGAATAACTGGCCCCGGGGTGGTACCTACTTAGACGGATTCCTGCCTAAGCAGGAATCCGTCTAAATATTGAGAATTTGCAAGAGAAAGGGGTAAGAGAAGAGTCTGTAAGTGAACTGACCACGCAGTTTGATACTTTAGATGAGTAATATAAGACTTTTAGCGTTTCGGTCTGGGCAGATGCGTATGTTATGAGATTATAATCATAGATTGACTAAATTAGCACGCAGAAACTATTAAGATTTAATATATTTACACAAAATCTTGCACAGTAATGTGGACACACCAGGATTATTATCTCTCATCAACATTAACACCTATTATAGAAACATGATACCTACAATACAAAAATGATACCTCATACTATAATCCCGTAATAAAAATGTGTAGGCTGTATAATGAAATTGTTGAGAAAAACAGACATGTTGTTATATTTGTTTATAATCATAGAACCTTTAAAGATTGTATACAAAAGATAATATAGGTTATGTTACTCGAGTAGTTAATAAATATATAAGAAAATCAATACATCTGAGTGGATTGCAATACAGGATAAAACTAAGCTTACTCATTGTAAATCATCACTCATTTTTTATTGTAATCTGTTTGTGTACCTAATAAGTAAATAAAAATAAAATAAAATGAAAAACTATGGAAGTCGTTAAGGCAAGGAATCGTGGAAGTTACCATTGAAGTGTGTAAGTATAAGAAGAAAAGGGTGTAACTTAAAGACAGTGTGTGTAGAGGTTCAAAATGCAGTGTCCGAGAAGTAGAAAGCTTGGCTGGACTGGTTGGCTACAAGAGCTAATCAAAGAATGCCAAAAAGCAACGAATTAGGATGTAAGCAGAGAAAAGAATGAGTATAACAGGTTAAAAGGCTGTGGCAAAAGAGGTTGTGGGAAGGAAGAAAGAGAATGATAGAGATGAATTTGATACGAGGTTATCTGACGACTTTCAGAAAAACAATAAGTTCTTTTGGAAGTCCATAAGAACAGCCAGAGGTAAAAATACGACCTCGCAACTAATAACCACAATGAAAGTATTATGAGAGGAGAGGAATACTTTCTGAAGAGGTGGAAGAAATATTTCGAAAACTTCTTTGAGAGAGAGGATATACAAACAGAGGCCCCATCCGGGGACATGAATGAAGGTTGCGATGAAAGAAATATTAGTGTGGAAGAAATTGTGGAAGCCGTGAATAGTTTGAAATTGGGCGAAGCTGAAGCTTAGAATTACGGTCGAGATGTTGAGAGCTGGACAGGGTGTGGTAGCTAGTAAGCTGTACCACCTCTATAACCTTTTCTGGATTAGCGGCAATGTACCAGTAGACTGGTGTAAGGCTGCCATCGTACCGTTTTACAAGGAAATAGGTCGCAACAAGACTGCAAAAATTGCTCAGTATTGTCGGCAAACTGTATGCAAAGGTGTTGATTAAGAGAGTGATGAATGGAAATGAAGAGAAGATATAAGATGTACAAGCGGGATTCAGCAGAGTAATGAGATGCATGGATCAGGTCTTTTCCTTGCGAAGCATAGCCGGAAAATTCTTTGCTCAAATTCAAAAAGTCTATTGTGAATTCGTAGACTAGGAAAAGTCCTATGATAGGGTACTGAGGAATAAATTGTAGTCGACATTGTCTATGTATGTGCGTGAACGGCAGCTTTCTACAAGCGCTGAACTCACTCTATAAGGATTCCAGAGCTTGAGTCAGGGTAAACGGAACAGCGTGATAAGGTAATATTGCAGTGTGGTTGAAGATATAGTGATAAAGATAGAGAATACTTAGATGGTTTGGACGCGTAGAGGATGAATGAGAGAAGACTGACGAAACAGATTTATGAGGCAAGTGTGAATGGACAATCCGGAAAGGTAACCTAGGCAAACCAGGCGTACGTATCACGATCAGATCGGAGACCTTTCGAGGAAAATTCACGTTAAAAGTACCCGCAACAAATGCAATATGTGCCTGGATCATAGCAAGTGGAAATATGTGGTCTCTGCCTACTCCAATGGGAGCGAGGCGTGACTGTATGTATGTATGTATGTATTGGAAGACGTCAGCTATGTTGGAGTGGGTATGATAATGAAACAGACCCCTGGCCGCCTTTTTATGTAAAATTGACAAGACGAGCAAAACGTTCGCCAGATAGTAAGTGCAATTGTTTTCCTATATCAAATGATTTGGCACCAAGAACATTATTATACCATGCTCTTCATTCTAGTTAAAAAGTAAAGTAAAGTTTCAGCCTATTAATGTCCCACTGCTGAACATAGGCCTCCTCTCATTTCTGAGAGGGTTTTGCAGCTAGGAAGAATCCGCCACGCTGCTCCAATGCGGGTTGGCGGACTGCACGTGTGTTCGAAATATTTTTTATTTCAAAGACATGCCGGTTTCCTCACGATGGTTTCCTTCACCGCCGAGCACGTGGTAGATCAGCACTTAAAATTGCAATTAACAATTTTAGTGGTGCCGGCACCGGAAATCGAACCCAGGTCACTCGCATTCTATACAATTTAAAGCGAGCGCCTAGCCCCTGAGCTACCCAGTCTAGTTAAAGCACATTTTAATTTATTCGGCAATGCTGAAACCCTGCAACTCTGAAATGTAGCTATTATTGATATTTTTGAAAAAGGCACATCAAAAAAAAATATGGTGACGTCGAAATAAACATTTCAATGTAATTCAATTTAAAATAAAGTTTGAACACAGAATCCACTACACTAACGTTCTTGCGAACAAGGTGTGGCTATTTAAAATGGATACACAATTACTGGTGGTAGGATTCCTATGTAGGAATCCGTTTAGGTAGCTACCACACCAGTGCCAGTTATTCTGACGTGAAACAATAGTAAGCAATCATTACTGTGTTTCGGTTTGAATGGCACTGTGAGCTAGTGTAATACTTGGCATATGAGACTTAAGAACTGATATCTCAGGGTGACAGGCGTATTGTGGTGTCACACAGAATTGTTCTGAGTGACACGGCTTTTCTTATGGGCAGACGTTGCAACAGAAAAAAAAAAACAGAAATTTTCTGGGGACACAGCGTTTATTATGGGCTTCTCCCCTTCTACTAATAAAACGTTCACTTGATGGTAAGTGTAACTTCTGTTACACTTACCGCCGGGAGAACGTTTTCTTGGTTTTGTCAGAAAACAGTTTCTTCGTGATATTTTACGTCACTACTGCGAATTTTATTTGTGTATTTATTTTTTGTTAAGTGGTTAATACAAAGTCGACTAAGAATTCTAATAAAGTACAATGTTTAACTAGCGCTCAACGGATTGAATATTAAAAGGCGCATTGGGCACTGCGGGCTAGCCTTGTCAGGGCCGTAAGCAAAGTTAAAGCCCCGACTTTAGGACCAACCGTGCGGCTCTACAGAATTATATGTAAATTGAAACATACATAATTTACAAGTACACTTCATCGAATCACAGTTATACGCCAGTATGGTTTTACGAGTATAAATGTAATCATCGTTATTGTCATCAGCCAATCACAAGTCCACTGCTGAACATAGGCCTCCCCCATAGATAGCCACAAAAGCTTGTAGCTCTCATTTTGGAAGGATTTCGCCATAGTAGCTACGCTTGGCGGGTTGGCAAACGCAGTTGAATTATTCAGATGTTTCAGGAAGATGCTGCTGCCCATCTCCTGGTTTTCAGTTTCCTTCTGTCATAAAAGTTATGACACCCACGGAATGAGATGGGGCGGTAGATTCTCTCACACGACAAAATAAAAGTAATAATAATTACAAATGGAGTATTTAATGTGAGTGTGAAATTCTGAGACGTGGCATAATTGTCCTCTCTTTAGAAAAAGGACTGAGCACTCTGACGACACCCACATAACTATGCCATATTTCTCTAATCACAAAAAATTATTTCGTTGAAAATAATTATTTTGGCGATGACTGTGGATGAAGTGGTTCTATGCAAGAACATGGGAGGATATGGCGTCTGAACTTTCTTTTATGGTAGATAATAGATTAATAATTTATATATAGAATTGTATTTGCTGTAAAGATAAGATTGTGATGTTCTCCTAGCCGATTTCGACCACGGCGACAACTGCCGACTGCTGTCGAGAGCCATCAACTGCGCAGGAGATATTATAGTGCCACAAGTGTACGCGCAAACACAGAGGCACTGACTCGTCCCAACCTACCCGCGCCCGATGTAACGCTGATGCGATAAGATCGGAGGTAGGCTAGGATGCAGTGTCAGAAACACGGGGACAATCACAACACAACCAGACCCGAAAACCAACAATTTATGTTTTAGCACAAATGTTGGCTCCGGTTGGGATTCGAACCCAGGACCTCTGTCCACTAATAGTATAAAATAAGTTAAAAAAAAAGAATTTCAGTACCTTTTGGCCAGTTTTTATTTTGTATATTGTTTATTTTAGTTTTTAATCTTTTTTTTAGTCTCAATTTCAATGTTTTCTTGTTGTGTTGCTTCTTTTAAAATGTTCGATGGCTACTCGTGAGTTATCTAGTTGAGGGCACCGACAGAATAACAGCGCTGCAGTCAGGCCACTGCAGCATTATGTTGAGTCGGATGTCTTATTGTTGCTGTAGTCCTATATTGTCGAATTGTTTATGACCTTTATTGTCGAATGTCTGAATCACAGCAATAAGTTAATTATTTTCTTTCTTTTTTTCCTTTCCTTTGATCATACTTCCTCTTTGTAGTAACGATTTATATGGTGTAACTAGGCGATCGCGTATTGTGTGGTCATGTATCTGATGAGTGCTTAGTTTGAATCCGCGCGAAGCCAATATTGGTCCATCTCACATTATTGGTTTTATTGTGAATGTTGTTCCATGTCTGTGGCATAGTTTACTTCGATATTATCGCATATGCGAAATGACAATAAAAACGAGTGAGAGTCTCAAACATTATGATCATTTTTAAATAATTAACTCATTCTGCTTGGATGCTGCGCATCATCTGCCGAAGTAACCGCTAGAAGAGCATTATCTTCATCGTTATACTTCGCCTATATAAAGTGTTCAGGTGTTCGTGGGAGGCAGTGGACTTGGTCGAAATTCATCTGTGAAACACAATCATCAGCAGTGTGAGAAGAGTATTTATCATAAGAACTAGCCAAGCCTCGCAGTTTCACGCGCGAAAATTAAGCCGACCATATGTTTGCGGCGTACGCCTTGGCCTTACGCGTATGGTGCTGCCAAATGGAATGTCATGTATCATACGGTGTCATGCAACAAAGAAATGTTCTGGGTGACACAGCATTTTTATCCATTATATATTCCAAGGAAAAGGGTAGCTACCCGCCAGATCGAATGGTCTGATCTGGGGAGGACGTCTCCTCCAACTAATAATATTTAGATGAACGAACGAACGAAGACAAAACTTTCATAGCGCGATTATGGAATGTATGTAATATTTCTTAAGCTTCTCATGCGGCAGCATAGATGTCGCTACACACTTATCACCAGGTGAACGATTTGTTCGTTCGTAACTTGTTGCATAAAAAAATATAATAAACGGAGAGGATCCGCAGTAAGAATTGACAAAAAGCTCACTGTTAAGTTTAGTTAAAGTTTCTTCAACAAATTTTCAATCGCGAAAGTAAAACCGGACTAAAGTATAAACTCCTGAGAATCACGTTCAATGAAAGAAAGTTTTGATTGCGAGCCCAGAAATTCTGTGCGAGTTTTGGTTGCGTAATTTTAGCCTCAGCTGTTCATTACTGTACTTCTTATGCAAACTGTTTCGACAGCTGTCTGTGGTTGAACACTAATGGAGGAATTGCCGTAAGCTGGTGGATAGAATATATATGCAGGTACTGGTGGTAGGATTCCTATGCAGGAATCCGCCGCCACAGTTATTCTGCCGGGAACTGTAAGAATTTTTTTCTCTTACCAAAATGGCGGTGACGTGGCTTGCCACTCGTCAAGTCTCATCTCCCGTAGAGGCGAAAAGTGTGCTACGGGTGCTTACTTACCCGTGCTTACCTCTCATTTGGGAAAAAACGTTCATACCGTTTTCTTTATAAAATTTTAGCTGTAATCCGCGACCACAGTCCGCGTGTATACTGTTTGTTTTAAATACCGTGGGAACTCTTTAATATTCCGGAATAAATGTATCCTATGTTCGTCTCCAGGACGCAAGCTATCTCTGTGCCGGATTTAGTCAAGATCAACGGTTGAGCCGCGAAAAGGTAACAAAAATACAGAGGGACAGAGATTAGTATGGATTACTTATGTATCAAAAATGAGACTTCGAATTTGTATAGTACATTGTTTATCTAAACTAATATTATAAAGAGGAAAGATTTGATTTTTTGTGTGCTTGGTTGTAATGATTTAACTCAAAACCTATTAAACCGATTTAAATTTTTTTTCACCTATATACAACTACAATATCACCTACTAACATGAGTTGTATTTTGCTATTTGTATTGCTATGATGTAACTCAAGGTATCAAAAATGTACTAATAAAAGTCATTATTTGGCGTGCGCTGCGAAAACTATTGATGATAAATAAATAATGTACTACATTTTCATAGTACTCATCATTACTCACAAAAAGTCGGCGAGGGCTATATGTCTAACTATTACAGTTAAGTCACAATAACCGCTTTTTGTTCAAATTAGTCAATCAAAACATGGGTAGAATCGAAAGATGATGACATTCGTATCATAATATAAATCCTTATCCTACTAAATAGTTTTATAGTCAAGGTTCATTATGTACATGTAAATTCCTCTTTAAATTATTCAAATCGGACCTATCGTTTAGAAGTTACGACGGGTAAAATATGCTATAGGATAAAAAATGCTAAAAGTAAGAAAAATGCTGCGGTGTGAGCGAATAGCCATACGCTCGCCCGCGCTACTTGCGAATAGACTATGATCTATTAATTACTTACTTACTCATATTATCGCTAGTTATTTCATAATATATATATATATATATATATATTATGAAAGTAAATTTCATAGTAAGCGAGTTACCTGGGTTCGATCCCCGGTGCCAGCACCTCTAATATTGTTCTACAATTTTCAGTGCTGATTTACCACGTGCTTAGCGGTGAAGGAAAACATCGTGAGGAAACCTGCATGTCCGAGGCATAGAAATATTTCGAGGACATGTGAAGTCCGCCAACCCGCATTGGAGCAGCGTGGCGGATTCTTCCTAGCTCCAAAAACCCTCTCAGAAATGAGAGGAGGCCCGTGCTCAGCAGTGGGACATTTATAAGCTGAAACTTTACTTTACTTTTACTTTGCATTATTTATAGAATTATCAAGTTCGCGTGAGCCGACCTTGGAATCAGACTAGTGACTTCAATTATTCCTTTTGTAAGTAAAATTGAAAAGAAGCAATACGTTGTGAATAGAAGTGATACTTATAAATAAGACTCACAATTTCGTATGAAAAATTTTCTTACGCTTAATGAAACGATATTGTATTGTACAAAGAAATAGCAATTGAAAAAATATATTCTGATTTTCATTTCAGAAATAATATTTTAGGATCACCAATCTGCTGGTTTTTTTAAAGAGCGTTTCAGTTCGCTGCCGCTGTATTTTTTATAGAGCGTTTCAGTTTTAAATTAAAGAAATATGTAATTAAAATTACATACCAATATTTAATTGTTTCTAGTTTACAAAAAATAACATGAGTAGGTAAGTAACAACACCGGCAATTTCAGCATTTTTATACCCGTAACGTAACTTCTGAACGATAGGTCCGATTCGAATAATTTAAAGAGCAATTTACATGTACATAATCAACCTTCACTATGAAACTATTTAGTAGGATAAGGATTAATATTATGATACGAATGTCATCATCTTTCGACTCTATCCGTGTTTTGATTGACTAATTTGAACAAAAAGCGGTAATTGTGACTTAACTATAATAGTCGAACATACAGCCTCGCGAATTTTGTTCTGAGTAATGATGAGTACTATGAAAATATAGTACATTATTTTCTTTATCATCAATAGTTTTTGCAGCGCACGCCATATAATGACTTTTATTAGTAAATTTTTGATACCTTGAGTTACATTATAGCAATTTTCATAGGGATCTCAGTTTTTTTTTTAAATTAAATACTACTCATGTTACTCGCTGATAATGTAGTTGTATGTAGGTGAAAGAATTTTTATAATCGATTCAGTAGTTTTTGAGTGTATTCATTACAACCAAACATACATACACAAAATCAAATCTTTTCACTTTATAATATTATATAATATGTATTATAGTTTAGATTCGTTTAGATTATTTACTATACTATTAAGATTTTCTACTGGTGGTAGGATTCCTATGCAGGAGTCCGTCTAGGTAGGTACCACCCCTAGGGCCAGTTATTCTGCAGTGAAGCAGTAGTGTGCAAGCATTACTGTGTTTCGGTTTGAAGGGCACTGTGAGCTAGCGTAATCACTGGGCATATGAGACTTAAGAACCTGTCTCAGGGTGATGGGCACAGTGTAGTGTCACACAGAAATTTTCTGGGTGGCACTGCATTTGTTATGGGCCGACGTTGCACTTACCATCAGGTGAACGTTTTGCTCGTTTCATCAGTTTATGAAATAATAAAAAAATATCTATTGTCGTCAAGTATATAAGAAATATAGTTGGATTACATTATATTCATGAGTTTGAAATTCCTCTGCACGATATTTCAGCGCAAGTTGTGAACTCAAATCCGGTCGGCATTCTCATGCATAAGTTCCGTACGCCGGGGAATGCTACTACTCGCCGATGAGCTTTAATATGAATTTCATTCCATTTCTTGATATATTTACTTTCATCCTGCGGGAAATAGGAAATGTATGTTTCATTATATTATAGCGAAGAGCCTGACACTCGGTAGTCTCGTATGCCCAGTAATCACGCTAGCTCGGGTACTGTAATGTTTGCACGCTACTGCTTCACGGCAGAATAACTGTCCCTGGGGTGATACCCACCTATACAGATTCCTGCATACAAATCCTACCACCTGTTAAATGTCCTTAATGAATTTTCTTACTAAAGTTAAAAAGCATTCTAGCTTCAACAGCCGATTTGATCCCAGGACCTGCGCTTCAGCTGGTGTACTGATGCCCACGGATGACATAACAACGTAAAGGATATTTGGGAATGTTATATATAAGGAACGGTAATTTTAGATCTTTAGTGAGACTTGAAATTTAGCGTGCAAGTTCAGCGTAAGTAAGTTAGCGAAGTATTAAACCGAAAACGTTGCTTTTGTATAAGAAAAATCGCGTAACATATTCTCATATTGCATTGCGTAAATAAATAGCACAACACTATATCCTCTTATCCGATCTTGTCCTCTATAGTCGATAGGTGTCCGGCAGAGTAGAATAGAACCTACCTTTTTTATTACTGGGGCGACCAAGGTATTGTACGGACAGCCACCATAATATGCAATGCTGTCACTATACTGCTCGTGGGAACGTAATAGGGAGTAAGAATTTTTTTATCGACGGCGAAGTGGTTCGCCACCAGCGCAAAAAGTGTGCTACGTGATTGTCCTCTCTCTACCCCTTCTATGGGAAAAAGGCATGACTGTACGTATGTATACTGTCTTAAGTTCAATGAGCTATTTTGAAACTTTTATTGCGCGAGTTACGCTCGCACTTGGCCAGTTTTTAATTATCATGATTGCTAGCTACCCTGCGGAATATTACATTAAACAATTACTCGAACCGTTTTCATTTTTAGCTTAGACGATGCAATTAAAGCAAGTGCGCCGCGTTGTCGGTTAGCAAATGAAGAACGATTAATTTTAATTTGTCTTTGCTTAATATTGCTGTAATCAGTTCTGATATCGCTATAAAAATATTAGGATTCGCATTCATTTTCTTCTAATATTGTAGTATAGTTTACACTAAATTTTCTGAAATTAATTTTCTTTTCAGAAATTGTTATTTTAATAGGAGTGTAATGTGTTTCGGTCTGAAACGTTCTTATAGCATAATGTATTAGCTATCAGTACGTTTCAGTAACGCAATTAAATTAACTATCGGTACGTTCATACGAATAATAATTCAATCTTGATAGTCTCTAGGTTGTTATCTTTTATGTTTATGTATTTTTAACTTAAATCACTTGGTTAATTAAGTATTATAATTTTAAAATCAGTACATAAGTGCCGTCTTGGTAGTTACCACCCCCGGGCCAGTTATTCTGCCGTGAAGCAGTAGCGTGCAAAAATTACTGTGTTTCGGTTTGAAAGGCACTCAGAGCTAGCGTAATTACTGGGCATATAAGACTTAAGAACTGATGTCTCCGGGTGACGAGAGCAGTGTGGTGCTACACAGAAATGTTCTGAACGACATGGCGTTCGTTATGGGCAGGCCATTAGGTGAACGCTTTACTCGTCTGTTTTTTCATAAAGAAGGTATAGATTGCTATTGAGGAGGGTTTTATATTCCATCTACATTGGCTTTAAATTCCACTGCTGGTTTTACCTTACGGCAGGCAGATCGAAGATCGCTGTACCTTAAATCTCACACAGGAGATGGGCTATTACAAGAACAGTTTTATACTACTTTGGCGGATGATATTAAAACCCTAGCTTGCCCGCCAGATCCGGGGGTCTGATCTAGGGAGGACGTCTCCTCCTACTAGTAATATTTAGAGGTTGTATATATAGTTCGCCCGGAAACCTTCATAGCGCGATTATGGAATACATGAGATATTTCTCGAGTTTCTCATGTCATAGACATCTCTCCCTCGCTGAGACTGGAATTCGTAGTGAGCGTGGAGATGTTGAGTGGTCCGGCGATGTTGGGCAGTCTAGCGATGCGGTGAGGCTTTGGTCCAGGTCATCAGTGCGTCGAGACGTATGGAGACAGTGTTGATGCCGCAGGATTCAGCTAGAGGAAAGGGGCCGTCGTTGGTGCCTCAGTGGCTAAGAGACAAGGAAGCACGCGTTGTACTGACAGTAGTCTGATGCTGTGACTGCGATGGTTCCGATGATGTTGTTCCTGTGGTTTGGGGAAGCTGGCTGCGAGATCGTACCGGGGTCACCAGTTTGGATGATGATATTGCCAAGGATAAGGGTAGCTATTCGCCAGATCGGGTGGTCTGATCTGGGGAGGACGTCTCTTCCTTCTAATAATATTTAGATGTTGCATATATAGTTCGCTTTTCAGAAACTTTCATAGTGCGATTATGGATGTATGAGATACTCGTATTTCTTGAGCTTCTCATGTGGCGATATAAATGTCGCTCGAATCTTTTCCAGAGCAAAACAGAAATTTTTAATTTTCGGGTCTAGTTGTGTTGTGATTCTCCCTGTGTTTCTGATACTACATTCCAGCCCGAAAGTAGGCTAGGATGTAGTATCAGAAGCGTTTCATCGGGCGAGAGGACTAGTGAGTATATCTGTGTTTGCTTGTACACTTGTGGCACTGTAATATCTCCTTCGGAGTTAAGCTATCAACCGCGCTTTTTGGAAGTTTTTACTAGTGGTAGGATTCCTATGAGAGAATCCGTCTAGGTAGGTACCACCCCAGGTCCAGTTATTCTGCCGTGAAGCAGTAATGTGCAAACATTACTGGGTTTCGGTTAGAAGGGCACCGAGAGCTAGCGTAATCACGGGGCATATGAGACTTAAGAACTCTAGGCGCAGATCGACTGGCGCAGTGTGCAATCTCATAGAAATGTTCAGTGTGACACAGCATTTGTTATGGGCAGACGTTGCACTTACCATCAGGTTTTGCTCGTTTCGGCAGTTTATCAAATAAATGAAACAAAAGAAAACCGTGGCTAAAAACCGGCCAGGAAGATGTCAGTACGATGTAGATGCAGATCTTAGCAAATGAAATTATTTCTTTCACCATTCAGCCGTTTAAGCGTTATTGACTAACTAACTTTTACTCATAGAAACTTTAACATTTACAATTTGTAAAGTAATTGAACCAGTGCGTGTTGCCATCGAATACATACATACATAAGATCACGACTGTATCCCATAAGGGGTAGTCAGAGACTGGGCACTCACTGCAAAAACAGATGACTGCCACAATCCACGTTTCACCAAAACAATATAATGGTTGGTGTGATAGGTGGTGAGCCCATCGCCACCATGCGCTGTTGGGTGAACAGTGCAGTTGAATTCCTTACTCGCCTTTTACGAGATCCATTGGATGTGATGGAGTGGTAGTATTCTTTTATCGAGCCGCCACCACCACACGGCCTATCGGCCATCGAATACGGAACCAATACCTAACCAATACCTAGTGGTCCTTAACTGAAGGCCGCACGGGGAAATTCAGAGTCGATCAGCGTGCTATGGAATAGGGCTGTGTTCGGTATGAGGAAAACCGTGTGAGATAGAATCCGTAACGATTATATTCGAAGCAGTTCTAGCATAATCGACATAGCTCTGAGGATCAGCAAGATGAAGCGACGATACAGCCCCCTTACTAGATTAAGGGACAATGTGTCCAATTTCGCGGCGAGTCCATGGATGCAGGCTTGCCGGCTTTGTGGCAATCTAAACTTGTTATCATTATCATCATCATTTCAGCCCATCACTAGTCCACTGATGAACAAAGGCCTCCTCCACAGATTGCTACAAATGTTTGTAGCTTTTCTTGGGGGGGGGGGGGGAGGGGGGGGGGGTTGTTGCCATAGTTGCCACGCTTGGCAGACGGGTTGGGTTCCAGAAAGACCCAACTTCTGCTTTTATTATTCCCTCTGTCGACTTTTACGACACCCACGGGATGAGATGGGGTGGTGGTAGATTGTCTTAGGCAGCCGCAGACTTGTAATGAGCTGAAGAAATGATGAATCAGTATGATTAGTAAGATTTCTATTATCCTACTTTACATCGATTTATGTTTTGATACTAAGCACACGTCCAACTCTTGCTAGTAAACTAACTTTAAATGTTACAAACTTTTGCAATTACAGTCACATCGTGTTGCTTTCAAAGGAGTCGTTATTATAATTGTTCCAACTCTCATTAACAATGGAGCGCTGCTAACAACTCTATGATAACAGAGATTCAGCACGAAACTTTGCCACTCTTTGTTATCAGCCTCGATATCTCTGTAAAGTTATTTGCTGGTACAATATACAATAATGATAATACAATAATAGTATATGTAAATTTTTTTTTAAATGTATAAAGTGACGAAACGAGCAAAACGTTCACCTGATGGTAAGTGCAACGTCCGCCCACAAAAAATATTTCTGTGTGACACCACACTGCGCACGTCACCCTGAGACATCTGTTCTTAAATCTCAAATACCCAGTGAATACGCTAGCTCACAGTGCCCTTCAAACCGAAACACAGTGATGTTTGCACACTACTGCTTCACGGCAGAATAACCGGCCCTGGGGCGGTACCTACCTAGACGGATTCCTGCATAGGAATCCTACCACCAGTAAAAAAAAATGAACATTTAAATAAATTGCAACTTAAATTAATTCATATCTTATTTAGCAGTTGCAATACTGTATTTAAAACTAGATACGTCCCGCGGTTTGTCGTAAAAGTCGACAGAAGGAAAATGAAGACGAGATAGGCAGCAGCATGTTCGTCGAACATCTGAATAAATAAACTGCAATTGCCGGCCCGCCTGTTGTCAAGTCTCGCGGGGGCGAAAAGTGGGCTACGTGTGTGGCCTCTGCCTACTTAAGGCGTCTTGTTCCAATTCAAACTTAAATTTAATGTTAGGGTGTATTTTATTTAACTTATTGAAGAAATTAAAAAATATATATATTAATGCTATAACAAAAAACAATTTCCTATGCACGTCCGCCATATGTAAGCAGAATATTGCTAAGGGATCCCTCTGGGAAGCCTATCGTATTAAGGTTACATGATGGAACTGTTCGGCTTCTGTAAATTTTAATGAACTAGACGAATTCAGACGTCGCAATTTAATATGCAAGACCAGGACTTAAGTACCGAAGTCTCTTATGGTGAGCGTAGTGTGTGCACTTATTGACGGTAGGATCCTTATGCCATCTAGATAGGTAGTAGTGGTATAGGACCACTGTAGGACCAGTTGTTCAGCCTTGAAGTACACTGAGAGCTAGTTCTTTTTTTATTTGATAAAAGTGACGGAGCGAGCAAAAGGTTCACCTGATGGTAAGAACAACGTCCGTGTGATACCACACTGCGCCCGTCACCCTGAGACACCAGTACTTAAGTCTCATATGCCCAGTGATTAGGCTAGCTCTCAGTGCCCTTCAAGCCGAAACACAGTAATGTTTGCACAATACTGCTTCACGGCAGAATAACTTAGACTGGAGTGGTACCTACCTAGACGGATTCCTGCATAATGCACTGGGCACACGAGACTCGTAAACTGATGTCGTAGTGGCACACAAAAATGTTCTGGTTGACACAGCATTTGTTATGAGCAGACGTTGCACTTACTGTCAAGTGAACGTTTTGTTCGTCCCGTCACTTCCTCATATAAAAAGACAATTAGAAAGTGCTTCTGCTTAAAATCGTAACTATTATAGGCAGACGTTGCACTTACCGTCAGGTGAGCGGCTTGCTTGTATCGTTAAGTGACATAATTCACATAAATAGTACAGTAGAAATCAATACACGCAAATCTATTTTCTTCTTTTTTTTGTATGAATATAAATCAAATGCCGCATGTGTGAAAGATCATCACTTGAGAATGTTTCCACCGGTTTGGCTGATTTCGTTTTTTTTTATTTTATAAAGTGATGAAACGAGCAAAACGTTCACCTGATGGTAAGTGCAACGTCTGCCCATAACAAATGCTGTGTCACCCAGAACATTTCTGTGTGACACTACAATGTGCCCATCACCCTGAGACATCAATTCTTAAGTCTCATTTGCCCAGTGATTACGCTAGCACACAGTGCCCTTCAAACCGAAACACAGTAATGTTTGCGCACTACTGCTTCACAGCAGAATTACTGGCCCTGGTGTGGTACCTACCCAGACGGACTCCTGCTTAGGAACCCTACCACCAGTAAAATTTTGTTTTCTTTTATTTACGCGAATATTACACACTTAAATAAAACTATTTTTTACGGATTTTATCGCGTTTAATTTATAACTATTTTTAACCCGACGTTTCGGGCGCTTTACAGCACCCATGGTCACGGGGTCTGAGGTGACAGTTGTCCCGATGTCATAGTTAACCCGGAGTACCTTCAGCCTTTAATTATTATCTTTAGTCCGATCTACGCAGAAAGCTCTTTCTGCGAAATCAATCAAACCGTAAAAAATAGTTTTATTTAAAAAGGTGTTGTTCGTAATTGTTAGAACAAGGTTATATGAATGAAAAATTCTTGGGAAAATAAAGTAACACGTCGCCTATTTAATGCAGATGGAAACATTTAATATTCTAATAAAATTAATATTGGCCTACAGCTGGACTTAGGCTTATGTCGACCATCACCAGTCTAGAACCAGTCATACATGGACCCAATTTAATTTAATTTACTTTCAACACATCCTTATTTACTTTTACTTATGCATGCATACATATATTTTGTCTTTTTTTGTATTTTATATATGAATACTATTATACGTATATGTGTGTGTGTATTTATATATATATATATATACATATATGTATATATGTACATACATATAATAAGAATGTTCCATCTAAAGGTACTATCATGTCAGTCTCTTTACTTTCCGTAAATATTTTTTTTATATTCTTTTTATATAATTTAGATTAATTGTTATTATTTTTAAATTTTTTTCACCATTGTTCTAGTTTTTTCTTTCTCATACTCAAATCTGCTAACCAAACAATATTTTTTTTTTCTATTTAAAATAAATGTGTTCGCCTCTAAAAACCTAAAATATAAATTCTAAAACGTGGATAGTTGTAATTGGCTAACAGAATTGTATTTCTGGATGTTGTAATGTATATAAATTTTTGCTGTAACTGTCCTGAGTAATAAATAAATAAAAATACGAATTAAAAAAAATAATAAAAAAAAACCACCAGTCAGCAACCAAGAGTCAGAAGTTTTGATGTTTTTTTGTATTCAAAATCTCAAGAAGACAAGTGACTGTCATACAACTAATCTATTTTGTTGTTGTTCGTAATAGCCGTGTGGTGGCGGCTCGTTAAAAGAATACTACCACTCCATCTCGTCCAATGGGTCTCGTAAAAGGCGACTCAGGAATTAAACTGCACTGTGCACCCAACAGCGCATGGTGGCGATGGGCTCACCACCTATCACACCAAGTGCATTATATTGTTTTGGTGAAACGTGGATTGTGGCAGTCATCTGCTTTTGCAGTGAGTGCCCAGTCTCTGACTACCCCTTATAGGATACAGTCGAGATCTTATGTATGTATGTATGTAATTGTCAGAACAAGGTTATATGAAAGAAAAATACTTGGGAAAATCCACCGGAAGATTCAGAAATTTTGATTTTTTTTTGTATTAAAATCTCAATACGACAAGTGACGTTCGGTTTCACATTCGCGCTTGTCATTTTCTTAGTTAGTAAATTGAGCCCGTGCGAAGCCGGTTAAATTGTATATTTTAAAATGAACGTTGTCTCTGACTAGGATTTCTCTTATATTGTGGGTGCGTTTAACAGACATACATTTTAACGTGCAATACACAACCAAAGTCGGAACAATTATTTGTAGGCCATACAAAACAGTAATAGGGGGCCATATGGGTGATTTTTGCCGTATGGTGGCGGCTGCCGTAATCTGCCACCCCATCATCATTATCATCATATCATTTTTACTGGTGGTAGGATTCCTATGCAGAAATCCGTCTAGGTAGGTACCACCCCAGGGCCAGTTATTCTGTCGTGAAGCAGTAGTGTGCAAGCATTACTGTGTTTCGGTTTGAAGGGCACTGAGAGCTAGCGTAATCACTGGGCATTTGAGACTTAAGAACTGATGTCTCAAGGTGACGGGCGCAGTGTGGTGTCACTCAGAAATATTCTCGGTGACACAGCATTTGTTGTTGGCGGACGTTGCGCTTACCATCAGGTGAACGTGTTGCTCGTTTCGTCACTTTATACAATAATAAAAATCATCATTTCAGTCTATCACTAGTCCACTGCTGAACATAGGCCTCCCCCATAGGTTACTACAAATGTTTGTAGCTTTCCTTGGGGAGATTTTGCCATAGTTGCCACGCTTAGCAGGCGAGTTGGCAACCGCAGTTTATTTATTCAGATGTTCCAGGAAGATGCTGCTGCCCATCCCTTGGTTCAAATTTTCCCTCCAACGACTTCAACGACACCCACGGTATGAGATGGGGTGGCAGATTCTCTTAAGCTGCCACCACACGGCAGATGGGCAGCAGCATCTTCCTGAAACATCTGAATAAATGAACTGTGGCAAAATCTCCCAAACAGAATAAAATAGAATACATTTTTATACAACATAGATTATTTACATAATACTTATTGAGTAATTTTTCAATCTTTTTTTTAACTACACTGATTCGCAAAAAATGCCTCCGACCTGGAAAGAACCAGTAAGAAACCCACCGGGATATTTTTTCAAGTCATTTTAAAAATAATGTACAATTACAGCAGTATTATAAAGATGTAGAAATAGCTTGGCAGCGATCACCTCATTCCCAGGGGTTATCATCATCTATGTATTCTTTAAACTTATAATAACCCTTTTATGAAGTCTCTGTTTAATAAAAAATTCGAACTTTTGCTTGAGCTATGTTCAGCAGTGGACTACTGATAGACTGAAATGATGATGATGAGTGATGTACTTATATCTGCTTTATATTGCTGCTTGCAACTGCTTTATCGATTGGAAGAATGATACATACATATAAAGTAGATTTGAATTAATAACGTTCGCTGAATACACTGATCAATTGTCTCGGCTTGTTATGCATGAAGCTTGCGCTACTTGCACAATGGGGTTACGTACACAGAATTTCCATAGTTATTGAATAAATTTTCTATATTGAATTGATACACCGTGAACGAAATTGCGCTGAAACGTTTGGTTTGAAATGTCGATATCTGAGATGTTGTAATATCGAATTATGGTAGTATTATGTTTCACTCATAGACTTCTGAATGACTCAGCAGTTAGAAAGTGCACATTTTCTACTATTTGGTGATACGATTGACGCTTATAAGATGTCTCATCATCGTTTTTTGTTAATGTAATCTATACAAACAAATAAAATCCATGTGTCTGTTTGTAATAACCAATAACAGCTTATTACGCAATACTTATACGGTACTGATAAAAAAAATAAATTAAAAAAATTTTGTCTGTCTGTCTGTCTGTCTGTCTGTTTGTTCCGGCTTATATTTGCAACGGTTGGACCGTTTTTGACGGAGCTTTCAATTACAGATGGCTGATATTACAGCGGGTAATTTGGGCTACTTTACTTTTAGAAAAAAAAAACCCTTAACCGATTCAAATAGTGAAGTTTTATTATTTTTTATTTTATAAAGTGACGGAACGAGCAAACCGTTCACCTGATCGTAAGTGCAACGTCTGCCCATAATAAATGCTATGTCACTTAGAACATTTCTGTTTGACACCACACTGCGCTCGTCACCTAGAGACATAAATTCTAAGTCTCATTTGCCCAATAATTACGATAGCTCTCAGTGCCCTTCGAACCGAAACACAGTAATGTTTGCAGACTACTGCTTCACGACAGAATAACTGGCACTGGGGTGGTACCTACCATACGGATTCCTGCATAGAAATCCTACCACCAGTAAAAATCCTACCACCAGTAATTATGTATACCATCGATCGGGGTTGGTTTTTGTAGGTACAGCTAGTGTAATAGTATAATATGACAAGTCATGACATGACTCATTGTCTAGTGTTTTTTTGTGGATAAAAGTAACGATTTAAACTAACTATCACGGTCATTCAGACCGAAAAACAGTAACGTTTGCACACTACTGCTTCACGGCAGAATAACTGGCCCTGGGTTGGTACCTACCTAAACTGATTCTGGCCATCAAGCAGACTGTGTTTCGGTCAGAAGGGCACTGAGAGATAGTGTAATCACTGGGAATATGGACTTAAAACTGATATCTCAGGGTGACAGGCGCAGTGTGATGTTACACAGAAATGTTCTGGGTGACACAGCATTTGTTATAGGCAAACGTTGCACTTACCATCAGGTGAACGTTTTGCTCGTTTCGTCACTTATTGAAATAAAAAGTTTTTATAAAAAATAATATAATATTTATCCTAACTAGACGGTTTCCTGCAGCGGAATCCCCGTCCGATCCCACCGCATATCGGCCTATAAGCCTCCTCAAGGCCTTAGGTAAGATATACGAACGCTTACTTCTCGCCCGCTTAAGAGACTTCATGCAGTCTCGAGGGATCCCCATCCACGAGCAGTTCGGATTCCGTGCCAAACACTCATGTACCCAGCAGGTGCACCGCATAACGGAGCACATTCAATCCCGCTTCATACGCGGGCTTCATACCGGAGCGCTCTTCTTCGATGTGGCGAAAGCGTTCGACAAGGTCTGGCACAACGGGCTCATATACAAGTTATATGGACTCGGTGTGCCAGATCGCCTCGTACTCATCATACGAGATTTCTTACGCAGTCGAACCTTCCGCTACCGCGTCGAGGGGGTGCGATCCGAATCACATCCCATCCTAGCCGGCGTACCACAAGGCTCAGTCCTAGGTCCCGTGCTCTACACCCTTTTCACGAACGACATACCGCACACCAGCGGCGTCGAACTCGCCCTCTTCGCAGATGATACCTGCCTATATGTGTCTGGACGTAATCCAGACGCTATCTCTAAACGCCTCCAATCCGCAGCCCGAACCCTCGGGAACTGGTCTCGGAAATGGAGGATCGAGGTCAACCCAATCAAAAGTGCAGCAATGTACTTCTCGCGGCGCATAACGCAGCATCTCCCCACCATAGAGTTATTCGATCGTCCAATCCCCTGGGAAAAGACAGTCAAATACTTAGGCGTCCTATTAGACTCGAGACTCAGCTTCGGTCCACATATTAACCGAGTAAGGAACCGAGCGGCGTTCGTCCTCGGTCGATTACATCCGTTACTAAATAAAAATAGCAAAATGTCCCTACGTAATAAAATTACACTTTACAAAGCCTGTATACGGCCAATTATGACATACGCAAGCCCCGTATTTGCGCATGCCTCCCCGCGTCAAATTCACCGACTTCAGGTAATACAAAATCGATTCATGCGTAAAGCCACGGGAGCACCGTGGTTCGTGCGTAATGCTAACCTTCATATCGATTTAGGGCTTCCTACCATAGCCCAATATCTAAAGTTGGCCTCTCGCCGATACTTCGACTCTGCCGCCACGCACCCCAACCCACTGGTTGTCAGTGCCGCCACTTACAACCCCCTCGCGATACACCAAAACTCGACCCGCGGAAAAAGGAGACCGAGGCACGTCCTCGAGGACCCTGACGACGCGACCACTATTGCGCAAGCGCTCTACTCAACACTACACAAACACCCATTATCACCATCATACCATGGCCCACGCCGACGGCGGGGGCGTATCAGACAAAGTTATTCGCGATACCGCCGCATCTCAGGCCGGTTGTCCCCTAGCAGTAGTGTCATAAACAGAAGCGTCGCTGGAGTTTCTTGCGCCATTTCTTCTCCAGCGGAAACGCATTCCGAATTGGTGGTAAACTTATCTAATAATAATCATGGTATTAATAATTATAGTAGTAGTAATATTGCCCTCCCGATTGCAGTAACCACTGAGCCGAGACCGGCCCCCTTGGGCACCCTCGAGTCTGTTACTCTCGCGAACAGGATGACGGTCCAAGCCGAGGTCCCCTCTCGGGGGCCCTTGCGCCAGTCATCCATAAATAAAGGTTTCGGCTAAGCGTCCTCAGCGCTATGCCACCTTTCAATCCGGCAAAAAAAAACAAAAAAAAAACAAAAAAAAAAAAGCAGCGGAATCCTACCACCAGTACAATCGTATAATTATACAATTTATCATTAAATATTACCAATGCGAAACTTCAGAATTGTTAGAATCCGAACATTATCTGTAATCTATACAAAAACACAAGTGTTTAAATACAAACTCCAACGCAAAGTTGTTCTAATTTGTCTTTGCTTTAGGAGGCTTGGTAGAAACGATAAGAAATGTAATGTTCCTACAATTACACGACGGGTTTGTTTAAAAACATTAAGTTAATGAAATTTCAGTCGACGGACTTCTACTGACTATTTACAAACATTGTTCGCTGCAATTACTTGAAGTGTATTTTCTTAGGAGTATTTTTAAAAAAGCTTCTTTTTTTAATTTATTTCAGAAAACATACAGAGTGATTTCTTATATTCACGCGAGGATGACACATTTAATAAAACAACTTTTACGGATTTTATCGAGTTTAATTTTTTAACTATTTATAACCCGACGTTTCGAGTACTTTACAGCACCCATGTGACCCCTCGTGACCACGGCTGCTGTAAAGTACTCCAAAAGTCGGATTATAAATAGTTTAAAAGTTTAAAAATTTAAAAATTTGCATAATCATACGTTTCGAGGTCTAGTAGCACATCCAAAATTGTGTCCATAACAAACATTAAACGTGTTTAATAGCCTTATTTAAGGCTCTTACACCAAAAGATGGGCAGCAGCATCATTCTGGAACATCTGAAAAAATAAACTGCGGTTGCCAACCCGCCTGCCAAGCGTGGCAACTATGGCAAATCCCCCCCAAAATGAGAGCTACAAACTTTTGTGGCAATCTATGGGGGAGGCCTATGTTCAGCATTGGACTAGTGATAGGCTGAAAAGAAGAAGAAGAAGAAGAAGAAGGCTCTTACACACGTTTTTCACGTATAACAGCTAGTTATAATTACATTTATCAAATTAAATTCAAGTATTCAAATTAAAGTCAACTAACCCCTCTTATAGGTTTCCTACAGTAATTAATATAATATTTTCTTATATTTACATGAATACGCAATAACGTATAGTGGCTTAAGAGAATCTATCACCGTAGGTCCTCTTATGGATGTATGGGAAAGTCGACAGAGGGATAATAAAAATCAGGAGCTGAGCAGCAGCATCGTCCTGGAACATCTGACCAAATAAACTGCGTTTGCCAACCCGCTTGCCAAGCGTGGCAACTATGGCAAAATTCCTCTCAAATTTAGAGCTACAAGATTTTGTGGCAATCAATTGGGAGAGGCCTATGCTCATCAGTGGTTTAGTTGTGAGCTGAAATGATTAATGATATGAAATAAACAAATACGACGCTGCATATTTCGAGTACTAGAAAGTAAAGTTCGCCAACCCGCAATGGAAAAATAAGAGGCCGGTGCATTTAAAAAAATAAAACTAAAGTAACAGCCAAAAATGTCCCACTGCTGAGCATAGGCCTTCCCTCATTTCCGAGAGGA
Source organism: Luehdorfia chinensis (assembly GCA_019845155.1). Classification (NCBI taxonomy): domain Eukaryota; kingdom Metazoa; phylum Arthropoda; class Insecta; order Lepidoptera; family Papilionidae; genus Luehdorfia; species Luehdorfia chinensis. The sequence continues at coordinate 15,008,563 of JAHVAK010000016.1, forward strand.
TTTTGGAGCTGGGAAGAATCCGCCTCGCTGCTCCAGTGCAGGTTGGCGGACTTCACATGTCTCCGCATTTTTTTTATTTCACAGACGTGTCTGTTTCCTCTCGATGTTTTTTTTTTATTCAACGCCGAGCAAGTGGTAAAAGCACTTAAACATGCAATTAACAGTTTTAGTGGTGCGGGCACCGTGAATCGAACCTAGGTCACTCGCGTGCTATGAAATTTAAAGCGATCGCCTAGCCCTTGAGCTACCACGCCTGTCTATTTGAGGGACATTTATAGCCTGTAAGTTGGATGTTCTCCCAGCCGATTTCGACCACGGCCACAACTTCCGACTACTGTCGAGAGCCATCAACTGCGCAGGAGATATTATAGTGCCACAAGTGTACGCGCAAACACAGAGGCACTTACTCGTCCCAACCCACCCGCGCCCGATGTAACGTTGATGCGATAAGATCGGAGGTAGGCTAGGATGCAGTGTCAGAAACACGGGGACAATCACAACACAACCAGACCCGAAAACCAACAATTTATATTTAAGCACAAATGTTGGCTCCGGCTTGGATTCAAATCCAGGACCCGCGGCTTAGAAGTCAGGTACTCTGACCACTAGGCCACGCGGTCGTCGAACTGTAACTGTGACTGTAAGTTTATACAAATGTTGGACTAGCACTCTTCACCTTGGTCAACACGTTACCGAGTGCTTGTTACTTATTGTCCACTCTGGATTGCGCAGCCCACTCAGAACGCCCGCCTCGGGCCAGCCTGGTGTCACAGATGGACCGGGTTCCTCTAAGCTTCACTGTGGGTGACCAAGCCACGGTTATTAAGCTGCCCCGCCACAGCAAGGCGAGAACCCATTCGGGGGAGGGGAGTCACTCACTTGCCCTAACTTGTCCGCGCTCGATGTGATGTTCATGCGATAAGATCAGAGGTAAGCTGTGCTGCAGGCCATAAGGAGGCTAGTGGCCAATTACAACATAAACAAACCCGAAACAAAAAATGTTTTTTTACACAAATCCAGTGCCGTTCACATTCTGATTCAGGACCTGAGCGTAGCAGTCCGGTGTTTTGGTCCCTGGGCTATAGCTGGGTATAGGCTATATATACGAAAAGTGAACGTCTGCACATAAATTAAATTAAAGTTATTTTAAAAAAAGAAAAAGAGATCATGAATAGCGTGGCAAGCCCAATTTCCGCTTATTGTAGTCTGGTACTCCCCTGGGTTTCTGTGTGGCTCGAGGGATAAAACGACCACTGCAGCATCAGGGTTGGTTGGCTGGAGGTGCCCAACTAGCACATATTTATGTGGTCGAACCTTGGACTCCAAAAGGGGAAAGTTGAATAAAACTTACTTAGATTTAAAATTTTCAACGATATAAAAGGCAGACAAGGGGGGTCCAGCACGACGTACGGAAGTCACTAGGCGACAAGAGGTACCCAAGTTGAGTGGTGTGCAGAATGGTACGCGCGTTGAAGTGACCGAAGTCGATACCTCGCGCGGGCTCAGAATGTTCGATTGACGTCACGCGAACGGAGAAACCGGTTCCGACGCGGTCAGTTGCATAGGTTTCAGTTAATATTTAATTTAAAATAGAACGAGGGTTTGCAGTTGTAAGCTTAGCATAACAAAAAAATCTAATTGTTAAATCTATATTTTATTTCTCGAAGGTGTTTTTATTCGGTATGAAATATATCCGTTAATACTGTATAAATATTAATGTTTGATATGCCATTTTGAAGATTGTTTTTCCTTTTAATGACGAAAAATAAGTAAACGTCTTAAAATTAATGATTTCGTCAAAAAAATGATTGAAAAGATTGAATTTTCTTATTTAATAGTAGAAAACGCTATCCATTGTCCATCTGTTCAACATGCACGGCAGCTATCGGTTGGAGTTATTTACATTCTCTAAAGAAGGCAGATGGCGCCATCAGTTCATGATAACGATACTGTGCGAAATATTCGCACTGGTTACACGTGGTGGCACATTATAATGAAAGAAAGAATGTTACTAGAGCTGTATTGACTCTACGATAGACAAGCGAGACAGGCTCGGCGGCTGACTTGAGGTGAAAGACGTGTTGTGGTCTCGACTTCCGTGGTGTGTATTGCCTAGTGGTAGTGTTGTGGTGGTGGAATCTGGTGGCGGTTCCCGGTGGCGGTGTTAGGTTGCTCGTGCCGTAACTGTGGGAGGGCGGCGCTCTTCAAAACTAGGTAATATACACCATTTTATATGTTGCTTGCGGATCTTAGCAAATTAACATTCCTTACTTCAATTTATTAGGTAATCCAAGTAGTAACTGTAACTAAGACAGTTGGCCCAGGGATATTGTTTTGGTGATAACATTTATAACAAAATAAACGTTTAAAGATGAATCATATTTGTATAAATTACATCGGGGAAAATGGATCGTGTCCTCGAGGCGCTTGCTGAAAGTGCTTCGAGGAAAATATTCAGGTATTATCAGAATTCATATTGTTTGCAAACAATCCCGCATTGTGGGGGAGTGTAATGTTTGTTCAAGGGAAATTTTTCATAATTGAGGACAAACGGGACGTGACTTTCGTCGTACGATGTCACTGTAATGTACCTTTCGCAATCTACACAAATAAATACATTTGAAGCGTCTGTTTGTAATAACAAAATAACAGCGTTTTACTCAATGCTTATGCAAGTACGAGTATATGCGGTATTTATAAGTAAAAAACTATTTTTAAAATGTTTGTCTTTCTGTTTGTTCCGGCTAATCTCCGAAACGGCTGGACCGATTTTGACGGGGCTTTTACTGACAGATAGGCTTGGCTTCTTTAATTTTAGAAAAATAATTAGGGATAGGCGCAAAAAAATAAAACCCCAAAATCCGATTCAAATAGAGAAGTATATATGTATCCATTTTATATCGTCGATCGGGGTCGGCTTTTTTAGGCGGTCAATACCGCGGTTTACACCTAATGTTAAATATTTCGGACAAATAAAGCAATAATCAAGCATACGTTAGAATACTATTAATATATGTACGAGTATACACATCAGTGTCGATTTTTTTGTGTACTAAGGCTAAGCGATTGGTTTCTGAGCTAGTTCGATTAGTCGGGTGTTCGATTCTCGCACACAAAAATATTTGTATCCCCTTCAGACAATTGTTCCGGTTCTAAATGATTGTGCAGTTGAAATTTATGTCTGTAAAGCATACCTACGTTGCGAGATGTTTCAGGAAGAGGCTGCTGCCTATCTCCTGGTTTTAGTAGTAAAGTCATAATCAATTGCAAAATTTGTACCCAAAAGACAAACAAACACACAAGAAAGTGAGTTAATAGTGAATATTTATTTATAAGTTTTGTTTAAAGTCTCTAGCTCCTCGGGAATCTACATTAAAACCAATTACTAAATTTGACCCGAACAGATATAGCGAATTAATAAAAGCGTGTTAATAACTAGTGTAATGAAAGAGTTCTTTTAAAAACGTCGTTACTAAGTTAAAGCACGCTCCAAATGTAATTAGGTTAGGATAAATGTAAGCTGATTTAATTATAAAAGCACATTAATTTGAGTAAACAAATAAATAGCCCCAGAGTTTACTTGCGAGTTGAGCCACATAAATCTAAAAGCACTAATGAAAGGAGGTGGTAAAGTGGTCCAAGTGTTGAGGTATGCTCAACACTTGGACCACTTTACGACCCTGTTCTACACATTCATATACCTATATTAATTTTTAGTATAGATATTTAGATACATGATATTAACTACATAAGAAACAAAATTTCATCAAAATCGTTACAGCCGTTTCTGGGAAATCAATAATATACAAGAGTTATACCGTTCCAGGACGATACATGATTTCATGTTAACTATGTTATATAGTGCCATCTGTTGTTCAGTAGCTATTATTAAAACCACGCTAACGATGTAGCTCAGAGCCATCTCTTACTGAGTAACATATATCAAATTTAAATATGTAGCAAAAAATATTTTTACCTATATCCTAGATAGACTAGGAAAGTAATACATCAACCAGATTTCAAAATTTTATCTAAATCGTTAGAGCCATTTTAGATAAATCAATTACATGTATGTAAGAATTGCAAGCTCAAAGTATTCAGATGACTCATTTTAAATATATACACGTGTTTTAAACCGAACTTGTTTATTAAAATTTAAAATGCTGATTTTGTTCGTGTAACACGGTAAAAGAAAACATCAGTATAAAAGGAAACTCTGGAGTAGTGGTGGTCCCACGGCATTTTAAAATATCGCACAAACTATGGTTTTCCGGAATAATCCCAATGACGGAATTTAGTCAAGATCGGCTCAACGGTTGAGCCGTGAAAAGGGAACAAACAGAGGGACAGAGAGACTTACTTTCGCATTTATAATATTGGTATGGATATTCGATAACTTTAATTTCAGCTTTTCTAACATTTGCTTCGTTCACTTACATATAAATTTTATTGGTAATATTAAACAAGATTATATAGAGGTGTCTGTGACGCCACTACAATATGCGACAAATGCGCAGCCTGCGGCAGTGACGGTGCTCCGACGTCGAGCCATTACGCCTTCCCTTATATACTATCTTATCTATGATTACCCCTACAGAATTCGTTTCCGTTACTAGCGCAGTGTCCACTCAATCATTTCTAAAGCTTAAATTTATTACACACGCTTTATTACACAAGTTTGTAGAAGTCTACCTATTTTATTTATAAGCACAGTTCCCGTAAGGAACAAGAGGCTTTTTCTTAAAAGTCGAATGCAATGTAATATTAAAGAATGTCAACATTTAATAAAGTATAAAGGGGTTATAAACTATGTTAAAGTAACGGGAAAAGGTGTAGGTTATTTCAAGGTAATCGCTTACGGGACTATTTTTATGACATCTCGGCCATAAAACCGGCGAGGGTAATATTCTTTCCAAGACGCATTCAAACACAGATTTATGTCTTCCCTCGTGAACCTTTTTTAACCAAATGATCGATAATCCCAAAAGTGTTTAAAAAGAGGTTCGCGTAACTCGTAAATTCACCACAATACCGACGCTGAAGACTCCTTGATTGATATTATTGTTACTGCTTCTTCTGATCTTGTTGATAGGCATGGTCAGCTTCCTGCTCCGGGTTTTTCACGCCATGATCTAATTTATGCTTCTTATAAGCTGAAACCTCCCAAGACCGCCCCAATTTTCTTGCATATACGCAATTTTACAACGTTAAACTCGGACAAGCTCCTGGATGATGCTTCTAATTTAGATTTCTTACCTTTGGTAACAGTATCTTCTATTGATGATAAAATAACATTTCTCAATAACACATTGCTCAGCCTTTACGATGTTCATGCTCCGATTCATAAGGTTGAATCGTCCTCCTGCTCCTTGGATGACTGAGGGTGTTCGGGTGGCAATGGCTAGACGGAATCAGGCTTTCTTACGATTTAAAAAGGATCGTTCAGAACAGAATTGGTCAGCATTTAGATTGGCTAGAAATAGGTGCAATCATATGGTACGTAATGCCAAATGCCGATTTATTCATAATAATATTAGTAACTCTTTGCCAGATAATGTGTGGAAATTTCTAAAAACGATTGGTGTGGGTACGTCATCCAATCGGGATTGCGGTTCTTCTCTTCCTCTGAATGATGTTAATCTACATTTTGTTTCCACTTCTGCAATGGACCCTGTAATCCGAAATCAAACTAAAGCTTCACTAGCTTCATTCCAATTTCCTGACTCCTGTTTTTCAGTTCTCCCCTGTGGATCTTGATGAGGTTAGAAAGACTGTTCTGGCAATAAAATCCAAGGCCGTGGGTTGTAATGAGATTGGTAGGGTTATGATAATTAACATTTTAGAGTGCATACTACCTGTAGTTACTAACATTATTAATTTTTCTCTAGACTCTGGTCAGTATCCTACACTCTGGAAAAAAGCTTATGTAAGACCTCTTCCTAAAATATCAAACCCTTTACTTCCTCATCATTTTCGCCCTATTTCTATATTACTGTTCCTATCCAAAGTTCTGGAAGCATGTGTATATAAGCAAATATCCATGTCCATATTAAAACGTAACCTGGTCATAGCACCACCACTGCTTTACTTAAGGTTTCCGAAGATATCAGACATGGAATGGATAAAAAGAAAGTAGTAGTAGGTAGTAGTAAGTAAGTAGTAGACTTTTCTAATGCTTTTAACACAGTCGACCATGATATTCTCCTATCTATCCTTTCTCAACTTAGATTTGCTTCCTCGGTCTTGGAATGGTTCTCCTCTTATCTTCGCGGACGTCAGCAGTCAGTCCGCTTGGGGCATGAAACCTCACAGTGGTTAAAACATGATTGTGGCGTACCGCAAGGCGGTATACTTTCTCCAATACTTTTCTCTGTTTTTATTAATTCTGTCACCTCTACTTTCGATTGCTTGTACCATCTGTATGCAGACGACCTTCAAATTTATGTGGAATCCGATATCGATGACCTTCATAATGCAGTAACAAGATTGAAAAACAACCTAAAAGCAGTTTATGACTGGTCATCACGTTCCGGAATTTCAGTCAACCCTACGAAATGTCAAGCTATGATCGCAGGTAGCTCTCGAATGCTGGCAAAAATCCATCTTTTAAGTTTGCCGTCCATTTATTACAATGGTACTTTAATCCCGTTCTCTGATTCTGTTAAAAATCTTGGCCTACATTTGGACTATACTACGAACTGGGTAAAACAGGTCAATGAAATCAGCCGCAAAGTCACTGCCACCTTAAGATCGCTCTATCGTCTAAAACACTTTCTTCCTTAGAAGACAAAACTTATGCTTGTGCAATCTCTAGTCATACCTTCTATTGATTATGCTGATGTTTTTTACTCAGACCTCAATCAAAATCTTCTGAACAAACTAGAGCGCCTCCTTAACAATTGTATTAGATTTTTTCGGTCTTCGTAAATATGACCATATCTCTCAATATCGTATTCGTCTTAAATGGCTTACTATCCAACAGAGGCGTCAAACTATAGATAGGGTTCTTCGTTCTTCATCTAATCTTAAGATAACTGTTCCAGCACACCGCGCCTGCTTTATCAGCAACTCTTTTACTGTTCAGGCAATACAACTCTGGAACTCCTTGCCCGAAGCTATCAGAAAGGTACGAAACAAGAACTCCTTCAAGAAACTCGTTAAGGAACATTTTCTGAAAACAGCGGATAAACCTATTTCATAGAAACTATCAAACCGTCACCATTATATGTATGTATATGTATATTGATATACATATTAATTAATTTATATATTAATTTATATATATTTATATATTAAATTAAATATAAGAGCCGTGGTAGCTCAGGGGCTAGGCGAGAGCCGTGGTAGCTCAGGGGCTAGGCGCTCGCTTTAAATTTCATAGTACGCGAGTGACCTGGGTTCGATTCCCGGTGCCGGCACCACTAAAATTGTTAATTGCAATTTTAAGTGCTGATTTACCACGTGCTCGGCGGTGAAGGAAAACATCGTGAGGAAACCTGCATGTCTGAGGAATAAAAAATATTTCGAAGATATGTGAAGTCTGCCAACCCGCATTGGAGCAGCGTGGCGGATTCTTCCTAGCTCCAAAACCCTCTCAGAAATGAGAGGAGGCCTGTGCTCAGTAGTGGGACATTTATAGGCTGAAACTTTTATATGTATATTGTATGTAAAATTGTATTGATGTGTGTATATATATATGTATGTGTATAGGTAAATATTTATTTATGTATATGTATGTATTAATATTATTCATTTAATTCGTTTAACTTTTATTTCTTATTTATTAAATAATACACCTGCCACTGCTTTTTCATCACGCCATGGGTTGACTGGCAGAGAATGCCTATAGGCATTAAGTCCGCCCATTGTTACCTTTATTTTAAGTTTTTTTTTTCTTTTTAAAAAAAAACGAAGCTCCACAGTAGGATTTCTCCTGTGGCGTGGGTGCGTTTTACAGACATAAATTCCACATGCAAAAACACCCAGACCCGGAACAACTATATGTAGGCCATACAAATATTTGTCCCGTGCGGGAATCGAACCCGCAACCCGTGTCGCAGAAGCCAAGGGCTTAGCCACTGCGCCAACCGAGCCGACATTTTAGGTTAACAATAAAGTATTTAAATAAATTCTTAAGTCTCACATGTCCAGTAATTACACAAGCTCTCAGTGCCATACAGACCGAAACACAATAATGTTTACACGACTGCTTCGCGGCAGAATAAACGGCCTTACGGTGGTATCCACCTACACAGATTCCTACAAAGGAATCCTACCACAAGTGAAATAATTTTCAGTATTTTCCAGTTTCCAATTAATATTTTTTATACATAGCAAAGTCGCAGCTCTTACCTGGACCATCATTAGACACCAGTGGAAGTCGCGTTTAGGCTTAGAGTGGGATACTTCTTGACAAGGTGAAGCGACGAACTGCGTAAGACGGCTGGCAGCAATAACGGTGGGGCATTTTAGAAGAGGCCTATGTCCTAAAATGGACTGTCGCAGTCTGATGACGATGATATTGGTGATACATTGCAAAATAAAATAGTAATCATAACAATAAAGTTTACTTACAATCTAAACACCGTTAAACGCATAAATGTACACATTTAAATATATATATGTATATATGTATACAAAAAGGGTATATAAACTATAAACGAATTATCAGGACTTGGATGCTTATTTTGATTTTGAACTGTCCAAGAATTAAGTTTACTTTATTTTATTTTGAAAGACAATTGAGCTTAGGCCAGGAAGTTGTCACTGTGGTCCATACTACGTAGACCTGAACCATTCTAAGTGAAAAATAAAGGTGTTCGTTTTTGGAACTCTTCAGGATTAGGATGCAATGCCTCGTTATCACAATTGGGTCTATGATCTTCTCCACTCACTGCATAAAGCGCAGAAAAATGCTGGCCCATGGTCCTCTAATGCAGTCTAGTTCAAGTCTGACTACAAAGCCACGCGGTCGTCAATTATGGCTTAATAAAATTAGGCGCGAAAATCCATTATACTGAAGAAAGAAAAGTTAATTTGCTCAGATTCTTATGCAAAACGTAACGACGGGAACAATGGACATTGTTCTTCAACAACCCAGCAAACCTAAGCCATCCAAAATATAAATTGCTGCATATTATCTAGTGTTTGAGGACAGCGGGCAACAGCGTGCACAAGACAGGATCGGATCGGATTGATTATTATCAAGTGATATTGACGCTATGACAGACTCTCGGCGGCTGTCAATCATCATCATCATCATTTCAGCCTATCACTGGTGGTAGGATTCCTATGCAGGAATCCGTCTAGGTAGGTACCACCCCAGGGCCAGTTATTCTGCCGTGAAGCAGTAGTGTACATACATTAGTGTTTCGGTTTGAAGGGCACTGTGAGCTAGCGTAATCACTTGGCATATGAGACTTAAGAACTGATGTCTCAGGGCATCACCCTGAGATCATCGCGCGGTGAGCTGTCACACGGAAGTGTTCTGGGTGACACAGCATTTGTTATGGGCAGACGTTGCACTTACCATCAGGTGAACCTTTTTTTGTCGTTTCATCATTTTATTCCATAAAAAAATAGGGAATTTTGCCATAGTTGCCACGCTTGGCAGGCGGGTTGGCAACCGTAGTTTATTTATTCTGATGTTCCAGGAAGATGCTGCTGCCCATCTTCTGGTTTTAATTTTCCCTCTGTCACTTGATAATGCCTCGTTTTGAGGTGAAACACTTGTCCTGGTCCCGACTTCAGTGGTATTTATTGTCAAGTGGTAGTGTTGTAGTAGTGGAGGGTATCTAGTGGCGGTGACCGGTGGCGGTGTTAGTTTGCTTGTGCACGGTACTGGGGGAGTGCGGGCGGTGCTCTTCAAAAAGTATTAATAATAACTAACCATAATTTGTATTTTTAGCGGTTCTTAGCAAATTAACTTCCTTTTCTTCATAGTTATGGTTTGGGTTTGCTGGGCTGTTGAATAAAAATGTCCATTGTTCCTACTTGGAAGAGGCCTGAGCAGTGGATTTTTTTTTATTGGATAAAGTGATGAAACGAGCAAAACGTTCACCTAATGGCAAGTGTAGTAATCTGAATAAATAAACTGTTTAGCGATAAGGCCACCGGTTGTACATATTTAGTTTCCATTTTATTGTATTTTTTTTTCTTTAATGTGTGCAATAAAGAGTATAATAATAAACTGCGGTTGCCAACCCGCCAGTTGAGAGCTCCCGACAGTATTTAGAAGTTGTCGCTGTGGTCGAAAATCGACTTGAAGGACATGATATGTCTTCAAAATTTCTTGTCAGTCTTATTACCCGTGCCCCCCATGGATTATTATTTAAACGAAAGTTTATCAATCGGTTAATACATACATGGAGTCACGCCTCTTTCCGATTGGGGTAGGCAGAGACCATATATTCCCACTTGCTATGATCCTGACACACATCTGTCGCTTCTTCTACTTTTATCTGTCTTTGTCACTACATCTTCAACGTTCCCACTGTTTCTCACATTGTCGATCAAAGTTACTCCAGCTATGCTTCTCAAACTTGTCATTTCCACAGCACTCAAATTAATAGACGAGTAAAGCAGACAATTATTAATCTAGATAATGGTCTCCTTTATTATTATGCAGACTGAAACATTTACGCTTGGTAACTAGGGATTTGAATTTAAATTAGATAGATTCGTATTCCCCAGATAACCTGATAGCTCATCGCCCCTCATACACGAGGTTCGCGCCTTTGTGTTGAACAGACCGTTCCTACGGTCTAGCATTAACATAGTTATTGAATAAATTGACCGGAATGTTTTTGTATTGACTTTTGTAGCGAAATTCCATTACAATTCATACATACAGATACCACACCGGTAGCCTACTTTTCGCCCGCGCGGGAAACGAGACTTAACGGCTGGCGAACCACGTCGCCGCCATTTTGATGCGAGATAAATTTTACACGCCATTGCGTTCCCACGAGCACTTTAGTGACAGCATTGCATATTATGGTATTGATCTGCATTAATAAAGGCCATTCGTACCTTGGTAGGTGAGAGGCAGGTGCTGTTCTACTGTATAGGAACATTGTTTTTTGGTTAACATGCAGTCCGGCAACCTTGAGTGAATGATTTAACGTTAATTGAGATTAAGTTCTTCATGATATCCTGGCTGTGCCCCGCGATTTCACCCGCAATAGAGCCGACCACATGATTACGATTTTTTTACTGGTGGTAGGATTCCTATGCAGGAATCCGTCTAGGTAGGTACCACCCCAAGGCCAGTTATTCTGCCGTGAAGCAGTAGTGTGCAAGCATTCTTGTGTTTCGGTTTGAAGGGCACTGTGAGCTAGCGTAATCACTGGGCATTTGAGACTTAAGAACTGATGTCTCAGGGTATCCAGGGTAGCCAGAAACCGTTCGCAATAAACGGACTATCTACTGAAAAAATATTTTTTTAAATACAAATTAATATTTCTTAAGATAACCGCATTCAAACATACAAACTCTATTATAGTAGTAAGATTATCGGTATAAAGTGACGAGACGGGCATGTTTTTCACTTAATACTACGCCTACTTTTTGACAATGTCTTCCCATCCGTTTTAACTCAGCTTCCGTACATCGTCATGTGTTCAACTGCGCAGGAAATATTATAGTGTCACATGTGTACGCGAAAACATTGAGGCACTCACTCGTCCTTACCCACCCGCTCCAGATATTACTTTCATTCATGACTTTTTTTATTGCATAAAGTGATGAAACGAGCAAAACGTTCACCTGATGGTAAGTGCAACGTCTGCCCATAACAAATGCTGTGCCACCCAGAAAATTTCTGTGTGACACTACACTGTGCCCATCAACCTGATACATAGGTTCTTAAGTCTCATATGCCCAGTGATTACGGAAGCTCACAGTGCCCTTCAAACCGAAACACAGTAATGTTTGCACAATACTGCTTCACGGCAGAATAACTGGCCCTGGGGTGGTACCTACCTAGACGGACTCACTGCATAGGAGTCCTACCACCAGTTAAACCATGACCATATTTCGTTGTCATACTGTAGCAGTTATTAAGTGCTACAATATGCAATGTGTATGTATATGTAATGCAAGTATATATATATATATATATATATATATATATATTTGGTTACTTGTTTATTATTACTTTCTCTTATGTATGACGGCATAATAGTGCTGTTTTTTTTTGCGTTACTTTCAAACCTGTCTAATGCAATGAATGAACTCTTTTGTTTGTTTCTTTCTGATTCGATTTATTTTGATATATTGTGTTTGCAATTAATATTGATCTTGAGCAGTTTCTACATTTATCCGGCTTTAGTTTATAGTGGCTTACACAATTTTGTTTATAGTGGCTTACACAATTTTGTTTATAGTGGCTTACACAATTTTGTTCACCAATCATATTCATAATTGTTCCGCCCCCTCAAATTGTGCCGCCGTAGGCACATGTCTCGCGGGCCGGAGCCTAATTCCGCTCCTGGCGACTACACTCGTAAATAAAAGATCTTCAATAAAAATAAATATATTACAAATATTTATAAGAAGATTAATTAAGAGACAGTGTAGTAACTTATTACGATCAGATCGAAATCGTTTTAAGGAAAGGCCACGTCAAAAGTACCCGCAACCGACGAGCTTGTATGAAAACACTAAAGTAGAGGAAGCTGAAGATGTGTGTCAGGATCGTAGCAAGCGGAAAGATGTGGTCTCTGCCTACATTTATGGGAAAGAGGCGTGACTCTATGTATGTATGTAGTAAAAAGAAGCGACTATGGTATTGTACGGACAGCCTTTGTTTGTGAAAAATAATAGCATATGCAATGCTGTCACTATACCGCCCGTGGGAAAGAAAAGAATTTTTTTAACTCGTACCAAAATGGCGGTGACGTCGTTCGCCACCCGTCAAGTCTCGTTTCCCGTGGTTGCGAAAAGTAGGCTACATGTGTGGTCTCTGCTTACCCCTTATATGGGAAAATGATTGTATATGTAGGAAAAAACGCGAGCCTCGCAGTACTCTGTAAACAACTTCACCGTACAGCTGCATTTCAGGGAGGTTTTAGATATGCGTCAACAAAATGCTGGAACACCTTTCCTCGACCATTGCGGATCGCCAAATCGTTGGCTGCTTTCAAGTTCAAGCTAAAAAACTATCTTCTATTCACACAAAAAACGACGTGAACTGGACGACGTAATTTTCTCTTGAACCTTCCCTGGCTACAACTAAAAAGGGCGTATTACAATTAATAATTAAACTCCGACACATTAAGTAGCAAGCACGCACTGGTCTTTTACGACACTAGCGAATTATTATTTTAAATAATTTAACTCCGACACATAAAGTAGCAAGCACGCACTGGTCTTTTACGACACTAGCGAATTATTATTTTATATAATTAAACTCCGACACATAACGTAGCAAGCACGCACTGGTCTTTTACGACACTAGCGAATTATTATTTTAAATAATTAAACTCCGACACATAAAGTAGCAAGCACGCACTGGTCTTTTACAACACTAGCGAATTATTATTTTAAATAATTAAACTCCGACACATAAAGTAGCAAGCACGCACTGGTCTTTTACAACACTAGCGAATTATTATTTTAAATTCCTACTAAAAAATAAGATTGTCTGTGACTAACACTCGCAGGCGTCAGCTGAAAATCAGCGCTACCTTAACTGTAGCTTTATGCTGAGCTGTCGCCTACACACACATTGTTTTAAATCCATTTTATCTCATTTATCTATGTAAATTTGTTATTTTTTGTTCATTTTCTATTTTGCCGTTAAAGCCGTGTGGTGGCGGCTCGATAAAAGAATACTACCACTCCATCTCATCCAATGGATCTCGTAAAAGGCGAGTAAGGAATTAAACTGCACTGTGTACCCAACAGCGCATGATGGCGATGGGCTCACCACCTATCACACCAAGTGCATTATATTGTTTTGATGAAACGTGGATTGTGGCAGTCATCTGTTTTTGCAGTGAATGCCCAGTCTCTGACTCCCCCTTATGGGATACCGTCGTGATCTTATGTATGTATGTGTGTTTCTATTTTGTCATTTTTTTGTAAATGGTGTTAGGAACCGATCACTAAATATTTTTCTATTCTATAAAAGAGTGCCCGTGGTGGCCTCGCGGACGTATGCCCCGCGACCGTCTCTGTCGCCACAGGCATACCCTGTCAGAGAGAATAACGTATGTGAAACGTACTTTAAAACACTATTTTATTTATCTTTGGTACAGCATCAGCATGTAAGCTATCTAAAGCGGCGAAGCGCGACATACCCATATAAATAATTTACGAGCGTCCGCAGTTATACTTTATTCACCGCGCCACGGATGTTTGCAGTTGTTTTGCATTTCTGAATTAAAATTCCACGAAGGGCTTGAAAATATCCTACAGTCTCTTTTGACTACGTTTTGAAAGTGAATTCATAAACGTTCATAAAATAGAAAGAGATAAAATCAAACATATATTAGAAGTTTGATTTTAAAAAGTTTTAAAGTTTCAGTCTAGAAATGTCCCACTGCTGAGCACAGGCCTCCTCTCATATCTGAGAGGCTTTAGGAGCTAGGAAGAATCCGCCACGCTGCTCCAATGCGGGTTGGCGGACTTCACATGTCCCCGAAATATTTCTATTCCTCGGACAGTTTTTCGGTGCAGTTTTCCTCACGATTTTTTCCTTCACCGCTAAGCACGTGATAAATCAGCACTTAAAATTGTAGAACAATTTAAGAGGTGCTGGCACCGGGATCGAACCCAGGTTACTCGCGTACTATTAAATTAAAGGCGAGCACCAGGCCCCTGAGCTACCACAGCTCATAGTTTGATTAATAAAAAAAATATATAAATTAAAAAACGTGTATGTACAATGTTGGCCGTGTGGTAGCGCTTAACAGAATCTCCCACCCCATCTCATCCCGTGGGCGTCGTAAAAGTCGACAGAGGGAAAACAAAAGCCAGAAGACGTGCAGCAGCATCTTCCTGAAACATCTGAGTAAAAGAACTGCGGTTGTCAACCCGCCTGCCAAGCGTGGCAGCTGTGGCAAAATGCCCCCGAAATGAGAGCTACGAATTTTTGTGACTAGTGACAAGCTGAAGTGATATGTTGACTCATCCAACTCAACTGCCCAGGGGAGGCGAGGAATGAGGATACGAGGATTGAGGAGCGCGGAACACACGGCGCATCTACCGTCGGCTGGCCCGTCAGCTGTGTGACTTAAGATCAAGTGAGCCGTTTGATCGTTTGCTCCCTCTTCTATTTAAAAAAGTCCAACTTCAACCAGATCCAAATTCAAAGAGGTCAATCGACGAGTCCAACTAGATTGGGCAGCGTTCGGAAAACTGAGTCAAATATTTTCGTTGCCAGTGATAACATACGGAACCGAGACGTGGTTCTTGCAGACTAGAGAAAGCTCAGAGTAGTTAAGACCACAAAGTTTTCGTAGTCAAAGTGAAACAGGTTCACAGGGAGCGCCACCTCTGTTTACGTGAAACCTATGCTTAAGCCGCTTAGTGTACAGTGCAAAGTACAAACCATATTTGTAACTCTGCAAAACTTCTTGTGTAGGATCTTTTATTTTATCATTGTACTTAATGGATTTTGTTTAATTGTAGACATTACGTGGATAAGAATATTTGTTTTTTATAGAAGAAAGTGACGAGACGAGCAAAATGTTCACATAGGCTCTCTGATTTTGGGAGATTTTGCCATAGTTGCCCAGCTTGGCAGATCACAGTTTATTTTTTGAGATGTTCCAGGAATATGCTTCTGCCCACCGTCTGGTTTTCATTTTTCCTCTTTTTTTTATTGTATAAAGTGATGACACGAGCAAAACGTTCACCTGATGGTAAGTGCAACGTCTGCCCATAACAAATGCAGTGTTAACCAGAACATTTCTGTGTGACACCTCACTGTGCCCATCACCCCGAGACATCAGTTGTTAAGTCTCATATGCCCAGTGATTACGCTAGCTCACAGTGCCCTTCAAACCGAAACACAGTAATGTTTGCATACTACTGCTTCACGGCAGTATAACTGGCCCTGGGGTATTACCTACCTAGACGGATTCCTGCATAGGAATCCTACCACCAGTACCTTCGACTTTTACGACACCCACGGGATGAGATGGGATTCTCTTGAGTCGCCACCACACGGATAAAAAACCATTTCATTTACCTTAAACGTACAATGCAATTATTTAAACATATTAAATGTTGCCTTGTTTGAAACACAGGTCGGTTAATAAAACCACAGTGATTTTACAAAAGAGATATTACTTAAAATATGATAAAAGACTTCACTTTCCTCATCATAAAACAGTGTAAACGGTAAAATAGTAATGAATAAGTAATTTTTCATTAAGAGTGGAAATTCTATTTTCAAAATTCATTTAATACAGTAAGTACTTTTTTTTGCAGTGTGGTGGCGGCTCGTTAAAAGAATACTACCACTCCATCTCATCCAATGTATCTCGTAAAAGGCGAGTAAGGAATTAAACTGCACTGTGCACCCAACAGCGCATGGTGGCGATGGGCTCACCACCTATGACACCAAGTGCATTATATTGTTTTGGTGAAACGTGGATTGTGGCATATCTGTTTTTGCAGAGTGCCCAGTCTCTGACTACCCCTTATGGGATACAGTCGTGATATTATGTATGTATGTATGTACTTTATTATTTCATTAAGTGACGAGACGAGCAAAACGTTCACCTGATGGTAAGCGCAACGTCTGCCCATATCAAATGCTGTGTAACCTAGAATATTTCTGTAGCCCGCTCCCCGAGACATAAATTCTTAAGTCTCATATGCCCAGTGATCACACTAGTTCTTAGTGACCTTCAGACAAAAATACAGTTATGTTTGTACATTACTTCCATGCATAGGAATCCTCCCATCCGATCTTTCAGAAAGATAACGGAATATTCGTCTTAACTATGTCAGATCTAAATTATAAAGATCCCTACAAAGTTACAGTCCAAGGAACTAGGTGTCTGGTACTCTAGTCGCCCGTCATTCCACTCGGCACACTGGACAACGGCACTTTGTCTCATATACTCTGCAAATACAGTAGCTTCAGTGCCCTTCAAACAAAAACACAGTGTTTGCACATCAATGCTGGACGGTATAATGCTGGCACTGCGATGCTACCTACCTATTATATCCTATATAAGTAATCATAGAGTTATGCGTAGCGATAATGACACATTTTCCTAACTTTGGGGAGACGTGTTGCAGACGACTGTTTGAAGCAGGTCAGTGGGTCGTATGATTGTCGTATATTTAAAGCAGAGAACAGACAGCAGCAAGTTTTTATGTTCACCATAACACTGGAGAGGTCGAAGAAGGAATCACCTATAATGTTCATAAGGGAATTCATGACGATTACGATGACGTAGATTTGTTTTATTTACATTTTCATTTGAGAAAGTGACATACATACATACATAAGATAGTCAGAGACTGGGCACTCACTGCAAAAGCAGATGACTGCCACAATCAACGTTTCACCAAAACAATATAATGCACTTGGTGTGATAGGTGGTGAGCCCATCGCCACCATGCGCTGTTGGGTGCACAGTGCAGTTTAATTCCTCGCCTTTTACGAGATCCATTGGATGAGATAGAGTGTAGTATTCTTTCAACGAGCCGCCACCACACGGTGACAAGACGAGCTAAACTTTCACCTAATGGTAAGTGCAACGTCTACCAATAACAAATGCTGTGTCACGTAGATCATTTCTGTGTGGCAGCACACTGCGCAAGTCCCTCTGAGACATCAGTTTTTAAGTTCCCTATGGTCAGTAATTACACTAGTTCTCAGTGTCATTTAGACCGAAACTAAGTAATGTTCGGACACTACTGCTTCACGGCAGCAAACCCTGAGGTGGTACCTATCTAGACGGACGCCTGCGTAAGAACACTAGTCAATAAAACTTGATAATGTGTGGTTTTGAGGTGTCGTTGTTGTGTATTGACTAGTGGTATTTTTGTAGTGGAAATCAGATACCTGATAGATGTTCCCGGTGGCGGTATAAGTTTGCTTTTGCATACTTTTGTTGGAGGGCGGGCGATGCATTACGTAAACTAGGTATTTTTTTTATTGAATTAAGTAACGAAACGAGTAAAATGTTCACTTGACAGTGAGTGCCACGCCTGCCCGTAACAAATGCTGTGTCACCCACAATATTTCTGTTTGACACCACACTGCGCCCGTCACCCAGAGACATCAGATCTTATGTCTCATATGCCCAGTGATTACGCTAGCTCTCAGTGCCTTTCAAACCGAAACAGTAATCCTACCACCAGTAATATAAACTTTTTATGTTTTGCGGAGAGAAATTGAATTTGCTAAGATCCGTACATCTTAGCAAATTCAATTTCTCTCCTTATTAAACTGCAACAAACTGAAGGGCTTAACTTTTATCTGTAGTACAAATAAATAGCAGTATTATTTTTAAATACCAATAAATTTTGCGACAAAATACCAAGAAAACATACCTGTATATTGAAGAGAATATTTGGTACCCCTTTTTAAGCATATTGCGCGCATAAAGAAGTTCGAGATTTGACTTAGTTAATTTATTTATTTTATTTTATTTATTTTGGCAACAAACAGTCATTTCTTAATAATACATTCTTAAAAATAAAATACAAGAAGACAAATAGTGCCGAAACTTACTACAACTAAATACATTTATTAACGTTACAAAAAAAAAATAAACATACAGCTATTTATCCAGTAAGTGAAATATGTTCGTAGGTAAAACAAATTTTAAACAGTTAACAGAATCAAATATATTGGTAGGAAATTATACAATAAACCCAAAGTAAAAGGAAGAAAAAAAATATTCGTTTGGCGGAGTTTTAAAAATAATTCCTTTTTTAATAAACTAAGCGAGCGCCCAAAAATATTTAGATCAGAATTTTTTTTATTATAAGAGTTGAGAACTCTGGGTATGAAACCATTAAGAGTGTAGTTCTTTCGGAAATGAGGAGGAACAAAAATATTTATTTTACGTGAGGGGCGAGCGGGAAGTCTTGCATGTGCTATAAATGATATTTTAGAAAGTAAATAAGGAGAATCTAATTTACTATTAAGAATTTAATGTAATGGAGAAGGATTGCAAAAAGCTAAAATGTATATATAAGATTAAAAACAAGTTAATGAATGACGGTATCAGAATTTCGACCATTTTAAAACCACTAGTTAGTTATAATATTGTCTTACAATATTAATTATAAATTAATTAACATATTCCTTATATAAATATAAGTTTTAAATATTAACAATTGATTTTTATTTTTAGTCCGATCTATGCAGACAGATGTGTAGATCGGACTAAAAATAATAATTAAAAGCTGAGGGTAGGTCCCCGGGTTAACTATGACATCAGGACGTCTGTCACCTAAGTCCTCCCATGACCGTGGTAAAGCGATCGAAACGTCTGTTTATAAATAGTTTAAATTAAACGCGATAAAATCTGCATCGCGCCACTGCACGCTCGACCTACCGATGGGAAACGCCTTCCTCGCGAGCTGCGAAGTCGTCCTGAGGAGGACTAATCATAAGAAATACCAACGTCGAAGAAAAGTCTTCGGCACAAGAATAACTGAACCGCCGCCTGCTCGCTGGCAGGCAAGCCGGACGTTTTACATCCGGCTAGCCAGGCCGCGGAGGGTGCTGAGAAGATCAAAACCTCACCTGGGGATTTGACCGTGAGGACCAGTGAAGTGGACCACAAGCCTACAACCAAGTGGAAAACCCAATGACCCGTGCTTAGTTACGTATGGCGAAGAAACCGCTGAGGGGGCCAAAAAGCCCCGAACAGCTTCCCGGTGCCCCGTGAGGGGCGCATGAGAAGACCGGACTCGATAAAGTCTGTAAAAATAGTTTTATTTTAGTGTGTATATGAATAAGAGTAAATATATGAAACCATTAAGCAATAAATCTAGTTATAAAACTCCGTGCATGCTAATAAATCGGGTATCTTACAGGACGCCGCTTGAGCAAAAGTTTATGTATTATTCATTCTTTAGGGTCGCATCCTTGCATACATTACGTTAAACACTTCGTTGCAGCAGCTAGGAATAATCTTAAGCAATTTTCTGTCTAAGATAAATGATATTCTTACTGGGTTCATTTTAATTCTGCATGTATAACATTGTTTAGCTATTTCCCTTTAAAGTTTCCTTAAATGTGAACATAACCACGGACGGTTAGTATTTATTATGATTAAAAAAACGTCTGAATCGTTATATTTTTTTTTATTTCATGAAAGTGACGGAACGAGCAAAACGTTCACCTGATGGTAAGTGCGACGTCTGGCCATAACAAATGCTGTGTCACCCAGAAAATTTCTGTGTAACGGGCGCAGTGTGGAGTCACCTCACTGCGCCCGTTACCCTGAGGCATCAGTTCCTAAGTCTCATATGCCCAGTGATTACGCTAGCTCTCAGTGCCCTTCAAACCGAAACACAGTAATGCTTTCACATTACTGCTTCACGGCAGAATAACTAGCCCTGGGGTGGTACCTACCTAGACGGATTCTGCATAGGAATCCTACCACTAGTAAAGTTAGTTAGACTTCTCAAATATAAAAAGCGATGTTAACGAATTTCTCAGATCTTTTCACTCAACTGACTTCGGGACTCCGCCTCCCTTTCATTTTAATAATTGGACATGTAATGGTTCAAAAATTGCATTGTTTTTCTTTTCACGAGGTATCGTATACGGATTTTATTATATAGCAGATTTTGTTTGGTTGAACTCGCTAATCTCAGGAACTACTGGTTCGAATTGAGAAAATCATTTAGTGTTGGATAGGCCATTTATCGAGGAAGGCTATATGCTATATAACATCACGCTACGATCCTCAGAGCGAGTTCTTTTAAATTAAACGGCGGGGGAAACCGCAGGACACAGCCAGTTTTAAATATAATAAAATAAATCCTTAATTTTTGAACATGTGTTAAAAGATTTCGGGTAGGGTATGGAAGAATGATGGAAAAACGAAGTTTCAAAGCAACAATATATATTTAAGACTGGCTGTGCCCCGCGATTCCACCCGCGTATAAAAGCCGACCACGATCGATGATAAACATATCATCATCATTTAAGCCTATCACTAGTCCACTGCTGAACATAGACCTCCCTCATAGATTGCCACAAAAGTTTGTAGTTCTCAATTTGGGGGATTTTGCCATAGTTGCCACGATTGGCAGGCGGATTGGCAACCGCTATTTATTTATTGAGATATTCCAGGAGGATGCTGCTGCCCATCTCCCGGTTTTTATTTTCCCTCTGTCGACGTTTACGACACAAACGGGATGAGATGGGGTGGTAGACTCTCTTTAGCCGCTACCACACGGCACCCGATACCACACGGCATATGTGTGCCTTGTATTCGGAATAGCCGTGTGGTGGCGGCTCGTTAAAAGAATACTACCACTCCATCTCATCCAATGGATCTCGTAAAAGGCGAGTAAGGAATTAAACTGCACTGTGCACCCAACAGCGCATGGTGGCGATGGGCTCACCACCTATCACACCAAGTGCATTATATTGTTTTGGTGAAATGTGGACTGTGGCAGTCATCTGTTTTTGCAGTGAGTGCCCAGTCTCTGACTACCCCTTATGGGATACAGTCGTGATCTTATGTATGTATGTATGTATTCGGAATTAGTTAAATTCTAAGTCGTTCAATAAAATGTATCAGAAGACGAAAATTTCCCCAAAATGAGTACAAGTCAAAAGTAGAGTCATTTATCAGTTCACACTACAGAGGAACTATGCAGGAATCCGTCTAGGTAGGTACCACCCCAGGGCCAGTTATTCTGCCGTGAAGGAGTAGTGTGCAAACGTTACTGTGTTTCGGTTGGAAGGGCACTGTGAGCTAGCGTAATCACTGGCCATATGAGACTTAAGAACTGATGTCTCAAGGTGATGGGCGCAGTGTTGTGTCACACACAGAAATGTTTTGTGTGACTCAGCATTTGTTATGGGCAGACGGTGCATTTACCACCAGGTGAACGTTTTGCTCGTTTCGTCACTTTATCCAATAAAAAAAAACAATAAAATTATCAAGGTTCTGTTCCCAGCATCTCAGCATTTGCAGCAAATCTTCTGATGAATGTGAAGAGGCGGGACGTCAAAAATGAAACTTCATTAACTTTTATAAGTAATGAGCTCCTCATTTTTTAATTTTGATTCGAAATATGGCGAGGCTACAGAAGTTATTAAAAAAGATGATAAATTGAACTGAAGTAAGTTAATTTGCTAAGATCCGCATGCAAAATATAGCGTGTTTGGTAGAGGGTCCGACAAATCAAATAGATGTGTTCGAGGGACCATTTGGAGAATACAAGTTGGCCAAAAAAAATCCCTAACCCCCTAATTTTTTTTTCCAAGATTTTTTTTTGTAAATTTTACGATTTTCACCGAAATCGTACCTATTTACCGCCATAACATTTGTAAAATCTGTTTTAGACCGGATGTTTTTACTTAAGTTTGGTCTCTGATACACCTTCAGGTCACGAAAATTAGATACAAATCAGAGCTAACTAACCGTTTTAGAGCTCATAGAGTGAAAAAATTAAATAAATTTTACCTCAAAGTTCAACTTTCACAATGATCTAAAAAAAACCAAACTCAAGTAAAAACTTCCGCTCTAAAAGAGATTTTACAAATGTTATGGTCGTAGGTAAATAGGTACAATTTCGGTGAAAAACGGAAAATTCAGAAAAAAAATCTCAAAAAAAATTGGGGGGGTCAGGGATTTTTTTCGGCCAACTTGTATTCTCCAAATTGGCACTTGAACTTAACGTTTATGTTTATTGTAGAAAGTGACGAAACGAGCAAAACGTTCACCTGATGGTGAGTGCAACGTCCGCCCACAACAAATGCTGTCACACCCGGAACATTTCTGTGCGTGTCCAAACCGAAACACAGTGTTTGCACACTACTGCTTCACGGCAGAATAACTGACCCTGGGGTGGTACCTACCTAGCCGGATTCCTGCATAGGAACCCTACGACGAGTAATCTTAGTAAGTAAGTTGCACAAACAGTTAAAAAATATGTATTTACAACTTAAAACAGTTTATGTACTGTTTAATTTCCTTTACCGACCTTAATATACTTTTTTTTGAACAAAATGTTGGCAACGCTAACTGTATGGCATGTGATATGATCCAATTTTGTAAAGTGGATCTCAACCAATGACATCGCTGTCACTTAGGCCGCCCCCGTGTGGTGGCGGCCTAAGAGAATCTACCACCTCATCTCATCCCGTGGGTGTCGTAAAAGTCGACGGAGGGAAAATGAAAACCAGGAGATGGGCAGCAGCATCTTCCTGGAACATCTGAAAAAATAAACTGCGGCTGCCAATCCGCCTCCCAAGCGCGGCAACTATGGCAAAATCCCCCCAAAATGGGAATAACAAACTTTTGTTGCAATCTATGGGAGAGGCCTATGTTCAGCAGTGGACTAGTGATAGGCTGAAATTATGACGATGACTAGACGCTCTTACGCATTTTGACAAAGCCGTGGTAGCTTAATGGCCAAGTGTTCCCCTTAAGTATCGTAGTAGGCGAATGACCTGAGTTCGATACACGGTGCCGACACCTCTAAAACTATTCTGCATTCTAAGTGCTTACCTCGTGCTCAGGAGTGAAGGAAAATATCGTGTGGAAAATTAAAATAAAATCTGAAACGTTCGTAAGGTCTCTCGAATACCAAAAAGTTATTGTGTTAATGGATTTCTCGAAACTTTCCACTCAGCGGGTTTTGGGACTTCGCCTCTCGCTGATTTTATAAATTGACATCGACTCGTAACGATTTTTTGCTGATTTATTATTACTTCTCGTAAATCAATTTTCTTCTCACTTCGACGACGCTTGCTAGAAATATGTAACGTATTTTCTATCTGAAATGAAATTTAAACGTATCATTACTTTGTTGTTCACGTACAAACACATTCGGTATCTCCAATCGGTCGGTTTAATGATGTGGTGTACGAAATTTTGTATCTCGAGGGGATAATACCTTCGTGATGGATGACTTCATGGTCTTTCAGTATTCCCAATGGAATATTTAATATAATTTAATTTAATGATTTATATGAGAAATCGACCCGAAATAATATTTCGTAACCACCGATGGCTGGCATGCCTTAATAATTATTTAATCAAATAACTTACTTCAACGCAACAACTCCAAACAAAGTTTCATGATTTCCTCATGGATCCCATCATTAGAACGAGACCAAAATTATATGGGACCACCTTTACGATATCCTCTTTCTGATAAAGAATCATTAAGATCTGATCATAAACAAAGCAGTTATGCCCGAACACATAAATTACTGGTTGTAGGATTTCTATGCAGGAATCCGTCTAGGTAGGTCCCTACCCCATGGCCAGTTATTCTGCCGTGAAGTAATAGTGTGCGAACATTACCGTGTTTCGGTTCGAAGGGCACTGTGAGCTAGCGTAATCACTGGACATATGAGACCTAAGAACTGATGTCTCTGGGTGACGAGTGCAGTGTCACACATAAATGTTCTGGATGACACAGCATTTGTTATGGGTAGACGTTGCACTTACCATCAGGTGAACGTTTTGCTCGTTTCGCCTATTATTTTCTATTGAAATTAATTTATTATAGAAATAATATTTTTAAAAAAAAACATAGTTGGCTGATGAATTTATAGCTTCTCGTGACGGGAACTTTATACGGATTCCGTGTGATACTTCAATGGTAAGGGAAACGCACAACACGTATCATTAAGCGATTTCCTCGTCACCTCATTTATGACCCAAAAAAATTTAATAAAAATGTGAGTCTTACCACGACAGTTGATATTTAGTATTCAAACCTTTTTTTTATTAAATGTTCTTTCTCCAACTATGATGTCCTGACCGATTTTCGAATCACGGCGACAACTACCGAATATTGTCGGAAGATATCAACTCCGCAGGCAGATATTAAAGTGCCACAAGTGTACGCGCACACACGGGTACTCACTACCCAATGTAACGCTCATGCTATAACATCGGAGGTAGACAAGGATGTAGTCAGAGACAGTAGGACAGACATACCAACAGAATTTGTGTTTTCGCACAAATGTTTTCTACGGATGGGATTCGAACCCGCGGCGTAGTAGTACTCTAACCACTAGGCCACGCGGTCGTCATACTTTCCACGCTGCTCGTACTACCTATATTGAATCGGATATCTATTGCCAATAACGCTGTCACTGCCTATATTGCTTGCCTAAAACATCTGTCGGGGTAGATTTACAACTCAATTAAATTACGGGAGACTACGTCGACTTTTACGTTACTAATTCTTACGTTGTCATTTATATATATAAATAATTTACTTACTTTATTTTTTTTTTCTTTAATTGTATATAGAATAGAATCATCGTCATCATCATCATTTCAGGCTATCACTAGTCCACTGCCGAACATAAAGCTCCCCCATAGATTGCGACAAAAGTTTGTAGCTCTCGTTTTGTGTGAATTTTACCATATTTGCCACGCTTGGCAGTACGAGTTGGCAGCCACAATATATTTATTCAGATTTTCCAAGAAGAAGCTGCTGCTCATCTCCTGGTTTTTTTTCCCTCTGGCGACTTTGGTTCTTATTTTCCTTCTTCCTTACGACACCCACGGGATGAGATGGTAGATAACTCTTAAGCCCACACCGTGTGGTGTATATGTAACGAAATGTGTATATGTGACGAATATGTAAACGAAAAAATAAACATACATACATACATAAGAGCCGTGGTAGCTCAGCGGCTAGGCGCTTCGCTTTTAATTTCATAGTACGCGAGTGACCTGGGTTCGATTCCCGGTGCAAGCACCACTAAAATTGTTAATTGCAATTTTAAGTGCTGATTTACCACGTGCTCGGCGGTGAAGGAAAACATCGTGAGGAAACCTGCATGTCTGAGAAATAAAAAATATTTCGAAGATATGTGAAGTCCGCCAACCCGCATTGGAGCAGCGTGGCGGATTCTTCCTAGCTCCAAAACCCTCTCAGAAATGAGAGGAGGCCTGTGCTCAGCAGTAGGTCATTTATGGGCTGAAACTTTACTTTACTTTTTACATACATAAGAATAAGATCACGACTGTATCCCATAAGGGATAGTCAGAGACTGGGCACTAACTGTAAAAACAGATGACTGCCTACAATCCACGATTTCACCAAAACAATATAATGCACTTGGTGTGATAGGTGGTGAGCCCATCGCCATGAAAATATAAGTTATTAAAAATACGAAAATCGACTTACTGTTACAGTCCTATTGTGACCACATTTCATGTAAACTTCAGTTTACGTAAACGCGGTCAAAATGGAGCTGGTGAAGACCGAGATCAAATTATACATTTGAACGTAGTTAAGGAAAACGTGATTTTATTAAACTTGGTTTCCAAAGCCTATGCAGGAATCCGTCTAGGTAAGTATCATCGCAGCGCAGTTATTCTGCCGTGTAGGAGTAGTGCCGTCCTGGGTGACACATGCATTTGTTATGGGCAGACGTTGCATTTACCATCAGGTTAACGTTTTGGCCGCCTCGTCACTTTCTCCTGAATAAAAAAAAAGATGTTAGCTGGATTACAATTGATTTCACAATTTTGGAGAACAACGAGGTGATGGCGATCGGTCTGTAGTTGGACGGATCTGAGCGGTCGCCTTTCTTAGGGATCGGGTGCACCAAAGCTGTCTGCCATGAGTTCGGGACAACGCCAAGAGAGTAGGAGTACCGGAAACGACGCGTTAAGACCGGTGCCAACTCCGGAGCACACATCCTCAGCACAATAGGAGAGATGCCATCAGGCCCACTCGACTTATGGATGTCCAGGGAGAATAGTGCATTGCGCACAGAACTCTGCAGGGTTTGATTGACTTGATTGCTTGTATAGAGCACTCACTGGATGATTGGTGGCGTGTTCCCCATGTCTTCGAGAGACGAGTTGGCTGCAAAAAGGGAGCCTAAAAGATCGGCTTTCTCCTTAACTTTGTTTTGTAGATGTATATCAAAGAAATGGTTGTTTCTTTTATAAAATTTAATTTGTACAGATAATGTTATGTTTTTAGTTAATTATAACCGTTCAAACACACTCTGTAAACATAACACGGTTCTATAAGCTGAAAAGCGGACCCTTTTACATTAATCTACGTAAAGGTATATCTGTTATATCTTTGTGGTTTTCTTTGCCGACCTTTGCCCACGATTATCACGTTGTTAATTGCCTTGATGTTACATACGAGGTCGCTGGTATTTTAAATTTGAAATGATATTTAGTA
Source organism: Luehdorfia chinensis (assembly GCA_019845155.1). Lineage (NCBI taxonomy): Eukaryota > Metazoa > Arthropoda > Insecta > Lepidoptera > Papilionidae > Luehdorfia > Luehdorfia chinensis. The sequence continues at coordinate 15,035,905 of JAHVAK010000016.1, forward strand.
ACACAACATTTTAACGTGTGACAACCACGTGGCTTGGCGTTTTCGAATTTCGCAACATGCCAACTATGCCGCAGGGTTTGAATATCAGCCGAATCCACTGATCAGTTTGTGTTGTGCTTGTCTCCACGTTTCGTACCTCCGAGCTTATCACACGAGCGTTGCATCGGGCGCAGGTAAGTCGGGAAGAGTCGGTGCCGTTCTAGAAACCGTGGTAAGTGTGAAGCGAGTGTTGAGTGAGTATTCTCACTTAACACTCGCTTCGCTCAGGATTCCTATGCAGGAATCGGTCTAGGTAGGTACCATCGCAGGGCCAGTTATTTTGCCGTGAAGCAGTAGTGTGCCAATATTACTGTGTTTCCGTCTGAAAGACACTGAGATCTAGTGTAATCACTGGGCATATTAGACTTAGAATACATGTCTCAGGGTAACAGACGTAGTGTGGCGACACAGAAATGTTCTGCGTTACACAGCATTTGTTATGGTCAGACGTAGGACTTACCATCAGGTGAACGTTTTGCTTATTTCATCACTTTAGCCAATTAAAAATAAATCTGAAATAAAAAGTAGCTTAGATTGCTCTGTGAAAAGTCCCCTACCTGCCAATGATGATTACAAGCCCATTACGGCGGCAACCATCAGAAGATATTATGCTGTCTCAATGCAATATGAAGGACAAATAATTGTCGAACCGTAAGAAGTCGGGTACAAGAAGATCTTATAATAAATTACTTTTAGCAGAGGCCTTTGCTCGCTTTCTGATTCAATGAGGTAAGCCGACAGCATCCCAGACTTCAATCCCGTATCCTGTGAAAGATTGACTTAGTTCAAACCCAGAACCCGCGGTGACCAATAGGCCACGGGGTTTTTAAAAGGTACATCAACAGAGATAACTTTAAATACACAATGCTGTCAATTCAAAAATATAATTGTTAAAGTAACGAATGTCAGAGTTCGGTTAAATCATAACAGATTTTTACCATTGAATAAAGACAGAATATTATTTTTTCGTTAGATATTTAAGAAAATATTATACTGTAAATTATTATTGACATCGGTCGTGGCCCGGGGCTGTGTTTTTTATATAAGAATTGGGAATGACAAATTGAGTTCATTCATTCAAAGTTAAAGCATAATAAGCCTCGGAGCACAAACAATGTCTATCACTATTATTTAGGAATAGTTTTTTTATTGGTTATACTGACGAAACGAGCAAAATGATCACCTGATGGTAAGTAAGTCTGTCCATAACAAATGCTGTGTGACCCAGAACATTTCTGTGTGACGCCACACTGCGCTGTCACCCTGAGACATCAGTTCTTAAGTCTCATATGTCCAGTGATTACGCTACCTTTACTGCCCTTCAAATCGAAACTCAGTAATGTTTACAGACTACTACTTCACGGCAGAATATCGGGCCCTGGGATGGTACCTACCTAGACGGATTCCTTCATAGAAATCCTGCCACCAGTTAAATAATAATACGTAGGGTAATAGTGGTTGAAGTTTACGTATCTGCTTGCACTTTAAATGAATACCATCATCATAATTTCAGCCTATCACTAGACCACTATTGAACATAGACCTCTCCCATAGATTGCCACAAAACACAGTCCTGTAACACACAGCAGGTGGGTACCTGCATCCATCGACTTCCCGCAAAACCGCGCAGGTCGTCTCTCCATCTAGTGGGAGATCACCCTTCACTGAGTTTGCCGGTACGAAGTTGCCAATCCAGAACCTTTCTTCCCCAAAGGTTATCGGTTCTCCGAGCAATATGGCCGGCCCATTGCTGCTTAAGCTTGCTTATCCTTAGGGCTATGTCGGTTACTCCAGTTCTGCTGCACCGAGCACAGTCCTTACCTTTTTATAAATATACTGACATGTAAAATATGAAGCCAGCGAATACTTGACCTACCTGTCTTGTCTGGCCAATATAGTAGTACCGGGTAAGCGACCCCGGCTTCCGAGCTACTGCTGTTTCTTCCTGCTCCTTCCGAGATATTAGTATCCTATACCTTATAGTTCTATTCCTAACTTCCGCAAGGGAAAAGGATTAGGTAGGATAGGGATTAAGATAGGGTAAGGACCCTAAGTCCATTTCCTGCCTAATCCTTTCCCCTTCCTCTCCGCCAAGTCAGTGGTTGCCGTGTTGCTGGCTGTGAGTCGACGGGCGAGCCTAGTCGTAAGCGTGCTGATTTGCTCTGGCACCGGGCGACCCCAAAATAAGGCTAACCTTACCCAAGCATGGGGGATTCTGTTTGGGTGGACAACATCTTACCTACTCGTTGGAACGCAATAGGGAGCAAGAATTTTAAGTTATGCAAATAACGTGGTTGGCCACCCATTACGTTTTGTTTCCCGTGAGGGTGAAAGTGGGCTACGGATGTTGTGTCTGCCTACCCCAATTGCAAAAGACGTGACTGTATGTACGTATGTAAAATATTCATTTAAATAATGAATAGTCACTTGTGCTACTAGAAGTTAATTATCCTTCGAACTTTTCAGTAGCACAGATTCTACTGCAGATATTTATTTATTTATAAAGCTTTACATACAAGATGTATATAAGCGCACTTAATGCCTCAATCATTCTCTACCAGTCAACCTCAAGGGTGGTGCAGAGATTATATATAGAAATACCATAACATAACATTGAAGCAGTTTAACTTAGAGAGTTTCCCAACATCTATCCAGCCAAAACGACGCATGTGCAGAATTTTAGGCTGGAGATGGAAGGTTTTAGGACGTAGGAAAGAAAAATGAGGTCATGATGGGGAAACCCACGAGCAGGGTGTTGACCGCGGGAAGAGACAAGGGTAGGGTTCGAGGTAAGGATTAAGTCGAGTCAAGTATCCTCCACATCCAACTTGTGGTGAGTGGCTTGTAAAGGAAGAACATGGGAGGTCAACCGACCCGACAATTTGAAAGGGTTTAGAGGAACGATGTGAGCGAGGAACCAGGAGGTCAATACTGACCTCGATATCGCCCATGATGATGTAATGACAGTATTCCGACCCTAAAGATTCGAAAATTCGAAATTCAGAATCGTCTCGAGACTAGAGAAGTAATCTACAGAATAAAGAATGCAGAATCCACAGAAAGAAGGTAATACACACCATTTTAAATTTTGCGTGCTGATCTTAGCAACTTAATTTCTTTTCTAGGATTTCCGTAAAGTGACGCCTGATTCTAATAACTATAATCTACAGAAGGCGGGCAGTAGACGGCACCAAAAACAGATTTACCTCATTATACACATACTTCAAGACAAGGAAACTGCAGATGCGGAGTACGGTGAGGAGGAAGCTAGAATTTTATATCGGAACTCACTGCGAAGATATATAGTAACACCACCCCCTCTCCTATCAACTCGTTCGTTGAGTATCAAAGTAAATCCCGGGAGGGGGTAAGTGGTTGAGAGCAGATGTGGTTTAGGCCAACTCTCAGTAATCAGAACGGCATAAACATCAACAGTAGAGAAAGCTTCGATCAGGTTGTAATGACTGTGTATGCTCTGTGCATCAATATGACATACGTTGAATACAGAACGAATCCGATCAAATTACGAAAATCACACAGCGTATTGTCATTATACTTTTCAGGAATCCGTCTAGGTAGGTTCCACCGCAGGGCCAGTTATTCTGCCGTGAAGCAGTAGTGTGCAAGCATTCTTGTGTTTTGGTTTGAAGGGCACTGTGAGCTAGCGTAATCACTGGGCATTTGAGACTTAAGAACTGATGTCTCAGGGTGAAGTGCGCAGTGTGGTGTCACACAGAAATATTCTGGGTGACACAGCATTTGTTGTGGGCGGACATTGCACTTACCATCAGGTGAACGTTTTGCTCGTTTCGTCACTTTATACTAAAAAAATGCAAGCACACTTCTTTCTTTATAATTTTATCTGTCTCCTTCACCAACAGTATGCCTGGAAGAGATCGCTGTTAAGAGATAAGGCAACCTTTTTTACAAGTTGTTATTTTTTTTTACTTTATTTGGGAAAACAAACAATTGTACAACAAGAAGTATTACAAAGTTGTGTATTATATAAAATATAAATATATGTAAAACCAGCACCGTTTTCCACATCAATTGAGGTCCCTTTGCTATGACATTACATTGAATTATTTATATTTGAGAGGACCTTCAATTATATACAGAAAAATGAATAATAAGATTAAAAAAAATGGTACTGAATAACAAAATATTTTCTAATGACAAGTGGTAAAAACAACAAGTAAATAATTAGCTTATAAGTTAGCATATAAATGTATCATTTTGTATGTTGAACACATAATAATATAAATCGTATAAATAAATATAGAAAAATAATCACAAGCAGAACGAAAATATATTCACGCTTCGGATAGTGTCTGGATCGTTTTAGTGGGTAAATCTGACTTCGACCATGAAATCAACCGAATACTCGGCTGGACCACATTCAGACAATTGCCTCATATCTCCTCGTCTAATATAATTGGGCCGTTAAAGAGAGAAGCATATACTTATTTTGAGGGTAACGGCACTGTGAGCCAAATACAATGCATGTTCAATGAAGATATCTCATAGTCAGTATTGTATCCTCAGTGTTGGCCGCGTGGCCTAGTGGTCAGAGTACCTGACTTCTACGCGGGTCCTGGGTTCGACTCCCAGCCGGAGCCAACATTTGTGCTAAAACACAAATTGTTGGGTTGTGTTGTGAAACACGGGGACACCGTGTTTCTGACACTGCATCCCAGCCTACCTCCGATCTTATCGCATCAGCGTTACATCGGGCGCGGGTATGTTGAGACGAGTGAGTGCCTCTGTGTTTGCGCGTACACTTGCGGCACTATAATATCTCCTGCGCAGTTGGTGGCTCTCGACAGTATTCGGAAGTTGTCGCCGTGGTCGAAATCGGCTAGCAGAACATCATCATCATCACATTGTGAAACGTAGCAGGATTATATCGCTAATACATACATACAGTCACGCCTTTTTATATAAGATCTAGGCATAGACCACACCTGTAGCACACTTTTCGGCCCCGAGATATGAAGGATGGCAACCCACTTTACCGCCATTTCAAATCGAAACCATTCATTCCCACCATTTCGTTCCCACGAGTTACTACTCTTATAGTGACAGGATTATATACTTTGACTTTTTTTGATTACATATTCTGATATTTATCTGCACGAAGAAGCTCCCCGTCCATACCTTAGTCGCCTCTTACGACACCTCGGTAGGTGCTATTCTGATGTGAGAGTGTGGTATGTCTGTTTGTCTGTCAGTCTGTTCGGTCGAGCTGAGTACAGCTACAACCAGTATATTCGCAGCGTGCATCTGTCATGCTTTAATAACAATGAAATAAACAATATATTCAGAAAAATGTATATAGATTAATATAGTAATCTAAATCAAACATTGAAATATGATTAATACGGAAATATCCAAGGGCATTGAAGTAGTTAATAATAGGAAATAAAGTTTGGTAGCGCGGAGTAATGATCGGAATCTATTAACCTCAAGTTAACGAAGTTTTGCAATAAAGGGAGCATTAACGGGCTGATGACAGATGAAGTTACCGCTTTCAAGTATGCATAATTTACTTAAGTTTGCATAATATAGAAAAAAATATAAATGAGGAAAAAAACGAGCTCAGGTTCGATTTCCGGTGCCGGCACCACTAAAATTGTTAATTGCAATTTTAGGTGTCGATTCACCACGTGCTCGGCGGTGAAGAAAAACATCGTGAGGAAACCTGCATATCCGAGGAATAGAAATGTTTCCTGGGTATGTGAAGTCTGCCAACTCGCATTTGGAGGAGCGTGGCGGACTATTCCCAGCTCCAAAACCCTCTCAGAAATGGGACAGCAGTGGGACATTTATAGGCTGTAACTTTACTTTTTTTTACATTATTTATTCAGCAGTTAATTACCGTGCGGTGGCGGCTCGTTAAAAGAATACTACCACTCCATCTCATCCAATGGATCTCGTAAAAGGCGAGTAAGGAATTAAACTGCACTGTGCACCCAACAGCGCATGGTGGCTATGGGCTCACCACCTATCACACCAAGTGCATTATATTGTTTTGGTGAAAGGTGGATTGTGGCAGTCATCTGTTTTTGCAGTGAGTGTCCAGTCTCTGACTACCCCTTATGGGATACAGTCGTGATCTGATGTATGTATGTATGTATATTTTCGCGAACCATGTGTACTGTAAAGCACTCGAAACGTCGGGATATAAATAGTAAATATAAACGCAATAAAATCCGTAAAATTTTGTGCTTTTCTCGTCGTGCTTGAAAATAGGTCTTAATGGGGTCGAACATGGAGTGGAAGATTAACCCAAAATTCGGATTATACAGAAAACCAACATTTAAGCTGGGCTGTGTAAAAATGCGGTTTAATGAAGAAAATAAAGTTAATTTGCTAAGATCCGCATGCAAAATTTAAAATGGTGTGTATTACCAGTGGTGTGTATTGATTTGTGGTAGTGTTGTTGTAGTGGATGGTATTTGGTGGCGGCCCCCGGTGGCGGTATTGGTTTTCTTGTGCACGCTGTTGTAGGAGGGCGGGTGGTATTCTTCAAAAAATAGGTAATACACACCAATACACCTTCAGATTCAATGTTTGGTTAATTTGGTTACAATATATTTGACAAAATAACAGAAAATGCGATTAAATCAGAAATATGGATATATTAATTGCTTTCAAGTTTACCCGCGGGCGAAGTTACAAGTTGCAAGTGATTACGTAAAACATAGACGAGCCGTTAAAGAGGACACAGCTTACGGTTCACCGATTATGGTGCGAACGAAATAAAACCCTTTGTCGACTTTGGTGTTTCTAGACCGACACTAACTAGATAAGGAGGAGAGTGTATCTTTTACATTTCCGTCCTCATCGTGTTGCTGCAGATAAAGCTAATTTGCTCAAACTCCTAAAGTAGTATTAGTTACAGTATCAGTAAAAGTATTCGTCATAAACGACATGAAACGTTTAGAAATAATGAAGGAAATAAAGTTCATTTACTAAGATCCGAAAACTTAAAATGGTATATATTACTCAGTTTTAAAGGACACCGCCGGCCCTCGGATCTTAACAAATTCACTTTCTTTCTTTCATTACAAGGGAATTCCGCAAAGTAACGTCTGATTCTATTAACTATGTTTAGAAATATGTTACGGAATAATTTCACTCGTAGGTGATCTCAAATTTGAAATAGATTCCAATCTATTGCCGTATTGACGGTGTCAGCATGTCCCCGTTTCAAAAAACGCGGAGAATTTATTGTAACGACGCTTTCTGCGTAGACCGTAACAAAAATTAATAGTTAAAAGCTGAAGGTACCCTGAATGACTATGACATCAGAACATCTATCACCTCACCATGGGTGCTGTAAAGCGCTCAAAACGTCGAGTTATAAATACTTCAAAATTAAAAGTTTTATTTATAGGTGTAGTATTCGCGTAAATATTAGAAACCAACCAACACCAACCAGTTCTTACGTCTTATACATACCCCATATCCCATAAGGGGTAGTCAGAGACTGGGCACTCACTGCAAAAACAGATGACTGCCACAATCCACGTTTCACCTAAACAATATAATGCACTTGGTGTCATAGGTGGTGAGCCCATGGCCACCATGCGCTGTTGGGTGCAAAGTGCAGTTTAATTCCTTACTCGCCTTTTACGAGATCCATTGGATAAGATGGAGTGGTAGTATTCTTTTAACGAGCTGCCACCACACGGCTTATGTCTTATATGGCCAATAATTACACTAGCTCGCAGGGCCTTTCAGACTGAAACAGAGTAGTGCTTCATACTGCTTCACGGCAGAATAACTGGGCCTACGGTGGTGCCTATTTAGACGGATTACTTCACAGAATTCCTAGTAAATATAAGTCAGTATCTTTCAAGTAAGGAACTGTGTCGTAATACGTTCATAAAACAATTCATGATCTCAAGATGTTAAAAACATTCATGTGGCCTACAGTTAAGTAAAGCGAAAGTGAAAGCCTGTAAATGTTCACTTGCGGGCACAGACCCGTGCTAATTTATGAGGGTTTTAGGAAGAGTCCGACACGCTGCGCAGTGTGGGTTGATTAACTTTACGTGATGTCGAAATTTTATTTATATTTTAAGGCACGCATTCCTTCATCGCTTAGCACGTATCAACTCTTTCACGAGATTATCTGACGTAGAGTCTATGACACATGATAATGCCTGATAATGTTGGTGAGGAACACGTCTTGTGTTCTCGACTTCAGTGGTGTATAATACCCACCGGTCCCTGGTGGCGGTGTTAGTTGGCTTGTGCGCGCTACTGGGGGAGGGCGGGCGGTGCTTTTTTTTATTGGATAAAGTGATGAAACGAGTAAAACGTTCCCCTGATGGTAAATGCAACGTCTGCCCATAACAAATGCTGTATAAGCCAGAAAATTTGTGTGTTACACCACTCTGTGCCCATCACCCTGAGACATCAGTTCTTAAGTCTCATATGCCCAGTGATTACGCTAGCTCACAGTGCCCGAGTTCGCCGCTAGTTCAAACCGAAACACAGTAATGTTTTCACACTGTTGCTTCACGGCAGAATTACTGGCCCTGGGGTGGTACCTACCTAGACGGATTCCTGCATAGGAATCCTAGCACCAGTAAACGTGAATTACACCTTTAAACATTCAACCGTCGGGCAGATGCCTTCTCTTATTTTCTAAAATATGGATTTCATGAAACAATGAAGCTATTAACTTCGCAGGAGTTATTATAGTGCCATAAGTGAACAAGCAAACATAGGCAATCACTTGTTCTAACCCAGGGCCGTGAAGTAGTAGTGTACAAACATTACTGTGTTTCGGTTTGAAGGGCACTGTGAGCTAGCGTAATCACTGGGCATATGAGACTTAAGAACTGATGTCTCAGGGTGACAGGAGCAGTGTGGTGTCGCACAGAAATGTTCTGGGTGACATAGCATTTGTTATGGGTAGACGTTGCACTTTACATCAGGTGAACGTTTTGCTCCTTTCGTCACTCTGTCCAGTAAAAGAAGAGAACGGAGATACGCTGCAAAATATTTTTCAGTCATAGGTAAAATCAATCAACTTGTTGCTCAAGGTAGTATTTGAACCCAAGACCCGCGGCGTAGAAGTCAGAGACTAAGACCCGATTTCACCGATTGCTATGGAAACCAAGTTTAATAAAACCACGTTTTTCGTCTAACCGATTTCACCGGCTCCACTTTGAACGCGTTCAGAAAAACGAAGTTTACGTGAAATATCGTCACCATCTAAAACAAAAACGATCGATGTATTTATTATTTTGCGACATCAAACTGCCTGGTTTTATGCATAAGACACATAGGTATGCAAACAATAAACAAAACGTATTAAAAATATTTATTGTGTTTACATAGTTGTGCAATTGATAATGACAGCTCTCAAAACGCGTTTAAAGAGCTGAACGTCGAAAATTGGGCGTTCAGAATTTGAACCGCGTTTAGCTTTAATCACGTTCAGTTGATGTTGGTGAAATACAAACGGTAGCATTGAACTCAGTTAAACGCTTAAACTTCGTTCAGCTTGAACTGATCGCGTTTAGTTTCAACGGTGAAATCCGCCCTTAGTACAGTAGGTTAATACCTTAACCTACTGGTAGTACATAACTAAGCCACGCGGTCGTATTTTTTAAATAACAATAAATAATAATTAGTTATATTTACGCATTCAATAAAACTAACTTTACAAATTTTTATGCGTTTACTTTAACTATTTATTAACTACTACAACTAGCTGTGCCCGCAGTATCAGCCGCGTAAAAAAGCCGACCCCGATCGATGATATACATATATACTATATTGTAATCGGGTTTTTAGGCTTTAATTTTTTTGCGTGGAACCCTAATTATTTGTCTAAAACTAAAGCAGCCAAAGTTGCCCGCTATAATATCAGCTATCTGTCAGTCAAAGTCCCATCCAAATCAGTGCAGCCGTTTCGGAGATTAGCCGGAACAAACGGACACAAAACATTAAAAAAAAATCTTATAAGTACCGTGTCGTAGTCGTTTCAGCCTATCGCAAGTCCACTGCTGAACATAGGCCACCCCCATAGATAGCTACAAAAGTTTGTAGCTCTCATATTGGAGGGATTTTGCCATAGTTGCCACGCTTGGCGGACGGGTGTGCAACTGCAGTTTATTTATTCAGATGTTCTAGGAAGACGCTGCTGCCCATCTCCTGGTTTTAAATTCCCTCTGTCGACTTTTACGACACCCACAGGATGACGTGGGGTGGTAGATTCTCTTAGGCCGCTACCACACGGCATAAGTATAAGGGCATAAGTACCGTGTACCGTATACATATACTGTTCTATGCATTGAGTAAAAAGCTTTTGTTTTGTTGTTATAAACAGACAAACGTTATTTATTTTTATAGATGACTATGATATCAGGACGTCAAACAATAAATAAATAAGAAATCTTGGTAAATCATTATTCGTATTGAAACAATTTTGATTTACGATAAGTTCATTATAATTGTGTCCTGTTGCATTTCAGGCAGTGCGAACAAGAATTTAATTTGCCTCCCATTCTAATGTCGGTTGACGGCACGCACTGTCGGATTCCAACTGAACATTCTACTGATCCCGACAATTTCACAAATGTTCATGTTCTTACGTTTCAGTCCTCTGTGGTTAATACGAAATATCTGTAGTTGCATATAACGTGTTTAACATTGGAAAAATAGCTCCGAAATTAAGTTCTGCAGTTTTTGCAATAAGAAAGTTTACATAGCTGACTGTTGAAGCTAATTCTACAGTTAGCATTTTGCATACTTCAGTGCAGTATTATGTCCTATGGTATATATATATATATATATTTAATTTGTGACATACATACATACATAAGATCACGACTGTATCCCATAAGGGCTGTAGTTAATAGAATCAGGCGTTACTTTGCGGAAATCCATTATAATGAAGGAAAGTAAGTTACTTTGCTAAGATCCGCATTCAAAATATAAAAATGGTGTATATAGTTTTTTGAAGAGCATCGCCCGCCCTCCCTCAGTAGCGTGCACAAGCAAACTAACACCGCCACCAGGTACCCTCTACCAACCACTACAATACTACCACTAGATAATATACACCACTGAAGTCGAGAACACGACACGTGTTTCGCCCCAAAACGAGGCATTATCAAGCGTCATAGACTCTACGACAGACGGCCGCCGAGTGAGCGGCGCAGTCAAAGAGCTGCCTATTTATAATATAGGTGACGCAAACGGCCCCCACCAACGACATTGCGATTACAATATCGTGATAGCGACCACTTGCTCACACAATCCACCACCCGAATTAAATAAGCAGCTGTTTGCTACCTAATTGATAGCAAACGACTACTTCGAGTATATTTAAACTTTAAGTACTGGATTTAAAAGTGTGTATATTTAAAAGTGGTGAATTCGAGACGTTCGTTTGTTCATTCAGCAGTGCAATGTTATTATTTTTATTTTTTATTATTTCTAATTGTTCCAGCACACACAGCCGAAGCCCCTTGTCGCAAATACGTAAGACTTCAAATGTGTGGTCGTTAGTTAGGTTATGCCTAGTTTCCTAAAGCTGTTTTGCAAAGTGTTATCTGTCGGTATTTTGTAATTTATAAATGACATTGTGTAATATTTAAATGAAACTAATTTTACAGATTTTATCGCGTTTAATTTTGAATTTTGTTTAATTTTCGGGGGGACCTCCCGTGACCATGGGTGCTCTGAAGCACTCGAAACGTCGGGTTATAAATAACAATATTAAACGTGATAAAATCCATAAAATTAGTTTCATTTAAATGTGTAGTGTTCGCGTAAATATAAGAAATCATTATAATGTAATATGTCATTGAAGTAAAGAAAGACTCCAGAGTTTCTTGGCGGTTCTTTTTTGAGACAGTCTTAATTTTTGCACACGTGTAGATTTTGACGTTCATAAGAGCTTTATACAAACCTAAATTGAATAAGGAAATTTTAACTTTGACTTTGCCATGACAGGGACTGTGATATATCACCGCAGGGTCAGTTATATTGCCGTGAAGCAGTGCAGTGCAAGCATTACTGTGTTTCGGTTTGAGCCTACCCAGAGCTAGTGAAATTACTGAGCATATGAGACTGAAGAACTGATGACTCGGGGGGACGAGCTTATTGTGGTGGCACACAGAAATATCCCCGCGGGAAACGAGACGGGTGGCGAACGACGTCGCCGATTAATACAATGATTTTATAATTAATTATTAACCAACAGCAGGCATCTACCAAGACAGGCTGAAAATTATTATGATGAACCAATAGCAGATTCAGAGCTAAGGATAACGCAGTCTTCATCGTAATATTTATGAAACTGCTTTCCCAGATGAGATACCGAGTACAACGTAGCTACCACCAGATGTTGTGGTCTGATCGAGTCAGGATGTCTCTTCCTATTTATAGTTTTTTCTTCAAAAACGGTCCAGACCCGAAAACCAACAATTTGTGTTTTTGCACAAATGTTGGCTCCGGCTGGGATTCTAACCCAGAACTCACGGCGTAAAAGTCAGGTACTCTGACCACTAGTACTCTGGCCATGTGGTCGTCAAATATTTAGAGCTACGAGTATACATAATTTTAGCGTGTAAGAAACTTTGAAAAGGCCTTGCAGGATGTATGAGATATCCGTCTCTCTCAGATACTCATGTTTATATAGATCTCGTCACACCACCATTATTTTGAGGGTGTTTGGAACTAGGCACTAAATGTAGGTAACGAACTTACTTTCACCCGCGTAAAGAAAGCCTCATGACTGAGTCGTTTATTCGACCCTTCTCGGTAATGTTCGGTTCTGACAGTGCTTTTTATTGTCGCACAAAAAAAGTTTTATTACTTATAACCTTTCTCAATAAACGGGCTATCTAATTCAAATTAAACTTTTTTTTTAATCGGTTAGTATTTCCTGAGTTTAGCGCATTCAAACATACAAACTCTCCAGGTTTATTATAGTAGTAAGATTAGCGCTTCGCCCCTGATTGGTTCGTATACTGATTCCAATGAAAACATAAACTATAGACTTAGGTCAGTTAGTACATACATACAGTTACGCCTTTCTCCAATATAAGGGTAGGCAGAGGCCACTCAAGAAGCGCACTTTTCGCCCTCGCCGGAAACGAAACGTGACGGGTGGCGAACCACGTCGCCACCATTTTGGTACTAATCAAAAAATTCTTACTCCCCATTGCGTTCCCACGAGCAGTATAGTGAGTATTGCATATTATGGTGTTATTATGCACGAATAGAGGCGGTCCGTATAATACCATAGTCGCCTCTTACGACGCCTCGGTAGGAAAGAGGTAGGTGCTGTTCTACTCTACTGGACCTATCGGCAGTTAGTTCTTTAATTAATAGGCCTGATTCTATTAATTCTAGTTAATAGAATCAGGCGTTACTTTGCGGAAATCCATTATAATGAACCACTCGGTCGGCCGGACGGTCTCGGCGGCCGTCTGTCGTAGAGTCTATGACGCTTGATAATGCCTCGTTTTGGGGCGAAACACGTGTCGTGTTCTCGACTTCGGTGGTGTATGTTATCTAGTGGTGGTATTGTTGTGGTTGGTGGCGGTGTTAGTTTGCTTGTGCACGCTACTGATGGAGGGCGGGCGGTGCTCTTCAAAAAACTAGGTAATATACACCATTTTTATATTTTGCATGCGGATCTTAGCAGAGTAACTTACCTTCCTTCATTAGTTCTTTAATTATTACTATAAAGATTTTCGGCATATTTTAAAGATTGGTTTGTTAAAAATTAATTATAACGAATAACACGAACAACTAACCATCTTCCCAAAACACCAGTTGGATCTTATTATCTAATTAGATTTTACATTTTAGCATAAAAGGGTTCGTAATTAAACCTGAAGGCACAACAACCCAATTATAGAGACCGCAGCGCTATTATTTTATTATTTGTTCCAAAACGTGAAGAGATATGTAATGAAGCCTTTTAACTGCGTTCACTGTATGAACTTATATTGTAGCCTCCGCATGTAATGAAATATCTCTCCACCTCTCGGCCCGTTGGTGTCAAAAAAGTGACAGAACAAATGCTTGGAATCAGAAAATGGCCACCTCAGTGGAACATGTGTGGCAACTACGGAAATACTGTCATATCTGTAAACCGTGTTTTACTGGTAGTAGTATTCCTATGCAGGAATCCGTCTAGGTAGGTACCACCCCAGGGCCTATTATTCTGCCGTGAAGCAGTAGTGTGCAAGCATTGCTATGTTTCGGTTTGAAGGGCACTGTGAGCTAGCGTAATCACTGGGCATATGAGACTTAAGAACTTATGTCTCAGGGTGACGGGCGCAGTGTGGTCTCACACAGAAATACTCTGGGTGACACAGCATTTGTTGTGGGCGGACGTTGCACTTACCATCAGGTGAACGTTTTGCTCGTTTCATCACTAAATCTAATAAAAAAAAACTTTTTTTTATTGGATTTTATTGGAGGCTAAAGCGATCACCGTCGCCCATGAATATCCTCAATACAAGAGGAATTGCAGGGGCATTGCCGGCCTTTGAGGAAGGAATAGGCTGTTTTCTTGAAGAGTCCCTAAATTGTGTCGGTTCGGAAATTCCGCTAGCAGCAGAAAATTCCGCGTAAATCGCACGGTGGTGGAACCATCCAGACGATGTGGATGGAATTGTGTGCTGTGCCGCGATGTACGCAGGCGAAAAACAGCGGCTGGAATAATTCCGAACAATTCCGTGGAATACTAGGTGATGCGATAAAAATGTAAAGAGAAGCAAAGTCTATTGGGCAGTGGATCAAACTGATCGGAAATAACCTGGTACGTAGTAACAGCCTATAAATATACCACTGCTGAGTACAGGCCTCCTATCATTCCTGAAAGTGTTTTGGAGCCGGGAAGAATCCACCAAGCTTCTTTAACGCGGATTTGCAGACTTCATGTCATCGTAATATTTTTACTTCTCGAATGTGTGGAGTTTTAATCACGATGTTTTCTTTTTCCGTTGGTCACGTGGTAAATCGTCACTATAGATAACAGGACAATTTTAGGGTTTTCATTTATCAACTTACCGTACCTACTTTCTACCGATCTGCGCTCGTCACATGGCACATCGGTTCTTAAGTCTCACATGCCCTGTAAATTTGGTAGCTTCAGTACACTTAACCCACCGCTGCTTGATGGCACAAAGACTGACACTAAGCCGCTTCCTGTATACATACATACAGTCACGCCTTATTCCTATATATAGGGTATATACGACCGCGTGGCCTAGTGGTCAGAGTACCTGATTTCTACGCCGCGGGTCCTGGGTTCGAATCCCGGCCAACATTTGTGCTAAAACATAAATTGTTGGTTTTCGGGTCTGTTTGTGTTGTGTTTGTCCCCGCATTTCTGACACTGCATCTTAGCCTACCTCCGATCTTATCGCATCAGCGTTACATAAGGCGCGGGTAGGTTGGGACGAGTGAGTGCCTCTGTGTTTGCGCGTACACTTGTGGCACTATAATGTCTCCTCCGCAGTTGATGGCTCTCGACATTCGGATTCGGAAGTTGTCGCCGTGGTCGAAATCGGCTAGGAGAACATCATATAAAGGGTAGGCAGGGACCACACCCGTAGACCATTTTCTGCCCTGCGGGAAACGAGACATGACAGGTGGCCACCACAAGCAGTATAGTGGCAGCATTGCATATTATGATACTATTTTGCGCGAATAACGACTGTCCGTACAATACCTTAGTCGTCTCTTACGACACCTCGATAGGAAAGAGGTTAGTGTTATACTACTATGTCGGACCCCTACCGTCTATTATTTTTATTGAAGAAAATGACGAGACGGGCAATTCGTTCAGCTTATGGTAAATACAACGTCTGCCCACAATAAATGTTGTGGCACACAGAACACTTTTTTGTGGCACCACACTGCGCCCATCACCCTGAAGCATCAGTTCTTAAGTTTCATATGCCCAGTAATTACATTATCCATTAATACCCTTCAGATCGAACACAGTAATGATCGAAATGCAGAATAACTGGAACTGCGGTGACGCCTACATAAAGATTTCTTTATTCGTTCAGAATAATACCATAATATGCAATGCTGTCACTATACTGCTTGTGGGAAAAAAAGCAAAGTGTCAGCCTATAAATGTCCCACTGCTGAACACAAGCCTCCTCTCATCTCTTTTGGAGCTAGGAAGAATCCACCACGCCGCTCCAATGCGGGTTGGCGGACTGCACATGTCTTCGAAATATTTTATTACATTATGACAGGTTTCCTCACGATATTTTCCTTCACCGTCGAGCCCGTGGAAAATCAGCACTTAAAATTGTAATTAAAAATTTTAGTGGTGTCGGCACCGGGAATCGAACCCAGGTCACTCGCGTACTATGAAATTTAAAGCGAGCGCCTAAGTCCTGAGCTACCACGGCTCCTTCTGGGAAAGCAATGAGTAAATTTTTTTGACTGATACTTAAATGGCGGCGACGTGGTTCGCCACGGTCACGTCTCGTTATCCGCGGGGGCGAAAACTGGGCTACGGGTGTGGTCTCTGCCTGCCTCTTACATGGAAAAAAAAGGTGATTTATTGTGTGTATTTTTGCCAGTTGCCATATACCCAGTCCACTGCTGGACAGAGATATTTCCTAAGAAACATAAATTTTGACTTAAAGGCACTGGATATAACCTTACTTTTAATAATAGTCAAATTTGTTGAGCTTGTTGTCAAGGAGCTAAAATAAATTACGCCGTAAACCGGAAGTCAAGTGGCTGCTTAATAACTCAATTTGCTTGTGAGAGCGATCTCCATCACTGCCCGCTTTGTCCCGCCTTATTAAAACCTTCGCATAGTAACATCGACTTTTACTAGACAAGATTAGATGTTTGTGCATGATAAGAAACAGGAATAGAATATAATAGAATAGAATACATTTTTATTCAACCTAGATTAATTACAGGAGTCCGTCTAGGTAGGGAAAGAACCCACAGTGGTGGAGGGTATCTGGTGGTGATGTTAGTTTGCTTGTGCACGCTACTGTGGGAGGGGCGGGCGGTGCTCTTCAATACTAGGTAATATACAACATTTTATATTTTGCATGCGGATCTCAGCAAATCAACTTTCTTTCCTTCATTATTGTAGTAAGACACAATACGTAAGTGCAATCTACAACACGGAAAATACGCGCTAGACGTGGAGTTGAGAAATGCAATCTACAAGACACAATACGTAAGTAGCAGCGTCCCGCCGCTGAGCACAGGCCTCCTTTTATTTCTTAGTGTTTTGGAGGCGGGAAGAGTGTATTATTTCTGAGACATAGTTTATTCAAATTGCATCGGGAATCGAACCCAGGCCACTCACGTACTATGAAAAAAGCGAGCACCTAGTCCCTGATCTACCACGGCTGATAGATATGAGAACATAAATATTGGTCGTTGCCAAGCTATGTCTACATCTTTATAGTACTACAATTGTATAATATTTTTACAAAGACTAAAAATTTCCTGCTGGGCTTCTGACTTGATCTTCCCAGGACAGAAGCTTTTTTGCAAACAAGTGTAGTTAAAAAAAATTAAAAACATTTTTTTTTATTTTATAAAGTGATGAAACGAGCAAAACGTTCACCTGATGGTAAGTGCAACGCCTGCCCATGACAAATGCTGTGCCACCCAGAAAATTTCTGTGCGACACTACCCTGTGCCCATCACCCTGAGACATCAGTTCTAAGTCTCATATGCCCAGTGATTAAAATACCTCACAGTGCCCTTCAAACCGAAACACAGCAATGTTTGCACACTACTGCTTCACGGCAGAATGACCCAGGGTGGTACCTACCTAGACGGATTCCTGCACAGGAATCCTAGCACCAGTAAGACCTACTAACTTAAACTTTGAGATATATATTCCTTCCCGAAATAGAAACCTACTAAGAACGGACCACTCCTAAACATAAACGGGCTGGTCGTATTACGTTTTATTACGAATTATTTATAATTTTAGTAAAACCTATAAAATAGTGAAATGTAACAGCCTTAAGAGAATCTACCAGCCCATCTGGCCATCTCCTCCGCGGGTGTCGTAAAAGTCGACAGAGGGGAAATTTAAAACCAGGAGATGGGCAGTAGCACCTTCCTGAAACGTCTGAGTAAATAAACTTCGGTTGCCAACACACCTTCCTACGCTGTCCGATACCTTGCTCCAATGCGGGGTTAGCGGATTTCACATGTCCTCGAAATATTTTCTTCCTCAGACATAACCTGAATGTATCCTCACGATATTTTCATTCGCCGCTGAGCACGTGGTAAATCAGCATTGAAAATTGCAGACCAATTTTAGTGGTTCCAGGGATCCAACACAGGTCACTCGCGTACTATTAAAGTTAAGGCGAGCGCTCAGCTGCTGAACTACAACCACTGTACGAAAGCATTACTATTTTTAACAAGTTATTGACGTCAGCAATTTCGTTAGATTTCGATTTTTAAACGATCACTAGGATTTATTTATTTATTTATTTAACCTTTAATGCACTGGTGGTACATGTGGCGGACTTAATGCCTAAAGGCATTCTACCACCTCATCTTGCACCAGTCAACCATGAGGCAATGCAGAGGATAAACAATATGATGGTTTCTCCTATATCGTAGGTGCTTTTTAAATAAATGCTACTAGCACAAACAACAAGATCAGGTAAATCCATCCGCAGGCCACGCAAATAATTGTGCCGTGCGGGAATCGCCGCTTTGCCACTGCGCCAATCGAGTCAAAAAAATACTGCCATTTAACATGAGACTTTATTTTGTTAGGAATAAAGTATGAGGGACGCGTTAAACATTTAGTGGAGCGGCGACAGAATGGCCCTGAAGATGAGCTTATTGATGTCACATAATTTGTCTCTCCCGACTTGGAAGATAGAAGACTACTTGACGACCGCGTGGCCTTTTGGTCTGAGCACTTTTACGCCACAGGTTCCGGTTTCGTATCCCGGCCGGAACCGTATGTACACAGACACTAATTGGGTGTGGTTGTGTTGTCCGTGTGAAGTTCATGTAGCCACTGGTAGGGCGCGAACCCGAATATTCGACTCGCCCTGACCTAAGGGTTCATTATTTCAGCCTATCACTAGTCCACTGATGAACATAGGCCTCCCCCCTAGATTGACAAAAAAGTTTGTAGCTATCATTTTGGGGGGATTTTGCCATAGTTGCCACGCTTGGCGGGCGGATTGGCAATCGCTGTTTATTTATTCAGATGTTCAAAGAAGAAGTTGCTGCCCATCTTCTAGTTTTAATATTTTAACTGTTGATTTTTACGTGTGGTGGCGGCTCGTTAAACGAATACTACCACTCCATCTCATCCAATGGATCTCGTAAAAGGCGAGTAAGGAATTTAGCTGCACTGTGCACCCAACAGCGCATGGTGGCGATGTGCTCACCACCTATCACACCAAGTGCATTATATTGTTTTGGTGAAACGTGGATTGTGGCAGTCATCTGTTTTTGCAGTGAGTGCCCAGTCTCTGACTACCCCTTATGGGATACAGTCGTGATATTATGTATGTATGTATGTATTTTTACGACATCCATGGGATGAGATTGGGTGGTAGTCTCTTAAGCCGCCACCACTCGACCTAAGGGTTAATAGGAGCAAATCTTGCAACCGCGAATTGGGGAGAATAGGAAGCTCGCTAGCTTGGGTTGGTGCTTGATCGTTCGTGGCGGCGGCGCTTGCGGCTGATCCTCTTCATTTAAACTTCACTTTACACTCGTCCTTGAAAGCTGGTTCCTCATACACTTACTAAAGTTTTGATACGCACTCATCGCAAATAATAAAACAAATTAACGCGCGTCCAGTGCCAGCGTATTGAAGCTCCCATTTTGAAAAACTTGCGCCGGGACAGCGAATCTTAACAATGTAAGGTGCGTGCGGGAAAAGCGTAGGATAGTTGCGGTTACAATATGAAAAAAATATAAGAATTTAGAGAGTCAATAGGTGGATTACTGGTGGTCGGATTCCTGTGCAGGAAGGAATCCGTCTAGGTAGGTACTACCTCAGGGCCAGTTATTCTGCCGTGAAGCAGTAGTGTGCAAACATTACTGTGTTTCGGTCTGAAGGGCACTGTGAGCTAGCGTAATCACTGGGTATATGAGACTTAAGAATGATGGGCGCAGTGTAGTGTCACACAGAAATGTTCTGGGTGACACAGCATTTGCTATGGGCAGCCGTTTCACCGACCATCAGGTGAACGTTTTGCCCGTTTCATCACTTGATCCAATAAAAAAAAGTTAGCGTAATCACCCATGATACAAGAGCAATCCAAGTGTGGCCATTGTGGCTCTAATTTTATTAAAGTAAACGTGGTAGCTGGTAGCTCAGGGGCTAGGCGCTCGCTTTAAATTTGATAGTACGCGAGTGCCGGCACCACTAAAATTGCTGATTTACCACGTGCTCGGCGGTGAAGGAAAACATCGTGAGGAAACCTGCATGTCTAAGAAATAAAAAATATTTCGAAGACATGTGCAGTCCGCCAACCCGCATTGGAGCAGCGTGCGGATTCTTTCTAGCTCCAAAACCCTCTCAGAAATGAGATGAGACCTGTACTCAGCAGTTGGACATTTATGGGCTGAAACTTTACTTTTTTTTACAATGTTCACTCCAGTTACGATGATGTTCTCCTAGCCGATTTCGACCACGGCGACAACTTCCGAATCCGAATGTCGAGAGCCATCAACTGCGCAGGAGATATTATATTGCCACAAGTGTACGCGCAAACACAGAGGCACTCACTCGTCCCGACCTACCCGCGCCCGATGTTACGCTGATGCGATAAGATCGGAGGTAGGCTAGGATGCAGTTTTAGAAACACGAGGACAAACACAACACAACCAGACCCGAAAACCAACAATTTATGTTTTAGCACTAATGTTGGCTCCGGCTGGGATTCGAACCCAGGACCCACGGCGTAGAAGTCCGATACTCCGACTACTAGGCCACGCGGTCGTCACTCCAGTTACACTAAAATTGCTTTAATAGTATTTTCTTAATATACTCAGTAAAAATGCAAAGAATTTCGTCTTACTTCTCCCGAAATCTCGATGAAAGGTCTCGTGAATTTTGGATTATCAAATTCCATAATATTTTTGGTAATCTTAATGTAAATATGTTGCCAATAACATCACATTCCCCAGTTTATACTGCCTGAGACTACATTATTGACGAATAGTCAGACCTTTATGGATTTACATATATATGTAGACTTATACAATAATGTAGCCGATAGGTGTCCGGCAGAGAAGACTAGCACCTACCTCTATCTTTTTTTTATTTGAAAAAGTGACGGAACGAGCAAACCGTTCACCTGATGGTAAGTACAACGTCTGCCCATAATAAATGCTATGTCAAGAGATAGCTTAGAACATTTCTGTTTGACACCACACTGCGTCCGTCTCCCTGAGACATCTTTCTTAAGTCTCATATGCCCAGTGATTACGCTAGCTCTCAGTGCCCTTCAAAGCGAAACACAGTAATGTTTGCACACTACTGCTTCACGGCAGAATAACTGGTCCTGGGGTGGTACCTACCTAGACGGATTTCTGCACAGGAATCCTACCACCAGTGTTGTCACATTACATCTATATATCTTGTACCCCTTTCTAAGCATATAGCGCGCACGGATGAGTGTGAAACTGGTGGCAGGAATCCTACCACCAGTATATCGTTATAATATCTATCGTTATAAGTATGCTTAAATCCATGGACCATATGGTTTAAACATGAAATATTCTACAAAAGCTAAGAAAACCCTGTCGCATCAATGACTAGTAGACGCGAATATGTAAACATTTTTTTTTTCATTGTATAAAGTGACGTGACGAACAAAACTTTTACCTAATGGTAAGTGAAACGTCTGCCCATAACAAATACTGTGTCACCCAGAATATTTCAGTGCGGCACCACAATGCAACCGTCATCCTGAGACATTAGTTCATAAGTCTCTAGTCGCCAGTCGAATTCCTGCATAGGAATTTTACCTCCAGTAAAACTCGACTGGCGGAATGTACCAGTCATCTCGCACCCAAGCAACGTTTAAAATAATTTGGGTCTAGCATTGGAGACTGTAGTGTATTTCCGGCATCCTCTGCACCTGGATGAGATGAGGAAGATTCTCCTGAGGTGTTACTACATTGTCGTCCACTTCCCTTGAATATGGTTGAGGAGGGTTATGGCTTCCACATGCGTCGTACTTGTGAACAGGTGCTGTTGGTGGAGGCTAGCCTGTTCGAGTTTGCAATGCATCTATACATTTATTATTGCATCTTGTCTAACAGAGCTTGGAGCGAGCTTTGGTTTTCTTTGAGAATATTACTTTAAAAACTATTATTAATTATGTTTATAAAAATACTTTATAGATTACCAGAGTTTAACAATTAATTATTGTGATAGAAAAGTGGATACCTACGGAGTTACTTTCGCCTGTTTCTTCTCCGTCAGAGGAACCTCTTTATGAAACGCTGGTTGTAAAAGAAATGACGTTTGACAAACGCAATTTATATTTCTTAAGTTGAAGAATGAATAAGTTTCATATCATTTCATTTCATCGCCATGATGACGAAAGTAGCGGACGTGTGGTGCGGCTAGCTGTGTGGTAGCGGCTTAAGAGCATCTACCACCCCATCTCATCCCGTGGGTGTCGTAAAAGTCGACAGAGGGAAAATTAAAACCAGGAGATGGGTAGCAGAAACTTCCGGGAACATGTGTATAAATAAACTGCGGTTTCCAACCAGCCTGCCAAGCGTGGCAACTATGGTAAAATACCCTCAAAATGAGAGCTACTAATTTTTGTAAAGGAAAGTAAGTTAATTTGCTAAGATCCGCATGCAAAATGTACAGCCGTAATCCCTTGTCACAGATATGCAGATCTACATACGTGTGCTGGAACAACTAGAAATAATAAAAAATAAAAATAATAACATTACACTGCTGAATGAGCAAATAAACGTATCGAATTCACCACTGCTAAATATCTTTAAATCTAGTACTTAAAGTTCAAATCTTCTCGAAGTAGTCACTTGCTATCAATACGATCGCAAACGGCTGCCTACGTGACTCGGGTGGTGGATTGTGTGACGAATTGGCCGTTGTCGGCCGTTATCGCGATGACGTCATCTCATTGTCTTAGATAACGGTCGGTTGCGTCACCGAGACTATAAATAGCAGCTCTTTGACCGGGCCGCTCACTCGGCGGTTGACAGTCGTAGAGTCAATATCACTTGATAATGCCTCGTTTTGAGGTGAAAAACGTGTCGTGTTCTCGATTTCAGTGGTGTGTATTGCCTAGTGGTAGTGTTGTAGTGGTGGAGGGTATCTGGTGGCAGCTCCCGGTGGCGGTATTGGTATTCTTGTGCACGCTGTTGTGGGAGGGCGGGCGGTGCTCTTCAAAACTAGGTAATACACACCATTTCACATTTTGCATGCGGATCTGAGCAAATTAACTTTCTTTCTTTTCTTCGCACCCCTGCCCCGCCGTTACCATGACTGCTACCGTAGCCAGGACTAGCGGGGCCGCCGGAGACTAGGGGCCGTTCCTTTGTAGCTCTCATTGGTGGGAATTTTGCCATAGTTACCACGCTTGGCAGGCGGGTTAGCAACCGCAGTTTGTTTGTTTTGGTGTTCTAGGAAGACGCTGCTGCCCATCTCCTGGTTTTAAATTTCCCTCTGTCGACTTTTACGACACCCACGGGACGAGATGGGGTGGTAGATTCTCTTATGCCGCTACCACACGGCAAAAGAGAATCTACCACCCCATCTCGTTCTTTCTTTTACTATAATGGATTTCCGCAAAGTAACGCCTGATTCTATTAACTACTAATTTTTGTGGCAATCTATGGGGGAGGCCTATGTTCAGCAGTGGACTAGTGATAGGCTGAAACGACGATGAAGAAAGTTATAAGGTATCTTATTATAAAATGGCATATTGTTTCTTTCATGCCAGAGAAGGTTATCGTAGCATATTGAATAAGTTTGTGGGCAGATGGAAACAGAGGCGATAAATCACAAAATATGTCCACAATAATATCTCAAAACAAGTAAGCTGGTTTTGTAACTTTTTGCTCGTAAACAAAACTATTACGAGTATTTACAAATCACATGTGTAAGTGACTGTGAATTCTTTGGTAAGCAATTCGATTTACATAAACAAATGTTTTTCTCCGTCCCCTTTTGTATTTGTGTATTTGAAAAAGTAGTTGCAAATGAACTCGCAGCCGGTTTCTGCTTACGATAATAACATTTGACAGTAGCGTGGCATAGTGGTTACAGTACCTGAATACCAGTCTGATTCGACAATTGTGAAAAAACACAAATTTTTGATTTTCGATCTGGTGGTGTAGTACGTATTACAGTCACGCCTTTTCCCCATATAAGGGGTAGGCAGAGTTCAACTGTATCCCACTTTCGACCCTGTGGAAAACAAGCCACCACGTGGTTCTTTTTGCTACGAGTCAAAAAAATCTTACTCTCTATTGTGTTCCCACGAGCAGTGACAGCATTGCATATTATGGTGTCATTCTGCACGGATAAAAGCTGTCCCGTACAATACCTTACTCGCCTCTTATGACACCTCGGCAGGAAAGAGGTAGGTGCTGTTCTGCTCGGCCGGACTATATCCACTATACAGGAGGAAAAAACATAGGAAATGTGCTATGAATATTTAGTTATGTCGACTAATATGACATTGCAAGGATTGTGTCTTCAGGTGGGTGTCGTGAAAGTCGACTAAGCAAAGGCTATAACTAGTGTAATCACTGGGCATATGAGACTTAAGAACTGATGTCGATGAAAAATTACGATGTAACGTTAATCTTAGTAATGTTAATTTGTTTGGTAGATTTGAGTGTCATACTTGCTTTAATGTCTCTGCTTGCGGCGGCGTCGTGAGGCGGGTCGTCTACTTCCCTTTGAAATGGTTTAGGAGGGCCTTGGCTGCCACATGCGTTATATTTGTGAACATGTGCTTTTGGTGGTGGCTGGCCCTCTCGAACTTACATATATCTGATATACAATATACTTGTACATTAATTGAATTATTGTCTAAAATTTAAACATGGAGCTTGGTTTTCCTTGAGACGATTCCTTGTAAATTTAATTATAATGTATTTTTGACATTGAGATAAAAAGTAATTTACAAATGAGAATGCCTACGGAGTTTCTTTCGCCTGTTTCTACTCCGTCATAGAAACGTCATTACGAAACGAGGGTAGATTAAATTATATTATATAGGAATTATAGAAAAAAAGTAAAGTAACAGCCTATAAATGTCCCACTGTTGAGCACAGGCCTCCTCTCATTCCTGTGAGAGTTTTGGAGCGGGGAATAGTCACTGTAACACTGTTCCAATGCGGGTTGGCAGATTTCACATGTCCTCGAAATATTTGTCTTCCTCGGACATGCAGGTTCCTCGCGATGTTTTCCTTCACCGCCGAGCACGTGGTGAATCAGCACTTAAAATTGTAGAACAATTTTAGAGGTGCTGGCACCGGGGATCGAACCCTGGTTACTCGTGGACCATTTGTTACCATGGCTATTACTACGAAATTACTACGACACTACGTATGTATGTGTGTAACTAATACTTCGAAAAACTTTAATTCAGAGCCGTTTTCCGCTTAGGTTTGTATGCACTGTACGATTTAAGATCGTATCTCATGTAGTTGTATTAGGCAATCGGGCCTGGGGGGCTGTGCTGGAAGGCGCGTCGTGTGTTCCGGCGCGCCTTACTGGGAAGGAGAGAGGCCGAGCAAAACATTCCTCAACATTGTATTACACTGCGCTCGTCACCCTGAGACATCAGCTCTTAAGTATCATATGCCCGGAGATTACAGTAGCTCTGTGTCCTTCAGACTAATATATTGTGTAGACGGATTCCTGCGTAGGAACTCTAATCACCAGTAGTTGTTTTTTATTTGACAAAGTGACAAAACCAGCAAAACGTTCACCTGATTGTAAGTGCAACGTCTGCCCATAGCAAATGCCGTGTCACCCAGAACATTTCTATGTAACGCTACACCGCGCTCGTCACCATGAGACATCAGTCGTAAGTCTTATATGCCCAGTGATTACGCTAGCGCTGCTGCTCAGTGCCCTTCACACCGAAACACTGTAATGTTTGCACACTACTGCTTCACGGCAGAAAACCTACCTAGACGGATTCCTCCATGCAAATCTTACCACAAGTAAAAAAAAGGTAAGTAAAGTTACTGCGCTTATTTAGACTAAATACTTCACATCGCAAGGCAAACTGCGAGAAATACATTTTTTTAAGAATCTTATAAATATTAAGTCCTCTACTTAGCACCAAAGTCGTGTGATAGATTTCGACTGGCCCCTCTGACAAATGAAGGCCTGTGGAAGTATTGAACTGGAAATATATTTGACTGTTTAAATAAAATTATGGAAAAAGTGACAAATCTCGTTCATTCCATTACAAAATGCTGTCACACAGGACATTTCCGTGTGACCACACTGCGCCATCGTTCGTCGTCACCCTGAGACATGATGCATCGGAATCCTCACTACAGTAAAAATGTAATAATAATTATTCAATAATAAAAACTCAACAATTCACCTTTTTTATTTTTGTGCGGTAAAAGTTGCTCCGTCATCATCACCAGCCTATCATAAATTTACTGCTTAACATAGGCCTCCCTCAAAGATTGCCACAAAGCGCGATCCTGAGCCACCTGCGTCTATCGACTGGTGACTTTTACTGGTTGTAGGATTGCTATGCAGGAATCCGTCTAGGTAGGTACCACCACAGGGCCAGTTATTATATCGTGAAGCAGTAGTGTGTTTATTTGGAAGCGCGGCCAGCGACTTAAATATCGCTTGAAGGCTATAATTGGCTCTATATTTTAAAATCGCAAGCATAAAATGTATACTGTTCAGATAATTCATTCATTGG
This sequence comes from Luehdorfia chinensis, assembly GCA_019845155.1. Lineage (NCBI taxonomy): Eukaryota > Metazoa > Arthropoda > Insecta > Lepidoptera > Papilionidae > Luehdorfia > Luehdorfia chinensis. The sequence goes on from JAHVAK010000016.1 coordinate 15,062,883, forward strand.
ATTATTAATGTATTAAAATAAATTCCGTGTGTTGGCGGCTTAAGAGAATCTACAACCCCATCTCATCCCGTGGGTGTGTCGGACATTAGGCAAGCCCGTCCTGTGGGTGCCTGTTACGATTTTAATTTTCAGGATACGTTGCTCTGTATGCATGTAACGACCGCGTGGCTCAGTGGTCAGAGTACCTGACTTCTGAGCTGCGTGTCCTGGGTTCGAATCCCAGCCGGAGCCAACATTTTGTGCTAAAACAAAAATTGTTGGTTGTCGGGTCTGGTTGTGTTGTGATTGTCCCCGTGTTTCTGACACTGCATCTTAGCCTACCTCCGATCTTATCGCATCAGCGTTACATCGGGCGCGGGTAGGACGGGGCGAGTCAGTGCCTCTGTGTTTGCGCGTACACTTGTGGCACTGTAATATCTCCTGCGCAGTTGATGGCTCTTGACAGTAGTTGTCGCCGTGGTCGAAATCGGCTAGGAGAACATCATCATCATGCATGTGCTATTTCCATTCATATTTATCGTACAAAAATGAATCTGGAATACATATAGGCACCACCCCAGGGCCAGTTATTCTGCCGTGAAGCAGTAGTGTGCATACATTAACGTGTTTCGGTTTGAAGGGCACTGTGAGCTAGCGTAATCACTGGGCATACGAGACTTAGGAACTGATGTCTCAGGGTGACGGGCGCAGTGTGGTTTGACACAGACATGTTCTAGGTGACACAGCATTTGTGATGGGCAGACGTTGCACGTACCATCAGGTGAACGTTTCGCTCGTTTCGTCACTTTTTGAAATAAAAAAAACACATACAGATACAAACGCACGCATATACAAAAACTATAGCACACGTTAATATAAATGTTTTTGGATTTACTAGTAATATGTATATATCATTTTAATATTTATTAAAATATGGTCTATTTTTATACTTGTGCATATTTGTATGTATATTTAATATGTAAGTATATATGTCATCAATTATAAGTTATGTATATTTATTGTTAAGTTCAAAGACTTTTACTTTTCTTTTCTTTTTTTTGTCTGTTGATTCTTCGTACACTTTTACCCGCATACATCAGCTATCCTCTATCACTCCAAGGTTTGCTGGAAGAAAACTCTTTTAGAGTTAAGCTCGCCTTTGTACATTAATTACTTATTATTAGATTTAATGTTAATAACATAGTGTACATAAAAAATAAATAAATAAAAATAAATAAAAAATGTGTATGGTAATATAAATCTTGCAAAATGTGGTATCCTACATAAGTTATCAATAACGGTGACTCGCTAATTCAAACATGTTAAACTAAAAGCTTTAGCAAAGTTTCAAATACGACTAATATCCTTCATAATCCACAAAGCCGCTTTATCCAGGCTTAATCTTAATAGTGGTCGCACTAAATACTTATTGCTTCAGTTCAACTATAAAAGTTTGTTATGAACATAGTGCTTTTCTAAATACACATGAATTAATTATACATAGGGATGACGTGGTAGCTCAGGGGACGGACGCTCGCATTAACATTTCATAGTACGGGAGTGACCTGGTTTCGATTCCCGGTGCCGGCACTTGCATTGTTAATTGTAAATACGAGTAAGTGTTGATTTACCTAGTGCTCGGCGTTGAAGAAAAACATCGTGAGAAAACCTGCATATCTAAGAAATAAAATTTCGACATGTAAAGTCCGCCAACCCGCATTGGAGCAGCGTGGCGATTCTACTCAGCTCCAAAACCCTCTCACGTTTACTTGAGATGTTTTCTTGAACACGAAAATGTCGTAAAACAACAGTTAAACTTGATACTAATCATTTTCGACTTTTGTGACGTGACGACACGACTAAATCGTTCACCTAATGATCGGTGCTCTTTATACTGCAGTGTTTGCATACTACTGCTTCTCGGTCTCGTACTGGGACACGAGTTGAGATCATATTATGATAGTTGAGGGCGAACGCCCGGCACCTGAGCTATCATGACCGGAAACAACGTACGAACGTTCGAAGCGAACGCACTCACACGCACGCCTCAACAATAATCTAAGCGAACGTCGCAGTGCTGACAGTCGCGGGTGCCGCCCCGAGAAGAGTGTTTACGTTTTGTGTCTGTGTTGGTTGCGCTACGGAAAATCGGAGATCTTTTAAAAAAATCCACGAGTGTATATTGCGTAGCAAACGGCCGCTTGCAACGCAGCTTTCATCAAACTCCCGTCATCATCATTATCATTTCAGCCTAATATTAGTTCACTGCTGAATATAGGCCTCCCCCCCCATAGATTGCCACAAAAGTTTGTAGCTATCATTATGGGGGGATTTTGCCATATGCCACTCTTGGAAGCAAACTTAGAGGCACTCACTCGTCCCTGATGCGATAAGATTGGACGCTTTTTAACTAAATATCAAAAAGTGACAGAGATTTTTATTAGAACATAGAACATTTTTTATTCGTAGCTGCAAATACTATTAACAATTAAAAGTACAAACAGTAGCATTTTAACCAAAAAACTTCAGAATAAAAGACGAAAAAAAAAGTATAGAAAAATATATATAGATGCATATAGGCATACACACACACACATCCACATATATACTGTTAGCTTCCGTACTGGCAAACCCTTCTTTATTTATTATTTACCTACCCACTTATTTGTAAAACTCGTCAATGATTGGATTGCATAAAAGTAGGGATTTATTATAAAGAGGAACTAACACGGTCGTTAGGCATTCTGCTTCGAGCGTTGGATGGAGCAACTTGTGCCTAATAAAGTGAAGATATAAATTGGGTAGTGTGATTAAGAAGATTTAACTGTAAGTACATGTGAACTCATTTGCTACGAATATTTGCATTTCTTGTGATTTTAAATAGGATATTGAAATTATTAATTGTTTATTTGAGATGTTTGACTTTAATTATTACAAGAATCCCCTTATTTGAACTGACGATAATAATACGCACATATATGAGATGTAGCTAAAAGTATCACAAAGTATAGAAGGCCACTGGACGAAATACATCTAAAACTATAAAACTAATTGGTCTATGCGTTCATAAATGAATTTCGTAATAGAGTACAACTACAGTAATGATATACAATTGGAAATCTGTGAGAGTAAATGCAAAGAACGTAAGCTATTTGCTTCGTTCCTATAGATCTCATTCTTCTATTGAACAAGTTTAAACTTTTTTCATGGCTTAGTTTTATGCTAACTTTTATCCTTGGTACTTACGTGGCATTATTTTAGAGATTCTAGTTAACACAAATACCGTATTGTATTCGATTCATGAGACACAATGTAACGAGTCTACGAAATATTAGAACTGAATATAATTATACTTCTATTGAAGCAATTAATTATCCATGGAATGTAAGAAAATTAACTATCGATGAAAATTCAGTATCCAACAAAGCCATTAACTGAGATCTGGAAGCAAAAGGAAAGAAAAGAATATAATTATTTTTGTTTTATGTTTATCTTGCGCAGAAGTAACCGTTGGAACTGAAAATTTCGACTGCGTTAAGACAAACTAGTGAGAGTGACTCCTACCGACAACGCAGTGTAGTGCGCCGCCCTACTAGGTAGTGACGAGCTGATTTATTTTGCAGGAAGTCGATGAATGCTGGTGGCTCTGGACCGTGTTTTGTGGCAATCTATGGGGGAGGCTTATGTTCTGAGGCTGCAATGATGATGATGTAGATGAAGACAAACGAACAAATGTTTTTAAAAGTAATCAGACAGTTATTAGAAGAAAAGCTGACGTTTCCACTGGTGGAAGGATTCATATGCAGGAATCCGTCTAGGTATCATCACATTATTATATATATTAGTAGCGCCTATTATTCTGCCTGTAGCAGTAGTGTGCAATACCGTTTCGGATTGGTACTGATAGCTAGTGTCATTACTGTTGGTATACTGTTGGTAGGATTCCTATGCAGGAATTCGCCTCGGTAGGTACCACCCCAGGGCCAGTTATTCTGCCGTTAAGCAGTAGTATGCAATCATTACTGTGTTTCGGTTTGAAGGGCACTGAGAGTTAGCGTAATCACTGGGCATATGAGACTTAAGACCTGATGTCTCAGGACGAGAGGATGATACAGAAATGTTCTGGGTGACACAGCATTTGTTATGGGCAGACGTTGCACTTACCATCAGGTCAACGTTTTGCTCGTTTCGTCAATTTATCAAAATTAAAAAAAATATTGAAATTGGGTGAACAGTTTGCTTGTCACTTTCTTCCATTAAAAAGCGCCATCTGTTCGAAGCTATGGTCTTTAAAAGGCGCTTGTCTGTAAATCAACGTGTCAAGTCAAAGAACGGGTAAGTAGCGCTTAAGAAAAGGCTTTAGTAGTTAACTGTCCTAGGCTGACGTCATTGATGATGAAACATATCAATACGACTGTTTAAATTTCATTTTATACGTCATCATCTCAGATTATCACCAGTCCACCGCTGACCATGGGCTGCTCTTTAATAGATTGCCACAAAAGTAAGGACCTCTCTTTTTGGGGGATTTTGCCATAGTTGCCACGTTTGCAGGCGGGTTGGCAACCGCAGTTTATTTATTCAGATGTTCACGATGCTGTTGTTCATTTCCTAGTTTATATTTTTCCAATTTATACGCACGTTACTGTAACTGTAACGTTACTTGTGCCGTGTGGTGGCGGCTCGTTAAAAGAATACTACCACTCCATCTCATCCAATGGATCTCGTAAAAGGCGAGTGAGGAATTAAACTGCACTGTGCACCCAACATCGCATGGTGGCGACGGGCTCACCACCTATCACACCAAGTGCATTATATTGTTTTGGTGAAACGTGGATTGTGGCAGTCATCTGTTTTTGCAGTGAGTGCCCAGTCTCTGACTACCCCTTATGGGATACAGTCGTGATCTTATGTTACTGTAACTGTAAACGCTAACTAAATGAGGAATAGGGTCAGCGAAAACCATCCGCGATGAAATAAATCTTGGAAATAACATAGCGTTCAACGTGTTTTTATGGCTACGAAGTCGTAAAATTTGTCCTATAAGCGATTCGTGTGGAATTGCGTTTCCTGGGCGCTCTCAATATCGTTTTAATACTTTATAAAAGTAAAGTAATGTAATAAGGCCTATAAATGTCCCACTGTTGACTATAGGCCTCCACACATTTTTGAGAGGGTTTGAGAGCTGATAGTTGATAGAATCAGGCGTTACTCTGCGGAAATCCATTATAATAAAGGAAAGAAAGGTAATTTGCCAAGATCCGCATACAAAATTTAAAATAGTGTGTACAACCTAGTTTTTGAAGAGCAACGCCCGTCCTCCCTCAATAGCGTACACAAGCAAACCAATACCGCCACCGGGAGTAACCACAAGATACCCTCGACCACTAAAACACTATCACTGGGCAATACACCACCACTGAAACCGAGAACACTACACGTGTTTCACCTCAAAACGAGGCTTTATCAAGTGATATTGACTCTACGACAGTCAGCCGCCGTCAAATAACCTTCTTTCCTTTATTAGAGCTGAAAGAGTCAATCACGCTGCTGAATTGGGGTTGGCGGACTCCACATATCCTCGAAATATTATTATTCCTTAGACATATAAGTTTTATTGGATAGAGTGACGAAACTAGCGATACGTTACCTGATAAAGTAAGTGCAACGTCTGCCCATAGCAAATGCTGTGTCACCCAGAACATTTGTGTGTGACACAACATTCCAACCGTCACTCTGAGACATAAGTTCTTATTTGAAATGAAATGAAATGAAAATTATTTATTCTTCAACGTAAGAAATATAAATTTCGTTTGTCAAACGTAATTTTTTACAATCTACCACCGTTTCGTAATGAGGTTCCTCTGACGGAGAAGAAACCAGCGAAAGATACTCCGTAGGTATCCTCTATTTTGTTATTTTTTTTATCTTTGTCAAAAGTGCATTATAAATAAATTTACAAAGAACGGTCTCTTATAAAAGCAAATCACGCTCCATGTCAAAATATTATACAAGATTCAATAACAAATAAATAAATGCATTGTAAACTAGAGCAGACCAGCCTTCTCCAACAGCACCTGTTCACAAGTATGACGCATGTGGCAGTCATCCTCGACCATATTCAAGGGAAGTGGACGACCCGCCACACGACGCCGCCACAAGCAGAAGCATTTAAGCGAGCATGACATACTCAAGTCTACTGTTTGGAACTGAAAGAACTCATTGTACAGAGCACACCTATAATCTTCCATAAGGGATAGGCTCTGCATAAAAATACATGTCACGTAGCTACTTACAAAATAACAGTTACATCGTGTGGTAAGTTACTTGATGTCTCCCTGGATGGATACTTTCCAAGGTTCTTTATCATTGTAATAATCGTTTATATTATAATATGCTTTAGAGCACAAACATCTTTAATATAAGTTTTAAATTTTGTTTATGTTAAATTCTCTACATCTTCCGGAATTTTGTACATCGACCCATAAAAGATTTTTTTACTTTATTAAGTCTAAATTTTGGATTATTTAGTTTATTATTATTTCTTAATTTTCAATCATGATTGTCACTGTTCTTGGGGAATAGTGTTTTAAATTTACGTACACGCATAAAGTTTTCATAAATATACTGGCATGTAAAAGTAATAAAATACCATAGCTGTGAAAATAGATAAAGTGAACTAATCTTGCAGTAGCTATGTCCGTAATATGTCGGATGTTTCTCACAGCACATGTAGCCGAAGCTTACAATCTAATGCCTAAAAATACGGTACTATCAACAAACTCTAATTTATAATTTTGCTAAACGATATTATTTTGAAGCGTTTTTACATTAGGTAATGCAAATTTAACGCATTTTGTTTTTTTCGTATTTAGTGCTAAATTGTTTGCATGGAACCAATCCATAATACAATTCAGAGCACTATAGACTACATTTATGTTCTTCGTTTTCCGACTGACCTTAAATTGCTGACTGCAAACAGTACTATATTTGTAAGTTTCTGAACTAAGTGTGGTTGATCATTTATATAGATAAGAAATGAAAACGGGCCCATAATAGATCCTTGTGGTACACCCTTTTCACTTGAGAGCTACAGAATTTGTACCATTAATGTGAACCATTTGTATCCTATTACTAAGATAAGAATCCATCAAAAGAAGAGCTTTCTCTTCTAAACCCTAATATTTTAGTTTACAAAGTAGAATCAGCACTTACAGAACAATGTGAGAGGTGCCGGCACTGGTGACCGAACTTTGGTCACTCGCTTACTTTGAATATTAACTTCAGAACCGCACTTCTTAATTCAATATCATCTCGCATTCAGATTTGTTGAAATACATTAAACTAACACTTGTTCTTGGTTATGTGACAAAATCATGGTTCTATGATGATAAAATCGAAAAATAAATAAAAAAATAAAAAATAAGTGTATAACTAAAGTTAAAACTTCTTTAGCATCGTTGTTATTTGAAACTCAGTGAAATGAAAAAGCGACACTTAAAATCTATAGGATTAAACCTGCGAGAGAATGAGATAGAATACAGTATACAGTATATTCTTCATAGATATTGCTCTCATTAGCTCGACAACAAGCAATTGACGCTGTATTTCAAGGATGTATTGATCAGATTCAAACCAAAGCATTAATTCCCTACTTTAGTTGTTGAAATTGAAAACTTGGAGTCGGTATAATATGTAATGTAATATACGTAGAATAAGATGTAAAATTATTTTTAAGCTCGGGAGCAATTTCATAATAAACTAGCTTTGCCCCGCGGTATCACCCGCCGTTTAATTTAAAAGAAATCGTTCTAAGGGTCATAGCGTGATGTTATATAGCCTATAGCCTTTTTCGATAAATAGGCTATCCAACACTAAAACAATTTTTCAATTAGAAGCAGTAGTTACTGAGATTAGCGCGTTCAACCAAACCAACTCTTTTATTTATAATATTAGTATATATTAACTCTACACTTATCCCACACCTGATGTTCTGCATTCGTCTCGTTCTCCTTCGAAGTTTAGTAGTAGTAAGGTTTCACATCTACAGCGAGTGAACTGCATACAGTTTTTTTTTAAAGAATATAGCGTCATAAAATTCTAACAATATAATTAATTAATTTTTAGATGTCCAAATTTACCAGATAATACCTTGTAGTTGAGAATATACTGTTATAATGAGAGTATCAGAAACAGATTGGTATATTAGTACAAAGGTGCTGTCTTACTTGTGCACGGATTGTTATGCAGGATTCAGTCTAGGTAGGTATCACCGCAGTGCCAGTCATCTTGCAGTGAAGCAGGAGCATGCAAACCACACTGTGCTTCTGTCTGAAGAGCACTGAGGTCTAGTGTAATCACTGGGCATATGAGACTTAAGAACTGATGTCTCAGGGAGCGGGCGCAGGGTGGTGCCACACATAGATGTTCTGGTTGACAATGCATTTGTTATGGGCAGACACTTACCATCAGGTGAACGTGACAATCCTAAGGTGGAATTTAAGTGCGTTGCTTTATGTAACGTTTCAAAATGAAACGTTTTTGTCGCAAAATAAGTCAGTAATAAGTCAGTAAGTTAGGTAGAGAGAAAAAGAAAAAGTTATGCTTTAAATGTTGTTGGGCTCGTTTTTGTTCTTAAGTAATACTTGTAGATTTTTTAATAACAGTCAGTAATAATTTTGTTAATCATGTTTATTTATTATCATTTTAATGAGATTTCTAAAAAATATAAAAAGTTTCCCATCTGTTACGTGTACTGACTGCACGTGCGCTAGAACTGATGTCGTCTATTTGAAAATGGAACAAGCTTGTACATTTATTGTTCTAATTTAAAATACAGCCAAGTCCTCATAGATGCGATTATCTCTAAACGCAGGTGTCTCCCACGAAAGCGTGCAATTAAATTTTATTTGCTGGCAGCACGTAAGTCGCCTCTCTGCTGGACAATGACAAAAAAAGAAAAAATTCAGAAGATCTTTATGAATTTAATTTGCACCGATCTGATGTTTAACGGAATGTAAAGAAGTCCGGGAGAATTTTTACTGGTATAAGCAAGAAACATCAAATTATCTGTATGCGGACGACACGTTTTGCTTCGTCATTCATAATGCGAACAGCAAAGGACTGGAATAATTTGTCTGCATTAATGAAGAAAAGTAAGTTAATTTGCTAAGATCCGCATGCAAAATATAAAAATGGTGTATATTACCTAGTTTTTTGAAGTGCACCACCCGCCCTCCCTCAGTAGCGTGCACAAGCAAACTAACACCGCCACCAGGAACCGCCACCAGGTACCCTCCACCAACCACTACAATACCACCACTAGATAATATACACCACTGAAGTCGAGAACACGAATAGACTCTACGACAGACGGCCGCACACTCGGCGGCCGTCTGTCGTAGAGTCTATTACGCTTGATAATGCCACGTTTTGGGGCGAAACACGTGTCGTGTTCTCGACTTCAGTGGTGTATATTATCTAGTGGTGGTATTGTAGTGGTTGGTGGAGGGTACCTGGTGGTGGTTCCTGGTGGCGGTGTTAGTTTGCTTGTGCACGCTACTGAGGGAGGGCGGGTGGTGCACTTCAAAAAACTAGGTAATATACACCATTTTTATATTTTGCATGCGGATCTTAGCAAATTAACTTACTTTTCTTCATTATAATGGATTTCCGCAAAGTAACGCCTGATTCTATTAACTTGTCTGCATTAGTCTTCCCGTCCTAATACAATGTGTATTGTCTTCCGAAGAAGCGTGAATGGGTATTTTCTAAGCTAGCGCGATTACCATCCGACACTATGTCGCCTTTTACCATCAGTTTTTTTTTTTTTTAAATCTTTATTTAAGAAAAAAGGCTTTGGTCGCAGAGCGACTATGTCAGCCCCATTGTATGATACAAAATTTAGCTTACCATCTATGTTTAATTAATTTTAAAATTAGTTTATACAGACTAATAGCTAAATCAGATGTGGGATATGATAATATAATGTTGCATGTACCAATCTCTCTAAATCGAATTCCAGTTTTTAATTCTAATGCCTTGCGCTCTTTCCCAATGCGGGCACACTCCACCAAAGCGTGGTAGACATCATCTCTCTCATTACATCTCATACAGTAAGGAGAATCAACAAGGTTCATCATGTGCTTGAACACATTTTGAGGAATGTGTCCGCAACGCAATCTCATACTTGTGACTAGCAACTGTCTGTTCATCCTTTCTTTAACAAACCAGGGTATTTTCGGCGGTTCCGTTTGAATGGTTTTGTACCAAATACCTTTCTCCACGGATCTTTTGTCAAAATATTCTTTCCATATTTTAAAGCATTCTTTTTTAACGTCCTGAAAAAGATCAGTAAAGTAGGGTAAACAATCTACCGGTATTCCTTCGTATATCCCTGCTTTTGCTAATTTATCAACTTGTTCGTTCCCAATCAGACTAATATGAGATGGTATCCACTGAAATTTAATAATTTTTCGGCTCTTTTTCAATTGTAGAAACAAATCTAGGACGCAATAAGCTACAGGAACGCCTCGTTTACCCGAGGTACACCGAGCTAAATGCTGCAAAGCACTTTTACTGTCACAAAGCACCACAAATTTACTCTTATTACAGGACAATATATACGAAAGACACTCTGAGATCGCATATAATTCTGCCCCCATTATTGATATTTTACTGTTTAACTTAAAACCGGCCATCGCATGAGTTTGAGGATCAAAAAATGCTGCTCCAGTCCCGTCATGATCCTTGGAACCATCGGTGAATATCTGATAAAATCCGTTATAATTTTGTAATATTGTGGTTACAGATTTTTCCAATAGCCTATGAGAACTGTAAAACCTCTTAGGCCCTTCTAAGTCTTTGAGCTTTAAACAAATATGTGACTTGATGTCAATATTAGTAAGCCATGTTGACAATGAAAACATTTCCAGACCGTGAGAGCTATGTACTGTTTGGTTTGCTAATTCCGTGTGTACTAGAGCCAGCAAAGGTTTCTTTTTGTTTCTCCAATATGATGAGTGCTCGCAGACTGACGCTAATTCAGATATGATGGAAGATGTCTTATTTCCATGAATCGATTTAGATTTTAACAAAAACTTATTGGCTAAATATAATCTACGCACAAACATTGGTGGTAAGCATAACTCCGATTCCATAACATGTATGGGACTGCTTCTTATAAAGCCTCCGATGACTCTCAAAGCTTGATTTTGAACTGTATCCAACTTTGCAATACGATTCTTAGCACTATTGTCAAAGAGAAAACTTGCGTAGTCTAATCTACTGCGAATAGTTGCAATATACAATCGTCTTAAACTTATAGGGTGAACGCCCCAAGACGATCCTGCCAAGACTTTAAAAATATTAAGAAGTTTTTGAGACTTTTTACAATTTTCGTTGATCTGTTTTGCCCAACTTAGCGATTCGTCTAACCAAAGTCCTAAATATTTAACTACAGGTAAGACCTCGAGGCTGATTCCTTCAATGTTAAGATTGACCTGATTTTGTTTCCTACCTCTGGAGAATAAACATACTTTTGTTTTATTTGAAGACAGCTCAAGCCCCAATTCTCTTAGCAGGATTATCAATTTATTTAATGCTTTTTGTAAAGTTATCGTCATAAATCTTAAATTTTGACCAGATACATATAAAACAAAATCATCCGCGTACTGAGATATAAATACATCTTCAATATTTTTACAGATATCACTGGTTACTATATTAAACAAAATTGGAGACATGGGGTCGCCTTGAGCCAAACCTTCGCACGTCCATCTAGTTATCGAAATATTTCTTTCAGTTTCTATTACAGTTAAATGTCTTTCCTTGAGAAACTCCCATATATATCTACATATTGAAGATCCGACTCCCATCTCATCTAGTTTACTTACCACTTTTACAATGTTAACTTTGTTATATGCATTTTCAATGTCCACAAAACATCCAAGTGTTTGTTGCCTACTAGAAAAACCAATTTGAATTTGTGACACCAATCGTACTAGATTATCTAAGCATGACTGACTTCTTCTAAACCCTATAGTATTGCTAGAAAATAACTGTTTATTCTCGAAGTACCATTCAAGTCGTTTCGTTATTATGTTGTGCATTGTTTTGCAAAGACATGGTATCAGCGAAATAGGTCTAAATGATGAAATACTATTTGGGTCTTGACCCGGTTTCGGTACGGGAACCACTTTAATGTTTCTCCATTGCCGCGGAACTTCACCATGAGTCAAACATTTGTTAAACATGTCTACTAATAACTGTTTATCAGGAAAATTATAAATCATCGAATACGAAATATTGTCTATTCCTGGTGCAGTATCTTTAATTTTTAATACATTATTCAGTTCGCTTACCGAAATCGGGATTTCTGTTTGTGAATTTCGTGATACAAAGACAGGAGGCCGTGGTAAGGCACAGTCCAGTGTCAACTGTCTCAAAAAAAGGTTGGCTTGCTTCCAGTCCAAATTTCTATGACCCGAACTATATCCTTTGATCCACTGCATTTTACTCCACATCTCACTACTAGACACCATTTCACTAATACTGTCACAAAATTGTCTGAAGGAATCCGACCGTGCTTTTCGAATAAGTCGTTGGGCTTTAGCAACTTTTTGTCGAAAACTAATGAGGTTTGCGGGAATGGGGTTTCGCCTAAGCTGGGCTAACGCCCGCCTACGCTCTGCTACAGCTTTGGACAAATCCTGAGACCAGTACGGTTTTGGAGAAAATTTGTTGGATGGGTCTTCACAGGTTTTAATTTTCGGAATCGACTCGTTCGCGGCTAAGTAAATTAAATCTATTATTATATTATAAATTTCTTGAGCATCACCCTCACTATTAAAGTCGCTTAGTTTTTCCTTTAATATTTCTCTGTATTTTTGCCAGTTGGCTTTTTTAAAGTTAAGTTTCGTAGTAAATTTCTTAGTTAGAGCAATATCAGTCGAAATAATAACCATTAAATGATCGCTGCCCAAGTTTTCATTAAAAACAGTCCATGTGAACCGGAGAGCAATATCAGAAGATGCAAATGAGATGTCTGGTGAACTCTTTTGTAAGTAATTCGATACCAACTTAATCCTAGTAAAATCACCGTTATTAAGCGAAACGTAATTAAAATCAGCAGCGGCATCGTTTATTTGCACACCCCTAGCATTATTTTTGTTAGACCAATTTGTATGGTGTCCGTTAAAATCACCTCCTATCAACGTTTTACGCGACCACTTAGAAAACAGCATTTTCCAATCCTCAACTACAGTATGAACATTAGGAGGGCAATATACACCAACAACATTTTCCAAGAAATTGCAGTTCATAATTTTAACATATAACAATTGTATATTTTTATTACGCAAATTGACACTTCTGATCTGTGATTTAATAGAGCTATGAATTATAATTGCAATGCCGCCATATGAGTCATCACGGTCTTGTCTATAAATATTGTACGATTTAATTTTCAGCTCACTATTTGTTTTTAGCCATGTTTCAGAAATTATACAAATATGAATTTTTTCTTGTAACAAAATGTTTTCAAACGTAGTTATTTTTGGTTTTAAACTTTGTGCATTCCATTGCAACGCCTTCAACCTAACAATTTTACTATTGGGATCCATTGACGTATCTACTAATAAACTCTAAAATACTGTTCAAAAAAGACCAATCAGAAATATTGTCTATCACAACAAGAACTAACCATTCAATGCAACACTTAACCATATTTTTAATTTTTTGCTGCATGTTAATATTACTCATAAAGATGATGTTTTTCAATCGACTTAAAAGTTCGCTAAAATGTACCTCGCGGTTATTATTTATGTTTTCACCGTCGACGTAATCGGCTATTCGCTCCGGACTGCGTTCCGACGGCTTGCGATCCTCTCGCTCTAATTTGCCTGCCTCGTAAGTACTACTGTCCTCTTTTTTAGGTTTGTTGCCTACTGCCGGTGACTTCGTGCGTTTTGGTGTAAATAACAGTGAGAACTCCGGTAAAATGGGGGTATATTTATAATTAGTTGTACCTTCTAATTGTAAACTAGCGAAACTATTGTTTGTATCGAGTTTCGGAGCATTATTTTTCTGTATTGTATGATATGATGTTTCTGCTCTCGATTGGGGTGGAACATATAAGTTGCAGGCACAACGATAAGTACAATTAAATTCGGCCATTAATTCTCTTAGCCTCTTCTCTTTTACATAAATTGGACAAGTTCTATCTAAAGCCATATGATTTCCATGACAGTTAACACACTTAAATCTCGTAACATCACAATTCTCATGGAAACTTCCACACTTCGGACATATAATTTTTCGAGTAGTACATCTAGCCTTGGAATGTCCAAACTTCCAGCATCTTGAACATTGAGTTGTAGGGAAGATGAATGGTTCTACCATTGTACGTAAGCAGTCCACAAAAACATATGACGGTAAGTAAGAGCCGCTGAATGCTATCCGAGCTACCTCACTAGGTACCCACTTGCCTTCTATATCTCGCCGATTTAAACGTTTCAAAGGCAATATTGGGATGTCATTGGGACATCTAATTGCACTCAAGACCTGCTCATCTGTCAACTCCAGATCTACATCTCTTATAATCCCATAAGATGCGTTTACGTCCATCGCTCGTGAGACCCTCCACTCTCTTTTTTTAAACTCTATACAGTTGATTACTCTACCTGCATAGTCTTCGTTAGGAACCTCTAACCTTAGTTTGTATGGGTTAATATATTTTATCCTGGTAATATCTAGTAAGCCCAAACTTTTAAACAATTTAGCGATTGCAAACTGTTTGGGTAACTTTTCTTTACTTGACACAATGACCTCCGTTTGAAACTGTTTATACTTTTTTGATTTTTTCTCAATTTTTGTCCAGTTATAATCTTCTTCTCTGTTACGTTTTCCAGGTCTTTCGTTTGTTTCCTCCATCATATCATCGCAGTATTCTACGTTCTCAGTCATTTCTTTCTGCTCCTGTGTGATTTCCGAAAACTCATCAATTATTGGCAACATCAACTCCCGTAGCTCCTCGTCTTCACTCATATCCTCTTCGTCAATAACATTTGTCGGCCTCTTGTGCTCTTCTGAAGCCATAATGACTCAAAGAAATATTCTGCATTGCAGACATACGCGTCAAAAACAGCAGCGAAACACTTTAATACTTGTTTGTCGCGTGCGATCGACACGAGTGCCGTGACAAGACTGTACCATCAGTTGTGATCGTAGTTTAAGCAATCTATACTAATACATATTACAAAAAGTAAAGTAGTAAAGGAGAGAAAGTGAATTTGCTAAGATCCGCATGCAAAATGTAAAATGGTGTGTATTACCTAGTTTTTGAAGAGCACCGCCCGCCCTCCCTCTACAGCGAGCACAAGCAAACCAATACCGCCTCCGGGAGCCGCCACCAGATACCCTCCACCACTCGGCACTAACACTAAAATGAGGGCGAAACCTTGAAAATCAAGGCGAGGTTGTGTTGGGTTATTACATCTTAGCATATCCTGAGTGGCATTCCTTTTTGAAGCATTTCACCATATACAGGTAGATTTATATTGTAAGCTTTTTCCCACTTTTTTTACTTTTTTTTATTATCAAATTAGCATTGTGTTTATATTTTTTTATCAAGTGATGAAACGAGTAAAACGTTCACCTGATGGAAAGTGCAACGTCTGCCCATGCCGTCACACAGAATATTTCTGTGTGAGACCACACTGTGCCCATCACCTACATTACTTGCCACGCATGGCAGACGGGTTGGCAACCGCAGATTATTTATTCAGTTGTTCCATGAAGATGCTGCTGCCCAACTGCTGGTTCTTCTTCTTAATTTCCTGGCAATTAGCCAATTCTAGCCATTTTTGCCAATATAATTTAGTATAGTTCATGGAATCAAGCGTTCCTTTGCGGAAATCTTTACTGGTGGTAGGATTCTTTTGCAAGAATCCGTCTAGGTAGGTACCACCGCAAGGCCAGTTATTCTGCCGTGACGCAGTAGTTTACAAACATTACTGTGATTCGATATGAATGGCACTGTGAGCTAGCGTAATCACTGGGCATGTGATACTCAAGACCTGATCTTTCAGGGGAGCGCGCACAGTGTGGTGTCACACAGTAATATTCTGGGTGACACAGCACTAGTTATGGGCGGACGTTGCCCTTGACATCAGGTAAACATTCTGATAGTCTCGTCACTTTTAATAAAAAAAAACTTTGCGTTCTTTTCTTTTCTTATTTAATGAAGAAAAGTAAGTTAATTTGCTAAGATCCGCATGCAAAATATAAAAATGGTGTATATTACCTAGTTTTTTGAAGTGCACCACCCGCCCTCCCTCAGTAGCGTGCACAAGCAAACTAACACCGCCACCAGGAACCGCCACCAGGTACCCTCCACCAACCACTACAATACCACCACTAGATAATATACACCACTGAAGTCGAGAACACGACACGTGTTTCGCCCTAAAACGAGGCATTATCAAGCGTAATAGACTCTACGACAGACGGCCGCCGAGTGAGCGGCGCGGTCAAAGAGCTGCCTATTTATACTACAGGCGACGCAAACGGCCCCCACCTACGACATTGCGATTACAATATCGTGATAGCGACCGCTTGCTCACACAATCCACCACCCGAATTACATAAGCAGCCGTTTGCGACCGAATTGATAGCAAACGACTACTTCGAGTATATTTAAACTTTAAGTACTGGGTCAGACTGGTCGCAATTTCGGGACCCGATACAAGGAGCATTTGGCCGCGTACAGAAATTGCAATCCCGACAGATCACACTTCGCAAAACATCTTTTGGAAACTGGGCATAACCTAACTAGCGACCACACATTTGAAGTCCTACATATTTGCGACAAGGGGCTTCGGCTGTGTGTGCTGGAGCAATTAGAAATAATTAAAAATAAAAATAATAACATTGCACTGCTGAATGAACAAACAAACGTCTCGAATTCACCACTTTTAAATATCTTTAAATCCAGTACTTAAAGTTTAAATATACTCTAAGTAGTCGTTTGCTATCAATTCGGTCGCAAACGGCTGCTTATGTAATTCGGGTGGTGGATTGTGTGAGCAAGCGGTCGCTATCACGATATTGTAATCGCAATGTCGTAGGTGGGGGCCGTTTGCGTCGCCTGTAGTATAAATAGGCAGCTCTTTGACCGCGCCGCTCACTCGGCGGTCGTCTGTCGTAGAGTCTATTACGCTTGATAATGCCTCGTTTTGGGGCGAAACACGTGTCGTGTTCTCGACTTCAGTGGTGTATATTATCTAGTGGTGGTATTGTAGTGGTTGGTGGAGGGTACCTGGTGGCGGTTCCTGGTGGCGGTGTTAGTTTGCTTGTGCACGCTGCTGAGGGAGGGCGGGTGGTGCACTTCAAAAAACTAGGTAATATACACCATTTTTATATTTTGCATGCGGATCTTAGCAAATTAACTTACTTTTCTTCATTATAATGGATTTCCGCAAAGTAACGCCTGATTCTATTAACTATTTTCTTATTTAGTAATATTGCTTGCCTAGCGATACCGTGTTACAAAAATATTTTGATTAAATAAAAAAAAAACGAATTTAAAAGTAAGAACGAATGTAAGTCCAATACTTTGTAATAAAGCTTTGTTAAAATAATTTTACGAGAAACGTCACTTAAAACAGATTTTCCACGTTTTTTTATTTGAAACCGCGATCTTGTTCTGCAGAACTTTGAAAACATATTTACAGGTTAGTTGTTTTTGAAGTCTCAAAAATTTTGAAACGGTTTTGTCAAAGCCATTAACGAGAAGATTCTTACGTTATAATTCTGTTAAAGACCCGATACTTCGTGCTTATAGTGTAGGAGCTAATAATCTCATTAAGATGCTAAGGGGCTCTGCTGTCGCCACGTCACTCGTTACATCGTAATCACGTTACCGTTGATAGCTCTTATCAATTTTGTTGTAGGATTATCTTAGTGAGAAAAGTTAATCAAACTTTATCACGAGCAGATATGATGTTAGCAAATAATACGAATTATTATAAATATTGTGTGGTGACGGCTTAAGAGAATCTACCACCCCATCTCATCCCGTGGGTGTCGTAAAAGTCGACAGAGGGAAAATGAAAACCAACCCGACCAACTCGTCTGCCAAGCGTGGCAACTATGGCAAAATCTCCCCAAAACGAGAGCTACAAACTTTTGTGGAAATCTATGGGGGACGGCCTATGTTCAGCAGTGGACTATTGATAGGCTGAAACGACGACGACGACGACAAATATTAATTAAGAGGAGACATTACATACCTTAAATTTCATAGTATAAGGATGAGATTGGTTTGATCTTCGGTGCCATCTTCACTAAAATTGTCAATAGCAATTTTTCATGCCTTTTCATGCTATTTCGTCGTCGTCAGTCGTTTCAGCCCGTTACTAGTCCACTGCTAAACATAGGCCTCCCCCCCTTAATTTGTCACAAAAGTTAGTAGCTCTCATTTTGGGGGGATTTTGCCTTGTGGTCTTGTCAGGTGGGTTGGTAACCGAAGCTTATTTATTCAGGTGTTCCCGGAAGATGTTGCTGCCCATCTCCTGGTTTTTATTTTCCCCCTGTCGACTTTTACGACACCCACGGGATGAGACGGGGTGGTAGATTCTCTTAAGCCGCTACCACTTATGCGAATATTATACATTGAATAATGCTAATTTAACGGAATTTATCGCATTTAATTTTACTATTTTAAGCCGTAGGTTTCGAGCGCTTTATAGAACTATTCCTTCGAAGAAAGATTCGCGAGAGAATTCAAATTAGATAACATTATATTTTCAATAGAGAAGGTGGCTGGGGATCTCATAATTACATACATACATATAGTCACGCATTTTTCCCATAAGGGGTAAGTTGAGATCACACATGTAGCCCACTTTTCGTCTCCGCGGGAAATGAGACGTGATAAGTGCCCGCCAGTTTCGTACGAGTCAAAAAAGTTAATATTTCCCCTTTGCGGTTCCGCTTGCCGCCCGCTAACCAATTTTGTAACAGCGTGAAGGACTCTTCCCAGCTCCAAAGCCTTTTAAAATTGAAGAGAAGGTCAGTGCCCAGCAGTGGGACGTTTACAGTCTTTACTTCACTTTTTAATCCAAAGCCAAGCGCAGACTTTGAGACACGTCTCATTATAATTTAGATTTTCACAAATGAAAAAATAGTGATAGCACTGAATGATATTTTTTAGGAAAAGAACCTGTATATGTAGTTCTTTTTATTGGCCATAGTGACGAGACGAATGAATTTCACTCTTCCGAGTCCGATGTAATCTTATGCTATAAAATCGAAGGAAGGTTCAGATACAGTGTCAGATATATATTTTCGGTGATGTAATTGCTGTTAGCCGTCTCGGCTTTTACAGCTTCATCGGATACTGCAGTGTCAGAGATGCGGGACAATAGACCCGAAAATCAATGATTTGCGTGTTGACAAATATTGGAATCGACTGGACTACAACCCAAGACTCGTTATCTGAGTCAAACGATTTTCTTATAATACGATATAAATAATACTTTAACGTCTTTGTAGTTCGGATTTTAAGCCCTTGTCCATTTTTAATCTGCCAAATGTACGTTGCAGTGGATTTTTTTTTCCCTGAATGTAATATTATACT